>CM077798.1:19775039-20431164 GCA_039737535.1 Lagodon rhomboides | reverse complement strand
CAGCTCTAAGCCCCATCTCCACTCTCCCAAGCAGAGAGGATGCCATTGTGCAGTAACAGGGAGTATAGATTTTCTCTGGGAAGTTGGAAAGTTTTGCTTAATGGCACCTCACCTGAAGGGCCTGATCCCCCTTGTTAGAAGTTAGGGGGTTCTTTTCTAGTCGAGGTCTGAGGTGGCAGAAAACTTTGTTGTCCTTTTGACACCCACCCCCCAGCCCCCGGCTTTTCTTATTTAGCCTCAATCATGTGCTTCCTGACAGCTTCTGAATACGTCCTTTTTCAGATGCAATACAGTCAACAAATTACTCATATAATACTCACACAGATCTCGAAACTCAGTGACCCATCGTCCTGGTGACAATAGAAAGTTGTTTGCGATGAACAGGGAAGAAAAGGGGATTTTTTTGTACTATCACTTAGCAATTGACAAACTGAGCCAAGTGCTGACTACAACAGAGCCCCGTTGCATGCTGTGAGCATTGTTATGTCTCTCCACAGAGCTGTCACTAGTTACTAAGGACTTAACGCAGCAGCGATTTAAGGAAAGGCTACGATGTTCGAGAAGTTCTGTCTGACTTACTGACTTTGTAGGAGTTAGTTAGTTAGTTAGCTGTTAGCACCTAGTGGGTAGCACAGTCCTGTGGTTTGTATGGCTGGTTACATGGCTCTGTTGCTGTTAAAGCTAATGGCTTACAGCTAACACGAAGCCGCAAACAGTGAATCAATTAACTAAAGTACCTGAGCTGAGTACAGTTAGGAGGCAAAAATACTTTAAAGGCTAATTTGGGATGTTTCACATTCACTCTAGGACGGTTATGATTGTTTTTCGAGATCGCTCCAGGACGCTGGTGGGAAAAAAGTTATCCTGGCGCCCTGTAAACCCCAGTTTTACATGCATAATTTACAGGCCAAAAGACAAATTGATGCGAGGCTATATTCGCAGGGCAATCACTTCTCCCCATATTTATCAATATATTAGGTTGCAAAAACAATGGTATGGAGATGTATTGATTATGAGGAGCCTTTAACTGGGTTAAGAGTAATAGCTTGGAGGATTTCATCGAAGTCCCTGGTGGCTAGTTTAAAAGAAACAACACTTTTGGTATATATAGATAAATATACAGTGCACTTGAAGCTCCAGAGGACGCCCGGCACATTAGTAGTAACGTCACCCTGTATTTTAGTCTATTCATGTCCCACAAGACCCGTTCACATCTACATCCACATTGTTCCTCTAGTCCATCCGTTAGCTTGTCTATCTCAATCAGTGTTGGGGGTCAAAGTGGCCTAATCTGAATGTAAAAGCTTAAAGGCCACACCGAGAGGTGAGTCGGCACAACACAGCGTTTTCAATTCATCTCTAATCTGTAAGGGTTTGAAAAATGCCGTCCACTTCACCATCTCTGAGGTAATACACGGAGCGGCAGCATTGTTTAGTGCGATTCTCAGGAGGAGCCTCTGTATTCTTCTGGACAAATCATTATGCATTGAGTAGGCCATTAGGAAAATGAAGACAAATGGGGCGCAGGGGTGAGGTGACAAATTGTTCGCGCTGTAGAGTTAAATCTAGACCGTGTTGTACCTCACAGTTGTAAAGTTGGCCCTGTTCGAGAACGTAGCCTGAAGGTTGGGGAGAGAGAGAGATTGCGTTGGAGACCGGACTGACTGGTGTCCCCAGATTGGAGACATGGAGACAGACTCTTTCCTCTACAGCTATTAACAACTATTCTCAGTGTGTCTTCTAGCAAATCATTTCCCAACTGCCTCACTGGAATAAGTAGAAACTTGTTGTTTCATAAAATGGATTGTTCTGTGACAAAATGTGTATCTGATGTTGCACATTCACGTATATGCTGTAGGGGGAAGAGTCTCATATCTTAAAAAATATTATAAAATATGCCAAGTACCAGAAGCTTGCATGAGCCAAGCAGAACAGTGGCCAGATAAACAGTTTTTTGCCACAATAGTCAGAACGAAAAGATATTTGTAAAGTTGAGTGGGCTGTAGGGGTTCCCCTGCAGGAGGAGGATTAGAGTATTTTAACATTTTTGTGAAAGTTCAAAGAACAAAGAAAGTCATAGAAATGGCAGTTTCATGATGCTGATTTATAGAGATCCTAGTGAGATCACTGATTTACTACAAAGACTTTATCTCGAAACCTTAATTTGAAACATTATTCAAAGAGGATTCCTCGGGACAGCATCCACTAAACTTGGGCATATATGGTCTAATTTGCATCTATTGTGGGAGTATTCTTAGAAACCCCTGGCCGAGTGGTTAAGACCTAAACGATATGACCACAATGTTCCTTGTTCAGTTCCGGCTGGGGGTCTTTGTTGCATGTCATACCCTCCTCTGTAGTTACAGAAAGAAACCGTAGGGAGCAATGTCTAATGCCAATAAAAGCAACACAACCGCTACTAACAGCACAATTATTGTATTTATAAAAAGCATTTCATTTTCGTTAAATGGTTTTCCAAAAGGCACTGAAGGATTAAGGGTATGGCCGGTTGTCATTGTTGTTGTTCCAATGAATTCCCCATTTATTTTAAGAAAAGATTACTCAGCCTAGAATAAATACTTAAAGGGGCTGATCCAAAATACAACTTTAGGTCACTCTGCTGTTGCACACATTAATTTTATGATTGGCAATTATTTTAAAATGTGAATTTTTATTATAATTAATGAAATGTTTGTGTAAATATTTCTAAACCATGTTAAATAGTTTTCCCAAACTGATATCTGTGTACATGATGTTAAAGCACTTCTGCTGTGGCATCATGTGAAATGTAAACTGTCGACACTTAAGGTTTATATATCAGATTTAAGGTTTATATATCAGATAATATATGTGTTTGGTCGGACCAGCGCCTTCATCAGGCACACATGCTATTGTTTCACACTGGGAAGCTTTAATAGTGAGGGGCTGTTGGAGATGGATGGCAGTTAAGGAGCTGACTGTGCAAGGACACACAGCTGGATGTTGTAAGAAGATGATGATGAATGTCAGATGCTTATTTTAAGGTGATCCTTTAACACCTATTGTTACATCAACATCCTATTTTGGGCTCTTTTCACTCACCAAAATCTGCCTGGTTAATCTGCACGATGATTGACGGTCACTTAAGCTCCTCTGTCCACCATTGTCTTCTGTCTATTTCTGTGTAGATTCTCTACGTTGCTGCTTTAAATCCTAACTCCTCTTATTTTTTTTGGTTTTGTTTCAGGAGAGCAACAGCAGTGATTCTCAGGGTGAGACGGAGGAGACTTCTGCTCCGACTAAACTGGACACAGAGTCCATTGCCCATACTGTGACGAGCACGCTCAGTATGCAGGAGTATTTTGCGCAGCGCATGGCTCAGATGAAGAAGGCTCGCGGAGAGGCCCAGAGTGCATCGCCCTCAGTGAAGGCCGAGGCCGACGAGACAGCGGGTCCGTCTGAGGAACCCAGTCCCATCCACACCAGCACCGAGGACTCAGAAGAGCCCAAAAAGAAGAAAAAGAAGAAGAAGAAGAGCAAAGAGTCCACAGATGAGCTGGAAGTGGCGGAAGAGAACAGCAACGCTCCCATCGTAATAAAGGATGATGAGGATCAGCAGCAGGAGCCTCCAGAGAAAAAGAAGAAGAAGAAGAAGAGCAAAGAGTCTGCAGATGTGCTGGAAGTTACAGAGGAGAACAGTAACGCTCCCATCATAATAGAGGACGATGAGGATCAACAGCAGGAGGGTCGGGAGAAGAAGAAGAAGAGGAAAATGGACGAAAACGAAGAAGCTACAAATGAGACCTGTAGCTCGACCTCTGAGGAGCTGCCTCCGTCCAAGAAGAAGAAGAAGCATAAAAAACACAACAAGGAAACTGAGCTACTAAATGGACATGAGCCAACTGAGGATCAAACTGTAGAAGCTGAGGTTGTTCAAAAAAAGAAAAAGAATCACAGAGAAGAGGTTGGACGATGGAATAAAAGAGGAGGAGGAGGTGGTAGAGAAGAAATCCAAAAAGGACAAGAAAAAGAAAAAGAAAAATCAAGAATAACTCAAAAGGGGAACTTGATACTCAAATTCTCCCACTGTCCTTTCCATGATCATGGGGCCACACATGTCATGGAGGCATTGCCTTTATGAGCAAATGTGTTTTGTGTATATACAACCTGTTCATGAAGAACACGTTGTTACAGTGAGGAGAACAGGAAGAAACCTCAAAGCTGCCCATAAAGCCACTGGGAATCACCATAGTTGCAGAAGATGGTATAAATACCTCAATTTAAAGAGTTGAGACATTGTGGGGAATTGTTGGGAATATATATTTGCCGTCTTCCTAAGAATTAGATGATAAATCAGTACCACTCTAATGTCTGTACAGTAAATATGAAGTTAAATAGTGTCCCTAATAAAATCAAGACGCCCTTTTTTCACTATGAAAGCCATAATGTGCCGATTGGCTGATGTTAGTGTTTGATGGAGCCATGACAGGTGTGTTCCAAAGTCTGTATGCTAAGCTAATCTAACCAGCTGCTGGCTGTACAGCTTCGTATTCAATTGACAGACATGAGTGTGGTATCGTTCTACTCACCAACAAGTGCATTTCCAAGACGATTAACTTCTCCTTTTATCAGTCAGACGGATCTGTCTCTCTGCATGTGTCGTTCTCCGTCTAAAATGTACAAATACAGACATCATGATAGAGATACTTTTTAATATGACTACATGAGTGCTGACATGAGGTTATCTTTTCCCATTGATTAAAAAGGGGCCAAACGTCAATTTCCAAAATGGCACCAAACAACCGAGGACAAATTTGTTATTTTGTGTTTTGCCAACAAGGTCAAAATGCATTTTTTTTCAATTACCATCATTTGTGTCTTAGAATCTTGTATGAGCATCAGCATTACTATTTATTGAAGCAGTATTTCACAGTGGATTTCATTTACTTCATCATTGTCCAGTTCGTCAGACACTGGATGTATCTCCTTATGTAATGAAACTCTTCAGATTGTTCATTCAGGTGACCCCAGAGACTGTTTTTGTCATTTTGTAAAAAACAGAAGTAAACATATTTGTAGTTTCTCTGATGTCTTAAGATTTGACAATTGTGAATGGATGTTGATGTCATGATGCTTCGATGGAAATCTTAAAACTCTTGGCTGACACATTCATGAGCTGTAAGAAAACAAACGTTTGTTCTTTAACAGGATCAAATCATTTTTTAAATAAATCCAAATATTCATGAATGCACGTTTTATTGATATCTTTTTTTTCCCCCTTCAGGTAGAGTGAAATGTATGTGAACATATAAATAAAACAGAGTAGTGAGGAAGAGGAGGAGGAAGCTTCAGCTTCAGCTGATCAGCTGTTGCGGTAATCCGCAAAATAAACAGTCGCCTTTACCACTTCCAAATGTGTTTTACAAGGTTACGAAATCTTTTCTTTGACTTGACAGATGAGTTCTTAACAAGCTAGTCTTGTTCAGCAAAGAGTGGGTGGTGTGAGTCAAATGAGGAAAAGGCAGATGGAGTCTGTCCAGTCAAAACAACACAGCATTACTCATCAAAATACTGATTTAGATTAAATATAATTTCTTCATTTGTCATGCTGACTATTATTTGAGGCCTTGCAGGATCAGCTGAGTTTACATTAAGAGACATTACTTAATTTATAAGATTACACAAAAGAACAAGTTATGGCCCCAAAATAGACAAATGCTGTAGAAACTGAACCTTTGCGCAAAATGTTGTTAAGAGGTTGAGGTAAAGCCGGAACATTTTATTAAATACGACAATGAAACATGTTGTAAACAAAAAACCTGGCTCTCCAATGATGTGTCTATCAACTTTTTTTTTCTTGAGAAAGTCACCATTTTCTAATTGCACACAATGATGCTGCTTTTATTTTGAAAGTTGAATTAAAACTAGCACATTAAAATGCATGCAAAGGAGGTTACTATGATGGAGAGAAATAATAGAAAGAAAGTGAGAAAGGTTTTGGTTTGGCCTGGTGACCCTCAACACTGGAGCTCATTGATACAGTTTTGGATGTTGTTTTAAATAAAGTTTTGCAACGAGGGTGAAATCAGAGCCCGTCTACGGAGAGCCTTGGCACTTCCTATACGCCCCATTGTACCGATCTTGGTTGCAGTTCCATTAGACATCCACTGGGGGTGATCGCGGGCGAGCGCAGATTGAATGGGGGTCTATAGAGCTAGACGGCTAAATTATCTCTTTCACCTGCTTGTCGTTGAAACATCGCAGATTTTATTGTAGATTCCGAGAGATCAATATAGATTATAGGTCAAAAGTCGAATGAATGAGTACTTACGTCCTTTTACGATTTCTTACAGGTTGGGCCATTGTTGGCTAATGAATGCTGATTGGTCAGTGACAGACTTGCGACTGATTACGACCAGCGACCCCCGCTTGATGGCATCCGAAGCTAAAGCAGAATCAGAAACACAATCTTAAGGAGGACTTTCCGTCGAAGTAGCTAACTAAAACAGACAGAGATTATTACCGCAACCAGTCCAGAAAACCGGAACTAACCAGCCAGTGCCAATTCTCTTCCTACCAGACATTCTCTGGTGAAATGTCCCTACAAACGGAGACGAGCCCCCTCCTCAAAGTCTCCAGCAGCCACATGTCTTTTACGCTGAAAGGGTGAACAACAGCAGGCTTATACCACTCCCACCCACACAGCGGTTAACACATACAGAGCTATTAGTCATCTCAGAAACCCCCAGCTCAAAGCTCTCACATGCACAGCTCCAAATGTGATGTGAAACTTTTGTCTGACACGTCGCCGCCGCCGCTCTGCTGTTCCTCCTGTGCTGCTCGCGCACCGTCACTCACTCACTCTGCACCAACACTTGTTCTGTGAGGCGTAATGTCAGGACGGCAAGAGCGAGCGTGGCCCTATATATCACCGATATCTGTGGCTTCAGGTGCCGTATCCTGTTCCTGTGTGTGTAGGGGAGGGTGGGGGGGGGCTGCAAGGGTTGACAAAAAGCTCGAGCTGACACTTCAGTTCGGTGTGTGTGTGGGCACTGATTGCAATTTCACATCCACGCTGCCCGTGGAGGAGGGAGAAAAGTTGGAAATTCTTTCATTTGGAGATCAAAACCGCAGTTTCTCGTCAGGTTACTCCCGCCTCTATTAATACTGCCAAACAGCACGCGGTGTGACCTGTGAGCGGTGGCTGTGTTCGACCCGGGTTTGAGTGTGTGGCCCTTGTGTGTGAGAGTGCGAGCTACTCCGCGGCTGCAGCCCAAGAGTATCCTGTCAACAGGAACTCCTGGATTTGATATGCAACCCGGCCTCTGGCCACAGAAGGAAACTGATTTGTTTGTAGTGTGTGTTCAGTGGGGGGTTTTTTATCTGTGCTCTCACACACAGATGTGATCAGAGGAATCCCAAACAAATTGATCTGCAACCAAAAATGTGGAAAAAAAGAGGAGCTTTTCCACGTCATGGAATCATGCGGAACAATATATTTAGAAAGCAATATTTCCTGTTTTTTGCTTTGTTTCTTTTTTTAAAAGAAAATTAAAGCCCTTCTTTGCAAAGATGGGAGTGTTCTGTTTTCATTCGCATGCCAAGACTGTGCCAAACAGCCCTGGTGGAGTTCACCTGAAGCTGTCACTTAACCAGTGTGGTTAGGTGTGCAGTGTCGTTGAGGATGTTCAGAACAGGTTCGATAAGTTTTCCAGGTGAGGTTTCCTTGTTGACCAGAAAAGGGTGAAGCTGCAGAACGTCTTTTAGTCATCGCAGCAAGCCCTGGTGTTAAATAAAATCTTTCGTCCTGTGTGAGTTTGGAAAAAAAATAATAAAAAACATGAGAATATTACAGAAATAATCACGTCCATTGACTTTATGTGTCAGTGGAAACGTGTTGTTTTGTTGTGGGGACAGTTTGAGTAGTTAGTAGTGTTGAAATGCTGCCTCCTCTCTCTCTCTCTCTCTCTCTCTCTGTCTCTCTTCCTTTTCACGGGGCTCAACTTGCAATCAAGGAGGAGCCGAGAGTCCTCCGGGGCTTCTCCTGGAACCTGCTCCTCAAATATAAAGCGCTCCCCCCCATCCACCAGGAAAGACTGAATCATAACTCACACGGAGCAGCGCGCCGCTGCCTGAGCACATCTGTGGCTTCTCTCCTCAAACCTCTGCTGACATCTGACTGCTGGAGCTCTGCTCATCCAGTCACTGTGTGTGGATTCCTGTAGTTTTTTTTTTGTTTTTCTTTTAAATTTCTTCCAGCCTGCCGTTTACTTTCCTCTGAGAAACTTTTGTCAGAGACGAGGTGAGAAAAAAAAAAAAAAAAAAAAGCGCCCGTGAAGTTTCGGAGAAGGTGAGAGCGCGCAGATGGCAGCCCTCATCAGCGCGTACTCGTCGTGGCCGGAGTCCTTCGAGTGTCCTCCAGGAGACGGGGACGTGGCCGACGGACACGGCCCGCACAGGACGGCCGTGGACAAGGCGCCGGAGCCGCGGATCCGACGGCCCATGAACGCGTTCATGGTGTGGGCCAAAGACGAGCGCAAACGGCTGGCGGTCCAAAACCCGGACCTGCACAACGCCGAGCTCAGCAAGATGTTGGGTAAGATCAACTTTTAACATGCTTTATTATTATTGTTATTATTATTATTATTATTATTATTATTATTATTATTATTATTATTATTATTGTTAATAATAAGTTCACACACTTGCGTTTCCCACCAGGCCTCGGCTGTTTTACAAAAGTTTTCAGGTTGTTTCAAACGCCAAAAGGATGAAACAATTAAATTCTAGCTTAAGAAAACTTTTTTAAAAAAGAGAATATGTTTTAGAAAATATGACAAAACGACCTCTGTGAGCGCAGCTCGTTAGACGAGCTCAATTAATTACGTAACTTCACTGAAGCGCGTCGGCGAAAATCGCCCGAATTTAAAAGTTTCACGTCGCCAATAATCGTAGAATTCGTTCAGACTGTGGACAAATAAAGGAGAGAAACGTTTCATTCTGCGTTGGATTTGGATTAGTGTTAAATTAAGCTCGAAATCTGGCACTCACGCAGCTCGGGAATCATTTTTAAAGCCAATTTGGGAACAGCAGCACATGTCACATATGCTTCATAAATAAAGGTAATACTGACACTTGTGTTTAATTTGAATTAGGGCGTTTATTACTAGAAGATAAGTCCATTAAATATAATTAAGAACCAAAGAGGAAGCTGAACACTGAGGCTGAGGTGAAAGTTTTAAAAGAGATGTTCTTTTTTTTTATTTAATGTCGTACCATTTTTATAAAGTAAAGGAAGACTAACCTTAATATTTTTATTTATGCAAGTCTGTGTCTGTTTATATGTTATTTAACTTTTGTTTGATTTTGAACCACACATTGTAATCACACCATTTTTCATATGAATTAATATCTTATTTATCCAATAAAGCTACATCTTTGAAAATGATTAACAACATTTTACTGATATTTTACAAGTTGTAGAAATGGTTTCATTGTAAGTCACTATTACTGTGTGTGTAATATAGATTTTAAACATCAAATAAAAAAAATCTGTTGAACCAACTCGAGGATTTTTACGTAAAATTAAATAAATCTCCTGTCTCCTCTCCCTGCAGGGAAGTCCTGGAAGGCCCTGACTCCCCCTCAGAAGAGGCCCTTCGTGGAGGAAGCGGAGAGGCTCCGGGTGCAGCACATGCAGGACTACCCCAACTACAAGTATCGGCCTCGCCGGAAGAAGCAGCTGAAGCGCATCTGCAAGCGAGTGGACCCCGGCTTCCTCCTGAGCGGCCTGGCCCCTGACCAGAACGCCCTGCCCGACCAGCGCGCCCTCTGCCACCCCCTCGACAAAGACGAGGGCAGCCCCGGTGGTGTCGGCGGCAGGTTTTCCAGCCCCAGTCCTGCGCTGCCCAGCGTCAGAACCTTCAGGGACCCGGCCGGTTCCAACAGCAGCTTTGACACCTACCCCTACGGCCTGCCCACCCCCCCTGAGATGTCCCCCTTAGACGCCATGGACCACGAGCATGTGCCTCCCTCTTATTATTCAACGTCTGGTAGCTCCTCCGTCTCCTGCTCCTCCTCGGCTTCCTGTCCCGACGAGCACCACCAGAACCAGACGCACATGGGCAGCCCGCCTCCCTACCACACTGACTACGCTCAGACCCAAATCCACTGTGGGGGTGCGCACATAGGTCACATCCCTCACATGTCCCAAAGTGGTCCTGGTGGGCTGATCCCCGGCCCTCAGCTGTCTTACTACAGTACCTCATCTTTCCCCCAGATGCACCACGGGCTCCATCAGGGCCACCTGGGTCAGCTGTCCCCCCCACCAGAGACGCAGGGTCACCTGGAGACACTAGACCAGCTCAGCCAAGCCGAGCTTCTGGGCGAGGTGGACCGCAACGAGTTCGACCAGTACCTGAACTCCACTGGGGGCGGCTTCCATCCCGAGCAGGGCGGCAGCATGACTGTTACCGGACACATCCAGGTGGCGTCTGCCGCCGCCGCCTCTGCCACCACGTGTCCCAGCAGCACCACAGAAACCAGCCTCATTTCGGTGCTCGCGGACGCAACGGCGGCCTACTACAACAACTACGGCATCTCATAAGCACCCACTGCACCCGTGACTGATCAGAGACACTTCAGGGTTTAAACTGGGTGAAGAACATTGGGACGATGTTGCGTTTGGGTGCTAGCGACGAAAGCTTTCTTTGCTCTCGTTTGTAATTTTTCAGATCTCGTATCAGCATCTATGAGCAACTTCCTCCCGCCATCGATTGAAACCTGAACTGATTACTGAGCAATATGATTGTCCGGAGCCGAGGGAAGAACAAAGAGCGAATCGGAGGAGTTTGAAGAAAGGGGAGATGGACAACTCAGGGATGCAGACACAAAATACTATAGTATGCCACCTCCAGTTGTCAGAGAACAATCGTAAAAGACTTGTCGTCCACTTGTAAATGTCACCAGTAACTGTCGCCGGCGCGGCGTGTACAGATGCTCTCTAGAAGCTAATTTAAGTCCTTTGATGTTTTCGCATAAATGCTAACTGTAACGCTATTATCGACGCTTTCCCATTCGAATGTTTGTATCATACATGTTCTCGCTCTCATTAGTTTGGGAGTCTTACCTCAGTAGTTGTAATTGAATGAGGTTTCCGTTGGACATTTCTTATGCAATTTAACAAAACGGTGTATCATGAAGAAAAAAGGCGTTTATACTTCCTCTCAAGTACTTAATAATATATAATCATAACCTCTACGATGGAAAATAATAATGGTAACTATAACTGTATGCTGATTTAGGTTTGTGAAAGACAATAATTTAAAAATAAAGTTCATTTTTTATATAAATGCAGAGGGATTACTTTTTATTATTTCATTCTTACACCTTAATAAGAGATTCTGGGAATAACCGACACGCTTAAAGGCATCACGCAGGAGCAGAGGAGACACAAATATCATTTCCACACACAGCACCAAATTAATACAATCATATTCATGAATAAAAAAACAATTTTGGAGTTATATTACACTATAAGTTTCACACACAAATTGGATGAAAGTGGTGTGTGTTACTCGTCCAGTCTTCTACTTCGGGCTCTGTCTAGTTGCTGTACTCGCGCTAGCGGCCCATTCTGACACCATTCCCCCGCTTGCTGCTTTTTCCACCCTCCCATCACACCATCCTTCTCCATCCGTCTCCTCTCGCTTTCATTTCATCCCGGTTCAGAGGATTAGTGTAAAACAGGCACAGCCGTCGCCGCCCGCCTCCATCTCCACCGTCCCTTTGTTTTCCCGGAGTCTTATTCTGGGTGCCATTCTTAGGCACTCCGGACCCCCACCCCCCTCACCCCCCTGTTCTATCTTGCTGATGCAGACCTTTCGTAATCTGTGCAAAAATAAATAAAAAAATAAATCCCAGGGCCTCGTTGACTGTTTTACACCCTCCTCATTTTTCTCCCTCTCTCTCTTCTCCCCCCCCCTCCTCCTCTTCCCCTCTCACCCGCTCTGTTCTCTTGAATTTTTCTTTTTCGATAAAAGGAATTCAGGGGGCTTTTGACAAATCCTGGAGTCTGGCTGGTCTTCCTGCATTTTTTGGGAACGGTTGAGTCGTGCTTCTTGTAAAGAGGATGTGGCGGAGGAGCGGTGTTTCCTGACTGATAAGGGAAAAGCCTCTCTCCGTCAGGATGTTTGGGCCTGGCTGGGCCCTGCATTAAAGAGCCAGAGAGAGGGAAGGGAACCCGCTGTTCAGCGAGCGGGAGGAAACACTGCCGCGCTGATTAGCATCTTACTTACCCGTCTTTACCCACCCGCCATTTTTCAAGGGAGGCTTTGTCGACCTGGTCGTGTCGTACCTCGACCACAGACGCGCCGCAAACATGCACACATCCGTTTTTGTTCTTCTGAAACCACAAAACAATAACATGAGCACCACACACACAACACCTCTGTACAAATATTCAACCACAATCCTTTGCTCCTGGCACACCTCGCCGCGAATGTGATTAAACTGACCTGAACGACAACATTCATCAAGTAGCAGTGTCTGCAGCTGGCGGACGTTGTGCTCATTTCTTCGGGGTTAGATCATTACCCTCTGTGCCTGCAGGGGTCCAGAACTCTGCAGAGGGTCCATCTGAGTGCGACCGTGTTTTTGGGAGGGTGTTGCCCCAGGCATGCCGGGTGAGAACATAGTCTTTGGGGCCGCGTCAACCCCGGAGTCGCCAGGGTCAGGTCAGGGTGCCGCTGTAGACTCCCCTCGGTAAAAACGCCCTGTAATGTGTCAACAATCGCCTCAGGGTAGGACACTGGAGCACGGACAAGGACAAAGACTCAAGCGTCAACAAGGCATCATCATGTTAGACTCGCACTGAATCACACAGGCACCTGAGCATTGCAGATGAATCATATCATTTCCATTACTTTTGATATCCTGCTAGTATTTCACATCCGGATGTCTCAGGAAACCATTAGGGCCACTTGGGCTGAAGCTACCAATTATTTTTATTATTGATCAATCAGCTGATTATTTCATGATCAGTCTTCACAATGTCAAGAAATCGTAAAAAAAAAAAAAATGCTCAAAATCTCCAAAATGTCAACTCTTCAAGAGTGAAGGAAAACAGCACTTTTTTTATTATTTTTTTTTTTACATAATCCAATATCTGTTTTAATGGATTATTTTGAAAAACCACAATCATTCCTTAAAGGGACGCATTGTAGTTTTGGAAAAGAAATTAAAACTCAGAAGTTCACATTTACAATATTAATAAGGTAATAATACAAACTTCAAAATAATTTTATTATAATGTTATCATTAGTATTTATTCCATAACTAAACAAACAAGCTGTTTAAAACCAGTCTTACTACATTACTGTTACTGTGCTTCCTTTTGGGGACAGTTTGTTTACTCAGGTTACTCAGTCATGAAAATCAATCATGACAGATTCCTTCGCTTCTCTCCTTCTTTCTCTTTCTCTTCTAAATTCCCCCTTTGAAGCTACACGGTGCACCTTTCAGATGATCTGCAAAACTCAAAATCAACAAAACTGGAGATGGACGGTTTTCAGCGGACAGGGAACACAATCAAGATCACATAAGTTAAAAATTAAAATATGTGGAACATATTTACACATTTGCTTTTTATAGCATGGGTATAATTTAATTCATTTCCTGCTGAGATTACTTCAGTGGCGCTGCTGTGATCAACAACCTATCAACATTTGACAGTCTTAACTGCTTCCAATGAAAAAACTACTAGTCACTGACCAGTTCACCAAACGCCCTTCTGTGAAACCCCCGGAGGAGCTCTACACGGGTATTTAAAGAGAACCGAGCAGATAGCCGTGGATCCTGTGACTTCTACGTTTTCGGGAAGTGAGGGCAAAACGCTCAACTTGTCAGCCTCAATCTTTTCCTCCCTAGAAGTTGACTCATTGTCATGGTAACCTTTAGTCAGAGCCTTCTGCTGAAAATCCTGAGACAGTCATCGCTGCTGTTTCAGCTGCAATAAATCAGCGCGAGGAGGAAACAAACAGTGGCGTGACGTTGTTGTCAACGTTACACTTTATGCACACATGCACCTGGAGGAATTGTCTGTGTAACGCCCGTCTGCTGTGAAGAGGGAGGGCATCACCTCTTTAATTTGACTAATTGAATCTTTCACACGTTTGCAGGATCACAAGGATTTACAATATTTAGCGAATATAAGGATAAAGGGCTGAACAAACAAAAGAGCCTCCTCTTGTTATTTCTCTCTGATTGCTGACTGGCTCAGTTCCAGTCTCAGGTCAAGCCCGCGGAATGAGTCTGTCAGGTAGTCTGTTATGTTTCCTATTTCCTCCTCTGCCGTCATGTCACTTCCCTGAGCAAACAAACAACTCGGCGGTTCGAACTCAACACCGACTGTCAAGGTAACAGCGTACGACTCTGTGTGTGTGTGTGTGTGTGTGGATGGGGCGCGGAGATCTCACAGCTGTGTAAAGTATTATCCATCTGCCGGGACCGAGTTGAGCAGTGATCACTTTGAATATCGTGTCCTCCGGGGGCTCGGAGGAGGCTGACTGTCTGGTTGGTCCAGCGTCCATTGTTGAGCCGGAGAGGGGGAGCGTCCAATCACGTCACGCGTGGAGGTCGACCGTTCGGGCTATATGAAGGTCTATGCGTATTAACTGTAGGTCAGGAGGAAGTGGCTGATTTGAACTACGTGACTAAGGCATATCATTGTCTGAGACCGAGATGCCCTTTAAACCTACTTACTATGGATACTGTACGTCACGGTGTGTTCAGGGGTTCGCTTTTGTTTTGTGGATGGCAGATCGCTTAATTAACATTTATATGCAACCGGATGAAGTTAAAGTTATTGTTCCAAGTGATTTTAGAGGAATAATCATATCTTCACTGTTAAGCTCTGCACAAAGAAAACAAACAACAAAACCGAATTACAACGTCCTCATCACAGTAAACGCAGTGAACTTTACACCAAATTAAACGACTCCGAGCGACGGATAAAGACACACTTACAGCAGCAAACGCTAAATGTTGTCGGAGTGCATTTCCAGTTGGAGTGTGTTACAGCCGCATAATAACCTGTTTACAATTTGTACTTGGCCCTAAATCTGGCCAAAGGAGGGAAAAGAAGGAAGAAAAAACCACACACACACACACACACACACGCACGCATCTCACAGCAAGGGATTATGGGTGCAGCTATTCTTCATCTCATTGTGGCTCAACAACAGGCAGAGTGTGGGGTGGCAGGCAGGCGTGTACGTCGCCGGACGAAGAATGGACCAGACTCGTCGAGGGACAGGTGCCATGTGGCAGAGGATGTGCGGGGACACAGATGGGGACCCCTGGAAAACTTGGGGGACCGCACGAGCGGCCAAGGGCCTCCCACCCGTACCTGTGCTGTGAATGCTGCAGCTGAACGGGATCCGGCACCTGTTCTAAGCAGATACAGGCGGCCGGCAAAAGCACAGAGGGAGGCCAGCACATGGCTGCCAACCCAGGGAAGGAGAAGGCTAGATTTCCATTTACCCGTAAGCGCGGCCTGATTACCAAATCGGCACAGGCTTTGCTGCAGAATGTACGAAAAAAAGGATTGAGAAATGTGCTCGCTTCCAGAACTATGCATTTCAGTAAACTCCTCGCTTTAATAAGAGCTTTCTGTCTAGCTGCGCGTTGAAATGTTTCAGTCAAAGCAGAAGCAGCTGGAAAAGTCAAAACGAACGGCGCAGATGTATTATTTTTCAAACAAGTGATGCGAAATTGCGGCGCATGTCCTATTTTTACAGCCTGGCCTGCATTGGTATCCCGCTCTCTCTCTCCTCCTCTCTCTAATAGCACTGGTCTACGAATGCTGCAGTGCTATCGGGCTTGTTTTTGACTGCTGCAGATTCTCCCCTGGGTGGTGTAACTCTTCACCTCAATGTGGAGGAGGATGTTCCTATTGTGCTTCCTAATTGCAATGTGGTTGTTCCATTTAAGAGATAGAACATCCTTATCTGTTTACGTGTGTGATGCACTGTGGGAATAACTGGAAGAGGTATTTTGAGTCATGTTTTCATTGAGATAATTGGAATATTTCATGCAATGTTTTTGCAAATTTTCTGACAGCTTTTCAAGGCCAGGGCAAGTTGTGGACATGGCTAATTCCCGCAAAGGTTGGAACCATTAAAATTGGTCGTCTTTTTACGATGCTGCTGTCTCTTTGTTTTCTTCTGAAAAACTAATTCCATATAGTGAATTTAGACATCGGAACGCATCTTTCATCTCTGGTCACTCCCCATCTTTTCCATTTTAGTGGGCCCACGCGCTGCCGTCGTGCCTCTGGCCCCCTCGTCCTGCACCAACACAGTTTAGTCAGCACGCATCCTGAAAAGCAGACGCACTAATGATTCAGATGAGTGATGTTATAAGTTCAGCGGTGTGAGAGAGTCCCTTTTAACAGCTACTGTGGAGGATAGACAAAGCAAAGCAGCAGGCTGCGCGATGACAGCTCCTGAGCCACACTGAGAGACGTTAAGTTTGAAATATTTCAGCATATATTACTTACAAAATGAGCGTGGATATAATGTAACAGATTGTAAAGCTGATGTCATCAGTCCCATGAGAGTTGAATTGAGTTGAATAGCTGTATTATTCAGTGAAGTAGATTTGCATTGAGGATTATTGGCTGATCAAATCAGTAACAATAAAAATGACTCCTTGATAAATGCCCTGGTTACAAAAAGCCTACTAGATTTATGAACTGGACAAGCACAAGTTAATGATACTTAAACGTTTTGTTCAGCAAGATAATCTTCACAGATGAACACTGCTTTTGTGATTTTCGAAGCATAACTTAAATCGTTTGAAGTAAAAGTGTTAGGCTATAAACAGACTACATTGCATATTTACATACATGTTAATATATGTATATTCTTTTACTTGTACTTATGATACTTAAGTACATTTAATATCAGACTATTACTCAAGTACTATTTGAATGGTCGACTTTCTACAAAAGTAATATTTTTATCACTTTCAGGTACTTACATGTACAACACTGGTTAAGGCTATAAACTTAGTGTTATTAATAGTTTACAGTTTGGGATTTAATTGTCATTCTTCTATGTTTTTGAAGCATTTTTGTTCCCATTTATTTACTTTGATTACTATTGACACATATCACAAAACATCTCGTGTCTGCGTTAGAAATGGCTAAATCTTATAAAATCTATAACCACAAATTCCTAAAACTTTTAATGTTTAATATTAAAAAATCATGTATCAAAAACCTCTGAGTATTGTTTTATAATTAATGAAAATAAACTGTTTTTATTGATGTAAAGCAGCAGTGAATATAGTAATGAATGCAATCTCAATAGAAGGTAAAATGATATTCTGTCTAATTTTAATCTCTTGATAAAACCAATAAGAAATAATTTCTTGCTCTTAAGTACCGACTATTGTTTCTGCTTTACACTGTGTGCTTTGTGATGAGCCTGTCAGATATGAATCACATTACCAAATGTAATGTGAAAGAACGTTTCTAGTGTTAAATAAATGTGAAAGAGAATTCTGGACGGTACAAGTTTGATAGCATATCCAACAAATAAATACAAACCAACCGACCCAACAAAAGAAAACATTCTGTTTTTTTGACACTGGTAAATTCTGTTTTTCTACAGACAAAGGCATTGAGTTAGCAGGTCAAATCCAATTGTCAGAATTTATTCAGTTGTCTTCATGAACAGAAGTCTTTAGTGCCCACATTAGATGACGATGGCGCTCACCCAGACCTTAGACCCTCTATGAGAGCAATAAAAAAACTCCCGTTTGGAAGAAACCTTGGGAGAGCCTTCTCAAAGAGGGATCCCCCTCCAGGACTATCAGCTGGTGAGTACCAAGAGTCGGCTGGTGGTGATCAGTGAAGGTGCAAAGGATGTGATATGTTGCAGTTTCTAGCCCCTTTTACACAGAGATTCTGTAACTATTATACAGACGGCGAGGCAGAATGATGGTGCAATATGAAAATGCAGTGTGAAAGGGCTTCTGACAGTGATAGATGTTTCTACTGGCTGGATTTTTTTGGCAGGACTTTCTCCATCATTCCTCAGATTCATCGCTTCTCTCCTCACTTTCGTAGCAGCTGTCTTGAGTCACTATCTGCAAACTCGTCCCACCACCCGATTTTTTTCCCCGCTGATGGCTTCATATTCATCGTCCTCCTCTCGTGGACGCAGTCTGGATCCACCAAGCAGAGGGTCATTCATCAATGTTTACAACTCATGCTGAAAATATAATTTAAGTCTCCATCGCCCAGGGACCTGAAAACAGTCAAGCTATGATGACTGATCAGTGATGCAAGTTCCTACATGCAGGAACAACAAGCCTCATTTACCAGCGCTTATGCAGAGATAAAGTACGTCAGTCATGACACAGAGCACTTCCGTCGCCTTGATGTATGCTGTTTACACTCAGAATTTCTGGGTAAGCTCCTGACTGACCTTGGCACCGGGCCACTCTGGCATCATTTCCACGCTCACTCCCATTCCTCCGCCCTTACGTTACGGGTGTAATATTCGGGATGTTGTTGATGTCTGAGCTTGAAGGAATCCCTTCCTGCTGGATGCTCAGCCCCGTTTCCTTAAAGACTCAACATCAAAAATGAGACACATGGAAATGACTCACACAGTTGTCCCCAGAGTTCAGACACTTCAACTAAAGTACCATGTTGACAGGTTCAAAACAGGATATGAGCTGGATAGGTCTATGTTTATTGCAGATGGCGGAATACTTAAGAGCAGTGATAGCTGAAAGCTCTGATAAGCAACTCAGGCTGCTGCAGTCACGTATCCACCGTGTCGTGTAAGTGGGCACTCAAAGACTGAACTCACGCACCCACTACCAGTAACTAAAAGTCTCAACATGAGACCAAGAAGAGATTTCTGTCACTTCAACCCTTCACTGTAAAAAAAGGCCAAACATGAGTGGAGGCTTGAAGTTATACCAAGCCATTTTCTAGAATTACAACTCTGTTAAGCACACACTGTGCTCAGACTTGACCCTCGAGTTTGGTAAATTCTGCTTCTGCAAAATATTTCACAGTTAGCACTTTCACAGGGCAGTTTTCCCAAGGTGTTTTAAAAACTAAGAATCTCTAAAAACTCATTAATTACAATAGCCCATGACCTTATGAGGCTAACTTAAGCCATTTATAAACTGACCGATTTCTGCTTAGGTCTGGGATTCTACAAGTGAGAGTGCCTCTAAAACATATAAATTAAACATTAATATGAGATATGTAGGCTGCACTGCCACGCAACCACCATCGACAGCACGTGTTAAACTATGGGAAATCAATCATTTTTTCAGACCAGTTATTCTCTAGATAGATAGATAACCATACAATCATTACAAATTCTATAACCTATCAAAGTCTTCTCTTATGACTGATTATATGACTGACTCTAATTTCATCCCCCCGTTTCTTTGGTCTCAACAGTCTATTTGTCTTGTTTTTCTGCACAATATGTCCAGCTATGCTCTGACTTTACTCATATTCATACACGGGCTACATCTGCTATGAGTTTTGGACCTATTAAAACGTACAGTAATTACTTAAACAAGCAGTCGGTTTGGTTTGTATAGAAGGCCATTATGCCAGTTAAAGAAAATTGTGAAAAGTAGTCTATGGTTGACTACGTGAAAAAAACCAAAAAAAAAACATAATTGAGATAGAGTCATAGAAAATATTTGATAAAAAGCCATAATTCTCAAATAAAAAGTCATAATTATGAGAGAAGAAGTCATAATATTCAGATAAGGAGTCATAATTATGAGCTTTACAGTCAGTACTATGAGATAAAAAGTCATAATTACGAGATTATAAATCATAATTCTTATATTCTCTAAGTATTTTTTAAGAGATAAAAAGTCATAATTCTTAAATAAAGTTATTATAATAACTTAAAAGTCCTACTATTTAAAAAAAAGTCATAACTATGAGATTATAAGTCATAATTCTTACATAAAAAGTATTTTTTATGAGATAAACAGTCGAAATTATGATATAAAAAGCAATACTTTTTAATTAATACTTTAAATTTAATCTTATCATTTTGTCATTGTTATTATTTTTGACTTTCCATGGAAATATTTTTTTAAATCAAGCTTAGTTGTCATCTTAGTTTCTTTTGTCTTTAACTCGCAGGTTTGTCTCTTGGCTTTCACAGTAAATGTGCTGCAGGGATGACCATGTTCTCACAATTTAAACCTGCCTCCCTGTCAGTGAACCTGATGTCAGTAGAGACACAGGATCAGTCTTCCCTTAACTGGATGCTGTTCTTTAGAGGTTAGCATCTAGTGGTCCTGAGAGGAACTGCAGCCTCAACATGTCCATGAAGCTCGACACAAGTGGCTACACTACATGAACTCCGGTTCAATCCCCAGCGAAGCAGAAACTCCCTGAAATGCAGAGCTCCAGGACTTTAGACCTACGTGCACAGAAATATCCGTGATTGATTTGAAGTGAATGCTCGACGTTGTCAGGTTTTTAAATGTCACATACAGGAGACATATAGCTACGCCCGAGCTTGTTATGCTATTAGCCAGCTAAGCTAAAGTCACATATCAATCACGTGTATACTCAGTCGTGTGGTAGACACACTGTTGACTATATTAATAACGTTGTAATAACACATAGTCGCCATTTAGCCTTTTAATTCATTTTACGGAACCATGGTACATCATCGTCAGGATGGCCGAGCGGTCTAAGGCGCTGCGTTCAGGTCGCAGTCTCCCCTGGAGGCGTGGGTTCGAATCCCACTTCTGACAGATACCTTTTTTTCGCTTGGTTTGATCGGATCTGGTCCTACAGTTAGACTCCTGCTGTCGTAACATGACTCATGTACACCTCTATATTATTATTTCACAACACAGGAGCAGTGTTGTGCTGAAAGAGGACAAGTGGATGATCATTTAAACAGCTTATTTCCACAATAATGTGGTGTACGGCTACAAATACTTGATAATTCAGTTCATATTTTGTTTGAGTAGCTCATTAGACACATAAAGATGTAGTATGTTGCCTGTGGCGCATATACTTTTTGTACTTTAGTAAACTGAATTTTCCAAAAATACATATATAAACATGAAGAAAAAAATAACTAATTCAAATAATATAATTTAAAAAAACAAACAAACTCAAAACCTCTATTTACATGCCATTTTCTTGACCAGCTCCTTCTTTGGATAAGTGGTTTAATGATAGAGCAATTATGAGAACGCTCATTGACAGTGATTATGCAGCCAGAGACACTTCTTGCTAACATGATAACACTTCTTGCTATCTGAGATATGTACATGCAGTCAGATAAGGTCACTGCCTGGTTTGACTGCAGTAGGAGAGGCTGTTTGAGTTGTGTGAGATCTCACTAATAGGATTGCCACGGGATCATGTCTTGTACTGACAGGGTAGTAAAAATTGTGACGTTTGTTCTAAAAATATAAATGGCAATGGCCATACATAAATTGCATGTGCACAGGACAGGACCTGCTGCTGCTGCTGCCCCACAGTGCCCTACATGGCAAAGTATATAAAATCACAAAGTAGCTTGTGTACTAATACACACACACAACTTGAGTATTAAATTGACCAGTGTTACCTTCTGCGTGTATAAATGACACACACACTGCCTCTCTTGACCAAACAAAGACCTCTGTCCTGGTCTCTGCATTGGACATTTTTTTTATGTAAAATAACAGTTGCACATTTGATTGAATCAACCACAGATTAAAACCCTGATTTTCATTGGTGTAGTCACACAAATCTAATGCTAATTATTTTTTCATGACATGTTTATTAACTCATAGGAACATGACTTTCATTGCATTTTATACAAATTATAATGAGTTGAATGTATTGTGAGAGTAAATAACAATGAATACAATATAGTGTATACAGTGAATATACTGAATATACTCATACCATCTGATAGAGGGCATACCACTTCTTCTGCCTGGGAGCTGGCCTGTTTCCTTCACCTGCAGGCCAGACGCCAGTGCTGGCAAACTTCCTCAGGCGGGACATCCACTCTGAGTCCGCCATCGCCTTGTGGGACTTGGAAGATGTTGCCTTTGGTGACATAAATGCATGAACATTTTTTAAATGAATAAAAACAACGTGAATACTGAAACATGAAAGCTAGACCATGACAACCAAAGCCAACTAGGTTTTGAGTGCATCTGTGTTTGTAACTCAGCTGTAGAATTAACCTGATTTATATTATAAATATGTATTCTTGTAGTATGTTGCGGGAAATGTCGTGATTTATAAAGTTAATGCCTTTACAGTTTGAATAATGTTATTAAAACAGAATTAAGTTTTAACGAGTCAGCTTCTCATAAGTGTTAAAAATCGCACGACACTGTGAGTTCAGGATACCACTAGGACTGAACTGAAATCACCTCTCACACCACCTGTAGTGTCTCATCTTAAATGAACTATCTGTGGAAATGTGTTTATACCTTAACAATAGGACTATATCATTAGAGATTTGTTTTTACCTTGTCACTTGATCGAACAGGACTCAACTGTAGAAACAGGCAGCGCATCCTCCACGACATACTCAGCCACCAGCCTTCTCACTTCTCCTGGGTCAAGCATCTTCACCTCTGGTCTGAAGAAATCCAACTTTCGTTGTTTAGATTTGCTCGCGCCGTCATCTTCCACCTGTTTGCTAGCAAGAGGTCGTTTAGCCGCTAGCTTAAGGTTGCTGTGCTCCAGGTGTTTCTTGAGGTTACTTGTCCCTCCCACCAGCACATAAAGTGCACCTTATTGTTAAGTTCTTATCCATTTCTGTGACAAATTTAAAATAGTGCGCGTATAACACTTACAAAACGTTGAATTATCAGTTGTTGCCATCTCCAAACTAGAGAGCTTCTACTCCAAACCAAACCGTCTTCTTCTTCTTCTGTTGATTTAAAACCTTCTTCTTCTTCTGCTGTTGATTTAAAACCGTCTTCTTCTTCTGTTGATTGAAAACCGTCTTCTTCTCCTCTTTATTTACGGCTGTTGCGCCTGGGTTGTTTTTTTCTCAACCTCCGCCTGTGCGACAGCTCGGAATGTAACGCGTTACAGGACTCAGTAACTGTAATAACATTACCAAAATATAGTTAGTAACGCGTTATATTAGCCCGTTACTGCATAAATGTAATTTATTACGATAACGCGTTACTTTTGTAACGGCTAAACGAAGCGGCAGGAAGAAAGCGGCTAAACGACCTTTTGCTAGCAAACAGGTGGAAGATGACGGCGTGAGCAAATCTAAACGAAAGTTACCCCCAACACTGGTAAGGGATACATGTAACACTAACACATGGACACAATTAAAGTATATCTCCAGCGGTGTTTATCACCTGAAAAACACTAGAATTAGTCTTGTGAATGGGCGAGGCAAATTCAAGTTAGCAATGCTAATGTCTAAAAGTGGTGAAGATAAAAATAGGTATTCGTATGACAACCCTAAACTATATTTGTTTATATATGTGAATTTAAAGGATTTGGTAGAAATATTCTGCTTCAAAACCATTCATTAACTTATGTTATCAAAAAGCCCCATTCAGAATCGGTGACAAAAAGCAACATGCCAGTCATATAATTTAACACTAAGGGTGAAATTACTTTTCTATATAAAGTTTTAATGTGTACAGCAGTGTGATAAATGTGTAAATACTCGCCATTTCACTTGTTGTCCGACTTCTGTTGTCACTGTCACTCGCCTCAAACTCCGCTTCGAAAACGACGAAGGTTACCGCAAATCTTCTCGGCTTCGCTCGGATTTCGCTCGGCTCCGTCCAACATTTCTCCGTCGTGATTGGTCAAATGTTGGAGCTGGGCGAAGGCGATAGGTTTGGGAATGTTAGAGCCGCGGAATTGATTGGCCGTCATCCTTCAACGTTGTCAAATGTTGGACGGTCACTCCGGCGGCTGTCTCCCCTGGAGGCGTGGGTTCGAATCCCACTTCTGACAGATACCTACTGTCGTAACATCACTAATGTACAACTGTATATTATTATTTCACAACACAGTAGCAGTGTTGTGCTGAAAGAGGACAAGTGGATGATCATTTAAACAGCTTATTTTCACAATAATGTGGTGTATGGCTGAAAAATACTTGATACTTCAGTTTTCAAAAAAATACATAACTACATACATGAAAAAATAAATAAATAATTTAAATAATAATAATAATAAACTCAAAACCTCTATTTACATGCCATTTTATTGACCAGATCCTTCTTTGGAGACTTGGTTTAATGCTAGAGCAATTATGAGAATGCTCATTGACAGTGATTATGCAGCTGTCTGAAATCATTCAATTCAATCAATGATGGTAAACATGATAACACTTCTGGCTATCTGAGATATGCACATGTAGTCAGATAAGGTCACTGCCTGGTTTGACTGCAGTAGGAGAGGCTGTTTGAGTTGTTTGAGATCTCACTAATAGGATTGTCACGGGGTCGTGTCTTGTGTTGACAGGGTAGTAAAAATAGTGACTTTTGTTCTAAAAATATAAATGGCAATGGCCATACATAAATTGCATGTACACACAGATGCACAATAATCCCATGCACAGGTACGCATTAGCACTGACACTTACGCAAGCATTACAGTAGACTCTGAGCCTATATGCAATGCGGTCAGAATTTATTCTAACTTAGTCTTTTCATACAGCAAACGTAACACAAAGTGCACACAATGAAAAACAACACCCTCTATACTACCTATGATTAAGAAAATAAATACAGTAGGGTCAAAAAGTCTGAGATCACCATCTCCTTGCATCCGCCTCAAATACCCTCTTAACACCACCCTCTCCACTACAAACGGCAACACCAGCTCAACAATCTGAGTGAAAAGCTGAAATCCCCCAAAATGCACATGAATCCAAGAATATCCCAGGACCCGGCATGTCCCCCTGAAGGAAAGCACGCAACCGAGCCAGCATGGACCCTACAATTTCGTGCCAAACTCAATGACACATGCCAACCCATCACGACCCGACAGCAACAGAGCCCCCAAATAGATTCTCATGATGCCACAGAAAATGTGGTGAAGTTAAACAAATGAAGCAATACAGTGTGTTAAATTGTGATGTAGCCTCTTCATTACATCACATATGTGACACTAAATTAGCGAGGCGCAGCCAAATCTGTTACCTCTACTTGGCTAAAGCCCGAACTTACAGATTTGCTAAGAAAGAAAGAAATCGAACAAAGCTGCAATTGGCCAAATATAACAGTACATTTAAAATAGCACTCTCTATAGGTTTCCTGGAAGTACAGCAGGATTTGTCCAGAGCATGGCCTGCGAATGTAGGAGGCTCCTTCTCTTAGTTATATTTATACTCCCTCCCTGTGATCCTCAGTGTGCCCTCACTGTGACAGGTAAAGGTTAAAGTGTGAACAGAGGTGAAGCCTGTCTGGACAGTCATTATCATGAGGTTGGCACAGGTGCTTTAACATATGAATTATATCTTATTGTATCTTCACCTTTTATTTATTATGCAGGGATCTAAGTGATCTATTTGGGGAGGTTTCCACATTTTTCTAGTTGCATGTTTGTTTATTCTAAATAGTATTTTTAAATGAAGTTTAAAGCAACAAAATATACCTTCCTGGAGAAAGATAGTCTCTTTGGGTTTTCAGCTTGGGGCACTTATCTTTCTCCAGGAAGTTTGGCCCTTCAACTGGGACCATTTATCAAAGTTTCAGTTTCCTGGGTGTAAAGATTTCTGAGGACTGTGATTTAACATAGCAGGAGTCCTGCTGCACAGCAGGTTGCACGCTAATTAGCCCTGATATTTAAACTGCAACAGGAAGGGGGGGTGCTAAGCCTGAGCAGCAGTGCACACGTGTGAGCTTGACGGATGGTGAGCTTCTGGGCATCCCGCTGCGGCTGTGTTCCAAACTGCTTTCACATGGTAGAGGCTAGACAGCTGACAGCAGACTGACATGCCTGTTAATCATATGTAATTCAATTTAACGTAGACTACAGTTCCTGGGAATCGATTTCTTTGTAGCACTTTGGCTGACAGTGGATTCCCTTAAATGGGAAAAATATGACTTTCAGAATTAATTTAATTAAAATATAAATCTCCTCTTCCTGATGAGTCAGACTGACTCTGAGGAGTGAGGGGAGGCGCCTTCCTTGCACAGGAAAGCTCACAGCGAAGAGGACAAAACCTCGTTCTAAGCAGTTCTTCTGAGTCACTCGCTCACCGTCGTGACTCAGCAGGGGGTCTTTCTGCTGTTTTCTCCCATGAGTCAGGACACAATAAATCTGCCCACCTCGAGTCAACCCCTCCCCACTGTGACCCATCAAGCTCCTTAAGGCTCAAGACAGATGGCAGTGTGAGGGCTTGCCCCGCTGTGTGTGTGTGTAGGCTTTGTGGGAGTGGGTTCTCTTGTGATGAAGCATTTCTTGAAACTCCGGTATCACAGGGAGGGATCAGTATGCCGGCTGTGAGACTCTGATAAGGGAGACTGCTTACGTATTCTGTGGCCTTTACTCTAGAACAGATCAGGCTGACCCCAGGTGATATTTAGACGAGGAAAGTCTCTAAAATAGTTCCACACACTGTACCTTTTCCACGTAAGAGCAGGTTGAACATGTACGATCCGATGTTTTTGGCCTTGGGAGCATTTCTCTGTCACCACAAGCTGTCTGAGGAGACTTCGCCAACCAGGCAGCTGGGCTGAAATAGGCTAATTAGCTTCTGATCACATTGCCCTGGAAAATAAACAGATAAATTAAATGCTGACATCTTGAAATGACCCTTGAGGTAACTCTTCTGTTGGTTGTTTGTTAAGGTGTACACAAATGTGTGTCTGCCTTGTAGAGCTGGCGTGAAATGGGCTGGGTAGCTGAATATCAACAGAAACCTTGATGATCTTGTTGATCTGACAGCCGTTTTTTTCAGGTTGCTCAATGTGAAGATGAACTTTAAAGAGCTTAAATCAATCTGGAATACTGAATAACAATATATGCACAAAGTAGCACAAACACCTGAATCAAATGTTTGGTTCTCACCAACATTTTAAACTGTAGATATCATCATGCCATGGAGATACTGTACACAATTAATCATTCAGTCTATAACATGAAAAAAATTAAATTAAATTTCCCCAACCCAGTCTCACATCAAAATGTGTAATTGCTACATTGGATCTAAAATTGTGTGATAGCTAAATTTCTTCTGCCTATTCCTTTCTATTATTCTGCAACCTGATTTCCCAGAGTCCAAAGTAGCGTCTTCAAATTGCTTCTTTTGTTCAACCAACAGTACAAAACCCAAAGACTCTTCACTGACTATCATGAATGACAAAGCAAATCCTTACATTTAAGAAGCTGGAACCAGCAAGTGTTTTGCTTTTTCCTTGAAAAACGACTAAAATTGATTCAGCAGTTATCCCGATATGTCAGGTTTTGTGCTCCGGAGTACGAAACAGCAAGAGTTTCTGTTATGAACTTGACCTCAGGAGATACAAATCTGTCATGAAGGAGGCAGAGTTATCAATTTAGCGCCCTCAACTCACTGACATTTTTGACAAGTGATAAGTGACAAACCCACCACCCAGATCACAACATGTGTTCTGACAGTGACGAGTTAAGTTAGCTTTTTCTTGACAGTAACCTGTCACTACGACAAGTACTATGGTTGAATCTCTCTTCAGCAGCAGTAAATCTAACATCCAAATAATGCAGGTGAGGTTTGTGGATGCTGTGCAAGTCATTCTGGGAAATGAAGAAAGCTAAACTAAAATGTGATCTATTATTTGATTGATTTGTTCTGTCGCCCAAAATCACAAATTTGCTTTGAAGGCTTTTACAATCCGTGAGAACAAACGTCCTTGTTAGTGATCTTTTTCTCAAGATGGACATTTATTTTTAACAAGGATCAAATAACAAGCAAGCTGGTATAAAATACAGATTTTTTTTCCACATTTTGTATCTGTTGTTCCATCTTGCTAAAGACAAAACAGAGCAATAACTGCAGCCATATTAACATGACTGCAGGCACAAAAGGTGGCAGAAAAATAAAGGCACAATTATGCCTAGTCATAGATTGCAGCTGAGCCTTCAAGTGCTTTCTAAAAGCGTGTTTAACTCCCTTTATGCAATGCTGTCCGAGTCATGTGTCCAAAGCCTCAGCAGATTTCAGTCCAATCTCAGAGTGATTAGCGAGGCTTTTCATTCTATCCTTAGCTTCCCATGTATCTGATTAGCAGGTAGGCCTGCTTCTGGAGGGAGGCTTTTGAACTGGTTTCTTGTTACTCTGCTTGCAACAGCTCGGGTGCGTCTGTGGGAGTTTACATCTTACATGCTGTGACTTTGGAACTATTTATTTTCACTTATGGCTCTTATTTGACTTTGGATCATGTGAGTATTCACACCTAGTCTGCATATTGTGGCTGGACTGCTTTATCTCAAATGCATTAAGTGTTATTTGCATAGCAGCAGAGGCAATGCACTAATAACAGACTGACACTGCAAACTGCACTTGCAAAGGATCAAACTGTGTTTGGATTCAAGTCATTTCGTGTAGTCCTTTGTGTTATTTGGACAAAGAAAGGGTGCAATAATCCATGTTAAACTTGATGAACTCCGGCTGGCCTGTGTGCAGGATGTGATTTTTATTTTCCTTGTTTTAACTTTTTTTTTTTTTTAGGAGCCTCCATTGGCAAACATGACACCTTAGGGATAAATAGCATTATTCTAGGGATCCAAGGCCACATATGTTTCCTGGTCATGGTGAGTAAAGAAAATAGTTTTTGCAGTTGTAATCCACTGAGTAGAAAGAGGCAATTCATTTGCTTAGCAGCAGTTAGTTTGCAAAATAACTGTCCCTGCCATGTTTTTGAAATAACTACATTCTGCAACTTTACAGCATGCTGAAGTACCTTTACATACACATACCTTTGTTATTATTACCCTTGGCAACTGCTGGCATCCTGCAAGAAAGCATCTCTAAAATCATATTTTTACAGACAAATTCGTTGTTCAGTGGCTATGCATGTTTGTTATTTACTGACAATGTCAGCATCCAATGTGTTTATGCAGAGCTACTTTAATGTAGGACACAGATACTGATTGATATTGTAACATAATTGACAGAAGAATGATTTAAATCTCTGTATTCAGTTTATAATCTTATAATAATTTACCTTTATAATCCTGGATTACAGAGGACAGAAAACCTTTTCTACTCGAGTTAGAATGAATCAAAATGCTCTTGTCGGCAATAAATGGGTATACTTTAGGTTCAACCTCGAGACTTAAAGGCCGAGGCTGGCAACACGACATAAAAGAGTATTTACAGGAATCCATTACTTTCCTTTTTTCTGCCAACATGCTCAGCTACTTTCCATTTTTCTGCCAAGATGCTCAGCTAGAGCAAACACTTGCTGCTTTACTGTCCATAAAATTGCTAATACAACAACAAGGACAACAGCCAAACCTGTTCTTTATATGTGTCAGTCAAGCTTGGCCTATTTTTGAGTCACAGAATTTGACTCATTTTTTATTTGCATATCATAATGGGCTTGTGTCCCTTTCCATCGTGCAACAATGAATTATCTTTACCTCCTAGTATTGTCATAAGAATGCATTGTGCTTATTGCAGATATTGCTGCTTTTTATAGGTAATCCTTGCATTATTGATTGCAGGAAAAGCTGGTTAACATTTTCTTTTCTCATCACCAAGGCAGTGTCCACTTTCCCTGCTAGCAGAGACTTAAGCTCGTTATTTAAAGTCACTTGGAGGATTTATTTGTGGCTGTATCCTCATTATCCCCGTTGTCATTTACTCTTTGATCTTCTCAGCTGTCTGAACATACAGTCTGAACAACCATGGCGTGTGTATCCTGTTTTAAAAAATGTAGCAAACATTTGCAACAGCTGCTTAACAGTGAATAAATCTATGCTTCATGTGGCTACATTTGTCTGTTTTGTGTGAACCTAAATATGACAGTAGTGTAAACTATAAAGGTCTATAATAGGTATACAGGCTCTAAGACATGTGGAAGTGCTGAAGAAGAAGATTCTGAGATCAGTGTTTACTGTCTTCAAGAATAAAAACAGCAAATCCAGTTGTCTTTGACTTAGTACTTAAATATACATGTATAACAGTATTACACATACAGCCTTAAAGGTAATCTAAAAACCCACCTTACGCCCACGAGGTATCACATAATTTGGTAAAGTTGTGTGTGCACGCATTATCCTTTTTTTGCGATACTTAGCATGGGTATAAAAAGGGAAATATGTCTCCATGTATATGAGTCCTAAAGATTACATTTCGTCATTATTTCACAAACTGATTTTTTATTCAAATGTAACCCAAATCCTGATCTTTCCTTGACCTTGACCGAAGCCAATCCTACAGAATAAATTACGTAACTGTTTCATTAACTGAAAATATCTAACCCAAACCAAAGTGCTCGGTAATGTAGTGTTTCCTTCATTCAAAGAAACGTGGTGCAGGCACAAAAGATAGTCGTACAGAGAGTCACGAAAACAATTAAAAATAAATTGAAGTTGCTGTGATCTATGTTGGCAAATCACATTATAAACAATGACTGGTGCAGGAAAGAGGAAGTCCTAGCCTGGGTATCCATTACCCAGATATCCACAGGCTACCCTGAAAGCCTTGAAACACTCACAATACCCCCAGAGGCTAAGTCATAATGACAATAGCCGATGGGTTCCGAGATTTACCATTACGGTGTCTCTTTTTAAGTATTTTCTTTTTCAGACGAGCTTTATGTCAGCCCTCTTCAAACTCAGGTACTACTTTAGACTTAAGTGGTTTAGAGAAGATGCCAAGGAGCCGTGCTGGGTTACCAGGAATAGCTAATATAGGCGTAAATGTGCAAGGGCAAGTCTCTGTTTACACGCAGGTTAGCTGAGTTGCATGTCAAGGAAACAGGGATTTCAGTCATGTTTTTATTTCTTTTGAAATTTCTTTTGATCATTTAAGTAATCACTCTTGATTATTTTTTTCTTTCAGCCTGGGGTAAATGGGAGCCATGCAGACGTCCGGTGCAACACCTTCTCCAAGGCAGCATAGGAGAAACATGACAGCCTCCTGCACCTGTTTGCCAGTGCTGACCTGCCCTCTTCTTCTGCTCACCTGAGACCATCTTTCATCCAGAGCAGGGAGACTACCCACCAACATGTCTTCCCACAAACGAAACTTCCAGTGCTTCAATGCTGTAGGGGGTGATGGCTCCCACGAGTCTCCGCTCTCCTACAAGCATCACAGCGTCCGGCTCCCCAGGATCCCCCAACATGGCATGGTGGCTAATCACGAACCTCCGGAGGAATGCTACCTTTGCTCGGAATATAGACACGCCCAGGCACTGGAAGCGTTAGAGACTCAGGCCACACCTTTGTATCATTCTCACGCACCATATCACCACCATCATCCACACCAGTATGTTCTCAGGAGGCCCGAAGAACACCCTGTGGCACATTCAGGCTACAATCGCCACCTTCATCATCACAGGTACAACAAGAGGGTGGTGCTAGTGAAGAATAGCGACCCCTCTTTCAGGAAGACCATCGTCTTGCACCGCAGGAGTCTACGCAGTTTTGGGCTTTTCTTGGAGGAAGTTTCAGAGCTCATGCAGTACCACATCAGGAAGTTGTACACTCTGGAGGGCCGCAAGGTGAGCTCATTAACACCTGGAACTAGAAGTTTATTTGAAGTGTTTTTCCCCCCCCCGTATTGTCTTACATAACCTGCAGAGAGAGGTTTCAGGAGAACATGGGTTGTATGAGACTTTATTTTATGTGTTCAGGAAACTTTATTCTCCAAGAGGAAGTTTCTGTCCTTGACCCATAGTACATTCCTTTCCTTGTGTTTTAATAGATTGAAAAGGATGGCCGAAACTAAAATTAACAGTATTAATACGAGGAGTGTTTGTCATTAGTTTGGCTTTTAAAAAGGTACTCTAAAATGTATTTTGGTGTGAAGTGCTCTCCCACAGTGTTTTTAATCATGCCTAAGATTAAAAACCAGAGTGAAAGAGAGGCCTCTAGTGACAGGACTGATTCCCTGCTGAATCCCAGTGTCAGCCCTACTGCAAACACACATTTCATAAAGTTATTTTATGACAAATTACAACAGATGTTTTAGCCTTAGAATATCGTATTGAAGCTTATTGAACATGAACAAATGGCAATATGGAATACAGACCTTTCACTAAAAGGCTTTATCATTTTTTAATGGTTAACATCACTGGATTATTATTGAATTATGTTTTAGGGTTAGGGTTAATACAAACATACCTTGTTATCTGTATTGTATTATTGGGCATATCTTTTTTTTAAAATAAACAAACTATAAAAAATTGTTGTCATCAAAATAAATAATGACATTTGATTGTTAAAACCCTCTTAAAGGTGCACCCTCTTTATTTTTACAATGCTTATTTCAGCATCAGCATTTCTGAAGCAGGACAGTCTCCTCTGTACTCTAAATTCACACTAAAATCTAAATGACACACCCAAAACCTTATATCATTAGCATTTAAATCAAATATTCTCTTTTATGTGTGTTCAACTATTTCTTTTTAGTTTCTTTTAGCAGTAAGTAATTCTCAGTAATCCCATTTAGGATGAAAAACTGTAACTAGATGTGTGCAATCCTTCAACATTTATTAATTCAGTTTACGCTTACTAGTTTGTTACAATCAAAGTCTAGTGGGATAAGTATTTAGAGTGTGTGCATGAGGGAATGAAACGGGGATATTCCCTCACACACACACACTCTTAGATTGTATGTATCTCACCGAACCCCATTAATCTTGGTCAAATCAGAGCTATTTTTGAGAGAGGAAAAACAGGTCAACGTTGAAACTCCATTCCCTCTACTTTGATACCAGGGGTGTCTCAGAAATGTGTCTTCCACAGTGGCAATTAATTATCTTCACCTGGGCTTCCGTGTGACCACGGATGAAGCCATTCATCTGTCTTTACCAAAAGTGGATTTAAGATTCAAAACTGCACTTTCATCAAAACTGACTGCTCATGAGCCAACACAACTCTCAATATTTCAGTCTAAATGTCTTCTCTGAGTTTCAAAGCTGTCAGAAGGGTATAGAAGCGGCAGTATTCAATATCAAGTGTCTTGAAAATGTAAAAGCACACTTACATAAAAGAAATAAATAGGAATAGCAGTATTTGATTTACAACTTCACCACATTACGAATAAAAACATCCAATAGAAATTATACATAGGTGTCGATTTGATATAGTATTATAGTGACAGTGCATTTTTAAACAACTCAGTGCCGTTTAAAGTGTTTTATGAGTAGTAATTAGCACAAAAAAAAAGTGTAATCCTAAAGTCTTATCAGTATGGAAACAAAATTCAGAGGCTACATTTACTAGGCCCATGTCAGGAGATGCTAGAGAAAACAGGTCAGTGCATACTCACCCCCTAGATTAGCATTCAGGCTAATCACCTGTGAGCTACAGGCTGTGGTGATGATGATGATGATGATGATAATTAGCCTGCATCATGTTAGTCATCCACTTTTTTTAAGCACCTTATTACCAAGTATAAAAGGAGATTTCTTGTTCCTGTCACATAGGTTCCTATCTTAGGTGTAGGTTATAGCCAAATAAATCAAGGTAATACTGTTGTGTCAATGGATTGCAATGCTTAGAGATTTGCCTATCTAAATCATTTGGTTTACGACTGTAGCACACTCGACAGGCTTGAAAATCTGCTGAGCAATACCCATAGCTTTTAGAAGTGACAATGACAGCTCACCATTGCAGAAATGCACCGTCATCTCGTGAAGTTTCCCTGAGATCATCCTGGATTACCCTTGACTCACGGCTTTCTTTTAAAGGGATTAAGGGTACCCCCCTACACCAAAGATGGGACAATGCCAAGACCCAGTTAAATATCTTCACCATAACACATATTTTCTAAATGTTTCTCTATCAGTATTTTCTATTTGGCAAAGTTCTATAGGTTTGGTAAAAGAATAGACATGTACTAACTTCATGACAAAAATGAAGTAAATTATTAATTAAGTAAATAAGTAATTACCCGAAATCTACCTGGTTAAAGTCCTCATCTACTTCAAATAATTGCCTTTAAATGAGATTTAAACCAAACCGCTCCAAATCAAACATGCTTGCAATCCCTTCACCTATTACCTTGTGCAATAAACCTTATTCAGTAAGCAGACTCACTCTTAACTAATATTTCCTGTTCTTCTGTTTCAGATTGACAATGTTCAGAGTCTTATGCAGTGCCCCAGTTTCCTTGTTTGTGTAGGACGTGAGCCCTCTCACCCCTCCTTCGTGGAGAATTTTCGCAAAACATCTGATGACAAACTTCCCAAGCTGAGTGTGAGGTCAGGCTCCAGCGGCTGTAATGAAGGAGTTGGGGGTATGGCAAACATTTTATTGACACAGACTTCATTTCTGAATATTGTTTTTAATATTAATCACATGCTAAGCACAGTTTATTTGGATAATACAGTATAACTATTGTACACAATGAGCAAGAAGACCAATGACATCTATTTTTTTTATTTTTCATGTCTTTATGGTAAACCAAGGAGTACCAACAAAGAAGAGTGGCATTAGTCCAAAATCTGACCCCAGGCAGTCATTATCATCTGACAAGTCATTACCAGATGGAACAGACTCCTTGGATAATGTGGATTCCCGCCCTCGCACCGGTGATGGATTGAGAGATGATGATATACAGAAACGGGTTCGGGTTAATAAAGATGGCAGTTTATCGATGGAAATGAAAGTGCGCTTCCGGCTTCAAAATGACGAAACATTACATTGGTCGACAAAAGTAAGAAAGACTGGCAATAATACCGAATACCTCCAAGGAAACAGTAACCCCTATTTTGCACAAGTTAGTGATAGAAGTTATTCAGAATCTGAAAACATCTCTGGTGGTGAGCAAGACGAGGCTTCCATCAAACGCCACTATCAAAGACATACAGAGGAGCCTCACTGTCCTCAGTGCTGCAGTCAATGCCAGGGTTATGACATCTGGAAAAATGTCCCAGAGGCCCATGGAGCAAAGAGCTGCATTCAAACTTCCAGCTCAAGTGCATCCTCACATACTATGCTCTCTAGAAAAACTGTGGTTGAAAGGCGAACTGTGTCTAGATCAAGTGAAGACCATACAGAACAAGTGCTGGAGAGAGAAACTTGTGTAGAGCAGACTGTTGAGGAAGCTGAGACTGTCGAGTACTGCATCATCAGAAGTGAGGCATGCTCACCAAAGTCTTCCAAACTGGACAACTGTGAGGTGTGTGTTGACAATTCCCCAAATGATGAAGTTGACGTCAAAACTGCTCAAACACCAGAACAAGAACAGCCAACAGGATCTGATGCTGGTGCTTCCTCTGTGGTATTAACAGACCATGAGGATCGAAATGATGAGGAGGCTGATGTCCCACCGAGTGCTGCAAGTGCAGTGTCAGATTCCGCATCACCTGTGCAAAACTTATCCCTGAGCCCTATGGAGAGAGCGTCCAATGCTTCAGGGAGCTCAAGCAAGTCAAGAAAATCCCAAAAATCCTACACTTGTAATTGTGGTGTGTCTAATGATCCTGAGGATGATACAAAAGGACAAATCAAGGCTCAAGCTGAAGAAGAAAGTGATATAGGAAGAGATCAATCAAGTGCCATGTCTATAAAATCGAATGCCTCTGGCAGATCAAATAAGTCTGAAGATGTGCAGGAAAAAAGATCCCGAAGTGCCATGTCAGTTCATTCAATTGCCTCGACAAAATCGAAATCCAATGTTGCAGATGTTACAGCAGAAGACATACAAACACAGGATGAAAACGAACCACAAGAAAGACCCTTTAGTGGAATCTCTGTAAAATCTTCTAAATCAGAAAAATCAGTGAAGTCAGAAATGGCAGCTGAACAACATAAATCAGAGGACGATGTTGAAGATGAGGAACAAGAAAGAGCATTGAGTTCCATTTCATCAAAATCCAAATCCTCTAATAAATCGAAGGGATCAAGAGTCTCTGTTCACATAGATAAAGAAGAAGCTGAGCAGGAAACTGAACAAAGGACACCCAGTGCCATGTCAGCTGCATCAAATGCCTCGGCAGAATCAGGAGCATCTGAAGCACATGAAGCGGAGAGCATTCAAACCCCAGCTCAAGAAAATGAGGATGAAACTGGACAGAGAGCACAAAGTGCAATGTCAGTGTCAAATGTTTCTGCAAAATCTGGAAAGTCAAGAACTTCTGAAGCTCCACCCAAAGAAAATTCGGAGGACGAATCTGAGGAAGCTGAAGAAGCAGGAGAAGATCAAGAGAGAGTGCCAAGTGTCATGTCATCCAAATCACATACATCTGCAGTATCCACACATTCAAAAGCATCTCAACTTCAAGATGAAGAAAATGCTGTGGAAGATACTCAGGAGAGAGCATCAAGCAACATGTCAACAAGATCAGCAAAGTCTAAAACCTCTAATGTTGAGGTTCAACAAACTTCTGAGGAAGTGCAGGATACAGATAAAGCTGACAGTGAGGAGGAGGTAGTGGAAACTGTGGCGAGAGCTCCAAGTATCATGTCAGTAAAATCAACAAAGTCAAATACATCTGCAAGGTCCAGAAAATCTGAGCAATTAAACTCTGAAAGTAAAGAAAGTGGAAGAGCATCTAGTGCATTGTCAGCTAGGTCTATCAAGTCAGATGTATCTGCAACATCTGCAAAATCTCGAAAATCTAAATCATCTGAAGTTGCAAAGAAAGAAAGTGAAGACAATCATGAGGATGTTAATGACGGAGAGCAAACTGAAGACAGAGCACCAAGCTGCAGTGATGAGGCTGAGGAAACATTAAGCTCCTCCTATGTTTCAGCCGAGGAACATTCAGAGACACATGATGAAGCTGGAGTGAGAGCATCTAGTGCCATGTCGGTAACATCAGTAAAGTCGAAATCATCGGCAATATCCAGGAAGTCAAATGCCTCCAACAACGTTGAAGGGGAGATTGCAGAAAGAGCACTGAGTGCAATGTCAGTCAAGTCTGCAAAGTCAAATGCTTCTGCACTATCTACAAAATCATCCCAAGTTCTTCCCAAACATGATGATGATATTTGTGATGAAGAAGATGCTGAACAGGAGACCAGTGAGAGACCCCTGAGCTGCATGTCAGATAAATCCTGCAGGTCAAACATTTCAGCAAGATCAAGCAAGTCCAAATGCAGCGATGGTTTAGATGGAGAAAGTATTACTGAACATGAGGCAGAGAGGGGACCTAGTGCGCTGTCAGTGAAATCAGCACATTCAAACGTGTCAGTCAAATCAACACATTCAACTATTTCTGTCAAATCTAATATGTCAAAGCACAGTAATGTTTATGCTGAAGAAAATACTGCAGCTCATACAGATGACAGAGAAAGAGCTCCTAGTAATATGTCAACTACATCTGTTAAATCTACTAAGTCAAAAGCTTCAGCAATATCTAAGAAATCCAAGGGTTCTGCAATTCCTTCTGAAAACTGCGGTGATGCTCCTGAAGACATTGATATTGAAGGGGAGACTGAAGGTAGATCAGTGAGCTCTATGTCAGTTGATTCAAAGACGTCAAAATGTTCTGCTCATGTTCCAGCTGAAGAAAGCTTTGAGAGCCCTGATGAAGAAAATGATGAAGAACAAACTGAAGAAAGGGCACCAAGCTGCATGTCAGCCAAATCAGCCCAGTCACATGTTTCTGAAATATCTATTAAATCTGCAGAGAGAGCACCTAGTGCTTTGTCAGCTAAATCAGCAAAGTCCCATGTTTCTACAAAATCTATCAAATCAAATGCTTCTGACAGAAAAACTGCTGGAACTCTTGTTGAAAATGATGGTGATAAAACTCAGGAGAGAGCACAGAGTGCCATGTCAGCCAAAACAGCAAAGTCGACTATTTCTGCCAAATCTACAAAGTCAAATGAACTTAATGATCCAACTGAAGAAAATATATCTGATCATGAGGAACATGTTGAGAGAGCTCCAAGCAATTTGTCAATCAGATCGGGAAAATCAGCAAAGTCAAATGTTTCTTCAATATCACAAAGATCAAAAGTTTCTGAAGTTCCCTTGGACAATACTGTTGAGAATCCAGAGGAAAGAATTGTTGAAGGGGAGAGTGAAGGTAGAGCATTAAGCTCAACGTCATCCCAGTCAGATGAGTCAAATATGTCTACAAGATCAAATAAGTCAAAATGTTCTGCTCATATTCCAGCTGAAGACAGCTTTGAAAGCCCTGATGAAGAAAATGATGAAGAACAAACTGAAGAAAGAGCACCAAGCTGCATGTCAGCCAAATCAGCCCAGTCACATGTTTCTGAAATATCTATTAAGTCTGCAGAGAGAGCACCAAGTGCTTTGTCAGCTAAATCAGCAAAGTCCCACGTTTCTACAAAATCTATTAAATCAAATACTTCTGAGGCTTGTTCTGGGAAAAGTAATGGCGCTCCTGATGAAGGAGATGGTGAAGATGAATCTCACGATAGAGCACTGAGTGCCATGTCAGCTAAAACTGCAAAGTCGACTATTTCTGTCAAATCTACAAAGTCAAAAGGACTTGATGGTCAAGCTGAAGAAAATATATCTGATCATGAGGAACATGTAGAGAGAGCTCCAAGCAATTTGTCAGTCAGATCAGGAAAATCAGCAAAGTCAAATGTTTCTAAAACATCTAGAAGATCAAAAGTTTCTGAAGTTCCCTTGGACGACGCTGTTGATAGTCCTGAGGAAAGAATTGTTGAAGGGGAGAGTGAAGGTAGAGCATTAAGCTCAATGTCAGTTCAGTCAGGCAAGTCAAAGATTTCTACAAGATCAAATAAGTCAAAATGTTCTGCTCATATTCCAGCTGAGGGAAGCTTTGAGAGCCCTGATGAAGAAAATGATGAAGAACAAACTGAAGAAAGAGCACCAAGCTGCATGTCAGCCAAATCGGCCCAGTCACATGTTTCTGAAATATCTATTAAGTCTGCAGAGAGAGCACCGAGTGCTTTGTCAGCTAAATCAACAAAGTCCCACGTTTCTACAAAATCTATTAAATCAAATGTTTCTGACACTTGTTCTGGGAAAAGTAATGGCGCTCCTGATGAAGGAGATGGTGAAGATGAATCTCACGATAGAGCACTAAGTGCCATGTCAGCTAAAACTGCAAAGTCGACTATTTCTGTCAAATCTACAAAGTCAAAAGGACTAGATGGTCCAGCTGAAGAAAATATATCTGATCATGAGGAACATGTAGAGAGAGCTCCAAGCAATGTGTCAGTCAGATCGGGAAAATCAGCAAAGTCAAATGTCTCTAAAACATCTAGAAGATCAAAAGTTTCTGAAGTTCCCTTGGACGATGCTGTTGATAGTCCTGAGGAAAGAATTGTTGAAGAGGAGAGTGAAGGTAGAGCATTAAGCTCAATGTCAGCTCAGTCAGACAAGTCAAAGATTTCTACAAGATCAAATAAGTCAAAATGTTCTGCTCATATTCCAGCTGAAGAAAGCTTTGAAAGCCCTGATGAAGAAAATGATGAAGAACAAACTGAAGAAAGAGCACCAAGCTGCATGTCAGCCAAATCAGCCCAGTCACATGTTTCTGAAATATCTATTAAGTCTGCAGAGAGAGCGCCGAGTGCTTTGTCAGCTAAATCAGCAAAGTCCCACGTTTCTACAAAGTCTATTAAATCAAATACTTCTGAGGCTTGTTCTGGGAAAAGTAATGGCGCTCCTGATGAAGGAGATGGTGAAGATGAATCTCACGATAGAGCACTGAGTGCCATGTCAGCTAAAACTGCAAAGTCGACTATTTCTGCCAAATCTACAAAGTCAAAAGGACTTGATGGTCCAGCTGAAGAAAATATATCTGATCATGAGGAACATGTAGAGAGAGCTCCAAGCAATTTGTCAGTCAGATCGGGAAAATCGGCAAAGTCAAATGTTTCTAAAACATCTAGAAGATCAAAAGTTTCTGAAGTTCCCTTGGACGATGCTGTTGATAGTCCTGAGGAAAGAATTGTTGAAGAGGAGAGTGAAGGTAGAGCATTAAGCTCAATGTCAGCTCAGTCAGACAAGTCAAAGATTTCTACAAGATCAAATAAGTCAAAATGTTCTGTTCATATTCCAGCTGAAGAAAGCTTTGAGAGCCCTGATGAAGAAAATGATGAAGAACAAACTGAAGAAAGGGCACCAAGCTGCATGTCAGCCAAATCAGTCCAGTCACATGTTTCTGAAATATCTATTAAGTCTGCAGAGAGAGCACCGAGTGCTTTGTCAGCTAAATCAGCAAAGTCCCGTGTTTCTACAAAATCTATTAAATCAAATACTTCTGAGGCTTGTTCTGGAAAAAGTAATGGCGCTCCTGATGAAGGAGATGGTGAAGATGAATCTCAAGACAGAGCACTGAGTGCCATGTCAGCTAAAACTGCAAAGTCGACTATTTCTGCCAAATCTACAAAGTCCAAAGGACTTGATGGTCCAGCTGAAGAAAATATATCTGATCATGAGGAACATGTAGAGAGAGCTCCAAGCAATGTGTCAGTCAGATCGGGAAAATCAGCAAAGTCAAATGTTTCTAAAACATCTAGAAAATCAAAAGTTTCTGAAGTTCCCTTGGACGACGCTGTTGATAGTCCTGAGGAAAGAATTGTTGAAGAGGAGAGTGAAGGTAGAGCATTAAGCTCAATGTCAGCTCAGTCAGACAAGTCAAAGATTTCTACAAGATCAAATAAGTCAAAATGTTCTGCTCATATTCCAGCTGAAGAAAGCTTTGAGAGTCCTGATGAAGAAAATGGTGAAGAACAAACTGAAGAAAGAGCACCAAGCTGCTTGTCAGCCAAATCAGCCCAGTCACATGTTTCTGAAATATCTATTAAGTCTGCAGAGAGAGCATCAAGTGCTTTGTCAGCTAAATCAGCAAAGTCCCGTGTTTCTACAAAATCTATGAAATCAAATGCGTCTGAGGTTTGTTCATGCAAAACTACTGGCAATCCTGATGAAGGAGATGGTGAAGATGAATCTCAAGATAGAGCACTGAGTGCCATGTCAGCGAAAACTGCGAAGTCGACTATTTCTGCCAAATCTACAAAGTCAAAAGGACTTGATGGTCAAGCTGAAGAAAATATATCTGATCATGAGGAACATGTAGAAAGAGCTCCAAGCAAGGTGTCAATCAGATCATCAAAATCAGCAAAGTCAAATGTTTCAGCAGTATCTAAGAAGTCAAAGGCTCCTGACATTCCTACTGATCACATTGTTGACTCTCCGGAAGAGGCAAATGAAGAGGAGCCCAATGAAAGTAGCTCAGTAAGTTCAATGTCAGTCCATTCAGTCAAGTCAAATGTTTCTGTAAGATCGAGTAGGTCAAAATGTTCAGCTGATGTTCCAGTCGAAGAAAGCAGGACCCGACCAAAGTCACATGCCTCTGCAGTATCTATGAAATCAAATGTTTCTCATATTCATCCAGATACTAATACTTCAGAAGTTGGAAATGATGACGAAGAAACTGAAGACAGAGCAGAGAGTGCAATGTCTGAAAAATCATCTATTTCAGCAAAATCAAATAAATCAGAAGTCTCGGCTGCACCAAGTGAAGAAAATGCTGATCATGTGGAAAGAGCGCCAAGCACCATGTCAGTCAAATCAGCAAAGTCAAATGTTTCTCAAAGATCTGTTAAATCAAAAACTTCTGCCATCCCCTCTGAACAAAGTACTGAAACTGCTGAGGCAGAGAATGAAGGGAGGTTGAGCTCAATGTCAGTTCATTCAGTCAAGTCAAATATTTCTGCTCGATCAAAAAAGTCAAAATGTTCTGATGTTCCAGTTGAAGAAGGCTTTGAGAGCCCCAATCAAGAAAATGAGAGCAATCAAACTGAAGAAAGAGCAGCAAGCTGCATGTCAGTCAAATCTGCTCAGTCTCATGTTTCTGAACGATCTAGTAAGTCAAAAGCCTCTGGTGTTACCACTGAACATGAAAAACCAGAGAGAGCACCAAGCGTCTTATCAACTAAATCAGCAAAGTCACATGCTTCAGCAAAGTCTACAAAATCAAACACATTTGAAGTTTGTACTGGCGAAATCACTACCATTTCTGATGATGGGAATGGTGAAGAAGAATCTCAAGAGAGACCACAGAGTGCAATGTCAGCCAAATCCACACGGTCAGCCATGTCCGTAAAATCAAGTAAGTCAAACATCTCAGATGCTCCAGCTGAAGAATGTAATACAGAACATGACAAAAATGAAGAGAGAGCACCAAGTACCATGTCCACTAAATCAGCTAGATCTGCTAAATCTGCTAGCAATGCTGGTGAGGAAAATGCAGACGCAGAGGCTGAAGAGAGATCACCAAGCACCCTGTCAGCTAAATCAGCCAGATCTGACAAATCAACACAGTCAAAAATTTCAGCTAAGTCAAGAGCCTCCAATGCTCCAGGGGAAGAAAATCATGAGGAGACTGTAGAGCGAGCACCAAGCAGCACCTCCATCAAATCAGCAAAGTCAAGAAAGTCACATGTTTCAGCAGTATCAAAGAAATCAAAAGTATCTGAGGTTCCTGCTGAAGAAGACATTACTGACGAAAACACTGAAGAAGACACTGAGAAGAGAGCAATGAGCTCCATGTCTGCTAAATCAGTGAGGTCAAATGTAACATCAATTTCTACAAAATCAAAGGCTTCTCGTGGTCCTCAAAATGAAGAGGCTGCTGAAGAAGATGCGACTGATGGTGACGAAACTGAAGAGAGATCACCAAGTACCATGTCAATTAAATCATTAAAGTCAGATCTGTCTCTGAGGTCAAGGAAATCAAAAGTCTCTGATCAGACAGCTGAAACCGAAGAGGTAGATCAAACAGAGAGGACTCCAAGTGTTTTGTCGTTGAAATCCAATGTTTCTTCGAGAACCATGAAGTCCAACATATCTGGAATTGCTCCAAGTGAAAGGACTGGGCATAATGAAGAAAATGTTGATGAGATATCTGAGAGAGCTCCGAGTGCCATGTCAGCCAAGTCAAAAATGTCAGTGAGCTCAAAGAAGTCAAAAATATCTGGTGTTCCTGCTGATGAAAATACTCATGAAGAGGAGGAGAGAACACTTAGCCCTGTGTCAGCAAAATCCAAACAATGCGAAATATCAGGTAGGTCGGAAGTCCCTGCAGTGACAGTCGAGGAAAGTGAAGACAGAGCACCTACCAGCATGTCATCGAAGTCCAAAGTTTCAGCACGTTCAAAGAAGTCAACAACATCTGAGGTTAAAGAAAAGAAAAGCGAAGCACGGCCACGAAGTTCTTTATCTGTCAAGTCAAATCTGTCTGTGAAATCTCGGAAAGCCAAAGCACTTGATATTTCAACAGATGTGGAAAATAAAGAGGAGTTGTCCACAACCCTTGATGTTCCTACTGAGAAGGCCAGTAACTCTCCAATTAATGCAGAGGAAGTTGTGAATCCTGAAGACAAGAGTAATCCCACATCTAGCTTGCAAGAGGAAGAGAAACAACAAGATACAGTTGATAAGAAGAGTTTTCACTCCAAGACAACCAAGTCAAGCAGGCCAAGCACAAAAAATGCAAATTCTAAAGTTAGTCCCAAACCAAAGTCTGCTGCCAATTCGGCTGTGTCAGAATCCTGTCAGAATGCACAACAGCCAAAAGAAAATAAACATCGAAGGATTTCCCACACAGAGTCCACCGAGAGTGATATGTCACAAACTCTGTCCAGTTCAGATTTTGTTAAAGAGCCGTGTGAGACTCCAGCCGATGGAGAATCAAAATCCAGTGGGGCTAAGAGGAGAACAAATGGTCCACTGGAAGTGACAGACATTCGTAGGAGCGTCACTGATAACAAAAGTGACAAAAGCAGCAAACGCAGTCGCAAGAACACAAGTGCTGATGATTTTGAGTTGACCCCATCTAGCCTACCAAATGCATCCCCTACTGAAGTTGTGAATGAATGGCTGAAAACAATACAAGCAGACGGTGATGCGTGTGACATGGAGGAGTTTAATGAAAACTGTGGACAAAACACTGGCCACATAACAGAGGAAGGTAATAAAACCGAGGTTAATGAAAACGATGATGAGAATACAAAAAACCTGAATGAAGGAGTTGCAATGAACAGTAACAATGACTGCCAAACAAGCACGGAGGCACCAAATGAAAATCATACTGAGAGACAAGATTCCACAAAAATATTTGACTCATCTATACAGGTGATGAAGGTACTTTTAAATCCTAAGCTTGACAGATGTAACAGTCTGCCAGAAATTTCTCCAGTATATGGACGTAAACTGAGCACTTCAGCCAGAGGTCTTCTGGATTGCCTTGTGAAGTTGCAATTAATAGACAATAATCCTAAAAATGCAAACGAAAAGGATGAAAGATACCAAGAGCTAATGAATATCCTGCAGTCTCTTTGGCTTTGTGTTCCTACGGAAAAAGAACATGCATACAAGAATGATGATCACCGTTTCGCGGATGATGAATTTAATCGTACGTCATCCTCTGGTGTGGATGTCAACAGTGGCTCCACAGGCTCTGGGAAGAGCAGTGATGGTGTGAACGGTGATGCATCTCAACCACATACTGGAGCAGATACATTAATGAAAGTACAAGAAGTCTGTGAAGATGAAGCAGAAGCTGATGCTCAATGGACATGTGAAAAAGTAGAAGGAATGAATGAAGAAAAAGAAAAAGAAGATGGTCCAGCAACAGATGAGACAATCAGAAGCAATGATAGTCCAAGAGACCTACCTGAAACTCCGCCCTCCTCAAACAAGAGCTCAGGAAATGACAGCAATGGGCAAAAACTTCCAGATGAAGTTGAAACAGAATGTCAAGAAACCTCCAGTTCTGAGAGTCCTCCATACGTTCAGGGATCTCAGTTAGTCAAAAGGATTTCTCAAGATCCTGACCCTGTTTGGGTCTTAACCTTATTAACCAAAATAGAAAAGCAATTCATGACGCATTATATCAATGCAATGAGTGAGTTCAAAGTCCGATGGAACTTAGATGATAATGAGCAGCTTGACATGATGATAAATGAACTTTATAGTGAGGTCCACAAAAGAATCCAAAAAAGTATAGACAGAGAACGAAGGAAAATTCAAAGTCGAGCAGGCCTACCGAGACCTCCCAAAGAGGCCATGTCTCGTACTTCAACAACACAAACGGAAGAGAGAAGACGGAAGCTGAAGATTATGCTAAAGCAATCAATTGACCCCCAAGCAGAGAAAAGTGATGATTCAGCCACAGGCACATCCTACAGTGACCAGCGTAGTGAAAATGATGATGAATTCTGTCCATGTGAAACATGTGCTATGAAGAAATTGACATCTAGGCCGCTACTTCCTGCAGAAGTTCGGAATACAGCACCTATTGTCATGCACTTTGACCTAAAGAGGATTCTGGAGATGAAGAACGCTGACCTTGGCAAAACACAGGCATCTCACTCTGAAAATGATACTGAAACAAATGCAGCAGAAAGACTTGTTGAAAATGTCCTTGTCAATGCTGTAAGACAAGTGAAAGGGAATGAAGTACACTGTGAGTCTGAAAATGACTTTGCAGTGGCAGCAGATGAAGAGGAAGCAAATGATGTGTGTCACGAGTACACAGTCAAAGAATTGCCTGAACAGACTGTTGCTGAAAAAACAGAGGAAATAACTAAAACAGAGGATGAAAAGGTAGACATAGGTGGAGTTGAAGATGAAGAGACAGAAGCAGACATAACTGGAGATATATTAGAGGAGGAGGCTGCTGAATCCACCAGAGCTGAGGATGACAATGCAGCAGAAGAGACTGCTGTGGTTGCATCAACGGACGATCAGCCTGAGGAAGAGGAGGCTGTGGAAGTGACAACAGTAGAAGAGAAAGCAACAGATGAGGAATTGTCAAAGGAATCCGCAGAAGAAGCAGAAACTGATGATGAGATTGTTGCAGAAAGAGAGATTGCTGTCACAAGCGAGGACGAGTTGAAGGAAGACACTACTGAAGCAACCATAGCGGAAGCTGAAAATGCAGTTGAAGAGAGTGATGTGGCAGCTACAAATGATGATGAAGCTGACCAAGATGAGTCTGTGGAAGCAGATAATGAAGAGGAGATTCCTGCCACCGAGGCAGATGACTCTATAGATGAAGACGGCACAGCCACACTTGATAGATCGTCAAAGGAACCAACTGAGTTTGCAACAACTGAAGATGAAATTGCTGCAGACAAAGAGATTGCTGCCACAAGTGAAGATGAACTTGAGGCTTCTGAAGCCACCACAGCAGAAGATGAAAATGCAGCAGAAGAGACCACTATGGCAGCGACAAGTGAACATGAATCTGACAAAGAAGAAGCTGTGGAAGCGGAGACAGTTGATGAAGAAGACGAGATCGCTGCCACCAGTGAAGATGAGCTGAAGGAAGAGGCTGCTGAGGTCATGACAGCCGAAGATGAAAATGCAGCAGAAGAGACAGCTATTGCTGTGACAAGTGAACATGAATCCGACAAAGAAGAGGCTGTGGAAGAAGGAACAATTGATGATGAGGAAATTGCTGCAACCAGTGCATATGAGTCTGCAGATGAGAGCGACGACATAATAACAGCTGATGAATCATCAAAAGAACCTGACGATGAGATGGCTGTAGAAGATGAATCAAATGATAAGACTGCTGAAGAAGAAATTGCAGCAGAAGAGACATGTGGCAGACTTAACTGAGCATGAATCAGACAAGGAAGATGCTGTGGAAGCAGAGACAGGTGATGATGAAGAGATTGATGCCACCAGTGAAGATGAACTGACGGAAGAGGCTTCTGAAGCCAGCCCGGCTGAAGATGAAAATGCAGCAGTAGAGACCACTATGGCAGCCGAAAGTGAACGTGAATCTGACAAAGAAGAAGGGGCAGTCGACGATGATGAGGAGATTGCTGCCACTAGTGCTGATGAGTCTGCAGATGAGAGCGATGGTACAATCACAGCTGATGAATCATCTAAGGAACCAGCTGAGGAGGCAGCAACTGAAGATGAGATGGCTGTAGAAAAGGAGATTGCTGTCACAAGTGAAGATGAAGCAAAGGAAGAGACTGCTGTGGCAGACACAACTGAAAATGAATCTGAGAATGAAGAAGCTGTAGAAGAAGAGATTCAGGCCACCACTGCAGATGAGTCTGCAGATGAGAACGATAGTGCAACCACAGCTGATGAATCATCAAAGGAAAGAGCTGGAAAGGCAGAAACTGAAGATGAAATCAATGATGAAGAAGAGAGTGCTGTCACAGGTGAAGATGAATCAAAAGAAGAAACTGCTGAAGCCACCCCAGCTGAAGATGAAAATGCATCAGAAAATGTGGCAGACACAACTGAACATGAATCTGAACATGAATCTGACAAAGAGGAGGTTGCGGAAGCAGGGGCAGCTGAAGATATGGCAGAGACTGCTGCCACCAGTGGTGATGATTCTGCAGATAGTTTAAATGCCACCCATGATGAAGAAGACAGTGCAGAGGAAAATGATACCACTGGCAATGAACTGTCAACGGAACAACCTGAAGACGCAACAACTGAAGATGAGCTTGTCGTAGAAAAGGAGATTGCTGCTACAAGTGACGATGAACTTAAGGAAGAGACTATGACAGCCACAAGTGAACATGAATCTGATGAGGCTGTGGAAGAAGGGACAAGCATCGATGAAGAAAATCTTGCAACTACCTGTGCAGATGAGTCTGCAGGTGACAACGACACAGCTGATGAATCATCAAAAGATCCGTCTGAAAAAGCAGTAACTGAAGATGAGTTGGCTGCAGAGAAAGACGATCAATAGTGAAGATGAACCAAAGGAAGAGACTGCTGAAGATGAAACTGCAGATGAAGAGACTGCTGTGGCAGCCACAACTGAAAATGAATCTGACAAAGAAGAAGCTGTGGAAGCAGGAACGACTGACAATGGAGGAGAGACTGCTGCCACCAGTGATGAAGATTCAGCAGAAGATGCCACCACCAATGAAGAGGAGAATAATGCCACTGGTGATGAACTGTCAGAGGAGCCAGCTGGAGTAGCAACAACAGAAGATGAGACTGCTGCAGAAAAAGAGACGGACGCCATAAGTGAGGATGAATCAAACGAAGAGGCTGCAGAAGCCAAAGTTGAAGATGAAAAAACTGCAGGAGAGTCTGATGTGCCAGCCACAACTGAAGATGAATCAGAGAAGGATGAGGCTGTCGAAGCAGGGACGGTTGAAGATGGAGAGCAGACCGCTGCAACGGATGATGAAGATGACACTGCAGATGACACTGCAGACAATGATAAAGCAACGACAGCTGAAGATGAAAGTGCTGTGGGAAAAGATGAAGATGAAGCTGAAGATTCAGCAGAGGAGGCTGATGTTGTGGCAACAACTGAGGATGAATCTCACAAAGATGCAGCTGTGGAAGCAACCGGTGCAGATGAGTCTGAATCAGATGAAAAGGGCACAACTGAAGATGAGATCGCTGAAGAAAAGGAAATTGCTGGCACAAGTGACGATGAAATGAAGGAAGAAGCTGGTGAAGCCACAGATGCTGAAGAAGAAGATGTGGCGGACACCACTGAACATGAATCTGACAAAGAGGCGGCTGTGGAAGCAAGTGAAGATGTGGAGGACACGGCAGCTAGCAGTGAAGATGATTCTGCAGAAGGCATGGATGCCACCACAAATGATGATGAAACCACAGAGGAGAATGATAACACAGCCAAAGCTGATGAACTGTCCAAAGAGCCATCTGAGGAGGCTGTTCCCACAGATGATGATGTCACCAAGGAAGAGACTGTTGAGGTAGCCTCCGCCACAGAAAAAGAAGATTCATGTGAAGAGGAAATCAGTAAAGCTGGTAATGAATCCGATGAAGAGGAGATGGAAGAAACTACAGATGGAGAAGTACTTGAATCTGCAAGAGAAGAAAGCTCCAGAGCTGTGACTGAAAATGAATCAGACGAAGGGAGCGATGAATCAGCCACAGATGAAAATGAATCAGCAAATAACACAACAACAGATGTAAATGAGAGTGCAGGAGAAGAGGATTCATCAAAGGTTACAAATGATAATGAATCTGGAGAAGAGCTTTCAGAAACCAAGCCTGAGAACGAGACTGTCGATGAAAGTGCAGCAGAAGATGAAAATGCAGAAGAGGGAATAACGGCTACTGATGAAAAGGAGACTTTAAGTGAGGCAGAACATGATGACGTGGCATCAGAGACAGAATCACCTGAAGGAATTGAAGAAAGCAGTGCCACTGAAGATTTTGTCAAAGAAGATGCACAAGGTGAAGACGAGGATCATAATCAAGAATCAGAGGAGGCTGAAAATGATGGGGAGGAATCTGCTGAAAATGAAAGTGCAAGAGCAACAGGTGAAGACTGCACAGAGGCTACAACAACAGGAGATGAGATTGAGGAAACAGCAGAAGGAGAATCTGAAGAGCCTGAAGAGACAGGGAATGAGATCACTGAAAGGGAAGAATCTAATGAGAATTCAGAAGATGATTCTGCAGAAGAAAACATACAGCAACTTGCCAAAGGAGCAGATGAAGAGGTTGTCAGTGAAACTAATACGGACAAAGACGGAGAAACGTGCAAAGAAAGTGATGCTGAAGATAATGGAGAAGATGTTTTAACTGAGACGCACAATGAAACAGAAGGGCCTGATGATGTGGTGGTGCTGAAGCCAGACAACGATGAGGATGAGGAAGAGGAAGAAAAAGAACCAGTTGAAGATGAAGATAATGATGAACCTACTGTAACACAATGCGAATGTATTAGCATCCCAAATGGAAGCCACGATAATGATGAAGATGATGTTGAAGCCTCCAATAAGGAGGAGGAAGAAACTGAGACATGCAATGAAGACTGCAATGGAAACCAGGGAGAGTCAGCTGATGGAGAAGATGAGGCAGAGGAAGATTCAGACGGACCAGAGGAAGAAACTGACAAAGATTTTGTTCCAAGCAAGACAGACAAACAAGAGGCAGCTAGAGGAGCACCTCCGGAGAAAACATTAATCCCAATAGATACTCTGATCAAAATGAGTGCAGAATCTGAGGAAGGCGCTTATGCTGACGTTGAAGATTCTGAGCCTGAAACAACCAGCCAAGAAGAAGTTACAAGGCCTTAGTCAAAGACTTTGAAAACGATTTCATCATAAGTTGACTATGTGACTCTCTAAAGGCTCAGGGGAACCGCAGGTAGACGAGTAGCTGAAGATAAGAAGAAGACAGCTAATAATATTCTTATGAGCAACGATTGTCATTTTAAGTGGTTAAAGTCAGGTCTTCAAGTCTTCTATTCTCATTTCTAACACGCACAAAAGAAATAGAAGCACTTTTTTCAGATTAAACAAATGCACAACTGCTGATCATACAGTTCTATGATAAGGGAATCTTGAAAACTTGAATGTATATACCGTAAGTGGGTGTTTTGCAATCTTTGTACGCAAATCTAAATGATACTTATTTCCTTGCACTATAAGTATTAACAGTATTTGTTACATTCTACTTACTGCAACTCTGAGCCTCAGACAGAACATGACGCTAATGATAAACGTAATGTTTTATGGTACAGTGATAGATATGACTGTTACATTAATTGAAAATGTCAGGAATGCTCATGTTACATTTTTTGCAGGATTAAGTAAGAATCTGAATGTATTTTATTTAATCAAAGGTATTCTTTTGAGACTTTCGGTTTCAAAGTAAAAGACTTAAAATACTACAATATTATATATTTTTCTAGTTATTGTATTTTTCTGGAAAGCCAGAAAATGCAGATAATATTCATTTTGAATGTTTAACTTAATATTGTGCAGATGCAGTCCTGTTCACGGCAGCACTTTAGTTTTGGATCTGAATAAACCGGGCAGTGGTTGACATCAGTGTGAGCATCTCTGCAATTCCAGTAGATAAACTGAATTATACCTTTAACTGATTCCTGAAAACAGGCAAACTCTGGAAAGTAGAAAAAGTCATGTCAGGGTTTTATGTATCATGACAGACGCTCCTATTCTTCTGTGTTTTAGACCAGTCAACTGTGTTTATCAGTAAGAAATTACACTCCTCTCTGTGTTACAGAGGATATTACCTTTGCTGAATGTACTGTACTTATTGTCTCTGAAATTAAAAGTATTTCAAAGCCTTTTTGTCGTTATTCTTTTGTGAGACATACCATTGAAATTCAAATCGAATGGATGATTTATAGATACACAAGTCACTTTCCTTTTATGGATCATGGCTAGTTGTGCAGTAAAAAAAATCGGATCAGTGCATAGACTTATGTTCTTGCCGACACATACTCCAGCATTCTTGGCGGTATTGATTCTGGTATAAGTTTCAGAACAACCTTAAAAAAAATTATAAAATGCAAATTATCAGGCTGTTACAGAGGTGACACACTACTGATGCAGATTGTCATCCTGAGAGACTTTCTACAGCCATCAGTAATGAAAATCAGCGAAAACCTAAATGTGTGTTTTGATGGGTTATTTGTGGCGAGGCTATGATAACATTTCATGCAAATCCATTGGCGCAAAAGTGACTACAAGTAGTCTCAACAATTTACTTAGTTGTCCAAGATTATTGAAAACACATCTAATAGATATATCCCATGAGTGTAATCAACTTCCGAGGAAAGATATGGTGAACATGTGCGTGAGACTGTCTATTGAGACTTCATTCATTCCCCTCCTTCTGTGAGCCCCATTAGACACAGCTGATGGATGTGCCGCTCTCAGAGTTTTCCATTTGCAGTCTCTTGTGGTCATGTGACATACATAATTGGTGTCACTCTGATTGACTGCATAACACCACAGTGAGGGCCAGGGGCCACTCTTCTCAAGCTTTCTTATGAGACGAGAACATGGCGCGCCGCCTCTGAAGTCCTTTTTGCTTGCATGTGCTGCCTGCATGCAACAACCATGGAGTACTCTGGGAAGTGTACTTCCTGTCACACCAGCATTTTAGAGTGGGGAAAACAAATCAATACCTTAGCTTACCTTGGCCCAAGTTTACTGTCAAAATGAAGCTTCACCAGACCCAATTTATTGTTAGCAACCAAGGGAGCCTACATACCTATGTCTCCTGGTCAGGAAAGACTGTAGTAAGGAAAGATAGCTTTAAGCTAGCTGTGAAGCTCAGAAAACTTTCCCAACAATGACTAGTTTACAGGCCAACAATTTACTGTATGAATCTGTTTTCAGACAGCTAACAGACAGAATTATCAACTAGCTGGTAGAGAAAGACAAATTTTCTATTATAATAATGCGTAGCAACTGACTATTGGACTTACATTTATCCTCTTCCAGAACCTCCAGTGGGATGTTGCTACATAGCTGCTAGTTGTGTCTGTAGGCTAACATGCTAGCTTGACAGCCTGGCCACCGAGTAGCTCATATGGGCTTTTCTGTCAGCTTCTTTGGGTTTCTACTGCTCCACTGTGCCAAGAGAGAAAAACATTCCCAACAATGTGCAAACCTAGACTAAAAATACCTTGAAATCATTACCTTGCTCGTGGATCTTTTTCTGTCCTGGGCCATGTAGATACACATCCTCTCAGGTGTTTTCAATTAACCACTCTGGCTAATTAGAACTCTCCTGAGGTTCAAGGTGGGCGGAGCCTTTTTGGGAATAGACCATTTCCACAGCATCAGCAATGACATTTCTGTTATACCAAGCCTCAGAACCTTAATTACTGTGATTAGTAACACCTATGTTATCATGATATTTCTTACACATTTATGCAACAGTCATAACAATCCAATTAAAGTCTATATGATAATATGTGGACATTACTTGCTGATTTATGTCAAAATGGCTGCTGTGAGAAAGGTCACGTGCAATGGTCCTTCGCCTGTTTTACTGCACGTGTGACCATACCCTATTGAGAATGAAAATGGTGCTTGTTGTTCCGCCCTAATACGTATAATATGTGCAACTGAACTAACTGAAGAGCGAGGGAGATGTCATTAAACAGCACAAGCCGTGAGTCTCGAGAAAAGGGCTGATCATTTAGGATGAATGCGTACACCGTTATCTGTATCTGTTCAACCCACTAAATTATCTCCATCGTTATCAGTATTCCGAATGGGCGCGGAATGAAGAGGAAGCAGGTGGGGCCAACTGGAAGTTGTCAACTTGAGCTGGAAGTTGACATGGGTTCATCATTTCTGCATTTAATATTCATAGTCTATTTAAAATGCAGAACAGCCCCATGATTGAGCTTCAGATCAATGTTTTAGATCATAGAGTTAGAGAACTACTGACTTCGTAACTATTTTTGTAACCTCGACTGAATGAACTTCAGCTGTCAAATGAGGATTTTTCCTTCAGTTTCTGAGGAAACACCTGCTCGCTGGCACAAAAGATGACGTACAGATGATGACATTAAATCAAATGATACTCAGACTGGTATCAAGTATATCAAGTCTATCAAGTCACGTACAAGTACTCGCTCAACCCTGCTCATCAGACAACTGAAGCGAAAACACCTGTGTCATTGGAGAACAAGGTGTGTACAGGCTCAAGTTACTGGCTGAGCACATTCATGGGATTTGCTGTTAGTCTAATGTGACATTGCTCCTCAAGGAGGAAATGGTATAAACAGTACTTAATAAGACAGGAATCCAAACCTGTTTTAAAGTATATGATGATAAACACTTTAGTTTCTAATTGAATTACAATGATACCATCCCTCTGCCTGATATTAAGCATTTACTTATTCCATTTTATTGCTGCACCTTTGTTTGATCGAGATGAATTCAATCCTCAAATCTTCTGGAAAAGCAACGAGTTTCGGAGGAAGCACCTGCTCGCTGGCACAGAGCTATTTCCACGGTAAACACTGGAAGAGTGAGGAACGCCATCCGGAGCACAATAATAAGGGGCTTTCCCGAAGCCATGTTTACCTCAGAGCAACTTGCCTCTGGAACAGCTGCACCGACCGCCTCCCACCTACATTCCTGCAGTCTTTTAAACAAAGAGTGTGACAGGTGCCCTTTAACTGAGAACAAAATACAGTTTTTGATAGTTAAGATAAAAATAATAAAAACAGCTTAAAAAATTAAGCAAATTAACAGTATAAAGGCTAGAATCTTACTTTACATGCACTAAAATGCATTTAAATATGCAGAACATGCTACCATTGCAGTTAACCCCACAAATAAAACTACAATACAGTTTCACGGATGGACTTCACGTCTGCGGTCTAACGGAGGGAAAGTGAAGCTCTCCCGAAACTCATGAACATCCCGGTATTCCGGAGGCAAAGCAGGAGTGCCTGTTGAATGCATGAGAGAGTTCAATTGTTCCTTGTTTATTGACAATCACTTTGTCTTTCAAAAGGCAAACGCAGGAGCGAGACCTTCTCTCACTCCATGTGTGACAGAGGATGGAAAATGGTTCCCACACAGACAGGAAGTCTAAGAGGGGCCTCTTGCGATGTAGAGGGGGATCAAAATTGAGGAAAGCGTGCGCCTGTGTGTTGATACATGCGTTTTGTCTGAATAAATCAGAGCGTTGAAACAATACTGAATGAGCACTTACACTTCCATTTCTAATATATATATTATGTAATGAATGTCCTGTTTGGCCACACACACTCACACACAAAAAAATCCAAAGCACGCTCTTGAGCCCATGTGCAGACATTTTTTTTTTTTTTTTTTGCCACATGCAGTGCACACTCACATTGATAAAGGGAATTGAAAGCGCTCGCTGGCAGCATGTGTGCTTTTGGCGCGGAGGTGGCCGGGACCGCGCTGGTAAAGGAGACCCACGCTCCCTGCCTTTCCCACCGTTGTTCAGGTTATCCTGTGGGGCCACTTATGACCCTTCTGCAGGCAGGATGCAATGTCTGGGGACCCCAGCAGAGCTGTACACAAGCATCCGTCCAAGGCCCTGGGAAGAAAACAAGGGCTGATGGAAAACCAGAAGAAGGGAGCATAAAGAGAAACAGCAGTTAGTAACCAGGACGCACTCAATAACACTCACCATGCACCTGCAGCCTCTAAATGTGAGTGTGTGTGTGTGTGTGCAGTAAAGTGAGGTTGTTCCTTCAGAGAACTACAGCACAGCACAGTCCCCACACACAGCACAGGTGGTCCAAACAAAAACCTGTGAAGTGTTGCCCAGAGAGTAATATCCCCGCGTTGCGTGTTGTATAAAAACCCCCCCATAGGAAACAAACACTTCCGGTGCCGCAAGATTTATTGTCCCCCCGCACTTATAGGTTAGAGCATTCTCTGAATGATATCTTCCTCGCGTGGTTCTTTGATTCTTAATAACATCTCGCGGTGGTTTAGCATCGCAGACCAGAAACAAAAGGGTCATAATCACTGCTAGATAACTCAAGGACACATTGTGTGGTGTTTATTGTTCCCATCGCTGAAGAAGAGGGGTGAATTCCCTCTTCGGCGCATTGTGTGGTGAGAATAGGAAAGACCTGGTTAACTCCGCTGCATGGTGTGAAAAAACCAATGCATTGTTATACTTTGATAGATTGACCGCACATCAGCTCGCAATTCCCCCCCCCCCAATGTGACAGACTTTGCATCTGCATTCACATCCGCACGCCGTCCTCCTGCAACGGATATATACAAGTATTACGCAAGAGAAGTCCCCAAAGTTTAACACCTCATTGGCTCATTTCTATACAGCAGGTCAATGTAAGGGTCATGTATTTATAGAAATGGCATGGATTTAGGGAAAAGCTGGCTTTCAAATGGACCCGCTCTAGGAGAGTCAGAGTTTAAAACATGACTTTCTGCGCCCTCTAGTGTCAAAACTGGGGGACACCAACAAGCAGACAATCTGCAATACAGTAACAGTAAAACAATTTGCACATAGACTATGACAACATTTGCAATCAGCAGTGTTTATTCATTCAAAATATTTGTGTAGTAGAGTTTATAAGAGCCCTAATCTGTCTCACATTATAAAACAGTTGTTATTTACCAATTGAAACTGTCTTAACATGCATTTGACCCGGTAATAAACAAAGAATAGTAAGAAATAAGCAGGGCCGTCTTTTATAGCTAATGCAAAGTGGTGTCCAAGGCCCCTTTGTGAAACTATCAAGGAAGATTAAAAAAAACTCTGAAATTTAACAGATTTAACATTTAAATGCATCAATCTGGTGCACTTTACCAGGAAAAGTGTTCTAGTCTTTCAAAGAGACTAGATCCATGAAAAAACATTCAAAGGAATCTTAAGCTCATGTCCGACATCGCAAGCTTGACCCCAGCGATTCAAACCTACAGAAAAAGATAAGCCGCATACAGAAAATGGAAAACGCCTGAAAACGTACAGGACCTACAGAATCCACATTATGGTTGATCTGTTCAATGTGCATAAATGACACAGACACTGCATTTTCCTTTAAAAGTCTACTTTAAATATTAGGAATACATTTCTTAAGGAATAAAAACAACGTCAAATAAACTAATTTAGAAAAAATCCCTTTCCCCTCAAAAAATGATAAACAAAATAAGCAAGGCCATGTCATTGCTACACTGCACTGTCTGCACTGAACCCTGATGCCTTCAGATGCCCTTTGCAACCACATCGTCTACATGTAGCAAGAAACAGGCCTGGAAATGTGCAAATAATCTTTTAGGAGCAATAATTTAATTCAAGGTAATGGGTGTTTCATCAGGTTACCCGTTACCCCATCTTCCAGGAAAGAGACAGAGAGTGAGGAAGTATGTCACCGAATGAGACTAAGCAAGACTTTAATGCATGACCTCAGCGGTTAACATTTCTGCCTGAGTCAAGCCACATAGATTTTCATCAGCAATGGTGGCTGTGTAACAGCGAAGACAGCAAATCCCACGATGCCACACTGGGCACATCTTTGGTTTTTCTTTTGATCGAGAGACCATCCGAAATTACGTACTGCGTGTTTAATGTGAAAAAGCAGGCCATCCATGTCGATTTTGGCGACTCCGGTTGCTGTTTCACTTGGTATAGGATCCAAACAGAATGTGTAACATACAGTCCTACTTGTTATCCTGTTCCTGGTCAGCAGGAAATAAAAGGTAAAGGACTGTTGCAAGCAGAGAAGGATACAGAAGTAAAGGCAGCATCCTTTTGCAAAAAACTGCACCTTAAAATATATTTGAGTAGAAAAAGTAGGATTTTGTAGAAATAAAAGGACATGAAACTGTTTACTATTAGAAGATATTGCCATTTTTAAAAAAAATCTAATTTCACCTTTGACTTTGCACAGGCATATGAGAGACATGCTCGAGTTTTTGAGCCATGTGTGCAGATGCTTCAACAGCCTTTTCTCAACCGGATGGTTTTCACCGGTCCATCTTGTGGCAACAACCTGTACTGTTTTACTGTAAACATGTGCCACAGTTTGCTGAGCTGCAAAGATAAAGTGTTGACGCGGCTGAGAGGGGCTTGAACCGCCAGAGGAACTGAGAAATATGTCATGGAAACCACACTCTCTCTTTTGCATATGAGCACCCAGCGCTCCACCACACCTATACTAAACATTTATCACACATACTGTACCACTACTTTTCCACTGCACATCTCATCTGATAGGTGAGACATTTGCAATTTATTCACTGTTAAATATTAACATACATGATGGACTGTCCGCCCCACACAATGTTGAAATTCAACTGTTCGTCATAAGCTGTACTTTTTGACTGATCGAGCTTAACTTAACTTAACTTAAACATTTAATTAGACTGAAAGTTTAGCCAGCAGGTGAGGTGATCTTGGCGTGGTTTCGCCCGCCACAGAGGCATCAGAGAGAATTACCGTAAAAAAAAATAAAAAAAAAATAGACGAACTGTTTAGGGTTAAGATTACTATTTACAGTAAACTCAATGTGGTCCCCCAGGGGAGGCACTGGTCTTCACTGTGAGAGAGAGAGAGAGAGAGAGAGAGAGAGAGAGAGAGAGAGAGAGAGACTAAATGAGCGAGTGACAGTGACACACTGACGCACAGTTGGCTTTCAATAAGGAAACTGAAGACATTTTGCTTCTAGAGGACCTTTGAGGACACAAGCTGGGGGACAAGTGCAAGGTATTTATCTGCTGTATGTTTGTCTCACACTGCAGACTGCTAACAGAGGTGCAATATCATGATGGTAAAATGGAGATAAATTCAGAGTCAAACGTTTTAAAAGGAAAACACTGAACCAGATGACAGTTTGTTGACATGCCGTAAAGGCCAATAGTTTATGATGAACAGAATATTTACAGCAATTATTGGGTGACAAAAACATGTGTTTAGATAAAGTAAGTCACATTATCCATTAAAAAAATACATTTAAAATGTCCTTAAGCGATAAATAATGAGATCTGTATCATATTGGTATGATACTGAAAAAGTGAGGTTACAAAAATTTGGCTTTAAATAATCATTTTCTCCTCATTAAAACAGATACGGGATGTACAACTGACCTTATTAAAGCTGCATTTAAATATAAATTAAGATTAAAGGAAAGTTTGACGTTGCTCAACAGCTATGTGGCACCCACCCAAAATATTACCGCCACAGTTGGTACGACACATATTTAGATAAACTTACATCAACTGCTATCAGACAGAAATCGTATCTTATCATACCTTATCAGAAAGGGAGTTTGATATTACTTTATGGTATAATTAAAGTTTTTTTGTGTGTGTGCAGTGCTTTTGTTGCAGTGCTTAAACAGATATCAGAAGTAATTTAATAAAAAGTCATACAAATAATGTGTGACTGCAGTATGAAGTCCAAACAGTGTTGTAAAAAAGTATCCAAAAATCCTTTGAGTAAAAGTAAAGATGTTGTGTTAAAATATATTATATATTACTTAAGTCACCCATGCGAGTAGTACTAGTGTGAAAGTCTTTAAGTATGTAATTAAGTATCAAAAGTGCAAGTAAAAGTAAATTATATGTATATTTACGTGTATGTATATATTCAGTATTTTTCAGAATCAGTGTTTTTTTTTATCTGATAGCCAATTCAGGTAATTAATCGAAAAACTACTACTACTTTGGCTCTGATGCATCACGAAACTTGCAAACTCGTAACTACAGTTATCAAATAAGTGTAGTGATTAAAAAGTGCAACATTTGCCACCAAAATGTAGTGGAGCGGAAGAATAAAGTAGTAAAAAATGGAAATACTAATGTATCTCAAAATTGTTCTTAAGTACAGTACTTTGAGTAAATGTAATCAGTTACATTCCGACATGAGTCCAGGCCTCCTACACCCTGAGGTTTAGGTTGTGTAGGACATTGTTACTGTGTTGAAATGATAATTTGCATTTACAACCATAAACTTCAACTTCCGCGATAAACATTAATCCATCCAGGTTGTTCAACCGTCAAATGTGCCGCCTAAACCGGCTTTTACAACTTTTCTTAAGTGACAACCTAAACTGTCTTCAAACAGATTCAGATTCAGCATTCAAGAAGGCATCATGACTGAAAAGCGTTGCTTTCACACTGACGCAAAGCGAATTTCTTCTTATTATCATCTATTTTTAGCACTTCATTTTTCTCAGTTTTTTTTAACTCTGTATAGCTGCGTCTTAAAACGTACATGCAAATGCCTCCATATAAAGATGAGAGCACATTTTCCACTTCCTCTTTATTAGAGGCAATTCATTGTATGTGTGTTTGTGACACAACACAGAGACTCCACTGATGATTTAGCACATCTTTGAGCGAGTTTAATTCATTTTTCTCAGCACCGGGCATGAACTCACAGACTGGCAGGCCCTGCAGTGGGAGGAGCGGAGACTAACGCACACTTCAGTAAAGCTCATCTGCTTCATCAGGTAAGACCGCAAAAAACAAACTTGCTGTAACTATATGAGGCTCTGAGCAGGAACTAAGCAAGGGTGGTCGGATTTGATAATGAACCGCACGGCATACAGCAGCATGTCTTGAACCATTTTCACTGTTTAAATCGTGTTAGTAGGATGGCGTATTACTGAAGAAGATTTCTGTTTTACACGCAGGATGGGCTGCGCTTGCAGTGGTCAGAAAGATGTAAAAGATGACAAACGCTACAAAGGAAAAAACAACTCTCATCTCTCGTCAAACCACATAGTGAGTAGACCAAGTATCAAACTAAACGCCAAATTCATCTACACTGACTTTAAATTGTTTGTGTTGTTGCACATTTTGTATTAATGTAAAATGTTTCTGTTTCTTCAGCCACGAAGTGGAAACACCTATACAGATAACGGTAATCAATGACCGCAGCACACGAAGCAAGATTCCTCCTAAAAATAACGGGCCTGTGTCTATGCAGTCGACTGCTGCTGAGCGGAGAGACATTAGTGGCAGTGACATGAGGCCACATTTAGTGATTGAAATCTCAGTTGGATTTCCTCTGTTCTCTTCTGGGGAGCAGATGAGATCATTAGCGAAAGACAGTCACAGACAGTCTGAAACACTACAGAAAGCCCCCTTCCTTTGAGAAGAGCAGCTTTTGTAATGCCATACTTGTGAAATGTTTTATGATTGTGCGATATTCCTACACTATATTTGCTTTAATGTTCAGCGTAGCAGAGCAACTATAAAAAAAAGTATTAAATTGCTGTTGGTATTTGCTTTGAAAATAACTCTTTGCTCTACTTGTCCTTAGACGACATCTTGTTTGTGGCACTCCATGACTTTCAAGCCACCAACGACAGTGATCTACCTTTCAAAAAGGGGGACAGACTCAAAGTTTTACAAGAGTAAGTAGCCTAACTAGTCCCCAGATTATGTATCCAGCTGTAGCGCAATGAAAAGACTGTACTTATTACTTAAAGAAATGTCAATGGCGTGCCATGTTTGTCTGTTTGCAGAAATGGAGAGTGGTGGGTGGCTAAATCGCTGCTGACGGGACAGGAGGGCTTCATACCGTGTAATTATGTAGCCAGGGCAGATACTCTGGAGGTGGAAAAGTAAGAAACTATCTCATGCATATTACCAAACAACGAGACTGACACAATTCAGCAACTGCCAAAACATCCCATGGACTGTTAAGTCATGTTTCTTAAAACCCCATGCTTGTGCGTTTCTCCTCTGCAGGTGGTTTTACAAGGAGTTGAGTAGGAGAGAGACTGAACGACTGCTTTTAGCCCCTGGAAATAAACCGGGTGCCTTTCTGGTCCGAGAGAGTGAGACCTCACCAGGTAACCATCAGTTTCTTTTTTGCGATCGTGCCACATGTCAGAATTTTCCTGACAATACATCTCAGGAGAGCCCATTCCAACCCGATCCCCTGAACAAACGTTGGCAATGTTTTCTGCACACCATGGATATGTTTGTATGCTGCAGCTTTATGCTTCTCTATGCTCAGTTGTCGATTCTTAAGTCGTGACAGCAGTGCACCTTCACTCTAGTTGCCTGGTTATGGTTAGGGTGAGACACAGCAGAGAATTCCCCTTAAGTCTTGTGAAATATATATTGGGTTTTCTTGGCCGCTAACACAGATCTGAAAATGCCCCGAAGTCATATCAAAAATATCCAATGTTCTTGCGCTTACAAATGTTTGAAAGTCTGTCTCAAGCATTTGTCTCGGGGGCGCCCCAGTAGCTCAGCTGGTAAAGCGTGTGCCTCATGCACAAACGCTGGGTCCTCACTGAAGGTGCCCGGGTTCAAATCCGACTTGTAGCCCTGTGCTGCACGTCAACTCGCTCTCTCATCGAGTTTCCGCCCTATCAAATGACGGCAGGAAAAAACAAGGAACATTAGTCTCTTGCTCGGCAGCCATCTCATGTGGCCATCACACCGCCGACATCCCCTCTGCCTCCTGAAATGAAAGTCAGCTCATACCCCATTCAACGTGAATGTGTCATGACGCATATCGTGAAAGTATTGGCCAGATACGTACAAATTTAAACGTATCCGTGGTTTGCAGGAAACTAAAAAAGCCAACAATTTATTGTAGCGGCTGGGCTGCACCCTTCATCAACATGCAAATAAGTCCAACTCCAACTTTTTCCATGCAACTTTGTTATCTATATCTTCTCCCCCTCAGGCTCCTACTCACTGTCAGTCAGAGATCATGTCCCGGAACAAGGAGATGTGGTAAAACACTACAAGATCCGCTGTCTGGACAAAGGTGGCTTCTACATCTCCCCCTCCAACACATTCCCAACTCTACAGGAACTGGTTAAATACTACAGTCGTAAGTAATAAACACGACACGTTTGAAAGATCTACAAAGTCGTTTTTTAGAGCTTCATCATTTAAAAAGGTCTGCGTTTAGGTCTTGAAATGTTTCCTAACCAAAAATAAACCACGAGTTAATCTGGATTCAGATTGGGTTCACTGCTGTGAGTGTAACGCCCCCTGCTCTGACTTTGAATTGAAGGGGGAAGTTAGACCCTTGTGAAGCCTTTTGTACTTCCTGTGTGAGAGGAGTGATAGTCTTTCCACTCCTGTGACTAAACCACAAGATAACAAGGCCGAATCTCTAGAACGGCTGCCAACGCGCAACACACAGAGGAGCGTTTTGAGAATTATTTAAGGAAACAAGAGTTCATCAGACCGGTACCATTTCAGGAACTAAATTTAGCGCAACAGAAAAGAAAGGAGGAAAAAATGATTGTTGGTGTCATCACACGCATCATGTTTGGGTGCAGGTACGTCAGACGGTTTGTGTCAGCGTCTGTATGCCCCCTGTAAGCCAAAGGCACCCCAGCAGCCGTGGGCTCAGGATGAATGGGAGATTCCCAGAGAGACCCTGAAGATGGTGAAGAAACTGGGGGCCGGCCAGTTTGGAGAAGTGTGGATGGGTGAGAGAAACAATTTATCCCGTCATTGGCATGTTTCACACCTCAGCGCAGGAGATAACAGTGAGTTAAGCACCTTGTTTTAATTCCTGCTGCAGGTTTCTACAAGAACACCCAGAAGGTTGCCATCAAGACCTTGAAGGAGGGAACCATGGAGCCCGAGGCGTTTCTCGCGGAGGCCAACCTGATGAAGCAGCTGCAGCATGAACGACTGGTGCGCCTCCACGCTGTGGTCACCAAGGAGCCCATTCTCATTGTCACTGAGTTCATGGTCAATGGTAAGAAAAAAAGAGGAAGACTTTTGATGCCTAGTCTCGTCAATGAGGGGCGATAATTTTGTGCTACGAACAGAGCTGCAACTAATTAATGTTTTCATGACAGATACAGAAAAGTGACTACAAACAGGCTACAAACAGACAATCTTTGGCATCTTTGCTTGAAAAATGACGATTGATCGATTATCAAAACGGTTACATTAATTTTCCGTTGATCATCTGGTTTATACACTGATTCCAAAGCAATTTAAAAAGGTGGGGAATAAACCATTTCCTGTTTATTAACTTTTCTATTTTCTCCTACTTAACACCTCCACTTGACGACATTCTGGAGGCAGGTAATCAGTCACTATCAGTAAAAAGTCACTACATTTATTCAATAACCTGAGTTATGGGTTACTTTGCAGATTGCGCGGTGTAAAATAATTTATTGTATGAGCAAAAAACCCACAATAGACTGATTTGATCAATGGAAAAAAAAGCTCAACTGTGATCCCACGATCGGCCGTGCTGATAATAGGTCGACTCACAAGTATATATGCAGTTTCGGCCAAACATTTACATACACTTGTAAAGAAAATGTACGCCATGGCAGTCTTAAGTTTCGATGATTTCTACATCTCTCATTTTTCTGTGTAGCATGGCCTCTTAACTTCCTCGGAGTATTAATGATTGATAACGGCTGGTGACTTTTTCTGGGCCCATTTTAATAGGGCTCGTTTGATACGCCCATTGATACGCCCGAAGAGCTCAGCATTTATCTGAAAGATCACATTATTGATTTGAACATGTCTGGAAAGTCACTTGGAGCCATTTCAAAGCAACTACAGGTCCCAAGAGCAACAATGCAAACAACTTTTTGCACATATACAGTGCATGGTACAGTTGTGTCACTGCAACGATCAGGAGGGAAACGCAAACTATCACCTGCTGCTTAGAGAAAGTTGGTCAGGGCGGTCATGAATCAACCAAAAAACACCAAAATGTAAATCTGCAATAAATTAGAAGCTGCTGGAAGACAGGTGACAGTGTCCACAGTCAAGTGTGTTTTGCATCGATGTGAGCTGGGAGGCTGCCGTGCAAGAAAGAAGCCCTCGCTCCAGATGCAGCAACTTAAAGCTCGACCGAAGGTTGCTGCTCATCATGTGGACAAACAAAAAACCTTCTGGAGGAAAACTCCTGCTATGCTGTGAGGCTGTTTTGCTGCCAGTGGATCTGCTGCTCTAAAGAAAGTAAATGGGAGAATGAAGAGGGAGGATTATCTCCAAATTCTTCAGGAAAACCTAAAAATCATCAGCCAGAAGACTTGGTCTTGGGTACCGTTGGGTGTTCCAACAGAACAATGATCCCAAACACCCATCAAAAGTGGTTAAGGACTAGCTTCATCAGGCTATTTGAATGGTCTTCCCAAGTCCTGACTTGAACCCCATCGAGAACAGAGGCCCACCAAAAGCTTGTGGATGGCTATCAAAAGGACCTAATTGAGGTGAAAATGGCCAAGGGGCATTTAACAAAATACTAAATGAGCAGCAGATTTGGTTATATTTGCATTATGGTGTATACATACTGGAGCCTTAAAGGCAATGACTCTACTCGTACTACTTAGTATCACAACACAGTAAAATTGCAGCGCCATCACACAAATTTGATCACACCCCTAACCCAGCGAAAGAATGCCTCGCATGTCTTTCTGCGTAACACGCTGTCGGAAGTTTCCACGAAACAACAATACGTCTGTTATAACGTTATCCGTCATTACTCATGGTGATAGAGTTCTTCTTTTCTCGTTTACAGGGTGTCTTCTGGACTTTCTAAAAACAGACGAAGGAAAAAGGCTGAAGCTGAATAAGCTGATTGACATGTCAGCACAGGTTGGAAACTTTGAATCCTTATCGCAATGTTCTCAACAACATGATCTCTGTGAAGGTTCATGACTTGTGCGTGACATTTTCATCAAACACCTCTCAGTAAAATAATGAAAGCTTTATCTCTGAATATCAATCAAATATAGATGACTGTGTTCATCACTTCCGTAATGCTTGTTATTTTGAACTCTCATTCTAACATGACATTGACATTTAATCCCCCGAATTGTGCATCCCTTTGACAAAAATGAAAACATTGTCTTTCTCCCTGACCTCAAAGTCTATTTATACACACAAACTGCTTTACAGTGAGGCTCTGAGCGTCTGTTGTAGTATGTACTTTGAAACCAGCCATGATGTGAGTACACATGGAAACTGTCAGCAGTAGCTGTGTGGTTTCTGTGGTGGGGCTTTTGCTCGTCTGGCTTGAAAGCCTCGCCCTACGTCAATTATTAACATCCGGACAGGAAGTCATGCTATTTTCCATCGACAGTGAGCTCCCCCAGAACTCTTTTGCCCCTCCAAAAAAAGCATTTTTACTTCCTGAGAGTTGGCACATCCTGTTAACACCAATTCGCTGCCAATATCTGACACATAAACAAGAGTATACCCACGTACTGCACAACTGCATATGCAAAACTGAGGCTACTGTACACATTGACCAGATCAAACAGACAGATAAACAGACATACAGCACACCGTCTCTACTCTTTGGATGAATTGTTCTGTCAGTGTGTCTTACTTATTTGGATAAATTAATAAATTAACGGTGACATTTGATCTGATAATTCCCTCGTTTCCTTCCTATATGGCAGGTAGCTGAAGGCATGGCGTACATCGAGAGGAAGAACTACATCCACCGAGACGTGCGTGCAGCCAACATTTTGGTCAGTGAAACCCTGCACTGCAAGATAGCAGACTTCGGCCTGGCAAGGATCATCGAGACAGAATACACAGCTCAAGAAGGTACAGTATGTGCTATGTTTCCCCACACTGAATGATAAATGACAGGACTTTAGAAATACTCTTGAGCTCATGTGCCCAAATGGACCTTCCACCCATCTACATTTTAACCAGACAACATCAAGGTCCAAATGACACTATGTTCATTTGGCGGGAGGTTTTGTCAAAAGTGACTTGTAATATATCCATTCAAATGGAGTCACCCCTATGTTCCCAAGGTCCTGTGTTCCCCAGCTCAAGGGTTAGGGTTATTTGATCCCAAAACAATTGGACTGTCTGTTAACAGACTGTTACTGAACTGGGGGAAATAGGATCCTTGGAACATAGGGTTGTGGGAATATAAGGCCCTGGGAATTAGAACCCTAGGTACATATGTCGTAGAAACGTATACGACCCTCGGATCTTAGGACCCTGGGAACTAATGACCCTAGGAACTTATAACCCTAGGAACAAAGGACCCTAGGACCATAGGGCCCTTGGAATATAGTTACGTTCCTCATTCAAACTAAAAAGGAGAAAGAGATATATGTTGGCGGTGCAGCCCCCAAAATATACAGCTTAAAAGCATGTTAGAGAACTTTGCTGTATGTGCTGACGAAGTGGAAGAGAAAGAATGGGGCGTTGAGGTGAAATACTTTGATGCTGTTTACGTGACTTCTCTAGACTTCCTGCAATAATGAAAGCGTCTAAAAATATCAGTCTACAAACCATCCACTGTGTGTTATGTTTGACGTTATCATATAAACTGTCACCAGGTTGCTAATTCCCAGAAACAACACTGATAACATGATCTCATTGGTGGTATTTGAATGCATCGTTCAAATGCTTAGGGTTAGATGGACTTTGTCTCAACCAGTGTTCTGGCAACATGCTGCGGTTTGCATGCAAAGATCTTTCCCTATTTTATAGTGTAGAGGCCCTACCATAACCCTAACCCTAATTAATTATAGTAATAACAATTTGTTCCAGAATATTTTTTCACAAATGTAACTCTTTGACATTTATCCTTACCCTTGTTATTATTTTTCAAACATACGTATTTCCCCTAAGTTCATACAGACTCTCTCTAATTTCAAACATATTATTATTTTGTGCTTTGTATACTGTCTGTGCAGTTTTAAGATCAGCCAGATCACAAAATGTAAGTGTGTAATATGCGTGCAAGGTTTTACAAAAAGCATTGAGTGGTTTGTAACGGCCCCACTGATTAACAGTTCTTACAGTGTAGCTTTATTCTGTCGCATGGAAATCGGATTAGTGTTGCTTGTGTGTGTTTTTTCCGCATCACCTCCACACAGATCACACAGCATATTGTGATATAGTAATTTTTTAGAACAGGTCAATTGAGACACCATTTTGTAGATACAGTGACGATGGATGAATGTCTGTTTCTGGCTAGTGCAGTGAATTTTATCCCTTGCAAATCAATCACATTTGTACAAAATTCCTGTAAAAAAAAACAAAAGAAAAGAAAAGGAAAAATTTAAATGTCATGGTAAAATCGCTATCATCTCAGGGTAAATATTGTTATATCACTCCACTTGAGAAGACACACACACACACACACACTCACACTCACACGCCCAGATTAACATAATTTCCTGTTGCTTTTCTCACCGTCTTTCTGATAACTAGGTGCCAAATTTCCCATCAAATGGACGGCTCCAGAGGCCATCAATTTTGGCACATTCAGCATCAAATCGGACGTATGGTCCTTTGGGATCCTCCTCACAGAGATAGTCACCTATGGAAGGATACCCTACCCAGGTACGAGAAAAACATGTACTTAAGCACAAATTACATTTTATTATATTGTTTAGAAAACAAAGCAAATGCAGCACTGTTACTTTGCAGCAAAAACGATAATAAAGATTAAAAAAAAAAGAAAATCCATGATACTCACAGTGGCTGTATTTCCTTCTTCACAATCAGGGATGACCAACCCAGAGGTGATCAGGTGCCTGGACAGGTCATACAGGATGCCACGTCCGGACAACTGCCCCGAGGAACTCTATGACATCATGATGATGTGCTGGAAGCAGAGGCCTGACGACCGGCCGACGTTTGAATTTCTGCAGAACATTCTCAACGACTTCTTTATCGCCACGGAGGGACAATATGAGATGCAGCCGTGATTGCAGAAAAAAGGGGAACTGTTTTTTAACCCAGAGACGACAAAGTGTCTGAGAGCGAGATGTGAGACTTGAATGGATCGAGGATCTTGAACATTTTTCCTTTTAACATTTTTTCAAATGGACACGTTTTTTTTTTACACCTACATTATACTGAGTGAATGTAAAAGCTATTTATGGCTTCTTCTCTCTCCAGCAGCTAAGAGCGCCCGAAAAATATGTAAACGTGATGTCCAGGACTTTTTATGACAAAGTTTTATCATACTGACTGTACAGCCACGGAGTACAAGGACACACAGTCGAGACTGATCTACAACGGTTGAAAGGACTATGGAAAAACCAATACAATACATGCACGATGTAAAAAGCCCTCTGGACCAGAGGAAGTCGGCACAGGTAAAAATGACAGATTGAACATTTGCATGGTACAGAAACAAGCAACCTGAGATTACAATGCACAATACTTTGCACTTTTTTTTTTAATTCCTTCAGTCATTCAGCGGGCACATAAAAAACGTAAAGGGCTTTTTTTAAGAGAGAATTTATACCTGCATACATATTGCTTTTCGAAATAAAATAAAAATATTTGCATTATTTATAAGTTTGGTTTGCTCTTATATTTAATTCCAGCTGGTTTCTTTACACACATTCTGAATCAAGATTGTAGTCGTTACAATTTTATACGTTGCTGTTGAAATAATGAGTATTTGTTGTCAACGGTAAATCAGTTCGACGAGAGGCTGAACGACTCTATCGTGCACTTAATGTGCTTGCCATAAAACTTTACAAGGAGCACTTGACATTAAACAAACGTCGGCACTTTGAATGAAGCAAGAATGAGGAGGGACACGAACATAGTAATCACAAAATCACCTTTAAAACCAAATAAATGTCTGGGATTTGTATTTTTATTTGTTTTTAACTATTGGTGAAAAATTCAAAACAGTATTGACTTCACAGATCCACCAATGAACGAAACAGAGATAAAAATAAATGCACAAGGACAGACGCTGAAAGAAAGAAACAGGGTGATATAAAGAACTTGACGCAGTACATTTATGAAACAAAGTAAACAAGGATAAAATAGTCATAATAATAGTAAAAATAAAGCATGCATTCAAATTTAATTCTAGTTGGTAGTAAGAAGAGGGAAATGTAAGAGTATTGAGCGCTGACGACAAAAAGATAAAGCACTAACTTTACCAAATAAAAGTTACACAACAGCAACCTACAGGAAGCCCTCAAAACGCCGCCGACCCCGACTAAATTACACTGTTTTTGATCGTTTAACTATAACCCATCCCTGAGGGTCCCAGACAGTAATCTTCAACCCCAAGATAAGAAAGTGGAGCGGCCGCGGCAGCCAGGGGTTAAACCCTGCTGCTTCCTGAATGGACAGGAAACAGGAAGTGTGAGTCAGCATTCCTCAAATGCCACACAGCTAGATCGCCCCCACACACGCCAAACAGGTTGAGATCTTCACATTTTTCTAATCCTAAAAAAACATCCGTTTGGTGTTTGGTGGTTGAGAGACATTCTGAGGGAAGTGTGTTTCTCTGTGACGGTCAATAGAGCGCCTTTGGATTCAAACGGTGAGAGAGGCTTCGACTTTTTGTTTTTCGTAAAACACAAGAATGTGAATAAGATAACAGAAAAAAACTAAAACTACACATAATCTTAAATATTTACCAACTCTAAATAATCAATAATTCATCAGGCATCACACCAAGTGTTCCACAAGTCGAGCGATGTTACTTTGAGTGTAATAAGTGACTTCATGTTTATGTGCCACTGGGCATCTTTCCTGTTGTATCATCAAAACAGCCTGTAATAGTGATTGAAGAGGTTTAATTAAGAACGAGCTCAGGGCTTTTGTTTGAATAAATATATGTAGATTTTGGAGACTTTCCATCCGACAACAATAGGAGAGACATTCATCAAAAGCATCATCAGCATCAACTCAATTTAATGTATCCCAGCATCAGGTGCCATGTTGGCAATCTGTGTAATATCAATAATTCTTATGATGCAAGTAAAGACAGTTTAATGGCAGTTATTTTTTCTATTTTTACTGCCTGTGGCGTCTTAGATGTCTACCCTCAGGAATTATGGAAATCAACGATTTTCCCACAGTCATGGGGTTCTGTTTCTTTTCCTAACAATACAAATCACAAAACATAAACGTTCACATGCCTGTGAAGAAAAGTTTGACATTTCACCCATGTCATACCCTTGTCATCCTGCAGAGGTCAATGTCACACAGTTTTACAGTGTGACTCTGCCGTTGACTGGAATGATATATGAGAGTACCTCTAGCAAAACAATCCATAAAAGACACTTGAAATTATATAATACCACAATGCCAATATTTAAACCTATTTTTTGTGTGTTTCATACCTTTTAATGACAGGAAATGAAGGAAGACAGAGTTGAGGAATGACAATTTATTGTGTAACATTAAGTACAGATTTTTATCACAGCTAGCATCATAACCACTGCTGTGTACTATTGGTCCAACTGTGTGCAACCACACATATCCTATCCTGCATGGTGGTCTGACTCATTCCAGCCGTGGTCGCTAACTACTAGACCTAGTCACGCACTGATGTTATCACGTTATCTGTATTCATTTGGGCTTTATCCGTCTAATTGTCTGGCTTTCTTTGCATTTACAAGCATCTGAAAGTGATTTGTGTGTGTGTGTGTGTGTGTGTGTCCTGTGAGACATTAAAGTAAATCAAATGATCTTTAATTAAAAATGAGGTCACCTGGGAGGCTCAAAAGAAACAATATTATGATGCAGAGTCCTCATTCTTACTGTAGATCAATGATTTTACATCTCACAATTTTGTTAATTTATTCATGAATGTATTTTTCTTTGCCAATCCTGCTGTTTGCCTCTGGGATTGATCTGGTAGGCGCAAAAAGCATAATTAACTATTATCGAGTAAATAATAAAACATCTTTTAACCCTAACCATGTGTTGTTCTTGGTTTAGATCCAGTAGCTTCAAAAAGCATGGCTAACTGTTAATAACTGTGTAGTTAACTGCTAATAAATGCATAATAAAGTATGTATTAATCTTAATAAAGCTACAAATAAAGGTTACTAAAGGTTTAACAATTATATAATAGGTAAGTTCATTTCTATTTCCTTTTCTAAGTCTATAAACCATTTATTAGTTGCTTAAAACTGTTTATAATCAAACAACCTAAAGGTTTGTGATGCTATAATTAACACTTATGTCTCTTATTAACACGTAATAATGTTAATATGCATCTTAAATTAAATTATAAGGGCCTAACTACCCACACTTATTACAAGGACCAATTCAAGTGTTAATAAACCACATTTCTATCCAGTGAAAGATCCCTTAGATGTTACGAGAAGCAGCTACTATTTGTTCACTGTTTTCAGAAGCTCTCCTCGCAGGCTCAGATCATAATAGCATCAGTCTGTCAACTGATAAATGGAGAGAACGACCATTAAGTCTCACGCTGATTGATAAGCAGCCTCACCTTCAAAAGGAGCCATGATGTTAACACGAGATGACAAGACATGTGGGGTAAAGGTTGAGAGGCCTAATCGCCCTCTCCCCTCCTTCTGTTCATCACTGCCGCCTTCCAGGAATAATGACGGGAAACGGCGGCTCGTACACAGATTGATGGCTGATCCCCGCAGAAGGCAACACATCATTAGCATCTTGTGAGGATAACCCCGCGCTGTCCTCTGGGATGACAGGAAAAAAAGAAAAGAGCACATCGCCACAGATGAAAAGAGATGTCCTTTCATCTTCCAATAATGTTGCTGTTTTACAGCCGCGTTCAATCGAGATTATGCTCCTCATAAACATGTTTTCTCGCCTGGGCTTTGATGTCATTGAATTAATGGAGTCCATCAATCAAGAGTGTTTGGTCCAGTAGATGTGAGGGCTCTTGAAAAAGATGACAGAAAAAAAGTCTACAAGACATTTTGCAAAAATGAGCAATTGCAACATAGATAAGCCAAGAGCAGAGAGAGCAGAGTTTGGAGAGGGAAGCTGTAGGGTTTTAGATTTGGATTTAGATTTTAGATTTAGTCGGGTGCAGAGCCAAATAGTATGGAGGAGTAAACACCCGGAGTCAACATCTGATTTTGCTCTGATCCGGAGGACAAGAGCTTAGAAATTACTTTTCATTTAGGATTTGCCATCACTCCCATTTATTAACCTGACTGCAGCAGGGAGCCACAGCAGGGACTTCCATTGTTGAGCGTTTATGTTCTGTATATGTGCTTCACTCCATGAACTTAACATTAAACAGAGGACACGTGAAAAGAAGAGAGAGAATCGGAGTCTCAGGTGAGTGCTGAGTGTAGTGAGAGGCTCAACTAAATTCAAACACACAGGCAACCACACCCTCAGTGCATGCATTTGCTCGCTAGCCACCGGCTAACATACAGTAAAGTATTCTAGCTGTTCAGCGCAAATAAACACTAAATTGACCACCATGATCAAAACAACTTTATGTTTTGAAGTACGTTCATCTTTGTTTTCATGCACAAAGGTTTTCTGCTAAAGGCTCTGATTAAGCCACTGTGTGCTGACTATCCAACACCAAATACTCAACAAGCGACGTTAGCGAGTGGACAGAGAAAAGCCTTTAGCAACTCAAGAAACTGATCTTTCCTTTTAAAGGAGTTGGTGGAGACCTAAATGGAGCTAAAAAGAAAGTGAATTGGACTTTTGGTATAATCACCATTTAAATAGAAAGGTGACTACCAAAAGAATACTAAAGTGGCTCTGCTACTAATGTGTATATGTGTATATACATATACATATAAAGATATATACACACATATATATATATAATTGTTAGAGCTACTGTCCACCCTGACATTCAAAAACAGTCTCATGTGCATGTTAATATATCCTCATTACTAGGAGCAGAAAGCTCTCTCTCTCTTGCTGGTCAGTACTGAGCACTTAAAGGCTGAACATAAAACAAAAAGAACAATGAAGACAAAAGAGAAGAAGAGTGCAATGTTTATGGCTTGTGTTGTATTGATCTATACAGGAAGCTGATTATATTCTCCTTTTTTCTGACCAAAATTAAGTCTCATGCGGAGGCCATTCTTGCTAATGGAATTTTCTTAGATGAAGCCAATTCAAAAGCAATCTGCACACAGGAGCACAATTTACAGAGGCCCTGTTTCCTTTCCTCGGGCTGATTGAGAGAGGGTTTAGGGAACCATCTGCTAGATTGATATTTTCTATTGATATATGAGTCCCTGTCAATTTATCTACTGGAGGAAACCTTACAGCCATGAGGAAGCAGGAACCCCACCAACCCCCACAAACGTATCTGGTGATTGGCCACCGTGGTTGGGGCTCAATGAGGAGTCAAGGGCACCGGTAACTACAGGGAAATTTAATTATATGTGCACTGGTGCAGTACAAAGTACTGAAAGATACTGCTGGCCTACGCAATGTGAACTGAAATGTGAGCATTAATTGTTCTCGTAGACCTTCTGTCGCCGCCGTGAAGAGTTAAAGGACGAAATGATCAGATTAGTTTTAAGAGAATGGCCACTAATGAGGAATCAGACGAGTTAATGAATTTTGGTATCTCTCAGCTAAATTAACTCCATACAATCCTATAAGACATTTCACTGGACACTTAAGGTACATTACACTTACATCTCACAGGCTTATGCAACACGTGACGTCTCGTGTCAGGGACATATGAGTCTTTTGTTAGCTCACCAATGAGACAGCTCATCATCCCTGATCAGTATGCAGCGCTGCGCTCCTGCCCACTTTAAGATCCCTGCTGTCACCATCTCTTTCCTCCCGGTGGTCTGTGCAGTAAACGTCAACGTAAATATTCATATATGTGACTTTGACCTTGGACGGCTGTCCACCATTCTTTCGAGAGAAAAAAATGTCTACATTCACAACAAAAGGATGAAAAACAATGTAAAGGTGGAGGTGGAGATTTTTTATCATTTGCATTAAATGTTTTCTTTAACATGAGATAATGTGCAGTATATCATCAGATGTTTACACGCTGCTTTTATCCCATCGTGCTATTTTACGTAATGTTGACTGACTGACTGTCTTATCCCGAGCCGTAAAACTCTTAAGACTTTGGAAAGTGTCATCCAGTTTCCAAACTTAGACTGTAAGTACCTGAGAGCCATCAGGAGGATGGACAAAATGAACTATAAACAGTCTGTGTCTGCAGTCACTTATTAAATCCCTGCCATCTTACCGCCTTTTCATTACTTATAAAGTTCTTTTACTGGGCGCTGAACACCAAGCAATTAACATTTTGAGTCTTTCGTCCTGCCAGGTGAAGTTATTTTTGGTGTTTTTAACCCCGTCCCTGCGAGATCTTATTCAGAAGTTTTCAAATTAGGCAATGACTAAGCGGGGGGAGAAGGGATGAATGGGGTTCAAAACCCGGAAGAGGTATGAAGGTGACCTTCAGTCCTTTAAAAAGGTCCTCAGCACTTTTACTTGCTTAATTTATTCATTAAAAACAAGCTCTTTAAGGCACCACCTGCATTACATTATTTCTATGTTAAAAAGTTTGAAAATTATCCAACAGTCCAGTAAAGTGAAGGTGACACGCTCCCTAATGTAAAGAGGAAAAAAAGGACCGTGCCCGAACATGTTTTCACACAGATGGTGTCCATGAAGGGGCATTTGAGTTCATCTGTTGAAGCTGAGGGGACGTGTCAGACAAAAGAGGTTGGGAACCACTGCCTTAGAGGAAATAAAAGCTAAATGTTTGAGGATCTAATTAAATACCCCGTCAGTCATACACCTGCACTCATACAGCACAATAACTGGCTTTGGGTTCTGAGGTGATGAGAAAACCAAATCATGGCAGAAAAAAACAAGCAACCCAATCACCAGATCAAATGTTAGCAATGTACGCCCCTGCAAACTTAACATTTCTTTAGGTTTGATTTTCAATTTTATGTTTATGACATGGATTGCTTATGGTTTGGTTAGGTCAAGGCACAAATACCACTTGGTTAGGGGTTAGGAAAAGATCATCTTCTGTGTTATCTCGTTTGATCACCACAAAAACGGAAGGAGATTGCTTACAACAAAGGTCAGATCATATACCGGTAGCAACACATCCTCATACCTCAATGACTAGGTTGATTGCCAGTGACTCCCAGAACAACATAAATCACTGTTCCAAAACCAACATGACTGTTGGGTACTGGACCTTCGCCGTACACTCCCAGTTTCATTAAAGAAGCTAAAACTCCTTGGTTAGGTTTTAGGAAAACTTTGTGGTTTGGGTTAAAACAACTTAAGTTACAAATACCTATCTTTATACTACTTCACCTGACTTCCTCCTTTGCTGTCGTAATAATTACTATGACCACAAGAGATCAGCACCCAACATATAACATGAGGTATGTGCTGTAATAAGCTGCTTTCACAGTGGACCTATATGGTTGCTTTGCTGGTGAGGATGTGTTATAAGACACGTTCTAGCTATGTTTATATGATACGTATGACACTTACAAATTCGATCACATCCATGCTTTGCAGTTGTGAAATTGAAATAGTAATAGAGTAAAATGGTCATTTTAATTTATTCCGGTGACTGGACTGCAAACAAGATATATGTTGACACTTTGTGTACAACACAACATTTTCTGAGAAAACAGGAAGTAGGCATCTGACTCTTGATGACGTCTTTTCAATTCTGAGAAAAGTGAAGTCGGCAAAACCATTGGTACAAACTTGTCAGCGCCACGGTCATTCCAGCCCTTCGCCCGAGTGTCTTGAATTTAAATCATATATAACCACACTATGTCACTGTCAGTCGCTTAGAAAGAAATCATCTGTTTCAATAATCCAAAACCTGCAGGAGCGTACGTGTTTCCTCATACAGTATCACACAAGTCATCAGTCACAAATGGTGCTCCCACACCGAGAGCGAAAGTCCATCCATTATGATAAACTGTGCACAGAGCTTGAATTCATTTTGCAGGACTCTGTGTTTCACCCAGGTTACACGCAAAATAAAGGGCCGCTCTCCCTCATGCAGCTGGGCAACAGAGGCCACCGGTGCAGTCAAGCAATTATGTTGAAAACAAACAACTCAGTCCAAAATTAGAACGAAGCAGAAGTGAGGCGCCGCACACGTTGAGTGCTTCTATGCAAAATTAAAAAGCCATAAGCCTGAGTGCTGCTCGTATAGATCATTTCAGCTCCATTGTAAGCTGTTCATTTAGTTCCTTATTGAACACTTCTCAGTGTGACTGAAGCTTTTGTTCCTTTCCAATGTTCTCTGTTTAATGCTGCAATAATATCCCCATTTATCTACTTTTTTTATTTTTATATTTTCCACTCTTAGTTACTTTTATAGGCCTTTTTGAAAACTTGGAATAATATTAAGTGATCAAATTCCCTCTTAACTCTGTTGACTATAGCAGCTATGATGACAACATTTGACTGCTGCCTTCGCTGACTGCATTTTATCTACAGTGGACCCTTGTGCAGCTGCAGAAACGAACAAAGATGTTCTTTCCTCATTGCTCTTGATTTTCTCAGCTCGTTGATTCATATAAAATTATTTAAATTAAGAGTATGTTGCTCTTATTCACACAAGTAAATGCTCTGCGCTGACTTTGCTGTTTTTTATCTGAGCCTGAGAGGATTGATAACAACGTAACTAATATATTTCAAAGTATTATACTTACTACTTCACACATGAACCAATGAAAAAAAGGGGAAGCTAGAAATGCTGCCAAGACTTTCCAATAATTCTGGCTCGTGTTACTGCTAAAGTCTGTAGGGCTAGTGCTACATCATTCTGTGGTATTTCTCTTTAATGTGGGATCCAAAAATGGCTAACATCTTACTGCACTTGAAAAAGACTGCAAGAGGGGCAAAGAATATAAATCCCCTGCATAGTAGAGCCTTGGGAATAGTGCTGCGTTGAGCCAAGAACTCTCTCTGTCCTCCTGAAGCCATAATTTACTGGAAAGAGTGTAGTTAGAATTAAGCTCCTCGTTCACAAATCACACATGGCTGCAAAATCATTTTATCCTGATTCTAAGTATCACGCTCGAGATTAAAACCGCCAATTATTTTGCAGTAAGTCATTGTGTAACTGACTGAAAGTACTGAAACTGGAAGAAGAAAATAAGATTTGATTTTTGCACAGATGAGCTCAATGCATAACTGGAAGCAAATCAAGTTTGATACACAAGTTGAAAATAAAATAGTTCAGCAGAGTCTCAATTTCCCAACTGAGCCTCTGTGATACGCTGACTTTACATCTCGGGGGAAAAACACAGTCAGTGCAGTTAGTGCTCACCACAACAAACCCACGTTTCAGTTCCTCTGTTGTGTAAGAATGAAAACTTATTTTTGAGCTAAATGCCACAGAAATGTCAGCTACAAACAGTCAGCTGTCACGGAAACTCCAATATCTAATACCTAACTTATTTAGCGTATATTATGCTTTTTTTAGTTTTTGCCTTTCCTTGACTGTGCTATGTTGCATCGTTGTGCATGTGAAAGGTCTGCAAGGTGAAAAAGCCCAACGGCAGCGCCAAAGGGAGTTACTCTCTCCCACAGAAAACACTGTGCCTGAAACGTCTGGTTTGGAGTCGAGCCGTAACTTATGTGTGTCACTATGTAGCAGGCTAATATAAATATATATTTTCAAAAATGTATGATAAAATACATACACTACAGTCAGTCAACAGATGTAATGCTGTAGCGCCGTTATTTTGGATCACACTACCTTGCTCGGCATGACCTGTCATACTCTGCCTCTGATTGGCAACATCCTGCCCGTTAAGTAACGCAGATGTGCAACTCTCACCAGAGATTGAACGGAGGCGAGATGTCTCACTCTGTAGCTATATTTTTTTATTATTATTATTGTTCTCCTAAAACTATAAACCCGAAAATTTGCATAATATGACTCTTTTAAAGGTGCAATATGTAAGAATTGGCCACTAGTCATTCCTACTCCAAACCAATAGGGGGCAGCATATCACCAAATTAAGCGCCAACTGCTGCTAACTATTGCTAACTGTAGCTGCTGTTGGCTCGTGAGCTCAGTTGACCGTGCAGCTAGCGGTTGTATTAGCTGATTCTTCCCGGACTGGGAGCTCAGAGCACCGGGGGGCTGTTGCTGTTTACCATCGGACTATCACTTCTTGATGCACAAAGTGACGAGGGTTAGCTAGCTGGTTAGACATCATTGTCAAAACTGTGATTTCTTTACACTCGTTAATTTTTTAATGTTTTTAAATTGAAATTCTTTCATGTCGCACCCTTCACTGTGTCTACATGTCTGCTCTGGCTCATAAATGACTGATGAGCACATAGAAACCATGGCAACACCTTAGAAGTGTGTGTGTGTGTGTGTGTGTGAGGTGGACAATCTTTACTCGACCACAAAATGCTTTGAGCGGTTCATTGAACAGACGAGGACGTGGAAAAGAAAGTTCCGAAGGGGGGGGTGGGCGAACAGGAGTTATTTTTGCTCTTTTGCTGTGATTATAAACTCATAACATGACATCCACCCATCCTCTGATTCATAACTGGAAGCCTATATTTGATGCCTCGCTCGCAAACTGCAGTGTGTGCGGGCGGGCGGACGGGTAGACCCCCCCCCGCGTAGACAGGCAATCTGACATGCAACGCTTGTCCCATGAGGCAATGCACTCAGCTTATCAAGGTGATGCATCTCCCCTGATAACACGTGGAAGGGGCCGCGCGGCGTATGGCGGGCGAGAGGTGGCGTCGACCTGCTGCTGCTGCTGCTGCTGCTGTGCAGAGGAGACAGAGGGCGAGAGTTGAATGTGCCAGGTGAACAAAGTCAGTGTCATTGAACGCATCATGACATCAGACAGTCCCACTCACTTTAAATGTGGCACATGTGAGCTTCTGGCATTGCTGCTGAAATATTAAAGCAGGTGGAGGAGGAGGAGGAGGAGGAGGAGGAGGAGGTGCAGAGTGAGTGGTGGCTGTGGCTCCATCTCATGGCATGTGGGAAGATTAATCATGCTACACTGAGAAAGAAAAAAAAAGCTAAGTGCTGCACAGGGTCCTTATAGGCTACTTCAGGGGCGTGCTGCCGGAGAAGGACTGCAGGATGACCAATCCCCCCCACCCACCCACCCTCCATGTTTGAATAAACACCAGTCGGGTCTGAGCCGGTGAGCAGTGAGCTCCAGTGTGAGAACTTCAAAAAAAAAAAAAAAAAAGGCGCTGCCCATGGTGCTGAAACGCCCCACGGTGTCCCCTCAGTCTGTGAGGGGACGGACACCGACGAGCCTGTGAGCAAGCGTCGCCTCCTTTTCTTTCCCTTTCCTCATGTGAACCCGGCAGGAGCGATGGGAAGTCACCAGTTCCAGCCGCCAGACGCGTGAGAGAGAAAAAAAGAAAAGAAAAAAAACACGGGACATGGAAGGACTTGTGGATTTAAAACCCCCTAAATGACCGTCTCGGGCATCGACAGAGAAAAAATGTTTCCCGTTTTCAGCCACGTACTTTACCTGCTCGTCTCTCAGCTGACCGGCTCGCGTCAGTGATTTCGCTCGTTTCGTTTCATTCATGAAAAGGAATTTTTTTTTCCCCCGACACGTTCAAAGATGAACCGCTGTGATTTAGTTGCCCTTCAAGCATAGGACGTCTGCGTGTCTTTATTTATTTATTTTTTTAACCCGAAGAAGAGCAGCCACAGACGAGAGGGGACATGGCTCGCCTGCTTGTTTTGGTCAACTCCGTGGTCCTGTTGCTTTTTGGCAGCGACGTGTTCTTGGTGGGAGCGAGTAAGTAAAAAACATCAGTCTGCTGTGCACTTTGCAGCCCTGTTGAAACGCTTTGTGCAGCCTGGCGATGCGTTTAATGTCAGCACCTGTGTTCGGGCTGGAGCCAAAGTGATTAGAAGACTGATCGATAGAAAATAGTTGCCAAACTGTTTTGATAATGCATTAATCGTTTTTCGGTTTTTCCAAGTCAAACATTTGCTGGTTTTTTCTTTGTAATGTCTAAATCATAATAATGTGTTGTCATTTTTAAAGGTGTCACTTTAGCCTCTGGGAAACTGTGATGAGCTTTTTTTTTCATGATCTTCTGACATTTTAAACACTAAAAGATGAATCAGTAATGAAAATAAATGTTGTTGCAGCTCTAGTGTATGTACAAAATAGGTTGTTATACCCGTCTTTACAATCTTTTACACGAACAAGACAGTGTCTATTTAAAACATCCTTCTTCTTTGTGATTTAAATTAATATCTATATAATAGCATTAACAGTAACCTTGACAGTTTCCCCTATCTGTGCGTTTAATTTTGCAAATTTACATCATTTTCTAAAGAGTTGCCCTACAGACACATTCCCAGCCCTTTTCCCCTTTTTGTCATCTCTCTTGGAAGGCACCTCTTTTTAAATCATGGCACTATGTGACTTATATTGAAAAAAAAACTCTCATTGGATGCCAAAACACACATTCTGCCGCTCGCTCCTCTAAATGAATGTGCCACAGGAGCACCAGCTGCAGAGCCGACGCTGCCTTCAATGAGATTAGACGTGAGTGAAGTCACCTGTGGTTATAAGGTCTCGTTTAAATGATCGTTCTTGCGGTTCTTTCCATTGCAACTTTAAGACTCACAATTGATGAATCTTCACTGTTTCCCTAATAGACATCTTCTCCATCTCCCCCCTGCATGCATCTAAAGCATCTCTGCCTCTTTATCTACCTGTCTACCTCTATCACTTCCTCCCTCGCCCGCCTCTCAAGGGAACCGAGCCCTACATGCGATAGTGCCTCGAGAGAATCAGATTGGCACTTCACTGTCTCCGTGGGTGTGTGTGCTCGCGTGCCTGATACAGATATTCAGAGCTTTTTGTCATGCTCCCGCGCTGACATGTGAAACGCAAGAGCGGCTCTGATCTCGGCGGAGTTGTGAACGCGAGGCTGTCAACGGGCGGGGAGAAGCTACTGTTGGAATAATGAACATGGCACTCATAAATATAAATTTGGCTGTTGCAATGAGCTTCAAAGTAAATTGAAATAAATGTTGGGTTCATTAACGCCAGCACGTATGCAGGCTGTGAGACTGTGGGATTCGCTGGGACACGTCATCCGGAGGAAAGGTCTGAATGAATTAAGTCTCACTGGTTCATTGTGAGGTTGTCCATGAACATTTCAACAACCCAACAAAGCTTTTCAGCAAAGTCTCTCAAAGGTAATAGAATTAATGGAATTGCCTTGATTGTTTTAAAAGTGAGACTAACGATAGTGAAGGCGGACGGGGAATGCTAGCACATAATGAGGCCTGTGGTTCTTTCATCTCGCACACCGAAATCAGCTCTCAAAGCTTTTCACTCATCCATTGAATGAGCTTTTGATCGTGAGTCATGATTACACAATAGAGCTGCACAATATGGTTAAAAAAAACATAGTAGACATGATTCACAATTAATGGGAATAATCACATTTGCATTTTTTTCCACTGAAAAAACTATTAAAGTCGTGATTGTGTGACGTTTGTTGGGGTACGTACCAAACAAACATGTCTTCTCACGTCTGGAGAAGAAGATTCGCAGGCCGGGGTGTCTCTGCAGCGCTACACTATGATGCTGTTTTCACCTTTTATCACAATAGTGCAGCCTCTGAGATTGCGATGTCATCCATATTGTGATTTCGATAATATATTTGATTAATTGTGCGGCCCGATTACACAACAATCTACAAAGCTCGCCCATTCCTACTCCTGAAAGCACCAAAAACAGCAGCTTGGTCACCGGCCCCAAGTTTGACGCTGTAGTTACCATTCAAGCATCAGTTCTTGACGTGCCCCTCCAGTGTAGCAATATAAAGAGCAACATAAGTCGTCATAGTCTAACGAAGTAGTTTTGTGCCCAAACCCAACTAAAAATGTTGGTTCCGAAACCTTACCAAGTCATTTTTTGTGCCAGACCAAACCACAACCATTTCATAACATTGACAAAAGTCAAAAAGTCATAATATGTGACATGTTCGTCAGCAAAGTATTATTGCTGACGTGACCATGGAGCCCTCAAAACTGACACTAGAGTGGTCGACAGAGCGTCATCATTCGAAGCTTAAGGCCACTGACCAATCCGCCGTGTTTGGCGAGTTGGGCGTGAGAACATGCTGACACGGCGCTGGTCTTTAAAGATGGGTTTTTTAAAAGTAAAGATTGCAGAAGGGAAAAAAAAAGCAGAAAATTACATTTGAACCAGATTCAGTAAAGTCAGTGCTGGGCTTCCAATGTCAAACCTTCATTGAGAAAGAATCCTGTGTGAGCAGCCTTCCCAAGCAGTCCAAACACACAGAAGGTGTTTTTATTGGTCCAAACAGACAAGCGACACTCAAATGTGCAGCCGTATTTACATTCAGACGGTCTAGAAAACAAACATGCTAGAAAACTAATCCTGCATTAGGCCTCGCCATCGCATTAGGCGGCAAGCAAACGGGAAATTTATTGGATTGATTTGGATGGCCAGGCTCATATCATTCTTCAAATTGGCAATCTGCTGTTCATAAAACCTGGTGACACATTCTTGACAAATAACCGTTATGTATCAGAGCTGAATCCATCAGACCGAGGGCCAATGTTTGCTCGTGTCGTCATAATTTAATCGGCTGTCGCATGGCAGACAGTTTGCAGATACACAGACGGAATAACAGCGGCGTGTGGGAAGAACTTTTCGTAGAGCGTTTTCGTACAGCAGCTCGCACTTGTTGGTGTCTTGTTGAGACGTCTGTAGAAACCAGTCAACACCCACTGGAGCCAATAAGATTAATGCAACAACCTGTTCATAAATCTGCTCCTACGCGTCAGCGCATGCCAGCCTTCACAGATTTGGGATGATGAAGTCATGTTAGCTTGTGGCTGAAAAGCTTCGGGGTTTGGCCGGTGATTACATTAACCTTAGCCTCGCACCCGGTCCCATCTGGTCCCACTGCTGTACCACGGCCTCTCAGTCTGCGAGAGAGAAGACAGAGTGTACCCGCAGGAAGAAACAGTAAGTGCTTCTACTGTCGGGAGGCTTTAAAATGTATAGGAAAAAGCCGAGGATTTAGCCACACGTGGCTGGACAAGTCCTTCCATCTGCGTCCAGATGTACTGTTGTTGCTGCACTACATATATACGGGTGGGAGAGATAAGATAAGTTAAAGTCAGCTCTTTCATGTAGCATCAAATGTGAAGGACAGGCAGGATCTCAGTTCCAAGATGAAACAAGAAAAACAGTCTTCAAAAGGTAATATGAGCGAGTGCTGCGACTGAGTTAAACCAGCATGACATTGCTTAAGAGCTCCACTACCAGGCAATTTGCAACACGGAGGCCGGCGAGCAGCTGTGTGACAACCTCCTGCTGGGCACAGGAGAACATTTAGACTTCCCACGACTGGGTTTGAAACACATCCAGACGAAAGCCGTTTGAACATTGGCCGGGCGTCATGTCGAAATTCGAGGCACCCGTTCTGAGTTACTGCCTTTATTTAAAAGACGTCGGCGAATACATTATCTATATCACAGGGGCCTGAGGCGTTATTAGCATTAGAGTGGGATTACATTAGAAGCAGCCCTTCAAACTGTCACGAGCTTCAAGGTAATTGAGAGTGAAGTATGATCGATAGTACGGGAGTGCAGAGCCTCAGTGAACCACGCTGTTTTACCTCTTAAATGTTTTATACAATTTGAATTATGCACCTTGGGGAGTTTTATTGTGTTGTTGGTGAACTGATCAATCATTCGAAATGTTTTTTTACTGAACAAAGAGCACGGCGCTTATTTATGTCGAAACACAAATTGCTTGTACAGCTGAGAAGCAGCAGCTTCTGTCTCTGTCGGAGACATTTACTGAGTCATAGAGCACCGCGTTATAGAGACGTGTCACTTTGTCGCACCGTTAACTGCGTATAAGTGCACAGGCTTTTAAACTGATTTCATCTCGTGAAATAATTAAAAAGAAAGAAGTGGGCGCAAAAGTGTTTAAACAAGTTACAAGGAGACGTTAATCTGCAGAGGATTTCTGATTCTAACTCGAGCCTGTTAGAAAGAAAAGGTCTGACAGAATTACAATGTCAATCCTTGGCCTCTGGATACAGAATCTGTCCAGTCTCCCTTCTGTCAAAAATGTGTTTCTATTCTTGTTCTTGGAGCTGATTGTTTGAGCTTCACCGTGCAGAATGATGTATAAATGAAGAGTCTGACACGAGAAGGCAGTCAGGTTTTTAAGAGACGGGCCTAGACGAGCGTGATTTGTGACATCACGAATAGTTTGGGAAGCCAATCCTGGTCCAGTCATCAGAAGACACAAGTGTGATGTGGAAAATGAGAGCCCTCCAGTGGAAATACACTGAGGAATGGACTTCATAGTGAACAAGGAGACATCTTCTGAACCAGAAGGAAAACATGTGAAAGGAAAAATATTTGCATGTTCATTATATTCTGAAATTTTTTAACGAGATAGAAGGAAAGGGAGGCAATTTAGGGATTACTACCTCCACAGAAGTGGTTATGTTTTCACCTGTTGCCATTTGTCTTACGTTTTCAAGTTGATTTTATTTAAAGAACAGATAATGCACATTAATTAACATGAGCACCAGAAATGTGCCAGATTTAGCCATACCGGCTAAATTTTCAACTGCAGTCCCTGGCAGGCTGATGGCAGTAAGAAAACAAATAAAAGCACAAACAAGTCAAATTACACAGCCACCACTGCAGACCATGACAGCCGTCCCTGGCAGGCTGATATTGGTATATGAAAACATAAACACATACGGCAGCACATAAGCACATTAAAACACATAAGCATTTGAATACAGACACATAAGCACAGTCAAAACAGCGTAAGTGCAGACAGTAGCACTTGGACACAGGACATTTGTAAAGATGAAGACATAATCACGTTATCCCAGGTTATGACAGCATATTTGATTTTCTAATAACCACTGTTTTATAGATTTGGAGAAAGAGTTGAGAGATGTGACATTCCTCAGTTCTGTGGGTGTGGCGGTCCAGGTATGTGCTGCTCGATAAGAAAAGGCTGACTCCTGTAGCTGCTCTGGTAAATGCATTTAGAGTTTGTTTAATAAATTAATTGAGTTGAGGGGGCGGCCACACTGTGAAAGTTGGTTGGTCTGTCAGCAGAATTACACAACAACTACTTAAAGGATTTCCATAAAACTTGGATGGACGTTTGCAAGGGCGTTTTTTGACATCTTTGTTCATTAGCCAGGAAATAATGCAAGGATCAGTTATATTTAGGTGGCTGGTATTTAAGAGTGAGTACGATTTAATCGGATTAAGTTATTATGGGTGCTCTAAAATTTTGAGTGATGCAGGTCTATCGAGTTTGATATCGGATTAGACTTGATTGAATTAAAAGGAGACTGTCGGGACTTAACGGAAGTATGCACTCGACTGAGTTCCAATCTAGTTCATGTGGCAAAAATCATGCCAGGCGCCTGAGTAGGGTGCCATTTTCATGTATATGTGTGGAGAGGATTCCTATTGGCCTTTAAATTGTAACTTAAATTGGAGCTCCCTGGGTGCAGAGATGACATTTGTATTTGCTTGAGAGTACGATCATTAAATAACCGACATCAGGTGCAAACAAGATTCACAAAAAGGCACCATTGGCTACGCAATTCAACCTTGATGCTTTTCTCCATGCAGCATCAAACTAAGCACAGAAATGGAAATCGTAAAAATGGACATGACATGTCATCTGTCATATTGAGGTTGTAAATCAGACAGGTGATGTGATGATTTTCCACTCCAGCTCATTTTTCTTTTTCCGTTTAATCAGCGTGTCACGGTTATCCAAGGTTGCCTATGATCAAAAGGCTGCACGGGCTATTTAATCGTGATAAATAAAATCTCGATGTTGGACCATAAAACACATCTCCGAAGAGTCTCCTCTCTTATGCCGTGAATATACAGCAACCATTAAACAAACTGGACATAAATCAGGACGTTTTGTACAATTGTGCTACGCAAGCAAATATAGAGGACACGATATATAATGCCACGGACGCACCTCGCTCTGGCAAATTCAAACTGGGCTCCCTTCCACGTGGCTCACCTTCCATTCAGAGATCCACCTGCACTTTCACTATCTCTCCGTGCACTTCGGTTAGATACGGAGTAGCTAATGTGCAGGGCTTTGGCTGTATTCGCTATGATTCATCCTGGCAGTGCGCCCACATCCCAAGAGGGTCTTACCATTTGTTTGCACTGACACACGCCTCGGGCCGCTTTGACCTATTGCTGTTTGATTTCAGATCTTGCGTAACTCATTCCGTGGAGTGGGGCTTACTCAGGACACGTGGCCGGCAACAAATATTGAAGTATTCACAATGACACCTACTACTGCAGAGGGGAACATCAAACAAGCTGGAAGGGAACACCGGGAAGAGGATTGGACTATTGGACTCCATAGCAATGCAAATATTTGCATTAGAAAATCACCTCATCTGTTGTCTAGCCAACAGTGAATAAATATCTGAGACACGAGTATTTATTAAATGAATGAATGCAGTAATGTTAGCTAGTAGTTTCAAGTCTTTATGTTCTACAGTTCAGGAAAGGCACCTTACTCAGGCGCCTCAAGTTGAAAACATACTTGTCCTGCTCAACCGTGTGCGATAAAAACATCATATAGGAAGAGGGCACTTATACATTAGTGATGATTCATGGCCCGCTTCAACTGAACCGCCACTCGCTCCATCACCAGTAAATGACCCGCAGAAAATGCATCACGGTTGCTGGCTGCTTTTTAATGCCCATGTGTGGCTGTCTGCAACCCCCATTACCTAAAGGACAACGAGCTCCAAGAGAAATGAACGTGTCACGTCGTGGATAAACGTTGGGGTGTCTGAAGAGTGTGTGTGCGCTGTACGGCACGCGCCGATGGCAATTTAGGCTTGATAGTGTTAGAGCCATCATTACAGAAACAAATGAAGATCCCTGTTGTTGTTTTGGCAAAATGTGCGGATGCAATAATGGGAGCTTCGATGTGGACTGTGAAATGTGAGCTGCTCATTGTGAGAGTTTTAGAATGAGATATAAAGGGAAGAAATTAAATCCTGGTATTTCAAGGCCAAATGCAATATCTGAAGAGGGATTTCAGCCAGTTCAGCCGAGTTTCCACTGCAGGAACTTTCCCTAGGTACTTGGAACCTTTGGGGGAACTTGACACATTTCCAAAGGTCTAGGGTCTAAATTAACTTTTAGGGGACAATATTTAACCCCTAAAAAGTCCCTGCCAAGGGGTACTGCCAAAGTCCTTTCAGCCAAGTCGTGCTGCTTGGCGATGCCCTCGGGCAGTTGTTTCAGGCTAACAAGACCAGGCCTCCATTAAAATGCACTGGGAGGGAGCCAAAACATATCTTTCAGTGGTCACGGGGACACTAAAACTATATGTATCGAATCACAAGTCAAAAAAGATTTAAAAGTACTTCCGTGTGCATGCGTACAGTTTCACCAATTTCTTTTACAGATCAATCCAGAACGCGTAGACGCCATCAGCTTACAGGGCACTTAAATAAATGTGGGTTTAATGTCTTATTTTTGAATAACCTCATCGTTATCCTGTGCATTATCATGATATCCTCCTCTTCCATCCTCGTTGGGAAGTCCCTCTGCACCATTGCCTTTAAACTGTCATGTATCTCAACTGTGCACTCACATCACATGATTGGCCAATGTTGATGAAGGTTCTCAGTCGTCCAGGTGATGGTAATTCTAAGTGCTGTATCGTAGGCAACCGGACCTGTTTCAGTTTCTTGAAGACGCTTCATCTCTCATCCAAGAGGCTCCTTCAGTTCTGACTAACTGGAGGGGAGATGCAGGCTTTTAAAATGTGTGTGGGAGTGTCCTTACAGAGTCGTTAAGAGCTCACAAGTGTCCTCAACAACTCTGTGAGGACACTCCCACACATAGTTTAAAAAGTCTGCATCTCCCCTCCAGTTAGTTCGAACTGAAGGAGCCTCTTGGATGAGATGATTGGCTAATATACATTTAGTCAGGCGCAAACAGACATGTAAGAACAACCATCGCTTGGCATTCGACAACGGATTTGTCTGCCTAATATTCGCGAGTATGACTCATTCACCATCCAATCAAGATCAAGGACAGTGGAAACTTTATGTGACTTGCCCTCCCCCTTAACCCATCGTACCTCTATCTTAACACATTGCAGCACCTGCTTCCATAAATAAGCTCCTCATTAAGTGGATAAAATGAGACAGCCGTAACCTCCTGACCTCTTGATACCAGTGATACCAACGGCCAAGCCCACTCTCCTCCCCGCTCTCTACGCAGTCGGAACGTTAATTTCCTCTCTATCGCGGGCTAAGCATTAGCCTGGCCTCTTGTTCATCTCATATGCTGCCCTCTGCAAAAACCAATCTCAGAGCGTGTCATGAGCCCGAGGAACCGAGCGCTGCGACTGCGTTCGACCTTGACACCCCCCTCCTCCCCCCGGTGGTTCATAATGCCGAGAGAGGGAGACTTATAGCCTCCTCTGACCCGAGGGTCTTGAGATCTGCCTCAATGTCACCCCTTGCACCGAACACAGAGGCCATCAGTGATCGTCTCCGAGATAAAACAAGCAGAAGTGCAAGAAGCGAACACGAAAGTAAGAGAGGGAGAGATAAAAGGGCAGACGCGGGGAGATAAGAGCAGAGAGATGTGAGGGACCGATATAGAAAGGGGCAAATCATTTGAAATAGCTCCCAATTTCATCATTTTGTCTTTCATCTTTCTCTCTCAAGTGCACTTTTTGGATGAATTATTGTCCTTGTAGAGCACAGCGGGCTGTCATTTCATGACAACTGTGTTATGGGTTATTACGGCTGTGCCTTGTGAGTTAATAACAGCTTTTGAAATACAAATTGACTGTACAACCGCCAATTAATACTTTACTGCTACAGAAAGCTGTAAATTGCCATCTTAATACTGATACTTAAAGAGCAGCTGTGATACTGTAGTCACATCTCATTAGGCAAAGTATGTTATTCCCTCTTCTTCTATACAGTATATCTATTTTCTCATCTTTGCCATTATTTTTCACATATCTGACACACCGAGATATTTCCACTCACTTGAACCTTTCAACATTGCATCGCTTACTTTCTGTGACAACATACAAAGTCCATTAGACCCCACGTTAACCACAAAAGCCCTGAGGGTTGGCCTCCAGGTCCGCATCTGCTCGGCCAATCCCATCTATCCATCTGACCTAAGCGATCGGTTCGGAGACGGTGAAGCCGCACGGCGCCCTCTATTAGATCTGTCACCCTCTGCTTCTCCTGGCTTTTTGCTTTCCCAGGCTTTTGTCCCACTTCGCAATCAATGTGTCCACCAGCAACCAAATCATGACAGATGGCTGCAGTCTGACTGGGTGAAGAAAGGTAACCCTGTTCGAGGGAGGTGGACATGAAACGGCCACCGTGGTTACTTTAAAAAGGCCAGTCTGTCAGGGTGACAGACAAGGCTGCTTAGAGGGAAGGAGGATATATGGGACAATTTAAACATATGGGATTTTTAGAAATTCTGCAGGTTTATAGTAAAATGCAACTAAGCAGTTTATTAAAACAGCTGGTTGACGAGTTAACTGAGGGATAACAATAACAGAATGCAATCATTTGTTAAATAACTGTCATTACTGACAATGGTCTAATATAGTGTTCCTGAGTCCATGTAGTAATATCCTTTATCCTTTATGTTTCACAAAGTGGTGGTATGGAATTCAGAATAAGCATGATTCTGCAAAAATCAGCAAATATATCATCTTTGTACAGTTTTCAATTGAGTATATGTGTCACAAAGGATTAGCAAATGATCGCGTTATGTTTTATTAATGTTTGAAACAGCGTCCCAATTCTCGGCGCAGGGTTCCCCTCTGAAATCTATGTGGGCCTCGACTCAAAAATAGACATTACAAATGTTGCACTGACGCCAGGAAGTTTTAATAACCTCATTTTCACTGAGACTGCCTTTGAAAACAGCTGTTTTCTTGACAGTATGTCATGTATGTATTCTACATGCCCAGGGACATCGAACAAACGTCCCAGTTTTGACTGAAGAGTTTGCTTAAATGTGATAAATAGGACGCTGCGAGAATGAGTGCGAAAACTGGTTAGCATTTTTGCTCTTCAGAGTTTTCGGTTAGATGCCTGAAACAAGGTCTGTAGTTAACACAGGCTCAGTACAGTACAACAGAGAGGAGTATTACTTGTTGTGGGAAGGGGGTTGCTAACAAGTGGCTAAAAGAGACTGCAGAGGTTCCCTGTAAGCCAAAAACTCGACCTCATGTACTCACCAGTCTGTCTTTACAGGTAGACTTTGGTTGCAAACACACTCGAACATGTGCAGTCAAGTGTAACAGGATGCTTAGTGTTGGTATAATTTAGGTAATTAGACTGCAATGTAGATTGTTCATCGCCTAACATTTGCCTTTTACTTCTGGTGATTGAATTGACGTTCACATTAGTGATGTTCATTTTTGGAAGATTATCTCGCTGAACAAAATGAGTGAGCATCATAAACTTGTGTTTGCCACACAGCATTTCTGCAATAATCCAAAATCCAATTGAAAAATCCCACAGCAGCACTGCTGCGGTTGTGTGACACAGCAGTTGAGATGGCAGCCTGATGGTTTATTGGTCTGAGGACAGTGGCTCAGGAAAAAAGTGAACGGGAATGTACCAGTGAAACTAAACTCCAAATCAATCCAAAATCCACATAACGCAGGTGCTCCAAAACTACAGAAAGGTTAACACAGGAACTAATTTTTTTTCCACCTCTTGTCCACATAAGACCAAACCGGTTAATGAACCATGATGATGGTGCTGCTGAATTTTGAGAGTACAACTCAGTTATTCACTTTTAATTAAAAAACAAACACCTGCAGTGCGTTCCGAGTGCTGACTGACCAGATGCAGTGTGAACACAGATGGCATGGATAATGTGGGTGGATTAACAGAGCCCTCCGTTTCTGTGTCCCTTCGTCCAGACCGGCCACCAGCTCCCGTCAACGTGTCCGTCATGCACCTGCGGGCCGACTCTGCCACTGTATCCTGGGAGGTTCCGGAGGGAGACATAATAATTGGCTTCTCTATCTCGCAACAGGTAAGTCCATAACTCGTGATGTAAATCAGGGGGGACGTGGACAGGTTAGCAGATCGGCCACAAAAACATAAAATTGCCTCGCTTTTATTCATGGCGGGAGCCATTTGTGGCTTGGCACTGAGCCTTCAATTTTGTTGGCAAACCAGCAAGTCGGTAGGCAGAATGAAGAAGTGCATCTGGAATCCATTTTCATCCATGTTGCATTTTTTGACAGCCCGTGGAACATATTGAGATATAATGTCTACTGGTGACAGAAAAAATATGTTACGGACAAAGAAATGATAAAATATCTAACGACTGAAGTCCACGGAGGAGCTTTTGTGAGCTCAGCAAGCACCCTCACTATGTTTCCTGAGTGTGTCCAGCATACTGAGTAAGAGTCCTGGTAGAATAGAGATGTGTTTACGTCTGGATGCATATGCTGAGGAACACCTTAAAGTTCGCTTAGCATGCAGGGAGACTGACTAAACCTTGCCTTCAAGCCTCGAGTTAGAGTAAAACTTGGCATGGTCGATTTGTCAAGAGAAAATAAGGGTGCAGCGGGAATACACAAGAGTACGTGGAGCTGCCAGACGGCATTTTTGTTAGGATGGAAAGATCTGTAAAGGCTTAAAATAGGAGAGCCAATGAATGCAAACACTGGGTGACAGAATGCCATACGCTGCTGTAATAACGTATATCGAAACATGAGCTGCATACAACAGCCGAACGTCTCCGCTTACGACTCTTCATCGTGTTGCGCAGCTGAATTTGAACACGTTTGGTAATTGCCTTGAGTGTATATTCGGCGGTTTAATCATTGCATTATTCACTGTTCATGGAAAGTAATCAGATCTTTAAGTCAAGAAAACACATAAAAAAGAAGACATCTGGCCCGAAGCCACTTGAGGTGCAGATGGGCTAGAGAGCGCACGAAGAAGGGAGCCCTGCATAGGAGTAATTCTCACAGCTTTGGGACTTGATTGCTCCAAAAACACTCTGAAAGGTCAAAGACAAAGACACTGAAAGCCTGTGACTGAGGGAAACTTGCAGTCTAAGCTAATCAGAACATCCACATTCTTTTCAATTTCAAGTCAGGACTCATGTGGTGAAAATGAAGCGCCAACTGTTAACATAATAAAAGACTCAGCATGTTGTTCTACGCACCTTGAATTTTTTCTGGTTGGTCACCTCCGTCTCATATTGTTGTAGCACATATAGAGTTTTATGATTGTTTTTTACCACGCTGGAGGGGGAGACTTTATTAAAGCAATATTGTCCTCCTCTCTCTCACGGAAGAGGGTGTCTTCCTCAGGGACATATTTACAGGACAGGTGTTTCTGTGTCACCGCCTTAATCAACTCATAGCCCACTGTAGTGATTATTGTATCGACTCATTAGATCAATCTTTCACTCTCTCCATCCTTAGAGGCAGGAGGGACACATGCAGAGATTCATTCGTGAGGTCAACACGACCAGCCGGTCTTGTGTTCTCTGGGACCTGGAGGAGGAGACGGACTACATAATCCAGGTCCAGTCGATCGGCCTGTACGGGGAGAGCCAAGCCAGCAAGAAGGTCCATTTTCGCACCCTCAAGAAGACAGACCGCTTCCCCTCCAATAGCTCAAATCAAGGTAAGCAGCTCTGACATATATAACCCTTTAAAATTACAGATACAATTGGCATTATTGTTACTTTTTGCCACAAGCTCCTTATCTGCCATGCCATAGCTATAACTCACATTGCATTGTTTAGAATATCTCACCCAAGTGATGTAAGTCATCCAATCAGCAATAACCATCTGGTTGGCTACAGTACTCTGTTGGTTTTGTTCACATAGCCCAAATCTGCAAGTCAGTGGGGTTATGTGAAGTTTGGAAACAGAGTTAACTGGACACTATGATCTCTATGATTTACCTAAAAAGTAGAAAAGATCAATATTGATCTAAAACTGTCAGATCACAAACCAACATGTTAACATGAGATTGATGGGAGTTTCATTAGTTCTGAGGGTATTCGGTATCTACCCAAAGTATTGGGGATAATAAAAACTTTGACTCACCATGGTCATTCTGTTTCATCCTATGGGGACTGTACTAGTTTCATGATAATCCGACCAATAGTTGTTGAGATAATTCAGTCTAGACCAAAATGGTGGACCCACAAACAGACAGATGAACATAACCAACCTTAAATCTGCACTGGGTGGCACATTGCCTCATTAGCTGGACATGATCAGTCTGGTAGCACAAGCAAAGAGATTCAATAAGGAACAAATGAAATGTTCAGTACCCAGTGCAGTGACGTGGCTCTGTTGTGTGGTTTTACAGAGCTGTGCAAGTTATACGAGGTGTTGGCTACGCAGGCTGTTTGCTCTGGTGTCCTCGTGAGATTTGTTAATATCACATTAATTATGCAGTTTAATTGCCAGACGTTCACTTAGCTCAGAATCTCTCATCAAGTAAACAGAATGTTATAAAGTTTGTCAAAATCCAGTATAATTGACAAGGTCACAACAGCTCGCTGCAGCACTTTTTCTCCCTGTGTTTAATCTCCGTCTGTTATGCAACATAATGCTTTGCTTTTAATTCTATGGTACACAGTACAGCCAGAGGCCTCTTTCCCCGAGGCACAGTGAGGAGCAACCCATTACGGGTGCTTTCCCTGCTGTTGTGCTAAAGCCTCTCTTGGCTGCTGAATGCTTTTAAGCACCCTGACATTGAAAATGAGGCACAGTAAAGGCTAGTGCCGGCGTAAGTGCAGGTAACCTGAATCCTCCTCTCATGGCGTCCCTCTGAGGGGGGCTCCATGTGCATCTCGCAGGTTTATTTTCTCCTAGACACCAATTCATTATTGACAGACTCCTCAAGCGTGGCTTCAGGCGAGCTCCTCTGAATTTATGCAACTCTATATCACTCTGGGCGCCTAATCAGGATTCTGACACACACTCTAAAACACTTTCGGAGTCAGTGTCTGGCCTCAGCGTATGGGCTGTGGGAAATATGAAGACCGTGACCAATAGAGAATAAGTTCAGTGGCTCTCAATTTCTTACAGCACAGATGAGGAAAGGGGAAAGAAAAAATGAAATGGCTCTCTATTATAAGAATTTTGGGTAGAGTCTCCGTTTCGGAGGAAAGTCCTTTGCTAATCTGCATTAGTTCAGCCACGATTATGGGATGAGCCAAATACATTTGACATTGGTCTAAAACCCAGGCCCGACACTTCAAACATTTTTTCCCTGTTATCCTATGGCCTGGTTGAGGTTGCAAATACAGGAAGTGCTGATGCGAGTGACTCATAAATGTTGCTCTTCAGCTGACTCAGGTTTGGTACCATTAGTTAAGCTGGCAAGATCGGGCGAAAGAGGAGGAAACGAATTCAGGCTCAAGTTCAACACAAGCGCTCTCCATTAAGCTAATTCAGGAACTGGCATTACACTGCTTCCTCGCTGCTTTACATCAAACACTCAGGAAATGATTTTCTGCACTTATTTTTGGGAGTTAAAAGCAATGGATTTTAGAAAGCTAACGATATCTGAACGAAGTGCTGATCATAAAAAAGACTTAGGGCTGGTGCCGCACCACTTTTTGAATAACAAATCCACATTAATCAGGATTTGTAGCCCCCCACCCATGAGTCATCCAAGTGGGTCAGAAAAACAGCCCATTCAGTGGAAGAGCTTCATTTGTAGGAGTTTGTTTTTGTAAGTGTAGAAGCAATCAGTGTCAGCTTCCCATAAATCTACTGCCCGCACTGCTGACTCCTCGTGCCCCAGTTACAAAGTCCAATCGCATCAAACTTCTTTTATGCAACTCTTTTCAAAGTTATTGCTCAGCGTCTTTTTTTTCATGTTTGGCTGTATATTGTGTGTATTTTTGTATTTTGACTCTGGTATTGTTGGCATATTTATTGTAGACACGGTGCACACATCACCTGGGACAAGTCCACACATAGCAGCTATGACTAATGCTCTTTTAATAGACAGCCTATTAATATTGTGATATTTTTATCCACATTTCAGATAAAGAACCCGGCTGAATGATTACAGAGACAAACACAGCCACCCAATTAACTCTTCGAGTGTGATGGAAAATTACACCACTGATATAATCAGTAAAACAACATAAAACAGTTTCACATTACTAATAGAACTGTCTTCATACAAGATGGTTAAGAAAAGTTTTTTAGAAAGTGCCACACTAATAAGGTTATACTTATTAAACCTGATTCATGTCAATCTTGAGTGAAAGTGCCTTAAACTTGCATTCTTTCTAATGTCAGCAGGGGGCGACTCCACTGGTTTTAAAAAAGAAGATTGATTGTATGTAAGCTTATGAAAAAACGACCCTACTTCTAATTTGATTTATTACCCCGTAATCAGTCTCCTAATGAGTTTAAGGTCTCAGTCGCGAGTTTCAAGTCTTCTTCAATACATCATTATGTTCGTTTTGTAATTCATGGTCCAATTTAGAGTAAAATAGACAAGTCAATAGACAAGTTGGTACCACGGCGTGTTTTTCAGTCAGATCCAATTGGAATATCCTCAACAACTCCACCCTCTCATTCAAATATGGTCACATCTGGCTCCAAAAGAACCAAGATGGCTACGGCCGTAATGCCAAACTCAAAAGGTGGTCCACAAACCAATGGCTGATACCTTCATGGGAGTAAACTTTGTATAAACTAATAAACTACTACAAAGATAAGGTATAAGCAATGGTACTGCAGGAAATGTTTAATCACGTTAGCAAGTGCAACATCGTGGCTAGCTGATGTTAGCTAATGTCAACTGTGCCATAAAATACTTAATTGGCAGAAACTGCACTTTTGCATTGTTTTTTATGCACTTTCATCTGTTGCTTTTGTAAATATATGTTTACATCAATGACATGAATTAGCTTAGGATAATTTCCTTTCTTAATTGAACACTTCTTTGCTTTTTGTAATTCGCTCATAGATAAGAGCCGTGTAAATACGCCAGATTTTCTTTTCCTCAATATTCCCTGAGAAATTAATGAAAATGTCGAAAAATGTCCTAACTCGTAATGTTAAAGAAAGCAAGACAAATTCCTGGATCCCTCCCTTTATCCAGATCCACACCAGAAGTTAATAGGGTCCATTCTGGGCTGAGACCCATCCTCAATCCAAGATTTGTGGAAATATTTTCAGTAGTTTTTGTGTAAACCTTCTGACAAACCAACCAATAAACTAACCAACAAACAACCTAACCTTCTTGGCGGCGGTAAATAAATTGTTTTATTCTAATCTAATATTGGAAATCAAGGTCATTGATGGTCATCAACACAAGAAACTAGACTTTTCTAACTTTTCTACTATATAACTGCTGTGAAGCATCAATATTGATTCCTACCAGCACCGAAGATGAATTTCCTTTGTTTTCCCTTAACAAGCTTTTACCTGCTCTGAAAGGATGTTTACAAGGTTTCCCTCCTACAATAACAACGTATGTATTCCCCATAAACCTTACTGCATCTTAATTTGAATGTGACATTTTTTTGTTCAGGATCGTGCCGCTGACCATTGTTCCCTTAAAAGCCTTTTTAATCTAGCCGGCTCCGGCATCCCTGGGCCATTTCAGAGATCCTTTGTCACAGCCAAGTGCCCTCCTATCGAAACTAAATTGATTTGCGTTACGTACCAGGCATTCTGGAGAGCTAGAGGGATGACGCTCATGAATCAATAATGCTTTTATTTTTCTGCTCAGTGCAATTCTCTTTGATAATGTGATTAGACATTAGTGCGTACGCCGCTGAATCTATACCTGGCCAGATTCAGAATCCATCTGTTTCATATAAAGCCTTTCCTGGCAAGATAGGACGCCATGTGTTGCTGGAGAATTTGAATTTAAACAGGCTACTGTGGTTATTTTCTTTCCCCTCGGGATCAATACGTCAATTTCAATTCCATTAGTTTCATGGAAAGCTTTGAATCAGAGTATATATTTATGTGTTGTGCCTGCCCTTCAACAGCGTATGTTGTCCTGTGGTTGGAGGAGCAGGGTTCTGGCGTTGAGACTGTATTATTGATCTATAATTACAGCGACATTTGAGTACGTGCATTTGCAAAATAAACGTGTTTTTGTAGAAGTAAAACTGAATTAATTTCACAGGGGGGAATCATCCCAGCATGAAGAAGGGAGTTTTCAAAATAGAAGACTACAATACTTTTGTGATAAAAGCGGAACAATTATGATGTTTTATTTGATAGCATAGATTGTGATGTCGACACAAAAATGTTATATAAGTCGTTCCCCCAACAAAAGGCGTGAAACTGCTTAAAAATGTCACCCCGCTGCCACCGAGCTGTCAAGCTGCCTCACACAGGAGAGCAGAAAGAGAATATTTTCAAAGGATGAATGCCTTGAGCAGTCGGAGCTAACCAGGTAGGAGGTCCCCTTAGACACAATTACTGTGTGATACTTCAAAGAGATGCCAAACTGTCTGTGCTGAGTCAGAAGCTACACCGAGGCTCCCCATTAACACACGAGACAAAAGGCATCCTACACGCTGTTTGCTCTCTGCAAAATATGACTTTTGACTTCAATTCCACAACTTTCCATTATGATATTAGAAGTAAAAACGACTGGTTTATTTAATACATGTTTAGCATTTACCACATTAAAATGTCTAAACACGACTCCACTTGCTATATATGTTGTTGAGTTATGTATACATGTTCTTATGTTATCCCAGATTTTTCCGGCAAATGTTCAAATAAAGAAATCCGTGCTTTTATTCGCCTTAAAAGTGCCTGTAGTAGAGAGTGAGGAATTAACTCGGCAAACGTGACTGAACATAACGTGAAAAAAACTTTGAAATATTACCACCTCTGTGAACATTTTTGCCTGAGTCATGTCAGATAGACTGATGGACCCCACGCTACCTCATGATGTCATCAAACAACGTCTTTTGTTTTTATTGTTTTGAACGAGACACACCTTACGGCAGGAATCTTTTTATGAGCATTTAATTTATCGGTAGATGACAATAAAATGATCTGCAACTCTTTTGGTAGTTGATGAATCCTTTAAAAATTGTAACATGTTACCTCAATAAGTCTTTTCAGTTGGGATGATTTACTGCTCCTTGTAGAAGGTTAGTACGGAGACTCTATCCCTGGTGTGTTTACAGTAAAATGTGATTTATTCCAGCCCAAGGTGGAATTCTTGTGTTCTCTTTGTATGAGTACGTTGGACATGTGGCCGCCACAGCTGCAATTTCTATGTGCAAAGTGAAGACCTGACTCTTCAAACTGAGAAAACAAAAACTAATTTGAGGTCTAATATTTGTCAGTGTGACTGAACACTTGTTGATTCAGCTTCATATCTCAAATGTGCTCTTATTTATTCTGATTCTCACACATTTTCTCAAGTTCAGTAGCAGGGAAACTGTCGTACGGTGTAATAAACAGCGTTGTTGAAGTTATTGAAAATTAGTAATTAGTTACAATAACTAGTCCTCTCAATCTAATTACTTTACAAATTACTGCATATAAAAGTAATCATTTCTGAAGGAAAGTGCATTTTGTCTTGGTTAGACATTAGGATTTGGTAGAAGAAGACAGACACGACGCTGGATGCACATGTTAACTGAGCTTTTTCACAGGAGTTTATAATCATATCTGACGAATCAAAGTTTCTTTATTGGTACTTTATTTCTGTAGAAACATTAAAATCACTCTGATAAAAAGCAAGCTGGCTGAACTGCCTTGGTGATCGTACATCATAAACCGGAAAATCAGGGGAATAGGCTGTTTTTGTTTGCTACCTGCAGCAGTTATTCACAATTTTGTGCTATTTAATTTGAAAAAGTGATTACATACATCTCTAGTTCCTGTCAAAAGAAGTGGGATAGCAGGAATGCTCCCAGCACTGGTAATAAACAACCTAAAAAACTAAATTGCTCAACCTCACGCTCGCATAATACAAGAATAAAATCACATGATGCGTCATTGTGACAGCAGCGCGGCACCCGCGGTGCGTTGTTACACCGTTTCCCGACACAGTTCGCAGCCACAAACAACGTCCGACGGGATTCGGAGCGAGCGGAAGGGAGGTCGACTAATTATCTCAACACAATCTCTTTGGTGTGCACCGGAGGCACCGCGATCTCCGCCAGCAGAGCATCACACAGCATATTGTATGAAATATGTATGACGCAGCAGCAGGACATGTTATTCAGGTCATCTGGAAATTCTCTCCACTCTCTCCACAGTATGAAATCTATAACATCAAACATGAACACATACATGATGTATCAGTGTGCTGCGCGCACCGAAGCACTTTTGAAGTGAACATCGGGTTGTTAAATCAACTAGAAACGATGTAAACAAGAACAAGAGGTTCGGTTGGAGAGTCTTGCAGAAGCCTCAAAGATGCACTCGTTACTGAAAAGCCTCTGATGTACTGTGAACTTAACTTCTCATACATGCAGAAGAACTTTTTTATTTGGCTTGGTTTCGGACAGATGGAGGACATGCAGGATTAATAAACCGAAGAACAACTTGAAGGAGCACTGATCTGAGTCCTGATCTGGCATTTAAGTGTAATACAAAGCCTGGATATGAACTGTGGAGCTCGCTGTGCAGTGGGAATGTACAGAAGCCGGAAAACGGCCATGCTTGAAATTATTTCTTTTCAATCCTGTGAGATCGCGAGTTGAATATGTGAGGAATGTGTGTATTTCATGCTGCACTCTCATGAATCTTAGGAAGTTGTTTTCTTGTGATACCTCAAGAAATCGGCCTTTTGTTTTCTAACCAGATAATTAAAACCGTTATCGCAAGAAAACCAGCTTTGTTTACGTGTCATCTCGGGAAGTCTCCGTAAAATAACTTGTTTAACGGTTGAAACTTGTTTTTTTATAAATATGGAAACAAATAATGTGTATTACAGAACCTGTAAACTCAGTTTTAACCGTTAGTTGTATTGGGAAGTTAATAATTATGTGACTTTTAAGCCAAACACTTCCAACTCCTGATTATAAATACCATGGCTTCCATTTTCTTCAAGGCCATGACCAGTTGGTAGACATGGCTGGAGTAGTGAAATTTGGACTTGTCAACTCTGTCCTGAAGATTTGAGTGTGTGCTTCCTTTATACCTTTGGGTATTCAGCGGTTGGAACAAATGACTTTGGTTCTTTTCTCTCAAAGATTAACTGTTGTTCTGCTGGAGTTTGTGTTTCTCCAATCGTCACAGCGTAGCTCGAAAGGTATCAATTTGGAAAATAAGAAAACTACTGTGTTGTGAATATAGTTGCTTCCACTCGTTGAGTTTGACAGGTTTAATAACATATTGAATGATCAGCATCAAGCACTTTCCTGCGATTTGTGGTTATTTTAATTGCCACTGCAACACGCACCCCGTCGTTCCTCTCACATGCCTGGACTACCAACTGGAAAACGTGGCAGCGTGGTTGACCCCGCTCCCCGAACAGCTATCATGTGAGGAGAGCTGACGGCCCGGCATCCGGTGGCCAGTTTCTTGACAACTTGATTCACTAAAAGAGGCAATTGGGAAGAGTGGCGCTCTGGAAGAGTTCCATCCATGCGGGTAAAGAGATAGTTTTGGGGGGGGAATGGAAATAGGCTCATAGTCAATCCACTTAAAGGAGGATTAATGCTTCAGGAATGACATGTGGTAATGCCCGCCACATTTTCTGACGACTACGGTTTTTCGTTAAACGACAATAACAGTCATGAGGGATAAACGGTCCCCGTTTTCGCCCGTCATCTTGTGCATCTTATCCCTGCACGCTCCACTGCCGACAATATGTTAAGGTGAATGTTCAGCTTTCACTGAGACGCACTGGTGCTTAACTTCCAATAGTGTTTGAGCCTATTGTTTGTCATGTGGATTGCAATGTAATGTCTCGCATATTTTGTCCCCCTTCATACAAGGACAACATATTCAGCAAAAATTGTATTCAGTATACTGCGTTCGATAGTCTGTATTTACCGTGTGTCCTCTCTCCTCCTAGATGACCCCACTGTGCAGGGCCTGGACAAGTCCCGGCATCTACAAACGGGAGAGATGATCATAATTGTGGTGGTCTTGGTCATGTGGGCAGGTGAGCATGAAGACTGTGTGTGTGTGTTGTTGAAATTAAAGACAGATGAGGAAAAAAAACTGATGGATGCATGATGTGGATTTTGTGGATGAGCGGTAATTAGCTGCGCTTCATGGCCAATACCAATAAGGGTACAGAAGGCTACGGTCCAGTGAGCAAATAATGATGATGTAGTAGCATTTAAGTCAAAATCAGATGGCAGTCATTGGGTTGCTTGTGTTGCCAGGCCACCGATTGTCTAATCTGACCTAACTGGACCGGATGAAGCCAATTAGTCAAGTTTTTGAGTATAGAAATCTGAACAAATAATAACTAAGGATGTTATTTCTCATAACTTCACTTTTGGCTGTTGCGTATTTATCAATGAATCTTCAATATGACAGAAGTAATTTAAAAGCCACGTTTTCAGGCACTTTTGCTGCCATAAATAGCAACAAAATTCTGAGTTAATATCGGTGTCAGTGCTCCAGCTGAAGCACAGGATTAATCTATATTGATACTATCATGTTGAGTTTTTTAGGGGCGACAGAGGAACACATCCGTCTTACTCTTTGACCTTTTGAAGGTTATTAATAGGCCGAGCATCAGGGGTTATTGATCTGTTGTTATCAATAGTGAAATGACATGAAAATCACGCTTAACAAGCTAAAAGATAATTGGACTTCTCTGCAAATTGTCGCCATCTGTCAGCCTCGGTGATGGAGACTAATGATGCACATCAGAGAGAGGTTTCCCGCTGCAGATCAGCTCGTAGCCACATCAATACATTGACACACAAATCAATGAGCCACTAATAAATAACCAGACAAGTCATTACGCACAGGACCTATAGGATCCCTAATAAGTCGAAGTTAGAGTCCGAAAAAAGTAAAGCACCACGCACTCAGAAATAAATGTCGCTGCTCTGAACATCCCGTCTCTTTCTTTTTTCCCCGTCGGCGATGTCAAAAACACATCACGCTCCTCTGAGCACTCTCCGCACCCGAGCTCTCTCCATCCCAGTCCGATTTTCTCCTCCTTTGAGGAAATGTGCGCTGATTAATGAAGTGTTGAGGCACAATGAGAAGTGGCATATCTGACAGGCTGCCAGGAGCAGGGTTTCCCGCCCCCGAGCACCGGAGTGAGATGTTAAGTAATACTAATGAGAGAAACCACGGTAACACTGTGGAGGCTGTGGCGAGTGGGAGTGAAAGCACAAAAACACCTCGTGCGGTGGCGTATTCATAATGGACCGCTCATTTGCAGCCAGGCCAGTTTGAAGTCGGTTTTTTACTTTCTTCGCTCATAATTTTTCTGATGCATCAAAAAGCCAATTCATCATCTGCATGGCATAGTTTGTTTATTTGCGTGTTTATTTGTTCTTTTCTGTTGTTTTTTTTCCATCGTTATCTTTTATCTTTTTATCGCTGGTGCTTCCCGCGGCTCGGTCTAGCTCTGGAAAAAAAGAATGCAATTATAAAGCTGCTCAGGTAATTGCTTTGATTCGAAGCAATCTCATCTGCTGTATCGTAAAATGTTTCTGTGTAGTAAGTGGTAGCTGGTTAGTGCTTAAAATGATTATATATCAGCTTTGCAATGTTTGTTTTGTTTTTTACAACTTGGGTTCGGGTTAGCTTTTGATTGAGCTTTAAATAACATGTAATGCAATACGTAGAAATTGGCCACCTGTTGAATTTATACTCCAAACAAATAGGTGGCAGCATGTCAACAGTGTCACCACTAGCTCCTACTAACTGTAGCTGCCGTTAGCTGATTAGCTCAGTTAGCCGTGCAGCTAGCAGTCTGGACCGGGAAGTGTTGGTGTTTTCAATGCTTGCAGAGGAGCTTTGGACCACAACATTTTGCACCTTTATATATTAATATTTTACCTAACAGCATAGTTTAATATCTGGGGACGATTTTCAACCAGAATCACCAGGGTAATGTGTAATGGCATAAGTTTCAAATAAATGTTGAGCGGCCTCTAATGGATATTGGTACACAAACTTGCAACATATGGACAATAGTAAAAATGCATCTGATCTTCTTCCTCTTCATTACAAAAATCTACATAATGTTCAGTGTGATTGTTCAACATTAACGGGTTGTTTTATAGTTGCAGTGATTTTGCAGAATATCATCATAAACGCTCTAATTACACAAATGCAGCTGCAGTTTACTCATGAAACACACCAGTGTAAATGAGGTAACGCTTACCATGAATGTGTGACGTGAAGCTTCTATTTTTGGATCACACTTATATGACATGAATAATAATTTGGGCAATTAAATGAATTATGCTATGCTACTCACAGTTTTCATTACCAGAACTGTATATCAGTTTATGAATATTTAATGGACCTTCAGCAGAGCAAGGAAACTAATCGGCCCCCGGATATAAATAAAGTTTTTTTTTTTGATTGAATTAAATTGATTCATTGTGGCCATACGGTGCTCATCCAGAACTGGAGGCAGAACTGCATCTGCAAAATGTAGGAAAACAAACCCTATGGAGAATCGCTGTCTTCCAAGCTCTCAGATAAAGACGCGGACATCGCCGTCCCTCGGGAGCGGAATTCCATTATCCGCGTGGCCTTTCAACGTGCTCCATTAGAGGAAGTGGTGACATGTCTGTGAGTGACAGTTGCCGCCTCATGACTGAATTCCTATCCTCCTATTTCTTGCATGTGTGTGTGTGTGTGTGTGTGTGTGCAGCTGTCATTGCCCTCTTCTGCCGGCAGTATGACATCATCAAGGACAACGACTCCAGCAACAATAAGGAGAAGGCCAAGCCGTCGTCCGAGAGGAGCACGCCGGAGCACCACAGCGGGGGGCTGCTGAGGAGCAAGGTGAGCACGACTCCTCTGGGTGGATACGGAATGGTGTCACAGTCACAGTCGATTCATTTCCTGCATACTGGAAACACGCACGCCGTCCTTCTCCACGTTCCCCTAACACCCTTTAAGCAGCATCTATATAAATGACTGCGTCCTACTGTACCGACAGGCCGTCTTCACAGCAGACGTTGTGGCACGCCATGCACTTTTCCCTACAGAAACATGTCAATGATGCTGCACATGCAATGTTTTTGTGTTCACGTTGCACGTCGCTGCAGACACACTTTCCCACCCAGTGAATAACAAAACGAACGTAATCTAATCTGCGAGCTCCGCCAAGTGCCCCGCCACCTCTTTTGGCACTTCACAGCGGCAAACTTGTTTATGCCGGATATTAACGTGATTACTGTAGGTTTGTAGAATACAGGAGCATCTGGCTCCGCTGCACAGGCAGGGGAAACAACAACAAAAAAAAGCTCCAATATGCCACGATAAAGGACGGGCTCATTGCGAGATGATGCCGGCTGAATCACAAAAAGATTTTCCGGCGAGGGTTTATCTCGCTCCTGAGGGGTGTGAACTATGAAGCAAAGATTAGTGGGTGAGGGAGGTGTGCTGAGCCTAAAGCCACCATCATAACAGCCAGAGTTTAGGCTTGAAATCGGCTGAAAAGCGACTTTCTTATCAACTACTTTGGGAAAAGCGTCATGCTATAATCGAGTCATGAGCCATACACGTATACACGAGAGTATGTTACATATGCAAACTTGTCGAGCCGTACCGTACCAACCAAATGGAGCCCTGTAATCACGGTCGCACGTAAGGTGTTGCAGGTTTTTTTCAGCCACGGGAACATCCAGCAGTGATGGAGAAAATCTGTGCAAAAAAATCTTTTTTTTCTACTTGCAAGGGTGTTTTTCCTCTCGCTGAACCACTGAGTGCCTTCGCCGTATTCCCTGGTAGACAGAGTCTGGAGACGAGTTGATAACCTCCGTCTTGACACTCATTATCTCTGGCTGAGGTTTTAGGTTTTGTCGAGCCAGCTCACCCAAAGAAAGCCTGGCTATGTCAAACTTGCTCCCGCGGTAAAGGGCCCTGTGCTGTTCTCTTCTGCACTTTCTCGTATCGAATAGATTAACAGCAACAACTCCCATGATTAAAATTCAAGACAGATACTGACATTTACTTTAATTGGTGAGCAAATGCAACCTCAATGGGGGACAATAAAGAGAGAAACCAAAGGACTATGGACCATTACTTACTGTTATCACCGTTAAAAATAAGCAAATAAGTAAGTAAAGAAATTAGTCCACTAGCTCAGTTGGTTTGAGTCTGAGCTGTGGCCCTTTGCTGCGGGTCACCCCTCCTCTCTCTCATCCTGTTTCCTGTCATTTCTCTGAGCTGAGCTGTTAAAGGTTCAAATCGTGGGATGCTCAGTGGTAAACAAAAGAACTGTTGATGCTTTGAAAGGTATTGAGTCACCGGTGAAGTTTTGGATAATGTGAGAAATGCTTTTAAAAAATAACAGATAGAAGCGGACAGATTTAAGCAGGCTCAGTAATGAGGCCACGGCCGAATCGATAATGCGCAGCGCTGACCTCTGCGGAGGATTTTAACGTAGCAACACACCGCGTCGCCTCGTTTAAAATTAGCCGAGGGGCAGTCGTTGTCATTGTGTTGGCTTATCTCTCCGTCCGGTCCTCATTAGGTGCCGTTGATCTGAGGTTCCTGTCAGAAAGGTTCTGATGAAGACTTCAGTGAGTCTCTCTGGTGTCAGTCAAGAGTGCAGTCGGTTCAGTTTCATGAAAGCAAAAGTCCTTCAGGGAGCTAACACACACTCAACCAATGGCTGACGCAAGAGAGGGGCGGTACGGAGGCAGAGCAGGGCCAAACTGTCAACTAAAAGTATATCTATATATATAAAAAAAAAACAACTTGGGTTCTTGGTTCCGGTTCTTCATCCAGATAGAATATTAGATCATTGTTTGTCTCTCCGTGATCAAAGTGTTCGTTTCATTGAAGAGAAGAAATATTAATCGTGATTCTTATCTCTTCTGTCTGTTGCAGTTTCATCCATCCGTGCCGTCCATCAACATCATCGAGGTTTGAGGAGAAGGAACCCCGACCCGTTAGAATCCCCTCTGTCCTCCACCATCGATGCATTCCCGACCTTTCTCACTGATGAGGGGGCAAAAAGCTGAAAAAAATGTTTCTGTGGGTCATCATCAGTGAATAAAGGTTGGCCGAGGCTGTCTTGCGAAAGACGCGCATGCATGCACAGAGTATTTGTTGGGAAACCATAAACTACAGACACACACATCCCCCCCTCTTTACACCACCGTACAGTACATTAGCTAACAGAAACCTCCTCCTGCAGGTTTGATAGAACGTAAAATTAATGTTAACCGACGGTGCAGTTAACACTGATGTCTTTGCCAGGTGCTTGGTATGTTATTGCAATACAAAACACACAATATGACGTATCATCTCTGGGAGGCCTGTCTTCGTGACTTTAAATACGCAGTGTATTTTTGATATCGGCATGTGCGAATTAGACCCCGCGTTCACCCGCTAGGGGCGGCTCAGCTTTAAATAAACCGACATTCCCCATCGCATATAGCGCTAATATATCGTCCGATCACATGTGTACATTATCCGCGGGAGATTGTGAATATGGAGAGAGCGCGAATATATATCCAGGATCCATTTGTAAGAGCCGCCACAACAACATGTAATATTTTCTATTTATTGATATTGAACTTACCGTTTTCTGGATGGCATTGTATTTTTTCATATTTCACGCATAGCAAACATGATGTCTGTGCATATTTCATTCATTTACTAAAATGAAGTTGCATGCAGGTCATTCGCCTGTAGAATAGCGTTCGATGTGCATTCTAAGTTAGGTGCCGAAAACGGACAAAAAATAAAAACATGACTGCAGTACCGTGACGCTGTTAATGTTTCCTTCTGTTTTGCCTGCTTTTTAGAACAGGGCGCCATCTTTTACCATCCAGTAAATCTTGTACATTTCCTGACAATTGTATTTCCTGAAGTGTAAAATAAACCTTTTGAATGTCCCATTACTACGTTGCAGCTCATGTGATAGAGTCTGTCTCGCTGAATTGCATAAATCACTTCCACTGTGCACAAGCGGCTCATCAGCTGTTGAGATCTGCATTAGCTGCTGGCTCACGGCTCGATGGAAAAACCGCACTGTGCACAAAATGCGTGCCAAGTCACGTCACACAAAGTGTTTTAGCGCAGGTAATCATTTCAAAGCGCAACAAATTAATGATGTAGTTAAAATTATTGTAAACTACAGGACACATACAGTCCATTAACAGTGGTGCAATAAATCCCGACGCGTACAGTATTTTGTGCACGGCGCTAGCATTTTCTCGCTCCGGCTGTGTTATTTTTTTTGGATAGGACACCAGGTGCATTACATTTTAGACAGCGGCTTTAAATCGGTTGCAGTAATTTTCAATTTGTGTTCCCGTTAAAGTACTTTAAGTGAACACCGTTAATCTGTCATGTTAGCCTTACAGTGCAAAAATAACCAGACAGAAGATAAAACCCCCAAACGATAAAACCACAACCCAGGCCGGCGGTAGCCATCGGTTCAAACGTGCGTCTTGTCCATTCAATCAAATGTCAAGGAAGAAAAAAAACTGATGGAGCAATAGCAAAGAATATATACGTACCATTTTTAACTCATGATTGGGTGGAAAGCCGCCAGCCAGCCTCCGAAGTCGCGCACTTTCCACCGCACACAGGGACTGTTTTACTAAACTGTAGTTAGGTAAATGAGGGGGAGGACGGACTGAGGAGCTTTTGAGAAACACTGGTCGACATTTGACCTTTTTCTGACATCTTATAGACCCAACAACTAATCGATATATCGAGGAAAAAACAAAAATAATCATTAGTTGCAGCCACAGAATGCAGTTAGATACTATAGTGTATGGCAGTAGTATAAAGTGTATAAAGTGCTTGAAAATGTGTGATTTACGTAGAAGTAGTTGAGTTTTACGGAGAGATTACAGTTTACACCAGACCTACTAAACTGGCGACTTGTAGAACCAAATGTGGCCCTTTGATTATATTGTTCCCTAATTGGCCCGTTCATGAGTTGTGTCTGTTGTTAAGCACAAAAATACTCCAATTTCATTAAAAAACATTTCAATCCAGGCTGATTAAGCAGAGGGAATTCACGAGAATCTAACTGAAAACCTCTTTCTAAGATTTAAAAGGTGCATTTAATACAGTAGTATTTTTTTCTTGTACTTAAACAGATATAATGTTTCTTTTTCAATCATGGACACTAATAAACAAAGCAGAGAAAAAGACGTGAACAGTTTGGACATATTTACAGGTCAGACATAGGAAACGTAACAGGACCGGCCCCTGTTCTCTTCACGCCACAGTAAAACACTGCAGTTATCTCACCAACATATGCAACAATTATCCACAATGAACCAGACGTTCTGAGACAGGTCGGTCTGCCGCAGCACTTAACAGCACACACTCAATAAACCGTTTCACCTGGCCTTTAAACCAGAATGCTCCTAATCACAAAAGTAATTACACAGAAGTATCTAAGGATACAGCTCAGCTTAAAAATAGAAAGTGATTACGGCGTCCCAGGGATTAATAACTAATATTCTCCACCCTCCATCTTTTCTCTCTCTCTCTCTCTTTATATAACTCTGTTGCAGCGCTGCGGGCTTCTTCTTTCCATTAGTTGTTTGGGTGATTTATGGGCGGTTGTTATGGCCCGAGATAAGCTTTGGTGAGACTTTTAGATGTGAGTCAGAGATCCCGATGTATACCGCGTCTATAAATAAATACATGTTTTCAATGCAGGGTTTGCATAGGAGTCCGCTTTTCATTATCGCAGCCCGCCCTGTTCCCCATGTGCAGGCAATATTAGCAACCTCCTCCTCCTCCTGTTCTCCATCTGTACTTTACGCATTTCTGCCTGAGTAACGGAGCGGAAAATAGACGGACGAGACGAATGGAAGTGAGAATGTATGTCTTTTGAGACTTAAAAACCCCACAGGTACTACTGGTCATGTTTAATGAGGCTTAGAGTCCTTTTTTTATTTATTTTTTTGTATAAATCCAGCCATTTATCCTCCTCCTGTTGCACATGAATAATGTTCCATAGCACTTTTGTAGCATTGCAAGTGCATCAAAACAAATAACAGAAACTGGACGTCACATGGTTCGCGGCTGGAACCTGCACAGTCATACCTCCGACTGCAAATGGAAATATTCACAGCGGGTTACTGCCCTCCGCACGCCCCTTTTCTCTGTTGCAGCAGTTAAATAAACCATTTGCATGTCTGACCTTCACGAGCCGATCTCAGTGGATTCTCAATATCAAACGGTCCAGCCATTACCAACACAACATTAAGCCATTAGCGCAGCGTGGAAACACCTTATCAGTGGCTAATTAGCCGTTTCAAAATTGCGTTAAATGGCCAATTAGCAATTAATTACACAGTCATGAATGCCGAGAGAGCTGCTCACCGGCAGATCCCAGGACACCACGGACGAATTATACGTATCGGTAATGAACATATCACCCCAAAGTTAAACAAGAATTCCTGAATTAGAAGCTAGTGAGTTGCAATCCTTAGAAAAGGTATTGTGTTTTGTAATAGTTTGTAATAGATCTTATTTTTCTTTCTCAATTTCTCACAATATAAATGTTAAGATAAAGGTGACAATGCTGTTTTTAATCTGACAGAAGAAATGTACAGTCGACCAATCCATCATTCCCATTATATCATCATAACAGCACCTAAACATAAAATATTGTCTAAATCAAAACTACACTTGCAGGGTTCATGTCTCGTTGCTGTCGGCTCTGCAGACGTGACATTCAGGTACAGTCTGTTTGCAGTGAGATCAGATCTGCCAGAGATTCAGCACAGCAGAGCAGAAAGCAGACGGGCTCTCCGTCATTGACTCGGCGTCCTCGGCCAGTCGCGTGCACACCGATCGAAACAAAGCCACTGTCATTTTTAAAAGCAAACCGCCGTGAGTTGTTGTCGCCGCAGCACGCAGACAGACCATGCGAGCAGCTGTGGTTTGTTGATTCATCGCACAAAATAACACCTAAAGTAACCTCTCAGTCTCCGGTGGGTTCTCTGAGAAATATCAAAGTGTAGTTTTTGATCTCCTTTTCTGAAGACAGGACTGTAACTCCGGAGACTCCTTCAGAGGCTCCGACTCACCACCTTCCTCCATGCAGGCAGACCAAAGTGGACAGGTTGATAAAAGTGAAATAAAAGGATGTATTCATATTTATCCGTTTTTTTATCTCTGAATCACTGACGTCTGCAACCAGGGATTGAACGTTTTGAAGCCTCATTCATAACAATACAACAAATCAATACTGAGAAAAGAAAAAAATGCCCTCGCTCCTAAAATTCACACCGAGTTTTTATCTGTCAAAAGAATCTGCTTCAATCCAGACTTGTTGCCGTCGAGCCTTTCAAAAGCAACACGTTCACTGTGGTTAAAAAAGTGTCAATCAATTTCGACAAACCAAATGAATTTTTTTTAAAAGTCTTGGCTTTTTTATTTTCCGCACCACCTCTGGTTTGGTCGAAATAAATCCTCGATTCACAGAGTAAGATGTGAAAATATTCCGGCTCTACACGCTACTTGTTTTAGCCCGCTGCTGACGCCCGACTTCCTCCCGCTACTCCGCCCTTTCTGTCCCCACCTGAGGTGTCCTCTCGTCCCGCGGCTAGCTGAGCCATGAGCTAATTAGCAAGCTACAGCAATGGGCTAGCGATCGAATAACCGCAGTTGTCGGTTACTCTGGTGAGATGCTGCCCTTATATTTTAGAGCTACCTTTGAATGCTGGCCATATTTGACCCATTAAACCTTAATCCAGGCGGTCTAACACCATAAATTACATTATTATAACCATAAAAACACTAACACTATTAAATTTGAGTGCTATATCATACACAACTGGACGTGTTTCAGTTTCTTGAAGACGTTTCACCTCTCATCCAAGAGGCTTTCTTCAGTTCTAACTAACTGGAGGGGAGTTGCAGGCTTTTAAACCCTGTGTGGGTTTTAACCGCCCCTCCCCTCCAGTTAGTCAGAACTGAAAAAGCCTTAAATGTAAAAAAAAAAAATGACAGCTCGTAGCCACCCTGAGAACGAAACCTTGAGCGATCTCCGAGAATCTCTCTGTCGGCGCTGCGCAGTCTGGTGATGGGATTGGAGGCACCACGTCTTCGGTAATTAAAAGATTTGCATACTTCTGTAAACAGTCATCAGACTAAACAAACACTCAGACAGCTCTGTCATCTCACGGAAAACACACGCACATCAGATCAGATTGGTTTTTATACCAGCAGAACATGGAGCGAAGCAGCTGTCATCTGAACTTTTGACACCTTCTCTTTCCATCACTTACTTACTTAATTCTTCATCTTGCAGTGTGAGAAATCATTACATATAAATTGTACCTGAAATTGCCTTGGTTATAGAATATATTCCCACCCACAAGCTGCCGGTGTAATTCACTTAATCATATAGTGCACAAATATGTAAACTCTCATCAAAGCTCATATTGACATTTCTGCCTGCACCTGGTGTTCATCCTTTCAGGTTTTGAGCTGTGGGCTGAGCGAAACAGAGGCGTCGATGCGAGTGCGTCAATCAGACAAAGCAGACAAGAGAAACGTCCTTGGTTCGGATCGTCCGAAGTCAGCTCGAGAATGTTTGAGAGAGAGAGAGAGAGATAGAGACATAATGAATTCAATTTCATGTTTAAACTGGAGGGATCTGCGAAGACCGGCTGTAAATCAAAACCTCACACACTCAAATGTTTGACTTTTGCAGACTGGGCTGTGGTTATTTAATGTGCTGAAGCTCATTATTGATCGAGTCGGGGAGCATTCCTGGAAAATCAAATTGATTTGCTATAAAAACACACATTGTAGTCGTACTGTCTGGCGCTGCTGAAGGCCTAACTATCTCTGAGAGGCGGAGGGAGCCTCGAGTCTTAACGACGGCTTCTGTGAAAGAATCACGCCTGAGTGCAGTGACAGTTTTGTACAAAGTCTTTTATTAAGCATAAATATGTAACAAACCATAACAGTTTCCAAATTCTGTACATGTTTTTACACAGTTCAGGACAACTGCTCGTGGTGTTTACACAAATTCCTATTATCATAATATCACAACACTGCTGGAAACCCACTAATTGCATAGATAGAAAATAAGCACCTTCTTTGAAAAAGTAAACCGATACTGTAAACGTCAGTGGTTAATTTGGGTAGTAAATAGCTTATCAGACGATTCCTCCTCTTTTCCCTTTTTTGTTTTTTTACAAGCCTCAAATGATTCCTGGCCTCAAACCGTCACAGGCTGATTTGTATTCAGTGCACTCCAGACTCAAATTGGCATGTTATACCTCCGAGTGCCCCCTCCTGCATGGAAAAACAAAAACTCTCGCCCGCGCCAAAGATTTGCAAGATTTTGCTGGGAACCTGGCCACATCAGTGTGCCGTACGACAGTATCCTGGCTACACGGAACAAAACTGTTGGGAGCCTGCACAGTGCCGCAGATCGATTCCATCCCATAACATAACCCATACAGAGATCAATCAGTTCTAATTTAAGATGAGGGATTGCTTGAAAATCGATTAGGGAAGGGCAAGACTAGGTGATCCAAGTGTGATATATCGACCGGCGCAGCCTCGTGGTGAAGCCGTGCAGAAACAAACACTCACAACTGGCTTTTGGTTTGTCGGTATTGAAAACCAATTCTGGGTCTGAGAGCTCGCGGATGACAGCCCATCTCCAGATATCACTCAATAGCACTGAATCAGCGGATATACTGAAGCATGAATCGACCGGTTCAGTCAATGACGGAGCAGAGAAGGTTGTGGAAAATGTGGCAAAAATCACTTCTGCTCGTGTGAGAAAAAAAGGTGAGGCAAAATGACGCCGCTGCATTTTGACCTTGAACTTTACAGTCGATGCTGAGGTGCGAACACAGACGTGCTGGTGGGCTATTTTTCATATCCTCTCTTCCTTTCAAATATGCAGTGTCGGCCGGCGTTCCTGCCAGTCAGGAACGAAACAATGCAATTATGCTTCGTGGCGTAACCTGATAAGCCATCCAATTATTCGGCAGCGGGTGTCATGACAACAACACCGAGCGCCCCCCCAACCCTCCCAGCCCCCGTGCCGTCACAATGATCCTCCGCCATGATGCCATGAATACAGAGAGAAAAGACCACTTCAGCCAGACTGAGGCACAATATAATGTCCTCTTGACAGTGAACATCTTCTGAGCGGGCGGATAAAAATAATTTGCTGAGGGCGAAGGGGACGGAGGGCGCGCTGTGTGGCACAGGGTGGAACATGTGTGAGAAAAGGTGATCACTGACTTGAGAACATTAGAATTCAGACGCTGTACACAGCACGTGGGTTGCTAATGGAGCGAAAATAAAGCAAATCCCGCCGTGATCAAAAACCACATTACGTTTTGTACAAATCGTCTAACCTAGTGCGAAACACACAAGCATCTACACATTCACATCTCAACAAGAGTGATAATCATTTAAATAAAAAAAACAAGCCCTGATTCTATTCGTCCTACGTCGTTTATGATACAGTATGCGTACATAAATTACACAGCTTTGACGTTGAAAAAATACAGCATATGGAAATAGGTTTCTTTACTCTAACAGGTCTGGCCTCGCCATACAGTCGACCTCTTGACCTTACATCATCACTATTCTTCGACATTGACGTAATCCTTATGTACAGCGGACTGAACGCAGAGTGGTCTTGACATTTTGGTTACGTGTTCAAGTAAGACAGCGTTGGACTTGATTGTTACGGGGATGTCAGTCCGTTTCTGCAGGATCGTCTTGTTTGCTTTTTGAATGGATCTTTAGAACCCGGGTAAGGTTTGTTTACTTTAAAGCGGCACCCCGTCAATTACTCAGTAAGCTTGACGCGGCAGTCGCTGTTCGACAGGCATACAAGAATTACAAATCTTTAAATTGCCGGCCCTCCATCCCCACTGTCGTTTTGTTTCTTGTTTTCAGAGGAAATTAAACCAGTCCAGTTCATTTTTGTGTCGAGGACCCTTAAAAAGCAGCCTTAAACAAACCCCTCTCAGCGTTTCTCTGTTCCGAGTAAAGGCAGGGTTTAAAGATCTAATGTTGATGATCAAAGTGAGCGCTCTAGAGATTATGAGCGACACTGACAAATATTTTTTCTTGTGAAATACGTGGTGTTATTGATCCGCTAGTTATTGGAGGTTGGCCCAGACTAGGGACTGCAGGTTAGGATAGCTTGTCCTCTGTTGCTTCAATTTCAATCTTCCTTACATAATCTGTCTCTTTTGAGTCCCTCAACTTAATGAATTTGCAGTGCTAAACCACTCGAGTACCCTTTTGAACATGAAGAGCATTGCTGACGGTCCCTAAACTCTAGTTTACTGCACTGCTGCTCCAATAATGAGACAGACTGAACAGAGTGGCTGTTAATGTCTTACACCACGGAGAAACAACAGAGAGCTTGTAGATCCAAAGCATCTCAAGGTCTTCCTCAGCAGCAAATGTTGCTCAGTTGTCATGGTGATGGTTTGGTTTGTTATCACTTGTCCTGAACGAGACTAAACTAAATCCTGCCTTAACATAATGTATTTATATCAATGAGTTTGGATTATTTTCATGATCTGATGCCACCCCTGATCAGCAACACCACCTGCTATACCACCCAGTCTCCAGGACAAAATGCCAGCAGTTAACATTTCTGCAAACCACTGACATGTTCACATTTATACACCAGCAAACCAGCGATCTTCCGATTACTAGACGACCCGCTCTACCTCCTGAGCTACAGCCACCCCGAGGAGACCATGGAACAATTTACAGATGTGTTTTTGGCTACCAAACCAGGTATTTTGAGCCTATACATGATCTTTTTCGAACCCTAACCAAGTGATTTTTGTGCCTAAACCTAGGCAGACCATGAGCACAGTGTGAAAAAAATGAACCTAACGAAACATAAAGTTGCCAACAGTTGCAACATAAACACGTGTAAAGTTTCATCATATCCTTGGTTTGCAGAAACATACATTGCCAACATTAATTCCAGTGATTAGGTCGCTGAATAATAAACTTCACCTACATTAAAACTGAGCAAATCTGTGGGCTGAGGAAGGCCATGAGATGGGGTTAAAAAGTCTTGGTTAAACAAAGTAAGAATTGCTTGTGTTTTGTTTTGTTTTGTTTTTTACGGCTGTAGAAGAAAAGAAAATAACTCAGCTTACGTTTGATTCGTTGGTAAGAAAACACTAAGACTTTCAGCCACATTTCCTCATTTTCCAAGGTTGCTTCTGTCCTTTCGTGACAACACAATTATTTTGCAAATCAACAAAAAGATGACCCATGGGTACAATACGTCTATATGCTTATAACATGGTTGAATCACAGCAAACTGAATGATGAACGCTCTAAATCATCCAGTATCATGACTGAAGATTTGCACCATGTTTTGCTGATGTCGTCTAACGCTGGACTTCTTTCCAGTGGCTGCTGAGACCGACGGCTGCTATTCTATCAATCAAATGCCAAGATCAGAGAGGAGATGACAGCCTTATATACACACATATCTGGACTTTTTTATGCAGAGGAAATCTTCATATGAATTTACAAGTGGGATCCACATGTCAAAAGTACTTTTTTTAGATTAAAAAAGGAGACAGTATTCATCCTACGATCTTCTACAGGAACTTCTTTTGGGTAGAGATGTGTCATTCTCGCTCGCCTCGCAGTGTTGTGCGCACCGTCTTTCATCTGGCAGTTTGTCGGAGTTTGAATGTGTCTGGAGATGGCTGTTTACACTGAGGGAAGTGTGTGTTGACTGGCAGGCATTCACAGAAATAGCAGTTTATGATATCAGGGTTTTCATTCTGGCCTCTCTGCAGCAGCCGCTGAATATCAAACAGAGCCTCTCTGATTCAGGTTGCGCGCCGGGAAGCGTGATGTGTTTTTATCTGTTTGTCCAAGCGATGAATGCTGTTTTGTGTTGTTTGCTGGTCTCCTTGTTGGGGCCTGTGGTTATGATTTCTGTCTAATTTCTGTGGTGCTGCGAGTTTGGCAGCTATTGACCGCGCGTGTGTTATTCAGACTCATTGTTGCGGATAGAAAACAGATTCTCCTCGGAGACTTCCTGCCGACTCAGAGCTGCATCGTCAGTGACGGGTTCGGAGCGGGACTCGGCCAGTCTGGCAGAGACAGGAGGAGAGAAAAGTGACACTGCTAAATATTCATATTCGTCGAAAAGGGTTTACAGGAGATGCAGGTTGGAAAATGACAGAAGAATAAAATGTACGTAGGACATGAAGAGGATGCTGGAATGCCCGTGAATGCATTTTCTTATATGTACCCACAAATATCCACAACAATGACCTCAAAATGTGTTGAACATTACACTAAAATGATTTTATAACAATATTTTCCAACTCATTTCTAGCAGCCAGTAACATCCTCTAAGTGAGTCGTTGTGGCTTAGATAGAGATCAAATTGGATTTTTACTATAGCGCCACCTGGAGGTGAATGAAGTCACACTTCGCAGCAGCGTGGACGATTTACGTCTGATGATGCCGCTAGAAATTGGTGGCGAATGAATCCTGCATTTTTTAAATATGGTGGCATTTTCTTAATGGCCACTAGGTGGTGCTGTCGGTACCATGCTTAAATGCTCATGAAGAACTTTTATATCAAGTTTCATCTTCTTTAAGGCAACAGAATTGCAGAAATGTCATGTTATGTTGCTTCTGTAGCGCCCCCTGGGGGTAGGAGCATACAACATTTTACACATTTGTGTAGCGATGATACGTATAATGCATTAAATTGTATTAAAATGTGACAGCCTATGAAGAGTTTTGACAACCTATTACAGACAAACGTGAAGTTACCAAAAAAACAAACACAAGTTTAATTCAGGGTCATCTAAACATGGTATGTACCACATTTGGTGAAGATTGGATAAAAATGTGTCACACAGGTAGTTTCTACTCAACTTCTGTAAGTGAGTAAATTCAGGTACATCAACAATCAGACTTTCCCTCTGTCCTCCTGTAGGTGGTTTCCACAACTACAGTCTCAGGCCATTATTGTTTATATCCCAGATGTATTCAAGTGGCTAAATTACTTGAATATGTCTTTGTGTGTGCTCCCTTCTCATACAGATGTGTTCACAAATGTGCAGATGTTGATAGTTTCCCTCGTGGAACGGATCCTTGAGGCATGTCGGCTCATTAAAAGAGAATGAGAACTAATGACAGACGATTTGTATGGACAGTGTTAACGATGAAATGGTAGCATTCTGATTGTGAGGCCTCATGAAACATGCATCGCCGAACGTGCGGATACATACCGGTGTCCATCTCCTCTACTTCCATGTTGCTGCATGTCGGGTAGGAGACAGAGAAAAGTCGTGACAATGTGACTCGACGGGAGAAGATTTGTTAAAACACTGACTGTTCGCAGAAAGAACACGAGCGCCCTGACAAGTGTACGTGCACAACAGCTCGTCGCTGCTTCACCATGCACGATATAGAGAAACACTCAAAGGAGCTTAAAAGAAAAAATTCAAAAAGAAAGAAATATCTCATCACATTTAGACAAGGTTAAATTATTCAAGCACTTCAGCAGTTGCATAATATCCATCTCAACTCCAAGGTCAACATTCATTTCAGAAATCTTAAGTCAAACCATTAAATCAAAGCTAAATGAACTGAAGCTGATGCTAATAGTTGTCAGCCCCGAGCCTCCACTTGAATAACTATGTACTATCCCAACAATTACATATTTCACGGAGGCCTAAACCCTGACCTGTACAGCTAATTAAAAATGATTTGACTGAAGTGGGTTTGGCTGCCTCAGTTGGAGCTAAATTTAAGAGACTATGAAGCACTGCTGTCGACCCCGAGAGGCTGATCTGCTGCTTACGCTTGAAATGAAGCGATTTAAAGTGAGCCACCAACATACATATACAAAAAAAAACTGACCCCAAAATGTCAACTTTACATTCACACTCCAAAAAGAAGCTCAAAGAAGAAAATGAGGTCAAGAGGCCTGTGGTTAGTAGAGATAGCCTCGAGGAGGATAAGAACAATGCCTCAGCAATTATTCTGTGTGTGTAAACAACTAATTCCTGATCAGAAATTTTAATCTTAGGCGCTACTGAATGCAGACGAAACAGTTCACAGCAGAGGCCAGGACAAACTGAGATAAACAAGCTCCCAGGATGTCTTCAGAGTCTGTAAGTCCGCAAAACACTGATATACTGTCGGAGCAGTGGTGGCCTGAAGGTAAGAGAAGCGAGCTTGTGACCAGAGGGTTCAAATCCCTGGACCGGCAGGATAAATCTGGTCGGGGGGAGAGTGAAGGCAGCGCTTGCTTCACCCTCATTATCACCACAGGGGTGCCCTTGAGCAAGGCCCTTAAGACCAGGTGAAAATGAATGCTTGAGGTTACCAAACTTTTTCCATCAGTGCCCCTGCTTCACAACTGAATACGGAAAACAGTGCAAGTCGCACGGCCGTAACTCAAATGTTTTTTCTCACCTTGCAGTATTTAATTCTACATGTTGTGCATGTGTTGTTTTGATCCTTAGATTGTGTTTTGTCTATTTTAAAGCCGCAATGATTAGTGCATTTCTCCATTAGTCGATCGAAAGGAAATCAGTTGCAAATGCTTTAACAAGTGATTAATCGCGTCTTACAGATTAATAGATAGAATGGCACTCAATAGAGCGCATACCTCAGTGAAGGCCCAACAGTCAATCAACCCTAATCCAATAGCCCTGTATCACTCGAAATTTAAACCACCCAGAAGTGCTTAGCCATAATTGAAGCTCACCAGTTTGTGGATCCAAATCAAATTGTACTGATTCATATATACCAGCCACCTGTTTTGAACGAAAATGCTGAAAAAAGAAATTCAGAGAAAAGCGAGAAAACATTCCAGGATCCGTCCCTTTATTGACATTTTATAGACTGAGCAATTAATAATGTGGAAGAAAACAATTGGCAGGTTTATCAGTAACGATTGCTAATTGCAGCCCTTAAGCTTTCTTGGAAACTGCAGTCAAGCGTACGATCGCTGAACATTCAGGCAAACAGAGACCACGACCCTCCTCTGCCGATCTCCCCAACTCGCGCACTAAACACTGAAGCGGCGCGACAGCCATGACGGCTCAAAGTGATCTGGAGACTTCCGTGTTTCAGGGCAGATCTTATCCACCGTTCGTGCAAACCGCTACGGCGGAGCTTGACATGCTCACTGACCTCTGCGGAGGAAGTCTGCTCTAACACTCTGAAATCCTTTAGCGTTTCACTCCGGGATGTCAGATTTAGAGGCTTCTCTTAAGCGTTCCACCTCCTCCGCTTGACAACTCGAGGTCAGAATATCCTATCGAAGCCTGCTGAGAACGGCCTCGGCGATGACCCGCCTGCCTCCTCTGATCTCCCTCCTCGCCCGGCCAGCTTTCACCATAGACGTTCCTGTGCAGAATCTCTGCCTCGTGTTTACTCGTTCGCTCTGACCCGCGTTTTTTTTTCCATGCTCAGACACAACAAGCAGATCTATTAGCCGCAGGCAACACCACTTAATGAGCTGCTCTTCTCTCTTCATGGAGGGATAACACAGCTCTGCAGGACACGTACACACACATTGGCGCGATGTACGAGGAGATGAAAAGCCATTGTGTGCTCAGACACTCGCCGGACTTTTTGGCCTACATTTACAGTTTCTTGGGCATTATCAAAAAAAGTCTTGATGGGTTTGGAGTTTGGGGAAGTAGGCTACAACACAAAACTTCAACCAGCCCCAACTCTATATGTATAAAGTGACAGTGCAGAATAAGGGTTACCATATGAGTGAGCACGTCCATGTCCGCTTTACTTTTGAGACTCACATTTCACTGTGCAGGCATCTCATGGCCACAAAATGACTTTTTCAGACTGTCACACTTTCAAGGAAAAAGTGCTGCATCGTAGTCCATGTTCAGAGATAAAGTGCTGATGGACTACAGAGTGCACTCGTGGCTGTCTTCAGTCACCGAGCTCCTGACAGCTGGTGATCACGTTGGCAGTAAAGGAAGTCATTTTTATGGCCTGGAAATCGTTCAACAGTGGCAAAAGACTGCTCGCTGGGCGCACATGATTCCTACAGTCAGTCAGCGTAGTGCTCAAAACACCCAAACAATCCAAAAACTCAAGCTGATGTCCAGATTGGAGGTCAAAGTCTGGAAATACACAAGAATATGACACCAGCCGAAGTGGGCCGCAGGTATTTGGGTGTGTATTCACCTAAGAGACAAGCGAGCGTATCCAATATTTACAACAGTTCCTAGAGAAGATCAAAACTGTTACGGTGGTGAATTTTTCCTTGATCTGATGGACAAAAGATTAAATATGTCGGCAAGGAACAGTTAGATTTCTACAGATTTCCCCAGAACGATTTCATTGCAATCCTCAACGAGATTCATTTGACAGGACGGTATAATTAAAATACTCATATCTGCTTCTAACTCCTGAATATAACACTAGAATTATATCCAGTATTACTCCTAGTTTTTTAAATAGATTATCAGAGCAGGCACTTTATATTAAAGGAGAAATAGGACGAGGAAAGTGACAGAGTTGTCCCTGTGGAGGAGTCTGTGAATGTAATGGAGAGAGTTCTGTTTTCATTACTTCTTCAACTCAGTCTGGTCTCGCCCTCATAGGGGGATCACACAGCGGACTTTAGGAGAAGTATTTAGAACTTCAGTCCCTTTTTAGAATGGACGACCTGTACCTGTGTAAAACCTCACAGGTGATAACGTCTGAATGTTGTGGCCAGAAGTTGTAAATGATACAAACTTGAGGCTCTCCGATCGAAGACTGCACAAAGATAGCTCATGAAATATATAATCCAGGCACTGATACTCTCCCTCTGAGCACGCCAACATAAATATCGATTTATTTAACCCTGAAGACAAGACTTCAAATGTAACTTATGTATATTAGCATTCCCCTCTGTTGCTCGCACATAGTCATATTTGGTAACAACAATGGATGATTAAGAAACATGGCCGACTGGGAATGAACTGGATTCCCTTTCTTGTTGACTTATTATCTCGTTTTTTTGTTTCTTTTCCTCTTTGTTTGTTTTGCGGCCATATTCATTTACATTAGAAAGTTGTGACCTTTTTATTCAAGTCGACAATGTCTCTATTTTTTATTATCTTTATTATTAATATTGGTTTTGTTTCTTCTATGTGATGGTGTTCAAAGTGGTTTCTTAAAGGTTACCACAGCCCTATTGAAAGAAATATAAGAATAAAATACTTGATGTTACAATAAATATTTCCATCTTGATGATAGAATGAATTGAAAACTGTGAGTTTGGCTCTTTTTTTTTTTGTTTGCTTGTTTCCCTTCAGCATTTAATTTAGTTAAGAACACAATTGTTAAAACAAGCCAAGAAATGAATAGTGGATTTCTTAAGCTCTTTCTGCAAATCCAACCGCTGGCGGTTAAAAACACTCACTGTCTCACTGTTAAAGGCAGACTAATTAGACATTCAGCCAAAAGCGTAATCCCCGTTCACAATATAATCACTTTTCAGCTGAGAGGACCCGAGGCTGAAAAACTACAAAAAGTACTTCAGTAGTGGATCGAGATCAAGTCACATCCAACCACTTGAAATGTCCATTGTTTTTGCTTTAATTAGAGCCGACAGCTGCTCGGCTCTAAAATTCATCAGTCTCATTTTATTCAGCCCTTTTAATATGAGATCAGAGATTCACAACACCTGCATTAACTACAGTCGGTGTGGACTCCTTGTTCATAATATCTGCTTCATTCTCTAAAAGCTGTGGTTTTCTTTACAACTTCACCAATTCTTGAACACACAATGAAATTACCAAACAACCAATAAGACCTGAATCTGTAACCTTGAGACACTCGTCCTCATTACCATTGATGTAACGTCATCGCTTTGCATGGAGTTACCTGGATACAGGAGCCTATTGCATCTCCCCGCCTGTGTGAATTTCAATAAAAATCTGTGCCAGTCAAAGTGTCACATGAAGGTTTTCTTATCTAAAAGCGTCTGAAAGGTGACTGACAGCCGACTGTCACCCTCAGTGCAACTGTCATCCTCGAGAAAAATTGCTTGACAGTGTTTCAGAAGGTGATCCGTCTCCGTTTGGAACCGCCGTCGACGTTTAACTGGTTTCTTAAATGTGTTTTTTTCCGGAGGCGACATTTCAGAACAATCCCACCTCCCTTCATAAATTAAAGCACATACATCCGGTGTTCAGCAGCAGACATATGTAAAGGTTACCTTGAGAATGCATCATCGAGTCCATCCTCCACGTCCTGTTGGGACATAAACAATACGGATCAATACACGCAGAAATGACTGCGCATTACAGTCATGCTGCTCCTTTCAGGCTCGAGTCAGCAGTCTGTCATGACTTATTTTATCCGAAAGACGCACAAATTAATTAATGAGCTAAAGAATCAAACACGGCACAATGCATGTTTTTGTTCCAGTCACTGTGAATGTATAAAAATAAAGGCACTATTCATGTGGCTGTATTACATTAAGTCTGGAAACACATGGACAAGGACTTTCTGATCCCCTATTCCTGCAACAGTTTTTGTAAAAGCAAGTGACCCCATCAATTTAAATCACCAGACATTGTTTTGATGTATGACCTGCTAATAAATATAAAACAAATACCATTCTGTCCTTTTTACACTAAACTTCATATAACATTTAACCTGATAAAAAAGCAAGCATGAAAGGATTATAAACTACACAGAAGGAAGAGAGGAGAGCATTAAAGAGGATGAAAATCTGATTCCATTAAAACATCACTTCTACCAGCAGAGAGAGAAAACACGCAACAGTGAGCTCTGAGGGATCTGAGATCAGTCTGTTGTGGAGATATTCTAATGAGTATGGTGTCACCTAGTGTTAAGAATCTGCAAGTGAATACCAGGACGGGGATTGATGAGCCTCTGCGACATGATTTACAGCATCAGCATGAAACTGCTCCGATTACAGCTACATCATTATCAGTGCACTCACCTTTGAAATGAGAGGACGACTGCTGATGGAAACTGATCACACAGTTTAGTGCCAAACCTAAAGTCTAAAGTTTTTTTCATCATGTACTCAATTTTATAAGAAAAACTGATGTAAAATGGCATCAGCTTGGCCATAATTATACAAAAAATGACTATGCAGAGGCTTCATTCATCTGTGGAAGTCAACAGTAGGGCCAATAATATTGATCTCATGCTGTTGATTAAATAATCCTTAATTTTATAGGTCCAGTGGGCAGCGGGCCCTCTCTAGAGCCGTTTTGGTTTGCTTTTGTAAACCATTATGTATTATAATAATAATAATATAACACTAATTTTCTTTCAGTGATCAATTGATTATCTGTAATCAGCTCTAACTGGTGCATCCATTCAAAAATAAATGCCATCACAGATCACAGGCGGTGCGACATACCCAAGAGTCGTGTTTGATCGGCCGCCTCCGGGTGGGGTTACTCCGAGGTGAGGGCGAGCTGAGCGACGCGGCGAAGATGGGCCTCCGGAGCTTCTCCTCCATCCCAACGGCCTTGTGTGCCTCCGGATCTAGGGGGGAGATGGCAAGGTGTGGGCGAGACGTCGACGGAGGGGGGGTGGAGTGAAAGAGGGAAGAGAGGTACACGTGGAGGAGACAGGAGGTGAGGAAGGGGGACCGAGTCAGCTTTTTTGTCTCTTTAACTCTGCAGCACGCCGGCTGCAGCCTGTGGCGCTCGGAGCTTCCTCTGCAACAGGCGGAATTTAAATCATCTCTGTCAGACTCTCAGTGCCAGAGTTGCTCCCGAGGTCGCGGAGGCTTTCAGATCACATTTTTTTCCCCCTGTCCTCGGGCCACCGTCGCCGCGAGCAGAGCCAATTTTAATTGAAAGAAGCTGGAAACGCCGGCTCTTAACTAACTACAAACCGAATGGCTGATTAAGTCTCACTTTGCGGCCCCTCTGACCCGCCGAGGTGGGGAAAACATTTTGACCTATAAATGTCACGGCCATTGGAAAGCACTTAAATCCACTGCTCCCCCGAATGACTAATGAGGAGCGTTTAATTAGGTGATTTGCCATCGAAATATGAGAGCCTTGACTGACGTCGGTTAAATCTGTTTGTGAGTGTCATTGTCTGTGCATGTTAGAAGGTCATATTAAAGTCATTATGTGACCGACTATAATAGCATTTACTGAATCGCGTCCACTGGAAACTGCTGGGTTTCTTTGGATTATGAAACCCTCAAGTCTGGAAGAATTCGGTCCCACGAGGATGCAGGCGTTCCTCTAAATCTGCATCTAATTGCCGTCTCATTTCAGTGACTACAGCTGTCATTGTTAAAGTACTAATCAGATCATTGTAATCTTGTAAGAGACAGAGAATTTCCTTCTCCCCCGATTTATAGAGTGCGATGAGTTTATATAATCTTTATCCTCATCCTCATCCTCCAAGAATTACAGCACAAGAGATTTCCCCATAAAAAAAACCTGCCGATAAATACTAAAGCCTCAGAGCAACAACTACCTGAGCGTTAATCAAAGGTCAGGTTCATTAAAAAAGAAACATCCTTAATTATTGACGGGTTTCCAAGCAACGCAGGGCTGAGGGTAAAAACGAACCTGAGTGTTTCGACAGCTGAGGAGGAGAAGCTGATTCTGTGCCTTAAAACTGCACCAAACGCAAAAATAAACGGTGGAAAATGTCCATTATCACAAGGAGCACACCTCCCGCTGAGCTCAGTGTGGATAATCAGCTGTCAGCTCCGATGACACGGTCAGTCTCACGGATTTCATATGGTGTAAAATAACTTCAGGAAGGTGGTGGATAGTTTTGCACAGAACCTGGCGAGGAAGAGACACCTCGCTTCAAGGTCGGACAGCTCACACCGTGTAACGCTTTGTGGTTGCGGAATGGACCGTGAGAACATTTTTGTCAGGCTCGGTTACGCTGTGACGCCTTGATGATCGGGTCGAGGCGCATTTAGAGCTTCAGCGAGCGACTCGAGGTGAAGGATCGGAAACGCATCCGGTCGCGAAGATGATGAAACCAAAACTAGAATCGCTGCCTCGCGGTTCTACGCGACCTTTGAGTGAACTTTTGACCACCGAAATGTCATCAGCCCATATTGAAGTCCAGCTGGATGTTTGTGCCACACATGAAATAATTCCCCCTGGTTGTTTTTTTAAATGGGAAACCCATTTCTGAATTAAGAGTGTGAGGAAGTAGTCTGGCATTTTGGAAAATATCAGTTTTATTGCTGAAAATTAGATTGTCACCCATCTCCTGTTTGTAAAGTAAATAGAGACTGAAGTGTAGGAACAACACACTGTGGGTTTACGGCTTATGTGAATATTTCTCGGCCAGGCATTGTAGCCTCCTGGAGCTCTTACACATTGTGTTTTGTATGGATTAAATGAACCAGACATAACATAATTATCGAGCTCCACAGCTGCTGGTAGATGGATCTTTTTTTTTAAACTTCAGACAGAGTCAGGCGAGCTGTTTCTCCACATCTAATCTCTGTGTACAGTAAGATAATCCCATCCTGGCTTTATATTTCACTGACACAGAACAGAGTGGTTTCAGTCTTCCCATAAAAAGCCCTGCGAGAAAGCAAATAGGCTTCTGGTTGAATTGAGCAGCCTTTCAGCTGTGAAATCACATCTCTTGACACTGCAGTTCAACTCAATCCGATGAGCGGAGACACCTCGCGGACGAGGACAAAAATCGGATGAACTCACCCGCTGGGACACACGGAGCGTTTGTCGTCTCTGTCTGCCCGTTGCTCGCCGCGCAGGAGCAGCAGGTCCTCGCCTTCTTGCTTTTCCCTGCAGACAGGAAGAAGAAGAAAAAAAAACGCCCTCAAGAACTAAACCTGAAGACAATTATAACATCCATTTGCACCTTTGGTTGTCAGTAACTCAAGTTTAGTGGCAGTTTTAAATGCAGAGAGCCCAGTGGAGACTGTGGAGGTCATTTTCTATCTCTTCCTTTTGGTTATTAAACATATTCATTAACTCTCCTCCCAACTGAATGACTTCCCCTTCACATTAGTCACAGATTCAATGGATTCAAGCCTTTCCTTACTTCCTAACTTTTTTCCAAACGGTTCAAGGTGAGAGCCTTTCACTGAACTGTCACCATGACGCCCTCCCTTTTGTTCAGTTGACTCACCTTCCTGAGCAATCTCCCAAAGATCGAGGGCCACTTTGAAGGCCTGGGCTACCGTTAATGTCACAGCCTGAGCCTGGAGAGACGAGAAGAGGGGAGGGACGACACATGAATGGAAACTAAACAATGATAAGACTCTTTATTACAACCAAAGTTAAAAGGCAGATAGTTGTCTGTAGTGTTGAAGAAAATCTAGGGCAATGAATGTAATCCATTCACATATATTTTAGCTTTTGTCCTGAAATGGTACAGTCCTGAAGAGATGCTCACATGGCTAATGTCAAGTGTACTTTGGTTATTTAACAGGAGGTACTGTGTGAAAAGAAAACAGATAATTGTTGAAAAATCTTGTTGGCAGCCTGCAGAAAGGCCATTACAGAGAGACGGTACAAGGCTGAACCACCATCACACGATGAATGGCTTTGAAATATGGCGGCTGAAATATGTGATATGGAACAGTTAACTCATAGGATAAGAACTTAAGAGGAACAGATGTCCAGAGAAATGCAAAATGTTTAGAGACTGAACCACTGAATATGTCACATTGCTTATGTGGAGACGGAACAATCCAGACCCAACATGTGTGTTTTTTTCTTTTCCTTTTGTGTGGATGTACTTTCCCGGGAATGGAAAATCAATGAAAATACATTATTTATGAAATCACAGTGAGCATAATGGATACAGGAGGTTTGGTGATGTTTTCACATCTCTAGTCTTTGATTTTACCAGCTATTGCAATAATTATTCTATAAACTAAAGACTATTTCTGTTCCTAATGTTATTGATTCAGGTAGGATTAACAGTGGTGCAGTCAGTGGTGCAGTCGCTCTCAGAGACCGGGTCTCTCTACAGTCTGAGTTGCCAAACGAGGAAGAAATTGAAAGATTCATATCTGCAGGACACCTTTGAGCAACATCAGGGAGCACGCTGGTATAGATCTTCTACACTTCAAGGTTTCTGCCACAGAAATGGACGGCAACCCCTCACTGCAGTGTGGTTCTCAAAATCGAATGCCTGGCTAGTAAAAAAGAAAGGCCCAGCTAAAGACCAGACTACAGCTGATGTTGTCCAAACAACCGTCTGTTTTACGGTTGAGAGTTCATTTTACTGACTGGTAGAAAACAAGCTAGAGCCTGTTTACTCATCTTAAATGCACATAATTTGTCTAATTATTAATAAAAGTATCTAAAATGTGTATAATTTTAATGAGAATGAATACAGACAATGAGCCTACTAATTAGTACATTAAACAAAGTTGTGATTTATCAAATATCTCTTCGATTTTGCTTGTTTATCTCTTTAAGATCTATGAAAAGAAATGCGAAAAAGTCAGTAATAATTGTCACAATCACGAGGCCTGTTGTGAGGTGGGTTGTAATTGTCAGTCATTTAAAAAAGTGGCTCCCCAGAGAAAAACTCTGGGAAATGCTGCACCAATGAGCCGTCGGGTGAACCGCCACAAGATGGAGCCACACACCATCTACACTCAGCCTACTTGCTGCCTCAAGTGCAGTTCATCACATTTACTCAGTCACCCAAAGAAACTGACCTCGAGTCCAACAGCATACATTCCATACATTTAGATAAATAAATCTACAAGTGTTGCCTGCTTACAATCTTCTTCTTTTGGCAGAGAAACGCGTGGCACTCCAAGGTCTCGTTGAACTGGCTCTGAGAGACGTACGCGAAGACCTTGTCCTGAGTTTTATCCGCTGTGCAGTACGAGATTCTGGAAGAGAAGAAGAAATAAAAAAAAATAAAAAAAAAAAAATCAACAAACATCATCCTAATTTCCCCACACTATCAATCCACCTGACATAAGTGCACTTATGATGATAAATGAGCACATTGCAGCAGACAGGAACCACGGGAGGACATAGTTTTTAATCACAGGACACACACGCAGTGAACAAAAGGGACGACGTGTACGGCGCATTAGCAAAAGACACATACATCAAAGTAGGTTACGTGTCAATATAGGCCACAACTTTAGCTTTAGCGCTCAACCTTTTTGCATATGCATAAGCAGTCCAATCATAGCGGGAGGAGAGCGAGGGTTTATGAATATTATGCTGATTTTAAGTCCCACAGCTCGGAACAGCGGAGCAGGAGACAGGTGAGCGACGGGGACATCCACGAGTGATGCTTGAATCTGTGACTGAGCTCTTCACTACTTCATATTTCACAATAAAGTATGAATTTAATGCAAAAAATCAACTCAGATGCTGATGTAATATTTTGGATTCAAGGTTTTCCCACGTTGAGTTAGTTGAGCGTTGTGTTAATGAAGTCACGGGGACAACCTTTACTCCAACACACAGGCGTAAGAAGTCCACACTTTATGCTGAATTCGGTGTGTTCAGGTGAGAGTTTTGTCTTCCTTATCTCTTAAAGACATGAATGAATATAGAAGGGCATGTGAAGCTGCAGGAAATAAGATATAGAAACTGTTCATCTTCTGAAGTAACCTCCCTGTAACGGTGACATAACACGAGCGGCGACTTGTGTTGAAATATCTGAATTTCCACTGTCGGTGGGCAAATGGAAAGCCTCGGATTACGAAAATTTATCTCCGCTGTGACTCCACTGCGCTTCGAGACCTCGTTCCCGACAGTCACGCCCAATCTCTCCCGGATCTAATAAATGTTCCAGAAAGCCCGATGTCTGCAAACCCACCGACAGCCCCGGCCCGTTATTTTTCAGTGGTTATCTAAAACCAATCTCGACGAGGTCCACCGAGCCATTCTGCTCCCCCGCATGGGTTCACTGAAGCGACGCACACAGACCTGATGGCTTCGGTTTGCCGGATTTTATGCAGGCTATTAGAGGCTGTATTGATCTGGAGTCACCCTGTGTGTCCATCCAATTTTGTTACCTGAACCAGCAGCAGTGTGTCCTGTTTGCTGCTTTAAATAGATGTGTAAATGAGACACAGTGAGTGATGCGCTTGATCTTTGTCGCTATAATTAAAGAAACAACCTCTAATATGAGCAGCACAAGGGCAAGATTGGGTGCTTTTATTCTCATCGCCCCGGGTATAGATCTCAACAGAAGTTGCTGTTTTCTCCGACTAGAAACATCAAATCGTTGCATCTCAATTAGACTTAGATACTCGAGGGTCTCCGCAAACATGTCGTCACCATCGGTGAGAAAAGACACCGCGGGACTGCAGTCGGTGCGCAGAGCTGAGTGTGAAAACCTGCCGTCATTACACTAACTTGTACACAAAAGAGGGGATCTGCAGCTGGCGGCCGCTCGTCTGCGCTTCAAGAGGGGCACTAAAAAAAAAATGATGTAATTTACCCGATCAAACAACAAGCAGAAAATCACCAGCCCTCACGCCTCTCTCTCTCTCTCTCAGATTGTTTGCTGCCTTGCACCGCTGATGCGTGACCCACATTGCAATGCCCAGGACACCCGGGCTCTGTATATTCCCCCCCTCCCACCCCGTGCTCCAACTTATATTTGGACCCTAATTGCGGCAATATGAGCGGAGGAAAAGTTGAAAGAGTTGACCTATTTAAGTTCAGAAAACAAGCTTGATGTAACCAAAGCAGTCTAACTGCTCAATATACATTTAATTATCATCTTATTTACTCATTATCTACTTTTTCCTTGGCTCCGATATTTCACGCAACCTCAACTCCACTTATTTCCTACTTGAACTTGTGTTGTTTAAGCCTCAACTAATTCTTGCAGTGTGTGTGCTCCCTAAATTTCTGTCTATTGACTATAAAGAAAGATTATACATTATATAATGAGTCAGTAAAGGGCTGAACATGATCGTGTCCCGTTTATTTTTAAGTTTTTGTTTGCAATATGAGTCGCAATTTCAATGGGGATGGCAATTTTTGCATTTCGGTATTATCTTTATCAAATGAAAGACTGTCACATTTGTTTTGTTGTGTTTTTTTTTTAAAACTGGCACCTACATTACCCACAATGCAGCTAGACACCGACATCACCGGAGGCAATTTATCCGATTACACGCAGCTTCCTCTGGAGCCGTGACAGATTTGTACTACTTTTTTTTTTTTTCACATGTGCAGTATTACTCACCAAGACCCGTAAACACACTTTCATGTCGAAAAAAATTGGTGGAGTTACCCTTTAAGGAACCAACGTTTCAGGGTAATAAAAGACAATAAAACAAAGAAAGTTCAGTCCCACTCTGAGCACCACAAAGTTGTAATAAATGTCCCACAGAGGTTCTAAGTAACCATCGACAGATGAAGACTGCGGGACGAAGATAAAGTCTGCAAACACATCCAGGCTCTGGAAAGTCAGCACCAACTCTTCTCTTCTTATCACACAGCGCAGTAGAGAGATAACCAGAAGTTCTGAGACAAGAGAGTTTTACAAATGAATCCTAACAAGAAGCGCTGCTCGTCGTCCACAACGTGTTGTTCGATTTCTCAGAACATTCGGCTGTAAGCAAAAGCAAAATGAGCGCAGCACGTACAGCTCAACTCGCCTATACCTCTTAATAAGTAAGTACCAGCAAGAATCTATACGAGAGTGATCTCAACACTGAACTGAGTACAAAACCGTATGACGATGGTGGATTATGACACTTGCGTCCCCTGTAATCAACAGCAGCAAGAACGTACTATACAATATGTGTAACGCAGACGACTGTTCATTATAAAAAGGCATCCGTGTGACAATAACGTGAATCTCTAGACAAAGACATCTCATCGGAGTGAATGCACATTTAAGATTCCATCTATTTGGCCAACACACTTATTTGTTTTCTCTTTACACATGGAGTGTGATGAACGTGTGCATCTGCAAAGGTCTCCTAAGATTTCACTCATTACAAAAGACAAAAAGGCCCTTTAATTACCGCCACCTAGGTGCCACACAATGGATCGCATTCAGAAATTAAGCCTTGGGCCTGAAACAACAACAGAAATAATAAATAAATAATTGACGGCGTGGCGCGGAGTTCTCACTAAGCTCGAACAACAGAAGCTGAGCTGTCAGTCTGCATCATATCTCCAAAGGAGCTCCGCGGACCGCCAGCCTTTGATCTGCTCGCTGTGCACAGCGCCGGTGTTTGTGCGGCAGAGAGGGAATATCAATGGAAATATTTAAATATTTACAGAACAAAGCCCGGATAGAAACTTCACACTTCAAAGCCTCACATTCTCCACACACACGGCGAAATAAAGCAGGTACGCTCTTTAACCGCGACCATGAACTACTTTCGTTCAACTTTTTGCCCGACACGTGTGCAATAATGAAAAAAACAGCGCTCGTGCTCTTTGCTGCAGGGAAGCAGTCGTCAAAACAAACACCGGCACCTTTCCCGTTCATCCGGCTGTTCGGGAATCCTGGAGACGTGTCTCACAAATCTATTAGTATGTCAGAGCAAATGCATCATTACCAGGCGGGAGTGTCAGTCATGGTTCCAACTCTCCTTCTTTTTTCTCCGACCTGCGTGTTTTTGGCTGATTGATATGCCGCTCGGCGTCTTGGAGCTTCTGTCAGAATATGAATCAGTGACACCAGTCCAGATGGAGGCTGGAACACCACCCAACGAGCCGCTCGCTGGGAGCTGCAAGCATCAGTGTCTGTGTTTTTGAGATTCAATCGGAGTTTTTTAGATGCATGAACTGTGGAGCGAGTGCCAGGAGATGGTCAGCTTAGCTTAGCATAAATAATGAGAGCAGGAGGAAAACAGCTAGCTTGACTCATACATGCCAGAACTTCTAAAACGTAACATGTTAGTGGTTCAGTTTCTACAGAAATGAAAGTGTCTTGTTTTGGGTTTATGCAAATTCTGTTTTTAGACTTTGGACCGAGCCAGGTTAGCTGTTTTCACCCTGCTTCATGCTAAACTCTGGTATTGAAAATTTAGATTAGATACGTGGGGCTTTAGCCAACCCGATGGTCCGGTTCCTTCAAGGTTCAAGGTTGATTTGTCACTCTGCGACACAGGATTACACACAAATGTAAGTTGTAGTCCCTTTGTGGGCGCCGTTATCCCGTTATTCCAAAACCCCAGTCACCAGAAGAACACCCAACTGGACCGGCCCATTATCCCTAAAAACAAACAAACCTCCAGCGCTCTGAGACCCATTGTTCTGAAAATACACACTTTCCACACTTTCAAACCAAATGACATACCCTCACCCTGACTAGACAATATAATAATAAGGGATAGTGGTGTGTAATTTCGGAAAAAAAAACAGCTTCGGAGCAGTGGGCTTTTGTTTCTATCGAACCATTGCTCCGAACTTTTATCGGAACAATGGGTAGTTTTCCCTTTATGGTAAACCTCACGACCTGAGGAGAGAAGCTGCTCTGTAGTCCGATGGCAGCAGGGTGGGTATCGTCTTTTCATATCCTTTGACTCTGTGCAGACACCTCGCCCTCCCCTCACCGATATCACTGATGCCAATGATGCACCGGGCAGCTTTTTTCACGTCCTCCAGAGCCTTCCTGTCCTTCAACTTTAAAATTGAGTTTTCCTGGCTCACAGTCAAATGAAAACTCTTGGCAAATGCATTTTGGATCATCATAACATATGCACATCTCGGCTCCAATTTCCATGTCCGGAATATTGCCTTATTTTATATTTTGGCCTTGGTTGCTTCTCAGAATCGACTGCGTGTTTACTCGGTCTCGTCTCGATCTCGGACTAAGACGACTCCGGAATTCATTACAAGACCAGAACTGAGGCGATATCTACTGTGTTGAATAATTCAACTCAAAAAGGTTAAGCCACTGTTGCAGAATACAATCTAACCTCCTGTGTGGTTAAGTCCTTGGCCTAATCCCAACAGTGGCAGCAGTTCGACCTACAGCTGCACTACAAGTTCAAGCCTGTGATAATAAAATCTGAGGGTCTGATGCTGCTCTGTGAAGTGTGCCGTCAAGGCTGCTGAGTTCAATATCAGGTTGTTAAACTGTGAAAACTCCAATGATACAAGATGCTACTGCATTGTTTTTGTGTGGATGGGTGGGTGGGTGGATGTGGGTATGTGTGTGGGTGAAGGGGGGCGGAGGGGGCGGAGGGGGCGGGAGGGTCATGGCTGCGAGGATCCTATTTCCAATGCGATGCACAATGTCTTCCTGTCTGTTTTTTTTTTTCTATCCCCCACTAAGCTTCCCCCGAGGGCAACAGCCCCACTTCCAGTAAGTGTGAATACACAATTAACCCTAAACACACAAACATTTACATACACACTCACTGTGTGAGGTGCACACTCACAGTAAATGCCCATCCCTGTGTGGGCACTAGTGCACATACACCTTGTGCATCTCTTCTTCCTCATTTGTGATGCACGATAAACAGTGTGATTTGATCCATTCTCTCATCCTCCAGTGTTTCTTTTCACCCTTCGCTTCCTTTCCCGGCCAATAAATGGATTATGTGCAACTAAAATAAGACACAAGAAAAAGGAGGGGGCAAGAGGGGAAAGGGGGCTGTAAGGAGGCGGCGGTGGGGGGGGGTGGGGGTCTCATAAAGAGGATAAATCAATCCTCAGTCATCCCAAGCTCCGCATGTGGCCCCTCAAATCGCTCCTGTGCCATTACTCGGGGAGCGTTGGCCGAGAGCGGCAGCGCAAGTTTCAAAGTGGGCAATTAGTCGTGGGTGCGCCTGCGTTCAGAGCCCCTGTTTATGTTAATATGAGCAGAAAAGGAGAAATTCCTATCTAGACAGCAGAAAGGAGAGTGGGAAGGAGGAGAGGAGGGCGAGATAAGGAGAGGAGAGAAGGAGATCAAAGACGAGGCGGATTCCCCTGGCCTGTGGTCTGTTACCGCTGATAAGGTGGATCAGAATGGGATGCGGACCTGTGTGTGTGTGTGCACATACACACACGAACAGACACCGACCACATGTATTCTCTCTCACACACACACACACACAAATGTTCTTCATCACAGCCCGCTCTGTAATCACAGTCCAACTATATGATGTTTACACTGTAATCCTCAATGTAACAAGGCCCAGTCTACTGCAGGACGCTATCCAGAGAGAGGAAGTCAGCCAAACATATCACAGCCACACACACACACACACACTTCAGTGATTCAGGATACAATGAAACCTAGCGTGGTGCTGAAAAAGGTTAGCTTTCATTGACACAGAGGCACAGTAACAGACACCCCCCACCAGCGCCCCCCCTCCTGCCCTCCCATTATTGGTTTCCGAGCGAATTGATCAAACGTGAAACACACGACGGCTCTGAGGCCGAGAACTGCTCGGTTCAATCCGGCAGGAGAAGCCTCGGCGGTGGACAGGGGGGAAAGTGACCTACATAGAGGATATCAGTGTCTCCCCGTATCAGATAAGGCCTCTTCTTTGTTACTGGGACTCAACTTGAAGGATTACCATCATTGTTGGGCACAGGTGATTACCGTTTAATGAGCGGGAATAAATGGATTAGTGACGATTTAGTTCATCCGTTTAATAAACCCACTTTAAGTGATTATTATGTGATATTGCTCAACCATCCTCTTGTAGTCAGCCACTTACTCCTCGAGTTAACCAAGTGAATATCTAAAGAAGCATTCCTTAATGCTTTGCACGATGTTTTCAATTATTTGCACAAAGCCAAAAGGGTGACGTTATTTACACCCTTTTTAACGCTGAAGCCTTCCCAGCTGTTTTTTACGCTGAAAGGTGTTGGCGCACACGCCGTGTGAAGTGTGTGCACAAGCTCGACCGCACATCGAGGGTGTCTTTTGACATCAGTTTGGGATCCCAGGGCTTCCAGGGACTCGGATTGGACGCCCGAAGAACTGTATGGAGCCATTTAATTCACACTTTAAAACAAGTCCCCATCTTCTTCAGTTGTTTCGGAGAATGCTGCGGCAGCATTTTCCTGTGAAGCTCCAGAAATCTGTGTAAGCCTGACCTTGAATTGTTGGGCGAACTTATCCTCTATACTCAAGTATTGGATAGTACTAATTATGACGGGGAAAAAAACACCAAACTGATGTCTATTCATCCTGAGAGTAGAAAAGAGAAAGCAGAGAGTAGAGCAGAAGTCAGGGGGATCTATCAGACAATAGCCGAGTCCTGAGCTAATGGGTTGCAGTGGGACCGGCTGACGTACAGACAGACAGACGAACAGATGAACAGTCTGACATCCAAGGCGCCGCGCAGCTAGCATGGCTGAAAAATGCCTGCAGTGGAAGGGGAGCTTGGCGAAGTCAAACATGGGCTCTGCTGGAGCGCTCGCTTCAATCGGACCAACCGCTGCGCATTCGCCTCTTTACAAAAAATCTATTTGAATCCACTCCCTTTGTGTTTACCTGTATATGGAGACGTTTTCTATGAGGTCTGTAGTCTCCGTGTCTGTGATGATGATGCCTTTGGGTGAGACTGTCAGCGTTACCTTCCGAAACTTCTTGGCGCTGGCTCTGGCCTGCAGATATGAAATAGAAAAACACATACATGCACATAAAAATAACAAACAGAATATTGCAGTCGGTACAGGCAGAGCAGGACGATCGCACTTCTGATTAAAACGCAGAGAGCCCTCAAATGCGACAGTAGCTGCCGAGCAGAATTAAGCACCCTGCGTGAGTTGTCCCAGAAATGTGGGGAATTTATTAAAGGCGACAGAACGGGGGGGGAGGAGAGCCGCAATGTGGAGCCTGGAGTGAGTACTCGAGGTCGGGCCGGCAGCCAGCGACTCGCCCCTGCCGCTCCGCTCCATCTGGAGTTTCAGAAAATACGGCCATAGTGCTGAGCTTGCGGATACGGCGAGAGTGCCTGTTGACAATGACAATGACCTCCTTACCGTGCAATTAGCTGGCAAATGAGAGCAGGTTCCGCCTTCGCACCCAAATGATATCAGGTTAAGAATCAGTGACACGGAGGAGAACAGAGGGGAAGAAGAATTTCATCATTTCTCTACATTCACCCTGCATTACAGATTCTTTCATTTCAACAGCCGGTAAGATGAAATCCAACAGGGAACGAGCTGAGGATGAAAAGAAGAGGGGCTTTTGCTACTTAAACAAAAACAAGGTCTTCTGAAGGACAACAGGAACGGTGCCGTGGCGTGCTCCAGGAGCCTAAACGCCCTGGAGACGGTGAACGGCTCGTTCTCCTTAAACCCACAGCACTTACAATATGGGAAGCTGGTATTATAATAGGGAGGGAAACGTGCGCCGTGAAAGCTCATTCATGTAAGGAAGTGCTAACAGCCACATTTTTCTTCTGTCATGTTACTCTCGTCGTGCCACAAGGCAAAAAAAACCCCATCTGTCAGCGTGAGATACGCCAAGTTCAGCCCTTTCTCTATACGTTCGGTCCCTCGGTCTCGTCTTATCACGCCTGACTGACGCATGTGGCGAATGGAAAACGCCACAAATGTATTCAGTAATCCCATTCAGGTTGATTGGTTTCCAAGGGAACAGACAGAGACAACTGAGTTTCAGCTTTTTCTGTCCCGGTGTAAATCAATTGAATCATAATCCTGCCATTAGGCTCGGTTCGGTCTCTAATTGAGAAGTGGAAGGTTTATGATTAGGCCGCCTGTGCCGGGCTTTTCTTCCTGCACAGAAAGCCCCCTCCGACAGATTAGGCTATCTTATTGTTGGTGAAAAGGTGCGCGTGTGAGTGAGCGTGAAATAGAAATGTATACGTTTGTGTGCATAAAAGAAAACAGGCCGCTGGCGGGGTTTTGTGCGTCTACAAACTGCCTGGTTTAAAGGCAGCAGTCTATTTCAAGACAGCCTTGTGAGACCTGACAGGATCCTGAGCTGATGTAGGAAGCCGTGCTCAGAAATCCCCTGTATGGCTCAGCGTCGTTAGGTAAACATCATATCAATGATTTGACTGCTGCACATGTGCGAGCCTTGATAATCCGGGATTAGCAGCTGTGTTTCCATGCGGGGACCTTGGTATAAACATGGCCCGGCTGTGACAACATGCCAGGAGAAACGCACAAAGTTGAAGGTGAAGGAAAAGATTTACAAGTTTACAAGAAGCTGAATATTTCACAGAACACTGAAATCTCAACTTTTGTCCTGCATGCTGACTTTAAAGAAGCCATATTACGTTCATTTTCATCTTAATGGTTTTATTTTGGGTAACTATTAGAACTGGTTTACAGCTTTAGTGCTCAAAAAAATCTGTCCCCTCTGCCCGAAACGCTCTTTCGTTTTACCTCATGTCTCTATAAGCCCCCCCCTCCCCTTCTGAATACCCAGTCTGCTCTGATTGGTCTACTCGCACATGCCTGACCCAACACCGCTAACATCAACAGAGCAGCTGGGTCAAATCAATTCTTAGGTGCCAAACTAGCCGCTAGGCACAGGTGCTAATGTGTGACATGGCGACATAATGTGATGTCCCAAGGTCCAAGAATTAAAAGCGAGATTACTGACGAGGCGTTTCAGGAGCCGTGTTTTCTGCGGGAGAGAGGAGCTTCTGTCGGTACAGACTTTGACCTTTTTAACTTTTCAAGAAAAAAAGCGTAAGAGGTCTCCTTTAAAGGTGAAATATGTGACATTTTCAAGAGCAGACAGCAAACAACTATCTGCTCTACGAAAAGATATTGTAGAGTTATGGCAGGACAAGACTCTGACCAGAGAACGGTGTCACACTCGTTGTGTGTATTGTAAGAAGAGCATCTCTGTCCTTTGTTGAGCTAGCCTAGTTGCATGCATGTTAGCCCTCTCTGTCCTCCCCACGTCCGTTTTCAACATAGTGGCCTGGTTACAAACTTTCTCAGGTTATAGCTGGAGGTGAGAGATACGCTATGCAGCAACAGAACCTTGATTCATATTTGATCAGCACTGCCTCATCGTACAGTTTAATCTGAACTTCTCGAGCAGTGCGTGTTCAGACGCGCTCATTTGTTCTGCTCAGTGGTGCTGGTGCTCTAACGCGATAACTAGTGGCAGTGAAGGTCACAAACTGTATTTCAAGTTTGAAAGTAATTAAAAGTGCAGATGCATATTTAAAAGTGCAGATGCATATTTAAAAAGGAACATTTTAATCTGAACTTTTTTTCTTGAATGGACTGTTTGTCCTGCACACTAATTCGAAAGTTCACCCATGAATAATGAAGTGGTTGATTCTGAAAGAGTCCACAGTAGTTTTCTGGCAATCAGAATACATTTGCTGAGCTGTTGGAGTCTGAATTACAGACAAAAAGGACATTTTATCTTCAAATTCTGTCGCCATTGTATCGCCTGTAGTGGTACCCAAAGTTGTATTATACAGTAAATATGGTGCAGCAATTTAAAAGACAAAATATTGTCCTCGATCATCAGAATAACGATTGATGGATTAAAAAACCTGATTCCCCTTTAAGTCACTAAGTCATAATGTGCACTGCAGTTTGAGGCTGTAATTTCACAAATCCTCGGGAGAATTTCTATAAAAAGCATCGCTGTAATTGAAATCTTCACAATGTCACTCTTGAAATGTCATGCCGCCGTGGAAGATGCTGACCTCGCTGATAGAATTTCGTGTCACATTGTTTGTGAACGTCGGTACAGTCGGCGGTCAGATGAAATCCAGGTGCGGCGGGCAGGACGAGAACAGGCAGCGATCATAAAATGTCAGAGTCAATTTAATTACGCATGAGTCAGAACGGGACCGGTGACTCACTGTGGCGACGATTCTGCGGATGGCAGCCGAGGCCATGTCCTCTCCCTTGGGCTGGCCCACCAGAGTCATTCCCAGGTACTTCACATTGAACACCATCCCCTCCAGGAGAGTCTCCTTGGTGTCCGTCCAATTCTCTGGCAGCTCTGATTGGACAGAAAAGACAGGACAGAGGAAATCACAAAAATGCTCTGATACGACTAGACAAGGGAATAGAATTAGATAAAAGAAATTGTAGCACAGAAAAATCTTCTGTACAACTATTCTGTCCTAAAAAGGCAGAGGGGAGTAATTCCTGAAAAGCTTAAGCAGAAAGAAAAAAAGGGTTTAATGTTTTTTAAGCTGACTGTGTAAACTGGAACAGATGGTTAGGATTTACTCCCTTTATTCTATGCACTTTTGGGGGCTTATTATTTTACAAAACTAAAATTACTCATGTAAGCCTTTGGAAAAACTTCAGGGAATATCATCGAGAGAAAAACACAGTTTCAACAATTTGTTCTTCCAGCTTCAGCCGGTCCTCAGAAAAACAAACGCATGGCTCGAATGCGAAAGCAGCTCACTACGACACATATTTGCGTTTCTTGTTAGGCGGCGACCTCTACTGGGCGTAGCAATTATAACAGCAGCGAAGGAGGAGGTTAGGCACCGGTCGGGTCAAACAAACGCAGGACTTTCACCCAGGAGATGGTTGTTCATGTCCAGTGTGAAAGTCAACTGTTGATTTTTCGAAAATACAGGTAAACACAGTTGAACAAACAGACAGTTGGCCACCTAGCATTAAGGGTCAGTGATCATCTTAGAGGTCATGGACACAATCCATTTTCCCAGTATCATTTCAGGAACATCCCCTGAACAGTTGTAACCACATCAAGTCAGTCTACAGTGGAGGTTCTGCCTGTAACCGACGCTTTCTTGCTGGCAGCTAATAATACTTTTAATAGGCATTTATCTTGCGCTAATAAATGAGCTGTAACGTTGCCCAAATAAACGTTTGTGTTGCCTCCTGCCAACATGACTGAACGGCTGGGCGGCCCCAAAACACACGAAAATGATCTGCCAGCTGTTTATTCCCTTCCCACATTCCCTCCAACATAAACCTCTTACCGTCTCACCTGCCGGTACACGAAGATCTGATCAAACTCCACTTAACAGAACTCTCTCCAAAGACCTGAACTTGCAGAAGATTGCACAGACACACATTCCACCCTCTGAAACGACAAGCCAGGATTCCTTCTCCCATTTCTGCCTCACCCTGTTTGTTGAATGTTTCTTAGCAGATTCAATACTTCAATATAGTAACGCAGCCAAGTTACATCAAATACATTACGTAACTAAAGTTCATACGTAACGTACATACCTAAGTGAAGTTGCATAAGTAACGTAGGCGCTGATATGTTGCAACGATCATGTTGTTTTGAGAACGGTGATATATGTTGTCACTGGCGTCCAATCCTATTCACTCTTTTAGGTATTTTTTTTTAATTACAAATTATATTCCTGAAATCAACATTAGACATTAATTTACACCTTACTACATTTAAAAAATAGCTTGACCACACTAAACTTTGAATTCCAGTCATAAATTGATCTGGCAGTTAACTTTTAGCGGGACTAATTTAACTGTTTTTTATTCCCTGACTGACTTTGTTATCCCACATAAGTAAGACAGAAACTAAACTATTCTATGAACAGATTTGATGTATTTATAACAGTTGGGGCTGTCGTCTAGCTGCGGCTATCTCTAGTTAGCTTTAGGGATTTGGCTCTCTTGGCTGAACTTTAGTTTTTTAGCTGTGTTTTGCTGTAACTTCACATTTAATATGCTGCTAACGTTGGATTTATAAATTTGTCATCCATAAAAAAATGTTAGATGGATATACAAGTCAGATTTTGGTCGTGGCTACGTTTGTAATAAAAATGCAGTTATCACAGTTTGGTTTTGAAGGGAAGAAATATATTTTTTCTTGTGGGTGGATGGATGCTTGCAAATGTCAGATAAATGTCACGTAATCCACTTAAATAGTCATAACACTCCACGCATGAGATCAAATTAAAAGCTGTTTTGAAAGCGAGGGGTTCAGGTTTCGGGACAGATCACCTTGACAGAAATGTGTCACAACCCTTAAAATGTTCATTTAAAAGTCTCTCAGGGTCTGTCTGTCTTTTCAAATCAGGGTCTCCTTCCCCTAGTTTGTTGAGCAGACTGTTTGCAATGCCGAGACAGACAGCATGAGAGCTGGCAGAGAAAACGCCGCAGCTGAGCAGACATCGCCGAGGACAGTCAGACTTTGCACAGATTATGTGTGATATAAAGATCACGCAGTGTTTTTTTTCAGACGGCTGTATTTTTTTTTTTTTGTCGGAGTGCTTAAAATGTCTCTGCGTCGGAGCTCTGCAATATGTTTTTCATTGCACTTGTGAGATAAGAAAAGTTGAAAAATCGCATGTGGGGATAAGATAAAAAAACGCCAACTCTACTGAGAGAACGAACACATGGCCCGTGAGCGATCACATTCACAGCTACGTCTTATCCTGATCTGTCACCATCTCTCACGGGGTAGGAGGGTTTCTATAGGAGGAAACGGTACGGATCTCTGAAAAACATCACCACAAAGCCAGCATCAGCTGGACTCTGATAAACCGCACACGGCGGCTGCGGCGTCCTGCTGTTGCTGTGATTTCCAACAGGTAGCACCAAGCTGTCCTCTAGCCGACTACTGTGGGCAGGGAAGGGCGGGGGCGACTGCGGCCATGCGGAGAACTTTAAATATCTCTCGACAACACCTGGACGCCCTGCAGTGGAGTCATCAGGAGAGAAATGACTTACTAAACTGTGCAACAGACCACATTCTGTGTTGAACGTAATGGCCCGATAAACCGAAACACGATCCATTAATCCGAGGCCTTTTCAAAGCATTCTTCGAAACGCCGACGTGATAAAGAAAACCACGCACAGCCAGCAGATGAATAGACACAGAAAAGGAAAATTCCCTTTGTCTGTTTTTCAGTATGTATTATAAGCAGGAAAAACAATGAGACGGTAAAAAGAGTACGAACACAAAGAGCACATAGAGGAGAGAAATAAAGCGAAAAGAGACACGCACACTATTCCCTCTGCTGGGCTATACTGGCACCAGATCCTCCACACGGGCTGAGCCATCTGTCACTGGCAGGCCCCATGCAGCTGTGAAGGCGAACAGCAGAGAACACCATCCCCGTACAACGCTTCCAACGACTCTGAATTATTAACTAATCGTCTATCGCGCTGTGGGAGCCGCATCAAAACCGGAGAGCTGGGTTGACATTATTGAATGTGACTGCTTAGGACGCGCGGTGGACAAGCGGACACGGTTCGTCGCTTCTGACCGTTCTGGATGAGGAGCATGCGAGGATTAAGAGTCCCGTGTTTTTTTGTTGTGCCTTTAAACAATAGTGAGCAATCCAAGAAGTAAATGCCAGACGTATCCTGTGTTGAGCCAGCAGGATCACCGGCACACAAGAGTCGTCCTTTAATGCTCCATTGATCCATGAGGGAAGAAATTCATCCTCTCTCTTTCTCCCCCGGCTCAACGTGAGGTCAGAGGTCAGGGTCAGCTGGAAAACAGCACAAAGGCTTTCAGTCTTTTCAGTCTGACAACATAAAGGAATTATAAAATACAGGACACTACTTCTGAAAAGACGTTTTACAAAAAGCATTATATAATGATTTAAACATAATTCCATTCATTTCTATTCTATTGGAGTCAACATTCTTGTCTGATATCCAATAAAACCAACCTACCAGCAAGGGTTTTCCACCACATGTAAGATTTGAGTGTACTTACCCTTGGGAAAAAAAGGCATTTAAATCAGTGTCATGCCTGTAAAAGTATTGGAATTGGGCTTTTTTGTGTGATTAATCTAACACTATCATACCACAAACACTTATCATTGTAAACCGCATATGCAGCATATGAGAATGGAAAGCTTGACAGGTATAGCAACAGTATGTATTCAATTCGAATGGACCTAACCTTGATCAACTCCAATATCAATCGCCCATCAACTCCTCAAAAAGATTTATTGTGCGGTCGCATTCTTTTCAAAATGTCACGGCGCCACACAGCTGAAGTGTTACAGTCCATGTTGTGTCTTCGCCAGGCTACACACATGAATTATTAAACGGCTCCGTGTTGATGCTGCAGGGTTTCCAATATATTATCCCCCTAAAAGAGGAGCGCTTTAATTTTTAATAAATCCTGTGCGAGTCTACAGAGGGACAGATAAGAGTGACAGGAACACGCGCGCAGAGGGCTAATTGGATTTTAACATGCGCAAGAAAATAGAGTGAAAGATTAAAATTTGAACTTTTTTTTTTTTTTAAATACGCTGTACATTTGCCATCTGCGGTTGTGTGTGTGTGTTTGTGTGTGTGTGAGCGAGAGAGAGAGTGGGTGTCAAGGTAATCTAATTCAAAAGAGCGCCAAACAAGATTAGGGAGGACGAGGAGGTGGCGGTGCCCTGGTGACGTGCGCATCTTTATCAAACTGATGCCTGGCAACACTTTCAAAACCCCGATTCCATTATGCTCGCACAAAAGCCTCGCTGCTGGGACGCACGCTGAAAAAAATAAATAAATAAATCAGCGCATTACAACAAAGTCGCAGAGCAATTTGATGACATTCTGCTGCACTGGGCCTCGAGTTAGAAGTTATAATACCACTGCCCTGAGATAGTAAAATATTCAACGCTGTTGAACGAACGACTGACAAGTGTAGCATTTCACAGTTAGCTGATCCGACTGTTGTAGTATAATGGGCACCATGTGCTCAGCACGCCGTCAGCTACTCGCGGCGTTCACCAGCTGTCTCTGTGAGCTCCACGCTCGGTAATTTAATTTGCACTAAGAAGTCAAAAACGTACCCGGGTGGATTCCCTGGCTGAACACCTCCACTGACGGTTAATTAATAAAGCAAACAGGCGCGCACAGATGTGCGCACAGCCACAGTATTGCAGGAAAGGGCGAACGCAAAAAGCAGACGATGGGGGGGGGGCACATGATTTCCCCAAGACGCCATCATCCGAGTTAATTGCACAACACTGTTTGAACAAGTGCGCGCTCCGGGGTCAAAATAACGAAAGCGTTCCCTGTTTTCAATTCCCCTGCAGGTCAGGAAGTAGGCCACTTTTTTTTTTCATCTTGGTTCTAATCCAATGAAATCAGTACAACATCAATACACGAGTAAAGGAAACATCCAGCTGCTTTTTTCGATCCAACTGACACCCCCATCCTCCACATCCTTCTCGATACTGTTTTACTCATCCGATGGAACTTTGAATCTAGGACACCACCTTGACAGGGAAAATAGGCCGCACATTCAGGGAAGATGGTGGGCTGGGATGTGTGCGTGTGTGTGTGTGTGTGTGTGTGTGTGTGTGTGTGTGTGGGAGGAGGGGGGGGTTGAAACTGGTTTCCTGATTCTGCCTTGAGGGGGAACCAAGTAAAGCTTAGTCCTTCCTTTCAAGCTCAAGCTCTTCTGACTGTCTTTTCTTAATTCTACCCCTCCACTCACCTCGCTCACCTACTGTACCCGTCGCTCCCTCTGGCTGCGATCGAACCTACAAATTAAAATAAATCCCCCCCCACCCACATATATATCAAACAGCCCAGCTTATTAGAGGGGCTTGGGGATATTAGGAGTCTGTCGATCAGACCCACAGCACCGGCTCTTCCTTGACAACATCAACAATCACGGAGGCATGTGATCAAACAGCCTATGTTGCTAAGCGACCAGCAGATTCACCATCGGCAGCAACAAGGAGGTGGTGCCCGCAAATTACATGACTGAACACCTTGGCCAGGCATCAAAGAAGTGTACAAACCACATAAAGCGCTCAGTGGAATTAACCTGCACTCTGCTGTAAGCAGTACATAAAACTCCCACTTCCGGAACTGATTGGTACACATCCAACGGGCACAAATACAAAACCACTTGTCTCAAACTGCTGATAACTTCCTTCATTTGAATTTTCTCAAACTGAAGGCGGACAATATGGCCCTTAAATATTGTAACAATATTTTTTAGGGTAGTTTTGCAATGATATTCTTGATATTATGAGACCATGCGTCGTACTCAATGGTTTCATTTCGTCGTGATATACTCATGTGTCTGGTGTTTTTCCACTTCCTGTCTTTGTCTGTTTTCCTGCCCTCTTTCTGTGTACACATGTTTAATTGTTTTGTTCATTAGCCCTACTGATACTTTCGTTTCCAGTCATGCTCATTGTTGCTGAGCTTAATGGCATGATGTCATTATGCCAACAAATAAATCCACCATCAGATTATGACACACTGACACTACGCTAACAGTGATGTTACAGAGCACCGTCAACCTTAACATCGTGTTGCAGATTAAAGAGCAAGTTCTACCACAGACAAAAAAAAACTATAAGTGAGATGTAATATAAAATAGTGAGAAATCCTCATCACAATTTCCTCAATCCAACAGTGACATCTCCATACTGCTTGTTTCGTCTGAGCAACAATCCAGACTCCTAAGATTTTCAATTTACCATCACTTAACACCAAGAAGAGCAGCAAATCTTCACAAATAACGAGCTTGGGATTGAGGGAGGTTTGTTAGAAAATTAAAAATATCTCGTCAAAATAGCTGGCAGTTATTTTTTTCCGGTTGATCAACTTATCTCCGCTTCTTCTTGTTCTCTGCAGTGAACACGCATCTTAACGACGAAGGCCCGATGCCAGAACACGGTGGTTAAATAAACACAAACACCTCCGACGGGCCGGTGTTGCCGAGTTGTTTTTCTAGCAATAAATAGACGGAAGAAGAGCACATTTTTAGAAACTGGGTTTACTCCATGGTGTATTATCTTTTTTACATTGCTGTAATGTACATTGTGTAAAATTGATGGGAATCATAACAATATGGCTTTTAGAAGGAGAGACAGCAAAAATCCTCTGAAAATACAATGTCTCTGTTCTTTTATCATTATCACTTACTCGAGTGCAGCCACCTTTTTATTTGCCACTACATCACTGTTTAATTACATTATTTTTTGCCTTGAAAAGCCTCGTTTTAATAGAGATTTCATTGAAGTCTCATTTCAAAGTGATGCGTTAGAGTTTCTTTTACTGCTGACAAGAGCTGTCAGAGAAGGACGGACATAAGAGAAACCAGTCAAATGGATGATTGAAATCTTTGAAGACTATACCAAGATTTAATTTGGTCTGCGTCTACTTAGAAAGACATTTTCCTTTGAGCTTTTTTTATTTCAGTTTCACTGACAGGTAAAATATATCCGGAGTGAAATTATTCAGGTTGGTGAATCAACTATTTGCCCTGAAGGTCCTTGAATGAATCAGTGCTCGCGTGGATCTTTCAACATAATACTCTTTTCACCAGAACCGCTCATTAATTGCTTTCACTTCAAACACCATATCTGCTCTTAATCATAATGATGATGTGAGTTACCAAGTGTATGCATGGCTGAGCAAATAGAGCTACGGCAAAGTGGGAGCTGTTAAGGACAGTCTGGGAATACAAAGGAAGACATTTGCAAGTGACTGACATCATGTAGCGTCGCAATTTTAACCAGGGGTGGGAATCTGTAGGCACACCGTGACTCACTTTAATGTGATTCAGAGAGCTACGATGCAATTTCACAACATTATCAATGCATCAAACTGTTTGAGTTCTATGGGCTCTCATTTTTCTTTTTTGTGCTTCCTCTCGCCTCCGTCCTCCTGCCTGTGGCCAGGAAACCGATCTAAGAGGGCTGTCTTGAAGGATATCTCGAAGGAAAGGGAGGATGCACAGGTGTATCCTTTGCGGCAGTTTATTCGGTACCCGTTACTGACTTAAAGAAGCGTTACACACAGCTGCAATACACAAACCCTGTTGGGAGCAGGGTTTGCGTGATCAAACTTCATGACTTTCACCGTCTATGTGGCACCTGTGTTCACCTTTATATTACATATGTCACATTATGCCACGTTGAGAGTTCAACTAAAAGTAGATATTTAAGTTGTCATGAACACTGTTATGCTATGAGATCGTAGAAATACAGCAGTGGGCTATAAAAAAAACAATGAACAGATGATGCAGCTGTGCAACATGACATAGCCTTAAAATGGCGCCTCTGAAGCAGGGACGTTTTAAGGATGGCGCGGAAAGAAATTTAGGATGTGCAAAGTGAGAAATGAGAAGACGAGTACACGTTTTTTTTTGTCACCATTTGTAATGATCAATACTCAAAACAGATGGATGAATTTACTTCCTTTATCTTTTACCCTCCTCACCAAAACTGGGAAATGGTGGGCAAGATGGCGTCTGTGTAACATGTCTGGACGTCCTCAAGATATTGAGCTCCAAACTCTGAATTAAATGTGTCTACAATGTTAAACTACTTTTATGTAAGTGTTGTAAACCTGTGTGTATGCTTACCAGACTGTGGACACATCTCGACTGGATCAACTTCTCATGAAAAAGGCCTACAAACAAAGTAGCCTAGCTTAGAGATATCAAATACGACCTAGCATAAATAACTGTAGCGGTATAACCAAATTATAAGGTCATATAAACATTACCTCAATATAATAATACAACAAACACACATTTTTTAACAGATATAGATTTGGGGAAATACATTCAATGCTTTCTAGCCAAGAGCTAATATGTAGCTGCCAGCTTAGCTTAGTTTAGCACAAAGACCGGAAAACAGGCAAACAACGAGCTCAGCTTAGTCAAAAGGTAATTGTTAAGTGTAAAAACAACTTAGTTATGTAGCTAGCTGTGTCCCAGTTTCCAGTTTTTGCACCTCTAAGTTAACCAGCGGCTAGCTGTAGCTTAACATTCAGCATACAGACATGTGAGAGATATTAGTTTAGGTCTCAGCATAAATTGTACAGCATTTCCCAAAAATGACAAGCTATTATAACATACAAGGTTAAATGTATGGAGGACTTGTGATAAAAACTGAGCTGTCCCTTTTTACATTAAAAATATCAGCATTCATAACTGTTTTAAATGTGCCTTGAAGCATGAAAGATACATTATGTGCGATAACCATGTTATTAAAAAAGCGATAACCGAAAAAACGATCACAACTTGATGAAAGACTTCCATATTATCTCCTGAATGCTAATTGCCTTTGACTGCAGTTATTATGCAAAACACAGGCGTTGACCCCCCCGTCAGTATCCACCCTCCAAGGATGAAAGGATCAAACCACCATTCTCACATACAGCAGTCAAACAGTCTAATCTTCTCTACTCTAAGAAGCATGTTTTATGTCCTCAGAAGTGTCCAGGGACAGAAATGGGATTAACACCAGGGTGATTTTGCGGGCAGCCATTATTACATGCTTCAAATTAAAAGTCAACACAGACATTTGGGTATTGCTCCTGAATGACTTCCTGTACTCTATTTATAGCTGGCGTCCCACAGTGCTAATATTTGCTCTGCAGACGGTGACAGTTGGCTGGCACGATGCTGGGCAGGACTGAGCCAGATAAGCACACAATGATTTTTTTTTTTTTTTTTTATAGAGCGACATTTCCGGGATGCAGAATTCATCTTGTACAGTGGCACCACAATGCATGAAAATAACAATCACTCTAAACCAGGAACAGCATTTCCCCCCAGAGGACCGAGGAAAGATCACGCTGTGCTGTGTATCTGGTTAAAGTCAAATAAATGATATTCGAAGTAGACTCGGATGTCACTGCAGCAGCACTTTTCCATTAAAGTGGAGGTGGAAAACAAGGTTTTAAACCCCATGTATCTTCCTGCTTGGTAGGGATGTTATTTATTTAAGTAAGAGCAGGTGGAAATGCCAGAATTTATTCACAATGCTCTTATGTGATCCATATTAAACAACCTTTTGTTGTTTTTTTAAAGAGCTGGAAAGACTATATCCTAACCTTGTTTCGTATAGCAAAGTCAGGCCTATCTGAAACTGTCCTCCCCTCAAAAAACAGCAACATAAGTCATATTTTCAATGCTTAAAGCAGCTAAAAATCTATATTTTCTTCCCTTGGCGGATGGATGGATCAAATGTCCGTCTGTCTATGAAATGGATAACTTGTATTGGCAAGTCAACAGAGAATTACCATCGGACACAGTTCCCTCAGCTTTACTGAGAACCCTAACCCTTTCAGCTTTCAGCTTTTAGATTTTCCAGGTCACCTGGCAAATCCAAGTCCAACGATGCTGCTGTTAGGGTTGCCACGGGGACAAAACTTTCCCACCGACTGATGAGCCTGGACAACACCGGTAATGCCCAGTACACCAGCTTTTTGCACAGAAAACACTGAGTTAATGAACTGCTAATGCAAAATTAACATTTCCAACAGCAACCAAGTAATTCAAATTGCTTAAACCAGTGTTTTTCAACCCTGTTCCTGTCCCTTTTCCTGCATGTTTTAGCTGCTTTCCTGCTCCAACACACCTAATTCAAATGATCAGCTCGTCAGCCTGATGAAGCAGCCTGATAACGACCAATTCAAATCAGGGGGTGTTGGAGCAGGCAAACATCGAACGCTGCAGGACTGAAAAACACCGTGGCTTAAATCACAGAGGTGGAAGATTGAAAAACAGCTCATATGAATCATTCGTCGAGCAGTTATATAACTACAATCTATTTAGCTGTTTAGGTACAAGCACTTGTTGTCATCTGTTATTTAGACATTCTTGTGTAAAGCCATTTAAATGCTCATTTATCGACTTCACTGTGCGCTAATTAATCAAAACATAACGGCGCAGGGGAGGACGGACAGATTGTTCGTTACACAGCCTGTTTACAATCTGACAGTTATAGCTGATCGTTGGCAAAGGGGCATCAAACGCGGAGGTGACTTCAGCAGTAAACGTCCGCTGGAAGTGCCTTGTATCATTTTTATTGAGTGACTCAGCAGACACTGTTTGTCAGTGTCAGACATCAATACTGCGCTCTCCTAAATTAATACTTTTGAGATTTCCATACAGGTCCATTTTTCTACCCATTGACGTGTAAGCACATAAATCCTGAAGTTATTACTTTAACATTTCGAGAGCAGTTCGAGAACGAGGACTCCATCAACACCTTTATTATGAGGCGTAGTAAAGTTCAGACAGAGAAAGAGTGAGAATCGTGCCAGATAACATTAACCACATTAACAACGCAGACTCTTACACACCGAAGGAAATCTTTCCTCGCGGCTATTTATTCATAAAGCATAATCGCTCAGCACCGTGGTAGGATTGCTTTCATTAGCAATTCAAACAGGGCATGATTTTTCTCTGTGCCGATACAGATCTTTCTCCCCCTGGAGTTACTGGCTCCTGTTTTGAACGTCTTCATCAGCCATAAATAGCTCCCGCAACACAAATCCATTCATGAAATAACAGCATTATATTTAGGATTTTGTTTTTCTATTCAAGGGTAAAGCTGCGGCTTCGTAAAAGAAAAACAGAATCTTTTCCGATCCCCGTCTCGAGCCGGCGCGCGAGGAAAACATAACTTTGCCCGGGCAATCATTATTTTTCCCATCCATTATCGCGCCGAGGCCAAACGAGTCACCTCCGAGAGCCGCTGATCTCATCTGAGACAGTGCTTCTCTGAGCCCCTTTAATAGATGAGGGCTTCCCACAGGAATCCCCCTCTAATGCGGTAGAACACTTAGACCCTTCCAGCTGACTGATGGGCGCTACAGTCTGACACAGCCGGATACCTCGGCTTCTCACGTCCCACGTCTTTGGAGTAGCAGGGGGCACTGACGGGGTAATCGATGGGAGTGCTTGAGCTGTGCCGGTCACTTCGGAAATGACTCATTCAAACTAAATTAGACACTTCTTCTTGATATATTTTTGTCGTAACTTAATATGAATGTGCAAGAAAAAGATCCTGGGCTGGATTTGGCTGCAGAGGGTTGATGGTGCTGTACATTAAAGAGCATAGAGTGGGATTGTTTCAGAGGTGAGGGGGGCACAATTCACTTCCAGCAAATGACATACGACAAAACTGGCTATTGTGCCTTCCATTATAATGGAAGTCGAACATAAACAACATTACAGCTAAACTACTAGATTTGTGAGGCTGTAATAGGCAGCAGTGCCTTAAAGCTAAATGCTAGAAACATGTTAGCATGCTTACTCTGACAATTACAACATGCTGAAGAGATGCATATAATAGAGGTAGGCTGATTATCAGGGCCAATAATCAGCATTTTTCTGATTATTGGTCTGTGGTTTTTTCGTCTGAATGCAGATCAAATAAACTAATTTAAAAATGTGCTACTGGTAACGCATCACAATTAATAGCCTATAAACAATCAAACAATATGTATCTGCAAAGTAACTAGGAACTAAATTTATCCAAGAAATGCTGTGGAGAGGTAGCAGATAAAGGAAATACTCAAGTAAAGTACCTCAAAATTGTTCTTTAGTACAGTACTTGAGTAAACTGTAGTTTGGTTTATTCCACTACTGGTTATTCTAAAATTCGACACTGAGATTTCAATTTTTATTGCAAATGACTAGCAGCTCCAAATGTCGGTTATATGTCTCTTTGATTTCTAATAATCAGTATCAGCCCTGAAAAAGCCATATCGGTCGACCTCAAACATATAATGTAGGGTTGGTCATTTGGGCGAAAACACTGTTGTTGTTCTGTTATTTGGCTACTTTAATGGTCCTAACTCGAAAATACAATGTTCATGAGTCAGTTCACTTGTACCAGGTGACGAGACGGACCTTTAAACAATCTGCTTTCTCATCAAGGGAAGGATGCAGGAATTTGCTGCCACTAACAAACATTACCATCCACAGAATCATGTCACTGGCATGGCTAAAAATGACAAATGCAGCGTACGTTTCTTTGACAGAAACTTAACGATGATGTTACATTTTTCCCGTCTTCTTTAGTGCGCTGAGCTATTCGTAGCATCAGCTCAGAGAATAAAACAAAACCTGAAAAGCATACACAGGAGGTAGAAGTGCTGTCTTCATCTGTACAGCCTGTCAGAGTGTGCCTGACAGGTGATACCCAGGGCAAAAACTAAAAAAAAAAAAAAAGACAGCAGATCACTTGCTGCTGCTGTTGTTGACGCTTATTGCTGTGATCACAGTTAGAACCGAAGGCAACTCAAATGTACCCATCATTATTATCATCACCTCGGAGCCTTTCTCTCATCTAAATTTAAGCAGCCGAACAGAGAGAGGACTCAAACAGAAACAATGAGACAAAAATAGGACTTTGAAACAAGCGAGTAAACATGCCCTCCACGATCCCAGCTCTGAAATTAAGCCCTTATATTCATGCCGTGACCTTATCCCGAGTCGCCAAGGGCACCTAAAAATAACTTTATGCAAAACAGATGTGAATAATTAAAGATGAAACAAAAAGAAAATGAAAATGTATCGAGGCGACTAAAGAGCAGCAGCGATCTTCTTGCATTCTTCTGCAGCTTTTCAAGTCAATCATCATCATCATCATCTGGCTTCAGAGTTAATATCACGTCTGTCAGAGGGAAAACAGTCGGGAGCGGATTCAGTAATCTCGGCTGGTTTCGAACATCAACAGCTCATCTCAATCCGACTGACAACCGCGGCATCGAGATAACCGGTCCTGTGAGAGAAAACTTCTGCCGGGCTTCTTTGTGCTTCGTCTGAGTCGTAATGGCACGCGCGCCGTCTTTTCTACAGGAGTTTTCCATTTTCACTCTGAAGGTGCAGGGTTTATTTTTAGGCGCGGGTTCCTCTGGATTGGCGCCGAGCTCGGATGGGGGGACATGATGTGTCAGAAACGGCGAGGCGGGTTTGAATTTTTCAGAGGAACAGAACACGGAGATGGGATCCGGCTCTCCGGTGGAGGAGCACTTTCAGCTGATGTGCACACACACACACATCGAGGATACACAGGCATCTGCAGTACTTAATCTCTCTCCTCCACACACACACACACACACACAGAGTTCCACAATTGAAAACATGCTCAAAAAGACTCTCCCCACTGGACTGACAGCATTTCCCATTTCACAGACAGCTGTCACACACATCACACACAAAGGGGTCTCGGATGTTAGGGGGCCTCGCTGTATCACGCCGAGCAGGAAGCCGGATAGTGCCGGTGTGTGTGCGTTGTCATTGCAGCAGGCATCTTTTCCCAAGACGGGGTCTCTCGGTTTCCTCTCGTTGCATAATTCACTTTACTCCAGGCCAGGGGAACCTTGTTGGCGCTAAAAACACTCCAGAGAGACGGCGGGGAGCTGCATAATAATGAGCCGCAGATAAGACCCTAAGCCGTGGTTTGATTACATGTGTTAGTGCTTACAGAGGCGAAACCGAGTCTCACGGCTGTCAGCGCTAAACCGGCAAACACAGCGATCAGATTTAAGCTTAGACAACCTGGAAGGCTTTAAAAAGAATCACACAAGTCACCAAATGTATCCCCTTACAACTCGCGCTATATATACTGCCGGCCGCGTTATACACTCGCCATAACAAGTCCCAAAGGCCTCACAAAGAAAATCAATAGAGAATATGATGTGCAGCAGTTTTTAATAACATGAGGCCGAGGCTTTTTAGAAATCAATACGTGTTGAGTGCAACAGTGAGGAAAATAAACTCGCAGTTTCAAACGTAGCGGGGGGAAGACGGAGGGGGGAAAAAATTTCACAGCCGTGACAAATTTGATTCAGCGTACGAATGTTGAGCAGAAACACGCAATAAAGTCAATACAGAAGTCAACAGTTGATGGAAATTTGACTTAGCACTCGCAGCAACCTTCCCGACAAAATTAAACCCCTGATACACACTGTACGTAAAGTGACAGCAGCGCTAACACACACACACACACACACACACACACACACACATCTTGTTAGATCCGACACACAAACGCCTTTGTTGTGACTACAAAGACAGCCAAGATCCCCGCTGCATCTCCCCCTAAATTGCGATAAAGTTATCTTCAAACGAAAAAGGAAGAATTAAGGTGGATCTGCCCGGCACGCTGAGGATTTCTAGGCATTAATACAGAAATGATAGTTGAGGAATAAAAGGACAGAAGGGGCTCCCGATAAGCTTCGACTAAACCCAGACCTGTGACGGGGAAAAGAATGGGGCCGTTATTAAATTTCAAAATACCCACGGCAGCCGCCGGATTAAAACACAAGGAGACGAGTGCGACAAGAGGCGCGTTTAGCGGAGTGAAGCACCTGTCAGCCCGGCGCGAGGCTGAATAGCCCCGTCCTCACCTGCCCGCCCAAACAAACCCGCCAAAAAAACAGCTCCAGAGGTTCATTTAACCTGCTCGAAGCACGTCGAGTGTGACAATATCCTAAATCCATTAAATACCGCCTCTTGACGGAGGAAAGTGCGACCAAAAACGGCACCTTTGTAACCTGAAGTGGATTCAGGAGAGGGTGATAGAGCCCAAACAGATAACAGATCCACACAGACAGGCTACTTTGTTAAAGAGGTGGCTTCTTCCGAGCTGTGTTTTCAGCAGCACAGATGCTACTGAATGATCACAGAAATACTTGTCACTTTGATCAGGAAGGCGACGTCACGCTAAAGAATATATGGGCCACAGGATAGTGTAGAATTGACTTGAGAGAATAATATAGACACGAGATGAATCAGGACTAAGATGACTTAATCCTTCAGCGCCTCAAACAGCGCTGTGGATTTATCAATACACGGCACGGTTAAGCTAGTGATACCTCAGAGCCATGGTCAAGGCCGTGGATTCGATCTTACTGAACATCAATCGGATGAGAGATCAGTAAGTGAGGCAAAAGAACCCCATGCCGTCTCTTTTGCAAAGGTAACATGCTGGTGTTTAGCAGGTATGATGTTCACCATCTTAGTTCAGTGTGTCAGCGAGCAAAGAGTAAAGGTCAGGGCATCAGCAAACGTTGTCACAGTCCATCTTGAGAGGGACATGGATATCTGTACCAGATTTAAAGGCAGTCCATCCAGTTTTAAGATGCTTCACAAGAAACATTCAATTTCAATCTCCCTGTAGCTATTGTGAAAAAGTTAGGGGATCGTCAAAGCCACGAGGATACATCATCGGGAGACAAGGACTGTCTCCAAGAGTTCATCACAATCCATGTCATAGCTGGTCAGATATTTCAGTCTGGACCGACACAAGTCGAACACTGAGCAGAAGAGCAAAACATAATATTCAATCTAATGTCAGAGACACAGAAAAGGATATAAAGTCAAAAAAAGTCTTTCACAAGGGTCACGTAGGGAGAAAAAGTCTGCAGAGCTGTCACTGAGGTTTTGACAATAATCCAACTAATCACAGTGATGGGGGGATTTAGCTCATAAAGTTCTCTTCTGGGAAAAGTAGAAAGAGTCAAAAGGTCGCGCACTCACACAAAATCCTCTATTCCGCGATTATTATTCATACAACTGAACACAACTGCGTCTGAGCGTCAGGCTCACTGAGTCATTGCTAAACAGGGCTATAAAGGTACTTCTGGATGGGAACAAATACAGTGTTGTTGAGTCTATTTAAGGCACATCCCCGGTACGCTGCCATGTTATTGCCTCTCTATTCCACAGGAGACAAGAGAAGGCCTGATTATTTAACAACAATGGAGTTTTTTGAGCCATGAATTAAAAGGATCCATGAATTTAAATGACTTAAAAACACTGATGTGACGCCGGCAGCAGCCCCCCCTCCCTCCTACGCGACTTTTCCAAACGGCTGAACTTTGAAATAAGAAATCCATTAGACAGGTTTGCTTTCCTAAAAGCGCGCTCCGTGAAAAACTCATTAGCAACACTATCGTCTAATCTGCGGACTGGTGAGAGCGACGAGTGTGTGAGCGTGAATTATGAATTAGTATCGGTGGCAAATCTGTTCAGCTAAACCGTCGTCTGACACGCTGAGAGCTCAGCTAAGAGCAGATATTGGCTCAACCGGGTCTCAGAAATAACTGCATGTATTCTATATACTGTAGATCCCGGTGACGGCATGATGCGATACAGGGGCTTAGAGATGTTATAGCTGCAAAGCCACTTCAACGCTAACAAATGTATACGCTCCAACTTGAACCCTGCTCGTTTTTTTATCTCCTCTGTCTGTTCATGGAGTGTGTGTGTGTGTTTGTGTGAGCACTGTAAACAGGGCACTGCAGCGAAAGGTCACGTACTGCATGCAAATTCGACCTTTCCTGGAGACATCCCGCCAAGATAAATCCAGGGTCTACCAGCTAAACACCTCGGTGAAAAAAAACCCAACCATCGAATCGGCCTGTTATCTCCAGAGGTGGCGAGGATACATAACCTCTCTTCAAACGGGCTCGATACTCAAAACGGCAGCGTCGACGCTCGAATTCTGCACCATAACGCGATTTTCATAATGCTCCATCAGTCCCCAATTATCAGCTCCTCGTCTTTTTTTTTTTTTTGTCACACTGAAAGCAGAGGAATCCCCGCTAATCCCAGCCTTCACCCTCCTCATTACCGACATATCGCCGGCGTTCCCGCTGTCATCCATTATCCGGGATATTCCCATCATGCCCACCGCCACCCCCTCCCCCCACCGCTTCTGCTCTTCCTCCTCCTCGCTGGTACGTCCCTGACTCATGGCTCCCCGAGTCTTAACGAGCCATCGAGAGATAATTGCTCCGCGAGGGTCAGCGCTAACTGACACCGCCGCCTCCAGCGCGTCGTTCAGTCGAGCCTCCGTCAGGGTTTAATAGAACGTCGGGCTGCGTTCACCCGCCAGGCTTTTTTCCGAACCGGTCGAAACCCTAACGACTGCCGAGTCCACTAATTTCAGATCAAGCTCGTCTCTGGGCTGCTGAGCACAGCGATACCGACCGCAAATTCTGACGTGTGCCTCAAAGCAAAGAGCGCTTGAGCAATCAAACGGAGGCGCACTTGAGGTGTTTGTTCAAGAATAAAGTTAAGTTCTTTTCTGCTTCTTATTCGATGCCGATCACACGGCTGTGCGGCAGAAAACAGCTCAGACATTTACACCACTAAAACCATCACAGAAAACAATCCTAAAAACCCAAGGACGAACTCTCACGGGACTCAGCTCAGCCCGTCCCAAAGCCACAACGTTTTAAATCGATGCAGACTGTACGGCACGGACGTCCTTGGCGCCAAGGGCGAGCGTGTGTGACTTCTGAGACGCAGCGGGGTTCAGCGCCGCTCCCGCGTGATGTGATCCGAGGGGAAGGCTTGTACTCCGGGCGCACGCTGCGTCCTCTTCCGCCCTGCCAGCGGCTCTGACCTCGACAGATGACAACGGACGGCCACGAGGGGCGATGGGGAAGTGCTGTACATGTCAGCTCTCTGCTGGCACGGAGAGCTGAGGACCGGCTTCACACACGTCCAGAAATAGAGCTTTTTATGTCAGGCGGGCAGAGTGAGCAGGGAATGATTCTGCCTGGTCTTTAACAGGGCCTCGTTTTTGGGTATTTTACTTATTTATCATGCCGACTGCGTGTCTCATCCCGAGGAAGAGATCTGGTTGTTATAAATAGTGATGAAACGGGCACCAAAGGATCAGTCAGACTTGCAGAATACGCTTTTCATCACAGGTGTGGGGACAGTAAAGTATTTCAGAACCTAACAGGACATTTCAATTTTGTTTTAATTTATCCGAATCATCTTTCAGGGCTCAGGAACACCTCGTAATAAAAAGGAGGTGATCATCTACAGTGAATTTCGTGAGAATGCACGATTACATTTTTAGCCCTTTTCAGACATAAGACACATTTCTTTGCTGGATCTGTTAAAGCGACAGTGTTTGGTCCTTTAGAAAATAGGTGGCAAGTACATAAATATTCATTGAAGCAAAATAGAGCCACGGTGCCAGTGTGATGTTTGGCACGTCGTGCTCAGACGAGTATTGGCACTGCGGTAAAATAATGTCACCGAGGGAGAAAAAGTGTTTTCTGCTTACTCACAGGCAATTAAAGCTGCGGATAACAGAGAGCCTCTCGTCTATCAGAGGACACATTTTCTCATCAACTCTATAATTTATCAGAGGGCACGGGGTCTGTTGTCCGTTTCATAATGTCAGGGCACAGAATGAATTTAAGTGTAATATGCGCGTTTAATATGTATGTAAAGCGTTTTGCTGGATGTTCATCATTTCTCCCACGCTGTTAACAAAGGGAGGGCTGGTTGGATTATCACTGGGGTCGAGGTGTCTTTTGTTCTACGAGGGAAAATAACATGTTTTCTTTTTGACTTTTGACCCAACACCTTTCAAAAAAAGTCTCAATATTAACCCACGTTTATTTTCTTTCGGCTTAAGAGACTTGAACTTTAATAAATATTCATTTAGAGCCTTTGCAGCATCCAATTCAGACATGTTGAAGAAAGGTTACCCGGTCCAACCCAGTATGATCGCCGTCATTGTCATTAACCTAACAAGGAACGTGTCTGAAAGGGGTTCAGCAGACGTGTTGACCCAAGTGTCGGTCAAAGGGAGAGTTTGGCCTTCGCAGCGATGTTATCAGAAAGGTCGGGTGCTCGGCTAATTAATCATGTCCGTAACCCCACTTTGGGGTGGCCCCCAACCATCCAATCAGACGCCCTCGCCTCACTTTGGTCTCGTTTAGAACAAAGCCATCCTTCCAGCAGACGCCCGTATTGATTTCCCATTATATGACCGAGTCTTTACATAATGATCCTGCATAATCTCACTGTTAAACGACTTGGCACAGTTAATGTGGGGAATCCGCACACAAATGAACCGTATACAGTCATTACCTCTCGATGTTACTTTACCTGGAGGCAGTAGACGGGACACAAATGATCCATCGCTAGTTTTTTTTCAACTTTTACACCTAATTTGTGCGAATGTGCCAAGCAGCTGTGCGACGTCGCCTTATTTGCATTCCGACGGCCGGTTTTTGACGCATTGCCACATGCTGGCATGCAGACCGCTGTCCTCTCTCCAAATCGCCTGCTAAGTAGCTTCTGGACATCAGGTGTCACCCCGTCCCTCCATCCGTCCGTCTGTCTGTACAGTGTGTGGCTGCTGTGCTCACATCTTTTTTTTTTTTTTTCACAGCCTCTGATGGGAGTTCAACCAGACAGCAAACTGCCTCTGTCACCAGGCGCTCGCATCCAGCTGGATTCTCCTCTGACAAAAATCATTCTGCCTTTTTTTTTCTTCTTCCCTCTCTATCCGGCGCCAGCAACAGCGAGAGGAGAAAAAAAAAAAGCACAATGCGGCGGCTCCCCGCTGACAATGTGACACCGACGATTTCTTTTTCGATAACATGTTTGTTTGTCAGCTTTTGTCGTGATAAAGTCGCCATGGTGACGATGAGGAGTGTCTTAATGCTGGAGAATAATAACGACTCCCATCCATCAGGAGCCAAAGATTTGAAGTTTTTAAGTCTGGCAGCCGTCGACAGCCTGAACCGTTTAAGACAACCTGTCACTTAACGCTGACACCGTGAGCCGTGATGCATGCAGGAGCCATCAGGGGAGGCTCATTAAAGCCCTAATACAGTGAGGAAAACTTTATAAATCCCACTGACTCAATATTCAATATTCAAAAATGGATGTAGAACATTTCCTAGAGAGGCTGAGGAAACCAAGCACATCTTCCCGGCTGTGAAATTAATCAGCCATGTTTAATGGAAGCTGGCACGGGCGGCTGATTATTCCCCAAGCAGAGAATCCAGGATGAGGAGGGGGGGGAGAAAAAACAGCGTGCTAGCATTTACGGCAGGGAGAAGCTTGCAGGCGATCGTAGCCGCTGGGTGAAGGGAGCGTTCAAGACGACACTTCACACATCGGTGAGACAGCAGGGCCGCGGGCAGCCGAGCAGCCCCTCACTCCTCGCCGCCTGTCACTGATGGCGCGACGAGGGTCTGTCGTTGTGACCTCTTCCCTCAGCGCTCGCAGCCTGCTGTACTTCACGCTGTAGTGACCCGAGGAGCAGCCGGGCACATTTTGAAGATCACTCTCTGAATAATATTATAAACTAACGGTAATGTATTCAAGTAATTACTGTTGTTGAGTTGTGGTCCAGCAACCCGTCTACAGCCATCCTCAACTGACCTCTGTCTTATAAAGCACAAACTTGACTCAAGTAACAGTATGTATGATATTGTCTTGGATGTTTCGCTGAAAATGCATGTAGCAGGATGAACTACCTCATGATTTTACCTTAGGGAGACAAAAAAATGAGAGTTATGGTCTTCAGTATTGGGTCAAACATAAGAATGATCCCACTTCAGTGTATTCATTTCCAGTTGTAGGATTTCATTGTGCAAACTGGTGGATTTTATAGTATTTTAAAGTTACAAAGTGAGTTCTCTGATTACTCCATCAATCATTTGCTCAGGCTGGGTTAATCGATTGCTTGGTTTTGGAAAAAATGTGAAAAATTTTGATATTTTTTTCCTAAAATGTCTTGTTTTGACCACAAACCGTAGATACTCTTACTTTTTACTTTAATGGATGGCGAAAGAAACCAGTCAATTGTCACACTTAAGATGTTGAAATCAGCGATTTCTGACATTTTTCTCAAAACGAGTACGTGATTAAGAAAGTAGTTATTCCATGAAAACTAAAGCTCGATTGATTTATCGGTCAGTCGAAATTAGCATATAGTATTGGACCATCACAGATATCAGTTCCCACTTGTATGTTGCCCGACATTTATATTTTAGAGAATACAATGCAGGAAAAAAGATACCTGGGTACTTTGTAATTATTAAATTCCCAGTGAAGTTTACCGTTTCATTACACTGATGTCATTTTAGACAACAGCGTTGATTGTTTATCTGTAAAGATCCTGTCTCCATCTTTGTCACAAGTGTTGACAGCCACATTTGAGGGATCACTGCAAATAATGTGGCTGTAACGGCCAATGTATCGACCTCATATCGGCATCAGCCCCAAATTACAAGTATCTGTCGGGGTCTAATGAAAAGTCCAAAAAAGACAAAAATGCCCATCAGAGTCACATCTAAGAGCCGAGGTGATGCCCTCAAATGTCATGTTTTGTCCGACCAACAGTTCAAAACAAGGGACGCACGATATGGAGTTTTTCAGCCGTTAACGATAACAGACAGTTATCTGCTTCTCTTGTCCAATACCGATAAGATAACCGATAATACATTTTTACTGTAGATAACGCTAACCTGAGGGTAACCACATCTCTAATAAGATGTTTTTGTGTTACAACTTGACGACTTTTTCTCTCCTGCAAATGCGCTGAATTCCTCTTCGTCTTCTTCTTCTTTGTGTTTATGGGCGGATTGCGAGCCAACTTTAAAAAGGTGTGTGGATCCTGCTCCTGTAAAATCAGTGAAGAGCAATTTGGCCTCAGATTATCAGCTCTATTCAGTCTCATTATTCACTGATAACCATCCATCCATTATCTGGAACGGTTTATTCTTTTCAGGGTCATTGGGGGGGGGCTGGAGCCGATCCCAGCTGACATTGGGCGACGGCGGGGTTCACCCTGGATAAAGCGCAAGCTCATCGCAGGGCTGAGCATATAGGGACAAACAACCACTGACACTCACATCCACACCTACAGACAATTCAGAGTGACCGATTAACTTCTTTTTGCATGTCTTGTGTCAGGAGTGTGGAGGAAGCCAGGGACGAGGACAAGATGCAAACTATGCACAGAATGGATCTGCCCAAGCCGGTCTCGAACCCAGGTCCTTCTTGTTGTGTTGTAATAGCAATAAACACTGAGCTGCCGTGCTGATATGTTCTAATATTGGCTGATAATTATCATTACTATTATTTGTCCAATATATGTCATGGATCCCTGTCCAAAACTCAGCGATATTCGATTCACAATTATCTAAAAGCCAGAAAAAACATCAAATCCTGACATTTGAGAAGCTGGAACTTCAGCAAATACTAATTGACTCCTGCCAGTTAATTGTTTTGTGGATCAACTCCTCCATTATGCAACCAATTTTCGGCATCAGTTCTAATTAGCTGGTTTTTAATTTATGTTACACTTGTTTTTTTGGTAATTGCAGCCGGCAGCGGGAGTATCATCACTCAGGAGGGAAGTAAAAAGTAAAAAAAGCATTTACACCTGAGACTGGACTCCATCAGAAGCTACAGCATCACCTGGCACCAACACAAACAACCGTCCGTCAGCTCGGTGCGCACAGCCGGAGGCACACACTGTCCTGATCCCCCTGCCTAGGTGCGTCTCACAACACCGTGCCACAATCCAAACACTTCCCACACACACATAGATACACACACACACACACACGTCGCCTCACTCACTTTCGTGCTTTGAAGTTCCCCATGTGTGCCTCGGAACTCCCGGGCTCTTGATAATCGCTCTGCCGGCGGATTTGAGGGCGTCCATCCCGAGGTGTGTCCGCTCCGCTCTCCGGCAGGTGGACTCCCCTCCGCTCTGCGGGACCACAGGGAGCTGAAGGCGGGCAGGCAGGCTGGGCTCGACGGCGGCAGGCGGGCGGGCGGTGGATGCGCAAAAGAAGAAGAGGAGGAGGGAGAGGAAGAAAAAGACGAAGAGTGGTGATAATACAAGTTCCCACCCCTGAACGCGTGTCGCTGGCTCTCTCTCTCTCTCCACGCTCACACACACACACGAGGCTGATCACCGGCAGAGGAAGCAGCATGTGCACCTACTGCACCCGCTCCCAAAGTTAAGGGCGTGTCCTCCAACCTTGATGAGCTCACAGCTTCCTCCTGCACGCGGATCCGGACCGAGCCTGGCGCAGAACCGCCGCTGCTGTGGAGCGGACTCAGACTCACTAATGACTTTATAGATGATGAGCTTTCTCTCTCAGAGGAGCTTCTGTGGTTTATTGACTTGTGGTGGATGCATTATGGGAAATACAAAAATCCCCCTTTTCCTGCCTCCCATCGTTGCCTGTTTACTCCAGGCTGGTTCATAGATGTGTGCAAAATACATTTACTCCAGTACTTTTACTTAACTTGAGTATTTCCATTTTATATTTCTTCTCCATAACATTCCAGGGTAACTATTGTCATTTTTACTTGACTACTTCCCTCTGATAACTTCAGTTACCACAAACTTAAAGGGTAACTCCACCAATTCCACACATTTAAAGGTACACTCTGTAGTTTTCGGGGAAGAAATTTTAACCAGAATGTGCCTAAACATATTTAGGTAAACAAACGCTTTGTGTTTTAATGACTGAATAAACTGAATAAACAAACTCACCTTCAAGGACAACACGATTTCATTCTGTTTTACTTTGTTTATATGTGGCGGACCCTGCCACCTTCCTAGCTTCAAACAGTGTTCTGGGGACCTTATTGTCCTCTGAGAACAGCTTGTTCATTCTTGATGAATGGAAAAGATGAATATTTCTGAGCTTGTATTATTACCTCATTAATATTTCAAATATTTGAATTTCTTCTCCAAAACCACGTATTGCCCCTTTAAAGTGTGTTTACTGTTACGGGTCTTGGGGAGGACAACTTCATATGTGGTAACAAGTGGTGTTAGGCTTTTTGTGGCTCAAGAGGAAGCTGCATGTCATCTGAGAAATTCCCTCTCGTGATGTTAAGCAGAGGCTAAATTGCATTGTGGGAAATGTAGGCGTTGGCTTATTTTAGAGGAATTTAATGTCATTGTCTTTCCTCTTTCCTGACATTAAGGACCATGTTTGAAATAAGTGTTCTCACTTTTACATGTATCCATTGGATTCATTCGCCTCTATATACATAAATAACATCCATCAATATATTAAAGGTTTTGAAAGGCAGTCTGCTGGTCTACAGTTGCACTGTGTAACACTGTTGGACTCATTGTGGACAGTTTCAGTGGAGGCATTTTATCAGATTACATGCTCAGCTTCCTCCGGAGCCACCCAGGTCTTTATCCTACTTTTTCCTAATATATAGTAGAACTCCCCAAAACCTGTAAACACACTTAAATGTGTAAAATTGGTGTAGTTACCCTTTAAGAGAGTCAAATTAATATTAGAAAATATGATCATCATGTATCATTAGTGGTTAATATAAGCTGAGGACAGCTGCCCAGCAGTATAAAATAACCACAACATTAATGCATCTAATATTTATAATCCAATAGAGATGATTCTGAATGGGACATTCTACATGAGGACCAGTACAGAGTATTTCAACATAGTAGTAATACTGCTTTTACTTACTTTACTATACAGCACTGTCCATAAATGATCAACTTACAACTGCAAATGCTTCAAGTATTCTTTTTCTATATGTTGGCGCCCTCTATTGACCCAAACATTTATTACAGCGTTGCTGTTGCCCACCTTTACTCACTGCACACGCACTGTATAAGCACGGTGATATCAGTAGTATTACTATTAGTTTTTTTATTTGTGTGTTTTTTTTTACAAAATGATCTACTGTATGGATTATTTTTAAATCTCCAATTGGAGACTTTGTGGTCTAAAGCAGTGGATCTGGAGAGCCACACAGGGTTGTAAGATGTATCTGAGGGCTCACAAGATGACTGACAGCAGAGGAAAGATGAAGAAAAAACTAATTTCAGCCAAATAAATGCTTGTTTCTCTTTTCAGGCTTTCAACTACACTGCTGCTTTTTTTCTAGAGCAATTTATTTAAGAAAAAATGTAAAATAACAAAAAGTGCTGAGCTAGACTTGTAGCCAGTTCTGAGATGATATTTAAAGGTCACAAGTCAAAAAGGGTCAGTTTCCTATCTTTACTTCTCCTGTAAAGCTAAACAATACCGCAAAATCCCCCCTAAAATGGTTTGTCTAAACGTGTCATACTAAGAAACAGGTTTCCACTTGAGCTTTCGCCCGAGAAAAATCAATTGTGACAGATACAAAACATGCGTTGTGTCCTTCATGGTGAAATCTTTATTCCGTTTCTCTCCACACAACCCAGCACAGGTTACCACGTCAGGTCCGACGTTCATCCCTCACAAGTATTTCACACTCAGGAACATAAAGCAGAGCACGTATAGTCATGTATTTCTCATAAGTCATCTAGAAAGGGGTTATTAGATTTCAGCCTGAGGTGGCATGCTGCTGTTGTCATTTTTGGTGCTCTGTGATCATTTGAGAGGGTCTTGAGTTTATACTGAATGCTCTCAGCAGCACACACTACTGCGACTACACTTCACTGCGGGGTTTTGCGCGTGGCGTGGGCGTATGTGTGTGTGTGTGCGCGCGTGTGTGTGAAACTGCTCGTGTGTGTGTTCGTGTGTTATCCTGCGTACACAGCAAGTAGTAGTAGAATCATGCGGCTACTTTTAAATTTAAGAACTCTTCAGAAAAAAGAGTAGCTGCATTAGCATTAGCAATTTTTTTTTTTTTTTTTACAAACTAAAGCAGTTTCTTTAAGCCTCTTAAAAGGCTGTAATCTGCACTAAAACAATGCAAAAAAGTGACACTGCCCCCTTTGCCGCTTCCATGGAAGACTGTGGATTTGAGAATAATATCATTAAATGGTATTTATAAGCCCTCCGGTCACTTTTCGAACACAATGTCACAGAGCACTTGTTACTCCAACAGAGAACAACGGTTACAGGCTTCACCAGTTTTTTTTTCCAGGATGTCATTTGCAGCTGGACTTCTCGTACAGAATGTAATTGAACAGTGAAGCATGCGTCGTCTGTTTTGAGGTTTGCCAAATTCAGGTGTGCATCTTAAATTACTGGAGATGTTCTTCAAAGGTAGACAAATTCCCCACCCTGTCTGTCTGGCTTGAGAGGCATTCGATAATTACTCGGTGACACAACAGTTGTCAGACCCTTTAACCCTTTCCTGAAACAAATCATGCTCGTGGGGGTGTGTTTATTCATAAAGGGTGTGGAAGGAGGGGAGGTGAGATCACTAAAAGAAGTATAAGAGTACAGCCAGACGAAGAGAGAGGGGGCTTCATTGAATAGATTTATCATGGGGGGGGGGGGAGTCAGGTAGTGTCTCTCAGAAAGGACAACACAGAAAAAGAACAGACCGAACTAGTCAGCTAACATGCTCTCAGTCGATGATGAACGCTATCCTGTCTGCCTGTCGGTATATCATCCCCCTCTGATTTTTCTTAAATGCAATAGTCTCATGCTATTTGTCTCACACACACGCTGTCACACACTCTCATGTTTATCATTTTGCTCTGTCTAAAACCCGCGTCTTTCCTTAGAGGCTGGAGCTAGAAGGCAACTGGTGGGAGGGCCTGTCTTTTTAAAGCAGGAGGTGGCCTTGGACAAATGATTTTCAGGGTCAATCCAGCGACGCGTCAGCTCGTAAGAACCTGACTAGTCTTCAACCAAGCGCAAAGCCTGCACCGGAGGGGGACCTCATACACCGTCTATTTCAAAGACTGGGTAAACTGTCTCTTCGTGTCCTCTGGCGTCCCCTCCTGGTTTCTCTCTTCCCTCCTGCTCCTCTCCTTCTCCTCCTCCTCCTCCTCCTCCTCCGCCCTCTCGCCGCTCCTCCCGTTCTGAGGCACGCAGGTAGTCTTGGGGCGCGGACTGCGAGTGTCCCAGGGACTCCGCCGACAGGCTTCGGCTAGACAGGATGCTACTTAGGCTGGACTGGCGGGCGCCTCTGGGATGGGTCTCAATTTCCACACGGACTTCGATATTGGTTCCTTCTCTGTGAGGACAGTAGAGACACGAGGAAATCAATACAAAGCTGCCAGGCAAGCGAAAGTCTTTCTGACTTCAGGATTGTATGCTTAAACGAAGGTATTACACTGGATAAAAGTTTCCAAAAAGTAATTAAAGAACAAGATCAAGAGTCTACAGCCATGCTAGCAGCTCTCAAAGGCTGTACTTATAGTGTTGCTTTGAGCTAAATGCTAGCATGCTGAAGCTCGGCCGGTCTTTTGCATACCACATTTACCATCTTATGCCTCGTTTCCACATAGCTCTGCGTATGTTCTTCTTTATTTTCGTTTCGTTTCGGAATATCGTACGTTAAAAAGTTTTTAGATTTGCGTTGGATTTTGAAACAGACCAGACAGAGGAAGTTAGCATGATTTGGCTAACTGCTTGATGAAAGTTCATGGTGATGCATGGTGGTTCGCACGTCTTTTAACAAAATATTTTTAAAAAACTGGCCTCACTTTTTTGTCAGCATGCATTATTGGTTCTGGTTTTGTCTCATTAATGCACCGTACGCATATAAAAACAGAAGGTTATCTTCTTATCTTTCCCATGTACGGTGGTATTTCTATCCACCCTTGAAGAAATACATTTCCTTGTGTTGAACACTAGGGGGCGTAAGTCCGTACTTATGAAAACAAAACAAAATGCTTTGGAAAGGAGGCATTAGTTTAGGGTTGATGGGGGGATTATTAGTTTTGTTAATGTGTCAGGTTTTTGGTATTAAGCCAAATAATTTTAGAAGTTCACAAATCAACAACGTTATTAAAAAACACGGGTATCTGTGCAAATTATCACGGCAAATCCATCCAATAGCAGTCAAGATATTTCAGCCTGGACCAACAGACTGACTAACTTTAAATCCCAAGACCTGTGGAATCCACCTGGCTAAAAATCCTGCCTCAAACATAAAAAAGAAGTTTAGAAACAGGCAACATTTACCTCAAAGAAAGCGCCTGTGTGTCATCGAGATTGCTGTCAGGCACAATAACCACCTCGCAGTCTGATTGGCTGTCCTGCTTGGTGTATCCGTGGTGTTTAGTGGCTTCATCCAATTCCTCATAGCTATCTAGCTCCGGGGGCGTGGTGCTCGTGCTTGGGAGGACGCCCACTTCCTGTACACTGACTCTGACTTCCTGGACGCTGGTGTCGCTGAGCGACGAGTTGTTCTGACCCGTCCAGTGGTCACTGACTACATGAGAGAATAGAAGATCTATAAGAGAAGTTGAAACTTCATCAGATCAGGCCGCGGAGCAAAGAATTACATTTCACTTAGTACTTATGTCAAGAGTCATTAACTACACAGTTCTTAAAAGAATAGCTCAATAATTTGGGATATATGCTTATTTGCTTTTGTTATTTTACTGGTTTTACTGGATCTTTGAGCTGTGGACATGGCTGGTTCCCTCTGCCTCCAGTCTTTATGCTAAGCGAAGCTAACTGTTTGCCCATCTGACACTTGGCAAGAAAGCGAACAAGCATATTTCCCAAAATGTCAAACTATTCCTTTTAAATTCTGTACTCACAGCTGGCTAAGTCCTCCAGTTGTATTTTGTGTGTTTCAGGGGGCTCGCTCTGCGGTCGACACCAACCGTTCCTACAGAGCGACATGGGGACGACCCCATAGACGTACGTCAGCATTAGTGGCACACCCACACCTGCAGGGAAACAGAAGTATGAACAAACCAATTCAGATGTATTTCTCAGAATTATTATATCCATGATATTAAAAAATAATATTAACATTGTCTTAATAATACACTTATGATGATATCGTCTGAAGAGTGGAACAGCGAAGATGTTCTGCCTCCTGCAGTCTTTTTTTATGAGTTTATCTGATTGTCTTTTTCACTAGTAACTGTATCTTATCCACCTCTCTATACTTTTATTTTGAGGCTCATGTATTTGTCAAAAAAACAGAGACAAAACACACAGTAAACAAAGTTAAAGATTGATTTGACTGCCACTTTTTTCAAATTACTACAGATATCGCAATATCGTTATCATGAATCTGTTTCGCCGTGATACTCCTGATGTGCAAGATATTGTGACAGCCCTAATCGTTTGTCTGGAGATTGTGCCAAAATATATTTTAATAACATATAAATGGTTACTCAAAGTATTTTGATGTAGCAGAGCACTTTATAAAGTGTTGGGGGGCTTGCAAGACAAGATATATTCCAAAATATATGTGTTTTAGTCCCTGGTTAGGCTCCAAAGACACTGCAACAAAAGGTTTTGAGGCATGTTAAATAGATGTATTACCATATTATTATTACAATACTCAGTACAAACACAAGGGGGAGCCCCCCATGCACAACTGTGGACCTCACACAGAATATAGTTGCTGATACACACTGATCCATAATGCTATTCTTGGCATATTCATGCAATTTTGTGGGAACCACTGTATATGCTCCAGTAGTACCCTCTTTCGGTGAACCTGTTTCCTTGAAAGCTTTAAAATCGATTCTCTCTTAATTGGACCTTTATTAATCAATTTGATGTTTTTTTGATGATGTTATGTTATCCAGGACATTAAAATACATTATAAATATATCGATATTTTTCATCTCAGTGAGTCAGTTTCCTGGTTAATTACAGTTACATGCATATATATATATAAATATACATATATATCTATATAAATATGTATATATGCATTCATTATAATGAGAGGTGGAAAGACATCCCTGCAGTGGACACCTAACCTTTCCTGTTGACTGTTTTACACCAAAATAAGAACAGAGCAGTGGTCACGACTGTAGCAAAGCCAGTTTTATTTCAGAAGTTCGATTTCCCCCCACTCGCCTCCATAACCTTCACATAAAGTACTGTGAACGAGCACCCGAACTCGACGTGAGGCCGCCTCCCTGTGCTGTGTGATTACGCAACCTGCGATTGAAATAGGAATTTGGGAAAACAAAGCAGAGTGCCGACCAAACAAAGGGACATCATTAACACAGCGGGAACACTGGGACTCTATTGACTCAGCGGCAGGGTGAAACCAGGGCAAGAGGATGAGCCTGCCAGCCCAACAGTTGACAGAGAGAGGAGTGAACCCGGGAGGCTGTTTGAGTCAGAGAGAGAGAGAGAGAGAAACGACAAGACGGCGAGCTGTGAGTGAAATATGAGAAACGAAATGACAATTGTGGTGCGATGAGAGCACAAAACGGAGGGGATTTCATAAAACATATGGGGGAGAGAGGCTGAAGTGAAAAGAGAGTGCAACATGGAGACAGGGATATGCAGGGACAGGAGGTCAGGGTGAAGAGTGCACTGCGGCTAAATGTGTTTGAGTGTGTGTGTGTGTGTGTGTGTGTGTGTAAAGGGAGGGCCCATCAGTGTGCAGTACAGCGGCGGTTGCGACACTGCAGAGGGAAGCCACAAGGCTGCTAAAGCCTTAAGGATTTCTGTAACGAATTAAGCGAATGTTACCTCCAGCAGTACGTGGCATGAGTCATCTAAATGCTACTTAACACTGCATGTGTGTGTGTGTGTGTGTATGTGTGTTAATGTCCTCAAGTGGAATGTTTGCATACATTGCATAATCATGATTTTTATTAAAGGAATCCACCTAATCTCTTTCTAACCAGGGAGATCATCACCACTTTGATGTCTGTACGGTAAATAAAACCTTTAAAAAAATACAACACCAGCCAATGTTGAAGTAGCTTAGCTTAGCTTGGAACAAATCCAACAACTAGCGCTACCAAAGCTCACTGATGAGCATTTTTTACTGTGAAACATAAGTGTAAAAGTTCCCCATTGGCGTGTTTTTACACTTCAGTTTTTGACAGATTAAACAAACGCGATATAAAGTGTGAATCTGTTAGCTTTAGAGGTACTCGTCTAGGCTAGCCAATCTTAGCAGCTGCCTGGTTTGAGTGTGTCCACCATGGACAGCTAGGTACGGCAACACCACTTGGACAAATCACACGCAGAACTACAGTAAAACGAGACATTTGTTAAGTCGGTTTATGATTATGATTACATTTGCAAGTTATTTCTGCGAGTGGCGGTGCGTTGTTGCCTGTCGTAGCATAGCAAACGTTTTAACGTTCATATTGCTGTTATTGTGCTCTCTCCAAATACCTGGATAAATTGTACTTTTATGCTTTGGCAATATTGTTCTCACGATTTCCATATCAATAAAGCTCCTTTGCATTGAATTATCTTTATCTTTAATGATTTTCTGATCCACGTAAATATTGCATTTCAGATAAAAAATTACAAAATACATTAGCATTTTCATATCCGATGCAAACTGCTGTGTTTCAGGATATTATGGCGATTTTATCTTTATCTACCCTCTTTTTCTTCTTAAAAAAAAAAAAAGAATATTTATATACCTAATTCACAGCATTTTCACACTTTAATTACCCTCCTCAGTGGACAGAAGAACAGAAAGTGGCCGTGCCATTGTTTGTTCCTTACCCACAGTGACAGCTGCTATGACCGGCGACACAAACACTGACATCATCACCCCACTTGCCACAGTCAAGTAGTGCTTACTTCCTGAGATATTGTTTTTCTTACAGCGACCATGGACCTAGAAGGTAATAAATAAAACATAAATTAGATAACGGGAATCCAATTTCGTCCTTGTTGTTCTCATTCTCTGTAACCACTTACACCTGCCACTTATTCATGTCCACTAATTCATGCATCCCAGCATGCATCAGGGGAAAAGGATAACAGCCTGTGAGACCTGGTTTTCAAATCACCTGACCTGCATGATTTCCTTGATGACATGTTTAAAAGCTGATTTTACATCTGTTGATTACAATCAAAATGAACAGGATACTTTAGATAACCCCTTAAAACATTTCAAGAAAGTCACACAGGGGCTGTCGGCTGTCTTTACTGACACGTGCACAAGCTAAGTGTATGACTTCACACAAGTTACTTGACATCACAGGATTCACTGTACCTTTCGGCCCATGTAGATGGGTATGCCCACAATAATGACTGGAATGGCGAGGCCCGCTATAAGGGAGATGACCACTGGTGCTCCGAGCAACATGCCCACCTGCCACAGAACCTTACGGGTTTGAGACCATGGCTTCTTCCCCCAGAATGTACATCCTGAGGGACTGAGACACAGGAGACACAACAGGTGAGGTCAGCTCGGAGTCTGGAAAATAAATGGTTCATATCAAAACATGTAGCATTTTTAGCCATGCGAAGTCATAGCTCTATGTCCTCCAGTCTGTCTGGATCACAAGGTAGCCATTTATTTTACATTTAGCTTTATTGTCTATTTTATTCTAAATGACACCATTATTTATGAAATTAACATCATGCTGTATTGAAGAAGACCTGAATCTAGCAATCGAGACTATAAACTCATTAAGAAAATGTTTGCTGAGGTAATAAATCAAGTGCGAAGTAGAGTCATTTTCTCATAAGCTTACATACAACCGGACTTCTTTTTGAAACCAGTGGAATTGCCCCCTGCTGGCAGGTCTAAGGCACTTCTGCACTGGCGTAATAACATTTGCAGTAGCTTCAATTGTAGTATATTTTTAGTGCTAACTAAGAAATGTTAGCCTTCAACAGGCTAAACCAAGATGGTGGTAATTTTCCTGCTAAAAGGGGCATTACGTAGTTGCTGGAGAAGAAATTCAAACTCTGAATTTTTATATTTACAAACATTAATGAGGTAATAATACAAACTCAGAATTATTTATATCTTTCATAACTGAATAAACAAGCAGTTCTCAAAGCAAAATAAAGTCCCCAGAACACTAGGAAGGTGGCGGGGTCCGCCAAATATAAGAGTTTGTTTATTTAGTTAAAATCAGTCAATGAAGATCGTTCTCTTCTGATTAAAATCGCTTCCCCCAAACAACAAAGTGCTCCTTTAACATTAGCATGACTGTGGACTTTTTATGACCTCCGTAGTTTTTCAGGTTTTCTCCAAACTTCAATCCTAATGTATAAACAAACAGCAGATGTACGCTCACGTAGACGCACAGACACTCATCCCCTCACACGAGCGTCATCATCGTACTCGAACGGAAACATAAAACAATTCGAGCGATTATTTATTGGGCTACGAGTGACATCAGTAAGCACTGACGTGAGAAGATGACAACATTAACTGTCTGTCTCATTGCTGCCGTGACATCATCGCTCAAACTGAATGACCTCATCTGCATTTGTCATGTCGGCTCTGCCCTCGATTACAGTCATTTGCAGCAACCGTTCGCGCACTCGTTTATCTCCCTGCTGCGAGATAAATGGAAAAGTCGGGTTGTTTAAGCCCGTTTGCGAGGAGTCGATTCTCCTTCCCTCGATATGACATTAGGTAAAACAAGCACCGCCTTAAATTGCCTCTTTACTCTAGCTCGAGTCTTTGGTGTTGTGGTGTAATTCTAACTGCCAGGGAGAGCAGCACAACACTGACTAATGCTGTTTGCTCATAATGAAGCGACAATTAACTTGTAGGAGCAGCGGCGACAACATAAGCAATGCAAATAGCACCTCAGGGGCGATGCCGTTTCCCCGCCGCGTGCGTTTTGTACCGCGGCGGTAAAATGTCACTTTGAGCTCCTAAAAGCCTGAGTGGGGCCGGGGGAATTACGGTGAGATATCACGACTGTGCTCTGTTGCTCTGAACGGGCAGATTTGCAGCGGGATGCTAAAAGCGTTGCCCTTCTGTAGGACGCTCGCTGTACTCCGCAGTGTGACGGACAGACAGACGGGGGGGAGGGGAGAGGGAGGTAGATAGACAGAATAGATAGACAGAAACCCTTTTTCTCAGGCAACAGAACGGAAGACATGAATATAATCAATGCGTGGAAAATTCATACATGTACACCTTTCGCGCCTTAGTTATTAACAGTCCTTCGCCGTTGGAAAAAGATAAAATTGTCACTCCAGATCCAGCTAGTCTCGCAGCTTCAGTTACATATTCTGCCGCATGGAAATATGGAGGCAGATAGATCTGATTAATTGATGACAAGTCAGCAGTGACTCTCTTCCAGGACTGGAAAAATCAATGGAAGCCCAGACGAACGGTTTAAAAGCGCCGCAGCCTCTCGACAATGGCACGCCGTACGTGTCTTGCTGACTGGCTCGTTTTTTTTTATCTCCAACTGGGTGTTCCTTTAAAACATACCGATGGGACAGAGGTGTGAAGGCAGGTATACTCACTGTAGTGAAGGTAGCTATTACGTTCTTTCCTTTGGGAGAAATTGAGACTGTTCAGTATCTTTCATTTGGGAAGTTGGACTTGTGCCAGCGAGCATTTTCTCACCTCGCGCTGCTGCGAGACTGGGATCAAATTCTGCCGCTCTGTCTCTGGCGTGTTTTTGTGTCGTACTTTTACTGGATATCTCCCAAACACCAAGATAGCTCACTGTAGGATTATTTTTAATATCAATTAGTCTGTTGGTTATTTTAATAGTGCTGTAAGCATTATTGTCTTACTAAAGTAGGTGTTAAATGGCTCTGTATTCCAACAGTAATCACTGTTGTAGAGTGTAAAAGAGGAAATACATTTTCAGGACAGACACCTCCATAAAGAGGCGGTCCTGTCCGCTCGGTGTGAACGCACAGATATTCTGGTTCTGGTACCTACCTACACTGGCGATGGCGGAATAGGGAAAGCTCCCGATCATGCGCTCATACTACCAAACAGGCCAAGCAATGAAAAGAGTTTGAGAAAAAAAGAAAGAAGCAAAGAGAGCAGCCTCGGAAAAATAGAAAGGAGTTGTGCAAGCGAGGGAGTTGCTAACTGCATTACAGGAAGGACAGGAAGTGAGCTACAGCGACGACAGCGCTTTTGCAGCAGCTTTAACGATTTTAGTTCGGTCTGGAAAATGTTGCAAATGGTAAAAAAAAGTCATCACACAGCCTAAAGTGACGTCTTCAAACATTGTGTTTCGACCAAATACCAAAGTGATTCACAATCAATTTACTTTTTTTACTCAGTTTATTTTTTTTGCAACATAAATGACTTGAAAGCACAGAAATCTAATTTCCACTGCGAGGGGCCTCTCAATCAAAACAATGAGGACAAAAGACGTACTTGGATGACGTAGCGAGGGATCATGGGAGTTGTTGTCTTCATTGTTAAACAACCACCATCGCCAATGAAAATCTATCTGATGTGACGAGGCAATGTATTAAAGTTAACAGCTATTTAACAGAAATCTAGTAATTTTGAGACATTTAATGCAGAAATGTTACATATTGTATCTTTAAATGATCTACACATGATTATAACTACTGTTGATTAATTGTCAATCGTTTCATTTCCTGCTATCCAGGTAAATAAGACGTGTGCTGTTTAGTTAGATGAGGGTATTTGGTGGGTTGATGCGCTCATGAGTACCTGAGGTAGTGCACGTCGGTGATCTCCTGCATACACAGCCAGCAGAACTGACAGGCACACACAGTGCAGTTCATACGGTTACAGCTGCCGTCGTTGGTCTTCATGATGTAGGCACCGCAGCGAGGGCACGCCTTGATCTCCTCTGCATCTTCAGCAACAGAGTCAATGTGTTAGGGGTGACCACACCTTCTGCAATATTCATTCAGCACAGAGGAATAAAATAACCACAAAAAAGAGAAAGAGAAGAGAAAAGAGAAATAAGACAAAAGGCGGTGTCACCTCCTCCGGGTTCTTCATTGAAGACGTACAGCGTGGAGGCGTCGGTGCCGCCCGACGTGTGGCGGGCTCGCTGCCGCCGGGCCTGGTCGCACGTCTGGTTGGGGTGCCACAGCTGCCGACAGTGGTAGCAGAACTCCGTGTCGCATCCCTCCCGGCCGCAGCTCAGCTTGGGACACTCCGCACAGCCGTAAGCGATCACTGCGTAGCTGAGGAGAGATCAGAAATGACAGGATGGATCACTCACGCTGCATGTTAAACGATCCCGAGACAGGATTGTTGTTAGGACACATTTCCACGTAAGATTTCACCCTAAAATGTTCAGCTGAGAGTCACAGTTTCGCTCAGTATCTACGAAAAGCTGCGGAAAAGTCTCTCATCGGTTGCTTGTTTTGTTCATCTGTTCGGCCTGGCGAAGCGCACTGAATCGCTCGCTGTTGCCTCTGCGCACAAACAGCACATCTGTAGACCGAGAGCCTCAGTGAATCGCTATTCAAAGAGAGACGCAACTATCTGTGGGACCGGTTCCCAGAGTTCGACACCTGAACCAGAAATAACTCCACCCTCAGATCTCCAGCAGTCATTATGACGCTAACAAGGAGCCTGGCGCCCGTGGACCTAATCTCGCTCCTCAGAGGGCACATTAACATACATTTTAATATTCAAAAGATCGTGTGGTTAAGGATCAAACATGAAAGTAACCGCGAGTGGTTTCGCGGAGGCCTTCAGGATCCAGGCGGTGATGCTCCGCTGTGAAGTATTTGAAAAGCTCCTTCAATCCTTTTTTCCTTTGGTACCTCCAGCCTTACGTGGCTTTCAGCTTTGCACACACACGAGAGGATAATTAGACCGCTGCCTGGGTTCGGTGTCAGACCAGATTTAAACTGATTCCACCACTTTTGGCTCTCGGATAGAAACATTCACAGGTATCAGAGCAGATCTTTGTGAAAGAAACCAGCCCTAACTTGATTGCTCAGATCGCACACGTCCTCCTCCGTCACGCAAAGACGTTTAAAGAGGATCTGACAGAACATGAAGCAACAGCAGCGACGCCATAGGCTGCTGATATCACTCAAATCAGCTGAATTTCACTTGACAGGCAGCGCTGCACTTTTATTTCTCGCCCCTGTAACAGATCATAGACGCTGTGGATCAAAGTTGCGGTGAAGCCCTTTGGAAAACACATCCTTTTATATTCTTAACTATCCCTCCCAGATGTGCTTTAAAACATCTGAAAAAGCTCTGTTTTGAATAGCAATAGGGTTTTCCCACAAAAAAAGATAAATTGAGGACAATCTAAGACAAATATATGAATATGCAACTTTTTCTAATTTCAAAAGTTTGACCTCAGGACATAAAATGTGTCCTGTATCACTGAAAAGTTCATTCTCAGTGTGTGCGCACCGGAGTGTTTCAAGTTTCCACATCACATTTGTATAAGTTCTACACTGGCTCATGACCTTACAGACAAGTTCTGACGTCGGAATCCTGCTTGCACGCACACGTCCTAAACTCTGATTTAAAGCGAGCGCAGAGAAACGTTCCCCCCTCAGCAGACGGATGTGGAAACAGCCTGCTCGCGTCGAACTCCGCACATACATCAGTGAAGCGCAAACATCCAGATGAGCTATTATAAGCAAAACAAACGTCTGACTTAGTGGAAACTTTTTGACAATTAGTAGAGCTCCGGGGGGAAGAATGTTTTCACGAGCGGGTCTCTTCTCTGTTTGAATGTTTTGTCATCAGGCACACTAAATGCATAATAACCGATTTAATGACCTTAGTAAGACAAAGTTCTTGCTTTAGATCTGGTAGCCACAAAAAGCATAGCCAATTTCTGATGAATGCATTATATAGTATGTATTAATCTTTATAAAGAAATGAAAAAGCTCTGTAAAGGATAACTCCACCAATGTTACACATTAAAGTATGTTAACAGGTCTTGGTGAAAAAGAAGTATAAACACTTTTGAGGCTCCAGAGGAAGGCATCAACAAGTGCTTAGAAATGTCTTATAATCTAATAATAAAGGTGTTTATGGTGCTATTATATCACTTATATAGTCTTATTAACACATAATAATGTTAATAAACATCTTATAGGGACTAATAAGTTTCCTATTACCTGTTAATTAACGCGTTACTGGAACAACCTAGAGTAGAATCAGGTTTTCAGCAAAAACCTGACCGGATGTGCACACACACATTGATACATGTGTGCGGACGGAGCGCGCCGTCTCATAGCCAGCATAATCTCCGGCTAAGCTTCTGTCACTAAGACCTCTAAGAATGTGTGTATGTTGGGAACATGAGAATATACAAACCATAACTGTGAATGGCCGCTTTACATAACAGGTCAACGCTTCAAAGGCTCTCTCATGAGGAAGCTGTCGGTCATTTCCAAACTCACAACACCACTGACCTCCACTCGTAAACTTGGAATTTGGAAATTCTGCAGACGCTGCAGATGAACTCAGTCTCTCGTGTTGTATTTGATCCGCCACAGCACCGGCCCGATTGCCAGAATTGATTCCTGCTCCGCTCGTTCATCACGAGCAGACGGCGAGAACTGACAGTCAGGGAGACAGATGGTCTACCACCGACTCCTGAACCCTGGATCATACGTGCTCCTGACCACAAGTATTCACCCGACAGCCGCACACACATTATGATTTCCCATCATCGGCGCGATCCTGTTTCACCATCCGCGGACATGGAGCCGATACGGCAACGGATTAGTGTCTGCACACGTTGTGGGGAAAAAGATGAGGGTCTTGTGGTTGCATTGCATTGTGGTCCGTAAGAAAACACATCTCCAACTCTTCAACTGTGGATTTCTTCCTGTATGATTTATGATTGTGTCTCACATCAATTATACATTGATGTTACATGATGGCATGATCTCCCCAGAAAGAAAAGAAAATTTAAAGAATAGTCCCTAACTTTTTGAATTATTCCTTTAACTCCCAATACAACTTGCATTTGGTGTTACTTTATGTAGTCCCACATTTGCATAGATTCATATTAGACTGTCGATGAGCTGCCGTTACCGAAGCACAGAGGCTTGCTCCATCACTCACACACCGTCTGTTCTGTTTCAGGATCTGCACAATATTTTGGTTGCATCAAATTTTGAACAGCCTCGGGGACGCATGCAAAGCTCCAACTGACTCTTTCACATGCTGTCAGCTCATCTTTTCAGTGCCCAGTCAATCATCCTGACACTGGAAATACTCCTCCAGTCTTGTGTCTTACAACACGAAAGATAGTGGACGGATGACAGGGAGTTTGACAGGAGCTGCCATGTTGAAATGTTGAATTAGGGCCCTTGTGTGTTTTTTAAGGTAATTACAGAGCATTTGCCACTGGAGGACTCGAGATGACAGTAAGAAAGGACATTTTCCTTAAAGTGTATGCAATTTAGAGGGCCTTTATTTTCATGACGTGCGCCTTTTCCTCTCCCTCGTTCAATAATCTTCTCTCAGTGTTATGAGTTAACCACAGAGGTGGAAGAAGTGTTTAGAGCGAGAAGGAGCAATACAAAGAATTACAAATATTATTTTAAAAGGAATGACAGATGGCAATAAAGAACTATTTTCTTTCTTTCCAGATGTTTAACACTGCAAACTTACCTTTTTTGTTGATCTTTATTTTATATGAATACTTATATAATCAAAAGTACAATATACAATACATTTGGGGTTGGAATGTAACTAAGTACATTTACTCAACTGTAAGTACTGTAAGTAAAATTCTGAGGTACTTGTATGTTACTTGAGTATTTCCATTTCTTGCTACTGTGTACTTCCACTTCATTACATTTTAAAGGCAAATATTGTAGCTTTACTCCATTACACTTATTTGCTAACTTTAGTTACTAGTTACTTTTAAGCTTGCATGCTGCAGCAATCTGATAAAAAAAACACTTATTCTAAGAATCACAAAATTATAAAATCGACCTATAGTATACAGTTTATACAGACATGGATATATATATGTGTCTACTTGCACTTTTGATACTTAAGTACACTTAATATCAGATACTTCGAAGACTTTTACTCAAGTACTGTTTATATGGGAGCCTTTCCCTTTTACCAAAGTAATTTATTTAACACGACATCTTTACTTTTACTAAAGTATTTGGGGATTTTTCTATAACACTTCATATATTTGCCCCAAAATTAAGTATTCAGTATACAGTGGTATAAAATGGACATCCTCCAGTTAAGTACCAGAACCCAAAAAACTGTACTTAAGTAAAGTACTCGAGGAAATGTACTTAAAATTTCCACCACTGTTTAACCATCTATATACCAAATAAGTTTTTCTTATTTGCCTACTCATGATATCTAAAAAAGCATTTTCTGGTGTAAATATGCATAAAAAAGAATTGTAAAAATTAACATTTGTGTTGGTCTGAGTCTCACCTGCAGTCGGGCGCAGGGCACCAGCGTGTATCTGGATCAGCAGCCAGGAAACGCCTCAGCTGGTACTCCTCGAACCTCTCCAGCAGCGCCCGGTCATCCAGGATGGCGCGGACGTCCAGCGGCGCCAGCGTCTCGGGGCACTGCGGGCACGCGATGCACACCCGGCTCTCTGAAATCTCGATGCGCAGGTACTGGCGGAGGCAGTCGGAGCACGTCCGGTGGGAACAGGAGGTGAGTCGTGGGAAGTGGCAGCGGGGCTGACTGAGCAGGCACAGTGGGCACTCCTCCAGGTGTTCATCCAGCAGCTGCTCCTGGCTGGAGGAGGAGAGGGACAGGACGCCGGTGGAGCCGCTGCCGGCCGCGCCCGCGCACTCGGCCGTGGCGGCGCCCTCCTCGCCCGCCTCAGCCGCCGCCGGAGGGCCTCCTCCTTCTCCTCTTTCTCCTCCAGAAACTCTTGATTCTCCAGCCTCTTCTGCTGTGAGGTCCTGTGGCCAATTACAGAGCTGCTGATCCACCACATCACATATAATCAAAGTGTTCTCACAAACAGGGTGAAAAAGAGAGACTGGTGAGGAGTTTTCTTTGATTCTGAGAAGTAAACGAAAGCAAACGGAACATCCTTTACTATCGCAGCGAACATCAGAGTAGGTGGGTGTGCATGCAGGTGGATTTCCTTTGTATTTAGTGTGCTCGGTTTCTCGGCAACGTCATTTCTTGAAATTGCCAATTAATTAAATAAACACTCTAATGGATTTGGGGCTATAACAGAATGGGGGAGAGGGAGGAAGCAAGCAGAAGCTAATACATCCAAAGTTAATGATCTACAGCCTCTCTTCAGCTTCTCTCTTACACAACGGTTTGTGAGACGTGTTAACTTTGGCAACAAAACTAGACGTACAAAATGTTTCAATCTCACCTCCAAAATGAATGGAAAGTTTCATATAAGCACAGAAATATTTTCTGATTTCACCCTCTGACTTTATACATGGAAGAATAATCCTACATCTTTTAAATAGGAGGAGTATTTTTTTATTATAAAAGCTCTTAAAATCATTAGTGTACTATCATTTTAACAGTGTTTTAACAAAAGAACGATGTCTAAACAGGTTTCAAGCAACATTTCTTTTTTGAAAACCATAATGAAAACCTGACATATCAGTTCATTTTCAATCTCAAGGTCAAACAAAGATCAAACACTTTATGAAAAGTGCTCAAGAAAAACGCACCAAACTTCCCTTTGCCCACCTGAAGCCAAAACAAAACTAGCAGACATCATCAACAGCACTCTACGCCGCATTCTCACCTGCTCTGGATGCTCGCTCGGGGTCAGGGTGATGGCCACCTCCTCCTTGGGCCAGGCCTCCACGGGCTTCTCGGGTCTCGGCTCCGATTTGGGCTTCCTGCTGAAGAAGTTGAGGAAGCTGAGCGGCCCCGTCTGCTGCTTGGGCCTCTTCATGGTTTGTGACTAGAGCGGGAGCAGCAGCTGAGGAGGGCAGGCCAACGACCATGAGCAGGATGCAACGCGTGTGTGCGTGTGTTTGCGAATGTGAGAGAGTGTGTGTGTGTGTGTGAGAGAGTTTGTGTGTGTGTGTGTGTGTGTGTGTGTGTGTGGGCGGGTGAGCACAGCGAGCTCTCACGGCTTGGAGTCTTGGTGCTGGGCGGCTGCTCTGCTGACTGTGGGAGGAAGAGCTGGAGAGGTGGAGAGGTAGACGGCGGGGAGGAGGTAATCCCTGCCCGAGGGGAGCATCACTAATTTGGAGCCTTTCCGAGGACTGGTCATGTGATTCGCTTTGTCTCTCCTCTGTCTTCTTTCTCTCCTCCTCTTCCTCCTCCACCTCCACTGCAGTTCCCTCAGTCTGAGCTAGTCCTGAGCCGGCCGACCGTCCTTCATCGTTTTTTTTAAGACCTCCTCTTCACCGCTAGCAGCCTGTTAGCCTGGAAACAAACATCACAATCATGACTAAATGACAGTGAATCAGAAATGATGGCACGCTCACTCTGCCACTTTTGTCAGAAAATGATGCAAAAAGAAAGTCCTGACATGAAAAATGGAGCCGCTTCAGTATAACTATTCATCAACTTTCAGTGGGATGACATCATCATGGTTTGATTACAATGTGTTGTAGCTGCGCACATTCCTGTTGTCCAAATTATGCAGGAAAAATGTGAAAGTGAAATATAAAAGTTAGTTATTATTTTTTTTTGTTTAACACATACTAAAATGTGTTGCATTCGGGACCAAATTGTATGAAATTTAACACTAATCTTCCATATCACCATCCATATTTTTTATTCAAAGATTATATATCGATCTAAACCAGTGGTTCACAACCTGGAGATAAGAACACCAAAAAGATTACATCCCTGTCTCAGTCTGTTATTAAGAGCTGCAGGTCTGTGTGTCTGTTTGACTGAGGGCGGGGTGAGCAACACACACACAGAGCCGAGATGCAGTATTCTCACAAAATCCAGAGTGCAGAGGTGTGGATGTGTATCTGGGCTTTAGAACCTACAGAACAGAACGCTCAGAAAATAACTTTTCACTTCTCTCCCTCGCTGCTTTGTTCTCGCTAACTCGGCTCCCTCTCTTCATTTACTCCCTAGCTCGCTCGACCACCGCTGCTCTGTCTCTCTCTGTGGCTCGTTGAGCCGAAGAGGAGGGGCCAACTTTGAATGGCGTGTTTACCAACACCAACCAAGCAATCCTACAAATGACACCTCTAAGGGGTCAAAAAAAGGGTAGGGAGCTGATGACGATAACAGCGTTTCATAAAATATTTAAAATGACCGGTCTGTACCATGTAGGCTAATCAGCAACAGCTTGCGTCACTTCATAACTCCCAGTCTCGTTCCCTTTTGAAATTTCATTCTCTTTTGAACATTATTGATGTAGAGGAAACCTCTCCATGAACCCTGTGGACATGAATATGAATGCTATCTATGAACTTTTTCCCTCTGGTCGCTAATTCAAAGTCCTGATGTACGGAGCAACAACAGCAACAAGAATGTTCACACAATGAATCAGATGGTTCAGTCTGTTGTGACTGATCGTCGATAGCAACCTTTAAATAATGCTAAACTACTAAAAACAAGCTGTATTGTGTGTGCTTAGTCTCACGTATTGAGTCTGAGCAGATACAATATCAGGAACGGATTTAAAATCTGACCTTTCAATAATGTCACAAAAATGGTGCCAAAAAGCTCCTGAATATCTGTTAAAAGTCTTTGCAGAGAGTTATTTTATATTATAAAATCCAAACTGGAAACACACCGAGGGGTTGGCTCTTTGTGACCCGGCCTGCCCGTCACACAGCCTCCGACATGAGCAATAAGGTCACAGCCATGAGACACAAAGAGCAGATGGATGAGGGAGTTGTGACTGGTTTGACGGAGAGGACCGGGGGAGAATGGAGGCTGAGGCGGAGGAGAGGCGGTGATAGACAGCGCAGACAACTCATTCTGTCTCCATTAGGGCAGCAGCGGGCTTTCATAATCAGGCCCGGAGAGCAAAGAGAGCAAGAGGTGATTCATGCAACCCCAGACCAATTAAAAGACGTCGCCATACTGGCACGACGTCAAATCAGACCATAGAACACGCCATGAAATATGATACGATTATAGATTACCATCTATTTAAAGAACCGTTTCACATCCTGGAAGATGAAAAAAGATAAATATATGATCGTCACTTTTATCTCAATCCAGCCGTGATGGCCAGAGGCAGGGTTAGGGCTACAGGAGCTATATGCTTCATCATTCTTTTAACAGGGATGCACAAAGAGTCTGGATTTATGTAACACTGCAGTGCCAGGCCCGCCTCCCTGCATACAGAGAGTTGGAGTTGTATTTATATGCTATTCTTGCGGATATGTTCAAATCGTCATGAATAGCAGGATCGTCTTGCAGCAGCACATCATTATATATGATAATTTCAGAGTAAAGAAAAGACATTCTTGCCCTTTGGCACCGTAAACCGATGATTAGTGTCGATATTTTAGATGCAATGCCTTTTTTTTTTTGTCAACTGTTGCTCTGCTGAAGCGCTGTATCTCTGTGTTTAGCTGTGATGTATTTCGGCCAACGCACCATAGCGCAACAAAATCATAGAAATGCTGGGCACATCGCTGTTTTTGTCGAGACTTTCTGTATTTTATGCTGGAATTATCTGTTAAAACAGCCTTTTGTGCAAGCTGAGAAAGATTTTAAGATCCTCTTGGAAGGCATCTTCTGGCAAATCTCTTTAGAAATGTACAAAACAAATATTTAATAAGTTAACAGAGAAAACAGCTAAATAATAAACAAGGCGGGGGAGCAGAATCAATAAGTTGTTGCCAAGGAAAAACATGTCAGGAAGACGATCGAGTCTTAAAGGGCAAGATAAAATACCAGCGTCTTTAGAAGAGAAACAAAGATGGTAAGGTGGGCCTGTTGCCATGATAACTACTGTAGCTGGACGATATATTGTCCCAGAAATAATAATAATAATGATACAAGGATCCTTTCTAAGAGCAATTAACTTTTAATTCTTATTCATTTTTAGACATTGGACTTGTAGCATGAAAAATATCAAACTAGAGACAATGGGATGCGATGGGATCACATCAGCCCTGACCCATGACTCCTCTTATTACACCAGCACTCAGTACTCAACGGTCAAACATCAGGGTCATCATCTTGAGCTGAACTACACACCTGTAAAGTTTCCTGACTGCACCAAACAAATGTTGTTCAGGGAGGGGGCAGTCTCTCTGATTGTCTCTGCCCTTGGTCGGAACACATCTGTGAAGTTTCGTGACTGTGTCTTGCGTGGTTGTGATGCTATTGCACTGACAAAGAACCATCGACAGACAGACATATAAACGTCTGGCAAGGTACTCGAAACTGCTTCTGTGGTGGTTCCACATTTTGCCCCGCTGACAAACGTTATCAGCCGAGCAACCAAGGTAATACATGAAATAGACTCTTGTTAAAACAATTGGCACGGGGTCATAGAGAGTCATTCATTCCTGTACAGGCAACATACTGCCAATTCTGTCTTGCTACTCCTCATTGAGTCATATCTCTGGTTCTGTCCATATATTGATAAGATGATAAGATATGTAGGATAAGTCAGTGATATAATTACCAATGCCTCACATGCCTAACATTGGCCCTTTTCTTCTTTCAGAAAAACTAGAGGATTATGACTTGGCTAGATGAGAGGTGTTTGTGGAGCTTTCTGTATCGGAGGCAACACAGAGGACACGATGACAGAGTCACAGCTACAGTATCAATACAACCCTTACAAACTGTTTCCCGGCCTGAGAAATTCTTCTCAAGACCGGACAGCTGATGGTCAAAGTGGCAGCAGCAGCAAATCGAGCAGCTATTCAAAAGTCTTTCCCTTCATTCCTCTATAACCTGACCATCAAACACTTGGCCCACCGGCAACGCTTTACTTTTCCCAGCATTCAGTGAATGAAAACTGTCTCCAGTAGCGACTCTAATTTCAAGCTCGAATCTCTCATGGAAACTTTTGTTTGCGGACTTAAAAATAAAGAAACAAAGCAGCGCCGGCCTTCTGGGTCGAGCAAAGTCATACGGGCGAGGAACTTTCCCAGCAGCAATTTGAAAAAGGGCTCAGTCCTCCCTCTGCATGGTTTTTTTGTTTAATTTCCAACAAACATAGCTTTTCTGGACCCAAATCGCTCGAATTTCCTTCCCCTCCGTATTCCGCAGGCCGACTCTCTCAACCAAAGCGGCCAACCTCTGCGCTGAACACACACACAGGCTGCGCTGCTGTTTATATATAGAACTAATTCCCACATATGAAGACATCAAACGAACACACATAACACCTTCAGGAGATCTCGCAGCGAACATACCGCCTTTGCACGGTACACACGCTCAAACACACACGGGCACACTGATTCATGTGCGAGTGTTTTTTTTTAAATCATAGCTCAGTCTGGATTTATCGCTCCGCGCCGACAAAGACGCACGGCAAAGTAATTAAACAACACGATTAGCTGCCTCACAACTTCGACGTGTTGTTACAGTGAGGGGAGGCTTTCCATCAGCATGTTCAGAATTGTGCACAGGCTGAAATCAGATGATACAAAACATAACATCAACAGGAAATAACAAATGCAAACAAATTGCAATCTATACTCACACGAGTATAAACGATGGAGGACTCTGCGAAGTTTAAGGTTTTTTCCGAGAACCACAATTCATTTCCAGTGGAGCCAATTTCAAACATATGTGCAATTAATCCGTTTTAAGACTAAACCGATTTTTACATCACATTATACAAACATTGTTTTATCTGCTGAGCATTTCCTGTGTTTCTGGCACCAAAGGACCAAATGTGAGCTAGTTCTGGTCCATACACGGCTGCCAGATTTGACTTAGATTAAGAGGATCAGACTTGGGTTCCATTTGGGCCCAATTAGAAATACCATTCTGACTAGTTTTGGACCGGTTATGGCCCTCATCGGCCCAAGTATTCTGGCAAGACAACCCTGGATTACGTTTGGGATAAGCGTGCCCAAGTAAAGCCAGCGCTGGGCCGAGCACTTTTGGCTCCCTGTTCTTTCTTTTCTTTTTCTCTTCAGCATCTGACTAAATCTTCCATTTATCACAGAGAATGTTCTCTCACTCCAATCACCCTGCTCACAATCTGTGCAGAGCATCCGTGCATTGTTACAGATCCTCATCATCATCATCATCATCATCCTGAATCAGATCACCGCTCCATCAAAAGCTGCAGAAATGAGAGACCGCTGACATTTGAATTAGGTTAAATTATGGGGATGCAGAGATGGAAATGGCGGATGAAGGTTCTGGATGACGAGATGCTGTTTGTCTTCCGCTGTGCTACAAACACAATAAACCGCTCCTGTTTAGGCTGACTCAAGGTCAGCGCAAGCTACTGAACAAAGTCGTGAGCAAAGCTCGCAACAACAAAACTTGTGGGACATCATTTCAGCCTCACTGACCCGCAGAGAAGGCCAGTCATCACAAACTTGTTTATGGACAAAGAGTTTCCTGTTTATCACTGTGGCTCCCACACATTGGGAACACGTGAGGTGATACACAACAGGAGATTAGCTATGAAGGTCTTCCCTTTATTTAAACACACATAGTGTCATTTCTGCCTCTAGAGGTCTCTCAATCAAAACAATAAAAACAGGAGAGTAGTTTGATGGTGTCGTGCAGTAGCGTGGGATCATGGGAGTTGTTCTCCTTCCTTGTTAAACAGCCACCATTGCTGATTAAAGTTTTATTTTTATGTTTAGTCACATTCGCCAGCTTCCTCGCTCTCTGACGATTCATCTGGCCTTTACCTGGCAGTTACAGCGACAGGTAGCCAGATCAAACACGTTGCCTCTTCCCAGGGTTTAAATATCGTTGGAAACGTTTGGGATGATACAAGTCTAATCGTTTTAAGACATTTTAATGCCAAAATGTTCCATGTTATAATTTTACGAGAAAGCCTGAGTTAAAGCAACACAGCGTAACTTTTAAGGGTGCAATATGCAAGTAAATATGTAATTCACTCTCAAAACACATCACCAAAGAAACAGCTAACGGCTGCTAACTGTAGCTCTCGTTAGCTAGTTAGCTCAGTTAGCCGTGCAGTTAGCGGTCCGGACTGGGAGTTTCTGGAACGGGGGGAGTGTTGGTGTTTATCACAGGAGCTTCGGACCAGGACGGGCCGGTGTTAACTTCAGTAGATATTTCTGTACACAACACATAATGGAGACGCTGAACAAAGTGTGATGTAGTGTTCAAAAATGTCAAAACATGTGTGTCCATCTGTGGTTTCTGAATTCAAACTCAAGAAAATAATGTTGTGGTGACCGATAACTCGTATTTTCAATACCACCGCAATGTGAATGCACGATGAGCACATTTCCAAAAAGACTGCTGAAATGTAACAAACAAGAAAAATCATTTTATTTACCTGCAGCAAGCACTCTTACCCAGCTAACTCAGGTAACCTTCAAACTAATCGGTGTCAATTTGATGACAAGAGCTAACACAGGCACTCCAATTTTCTATCTCCATCACGATATTAGGCGATGTTATCACACACCCCAGGATTTCCTGTTATTTCTTGGGAAGCATTACGTTAAACAAACTTTATGACCTCTCTTGAAATACATTTAACGATGAGACCGTCTGTCCCGCTTTCTTTAATGTGATCCTTCAGAAGGCTCGAGGGAGAACACAGCTGACAACATGGACACAGATGCTGCTCGGAGAAAGAGAGAGAGAGAGAGAGAGAGAGAGAGTGCATGTTCACTTTGCAGCTTCATGGTTCTCTTCCCTCATGAATGAGCGTGTGTGTGTGTGTGTGTGTGTCTGTAGAGTATACACTGTAAATTGCCCCTGAGGCCAAAGACACACTTAAAGATTTGACCTCCCCTCTTTACTCTACAGGCCGCCGGCGCTCCTTTGATGTTCTTCACTCACACAGCAGAGAACTGCTGGCCTCAGAGAAACGAACAATCCGGCGACACAGACTGTACAAGAATTCAGATTCTTAAGGCGTCTCGGGGGGATTACAGAGAGAATTAGAGGACAAACACAAAATCTGTCCTAGAAGTTTATTTTTCCGTGCCAAAGCACAAAGAGCTTTATCGCTAATTCTAACTAATTCACTTTTTTTTTTTTTTTAAACGACCACGATAAAACTATAAGTATTCATAAAGCGATGTGTCACACTAAAATCATAACCTGCTGCTGCATGGTAGCACTTTTAAAAGTTAGAGAGCCACACCACTGACAGAACCCCTCCCTATGTCTGCAGTCAGGGGGGTATCATAATCACCGTGTACGTCTCGGCAGCATGAGGGCAGCGAGGAAAAGCGCTAACCGTCTAGCTCAAGAGGACTTCAACAAGATGGCTGTTTGACCTTGTGACCCTCTCGAGCATCTCAGGACTGAATGACTCCTCGTTCACGTAGCTACACCGGCAGCGCACGAAAAGAAAGGAGCTTCGAGCACACGTCTCAGTCTTAATTCACAGCAGCAAACCCCTCATTTTTAATTCATTTCCAACAGGCAAAAGAAAACCGATCCCTTGGCAAACGACAGCGCCGGACACCATTACATAATGTACAAAGGTTTTGGCTGCAGTCTTGTTTTCTTACCTACTGACATGATTCAGCAGGCTGACTCACACCGAGGTCCAACCGACAACAAAAACAGCACGCGCTCCATTTCTACACAGCATGTACGTGTTGGGAGTCAGCATAGAAGTTTCTAAGGGGCATTCCCGCAATTTTACACATAAATAACTGTTCAACCCGAATGATGTCACCATTTTAACTTTTTAAGGGCCCTGACCAGGTGGCAGTAGTCTGAATTTGTCATTCAAAAAGGGAAACCAGAAGACTCAGGTGTTGTCAGGATAAAACAGTATTTGGTTATCATTTTCACAACCCTCCCGCTGATATAACTGCTTCGAATCTGATAAAAAAGTTGCTAATGGCAAAGAGGCGGAGGCTAGAAACAAGAACAAACTGCACTACATGGGTGAAATCACGGATGCTAAAGCGACGGCATGGCTCACGATTAACTCTTTTACACTGGCAGCACCGGTGCGCCTAACCTTTCCTGTGCACCAGCACATAATTTAGGTGTCACAATAGTCTATTTTAATCTAATTTCTTAACACACTATGTAAATTATGGTAAACAGCAATAAAGTCGCAAATACGTGTTTTTTTAAATCGCATGCAACAAGAAATCCCGGTGCGACCGATGAAAATGTTTAGTCGCACTTGACCGACTTCGTAGTTGCACCCCGGAGCCCTGGACAGGCTCAAGAGGCTTTCCCTTTCTTTTTCCCTTTGTCTTCCCATTTACTAGTTTGTTTAGCTGAACAGCAACTCGGTAATCTCACGCTCAGGGGCCACCTAGTGCCAACAGTGAGGGACACACCTTTAAAACTAAGGCCCCAGAGGCTCAATGACAGCACAGACACTGGCTGGCAGCTTGTGTCCAAAAGTGTCCAAGTGGTTAGATCAGCCTCGATGTGTGTTACAAAGTACAGAGGCACGGAGTTCCAGAGACCGAGCAGCAAAGGTCAAATGAAACTACTGCAGCTGAAACAAATTTAGAATATCTCGTCCTCTGCTGCTCCCATTTTGACGATTCTTTTTTAGTTAATCTGTCACTTCTCAGTCCCCAAATCGTGTGGAAGCGCAATACTAAATGACTTACTAACTGGTTCGTAATGAAGCAGCTTGTACTGATTTTATCATTAATTTATCTACAGGTGACTTAAGTGGGACGAATTTAAACAACTACTGCAGTAAAACACTTTAAAGGGGTGATGACCTGTTACGACGTCAGTAAACCTTAGATAGATGACTGTTTTGTCAAGGAAGCATCATTAAATCATAATCTAGCCTTTTGTACACTGAAACAAACGGGAGCTCGTGACTTAAATGTCCTCTAATCAAGTCTTTACTGCACTCCTCCGATCTGGACAAAATGTACGACGAGGAATCCGACACTTGTGCAAGTTTTTATTGATTTTACAAAAGAAATACCTATAGGTTAGTGCCTACAGTGAGGCGTTCTGCCTGTTGGTGACAGCTAAAAAATGACAATGACAGATGGGATTATTACACAACCGGCATCTGCCCCGAGGCATTCCCATCTCCTTTGAAATGCCAAACAGGGAAGAAACGGGACACCTAGTTTGTTCTCTTGTTTTTTTTTTCTCTTCTTCTGGATGTTGTCCTCTGAATGAACCGTGTTATCACAACCCTATGATCTCCTCAGCTTTGCGGCGTTTATCGTGGACACTTGTTAACAAGCTGTTGCTCTGCAATCGCCGAACGGAGGTCAGTTTTCCAGTCCCGATGTGGAGCCCTGCCTTTTGCCGAGGGGGGTGGAGGGGGAGGGGGAACCTGATGATACACCCTATTAAATATCTCTTCGCTGGACACAAGCCCACATCAGCAATGCGGGTTTCAGAGGCATGAGAGTGACCTCAGCCTGCCCACACACACACACACACACACACACGCACACACATTTGAGCCAACTCCAAGGCATCCCTGACCAGAATCCTCTGTTCCTGCACCATGTGGTGCTCAACACTGAGTCTCAGTGACCTCTGGCAGCCTGTAGCCTGCTTTATAATATTGAATAACCACAATGCAGCCTAAAGGATCTGTTTTTACGTGATATTGTATGATAGTTGCCTGTGTGAGTGTGGAATGTCATAACAGTGCTGCATGTCCTCTTCTTTTAACTCCCTGCAGATCAGGATAAATATGGGAAGTGCTGTTGAACAAAATATCCAAATAAAGCATGAAAGAAGGCATGTGTGCTGAAAATAATAACAACAATAGGGATGCGTTTGTATATTAAAGGTGTTATAAAAGCGCATTAATCTAAGCAGCCCTGCGTTATCTCCGTATTCATTTAAAATAAAACATCATACTTCCATTTGAATCATTCAGCAGAGGTCTGCTCAGGGCATCAGTATGCTCTTGCAGGGAGTGGCATGTTTTAACGGGCTACGTGTTCGCGTGCACCTACCACCTCCGCGGATCCCTCCACGGACACCGCGCGGGCGATGGCGACATCAGCGCCGCGTGATAACCGCGCGCGTTCGCAAAGTCCGCAGATAAAACACAACAATAATACCCATTACGTAAACGGCCTCTTACCTCTCTGCACGGCGCCTTCTCTGTTGCAGCGTAGGATCAACAACTGGCTCCTCCCCTCGAGGACCAAACAGTAGCTCAGAGATCACCCCCACCCACCACCACCCCTCCACCACCACCACCGACACCACCACCACCACCACCACCGCCAAACACCACCTCCGCCCCCAGTCTCCTCCTCCTCTTCCTCTTCCTCACTGCCGCACAGACAGCATGTCCGACCGTCGAAGCGCGCGCAGACAGGGCGGGTTGGTGATGGCCGGCGCAGGAGAGGAGAGAAGAGGAGAGGAGAGGAGAGGAGAATCCGCGGTGAGGTGAGGAGGAGATGTCTTCCCCCGGTGGTGCAGCAGCAGCAGCAGCAGCAGCAGGACTGATGATGGCTGTGCTCTGCTCTGCTCCGCTCTGCTAAGCTGTGCTGTGCGGCGGCCTGAGGGGAGGCACACTGCAGTGACATGAGCCAATGGGATGATGACGCACGGTCCCAGGATCTCCTATTCATAAATGCCCATAACATTTTTTTTTTTTTTTTTTTTTTTTGAAAAATCAGAGGTTCTCACATGTTTTCAGTGCCAGGTGTACACACACAAACACACGCCATCTCCTTTTATGTTATCTCCAAGGCAACCAAATGTGGCAGTTTTTTTTACTGATGGTTTGATATTAAAGGTGCAATATGTAAGAGTTGTAGTTGAAAACATTTAAAGGTGCCACTTGTGACAAATACTGACGCATCGGGCTCATAGGTCGCTAGATCAGATCAGTATTTGAAGAGTTGGGAAAGAGACTCAAAAATCAACTTTTCTTACAATTAGTACCTTTAAAAAATTAACTTAAATTATCAACATAATGTGGGAAAGAAATAGCAATATTGATGCCGTCACTATAGTTAGCATGTTGACCAGCGAGCCCCGGCCCATCCAGTCCGAAGTTCCTGCCCTAGCGGTGTAAAGACCGCTCCCCTGGCGCTCCCAGTGAGGACCGCTAGATGCACGGCTAACCGAGCTAACAGCGGCTGCGGTCAGCAGCAGTTAACTGTTACCCTGATGACGTGCTGTCCCCTTTTTTGTTTCAAGTATGAGTTCGACAGCTGGCACAATTGTCACACATTTCAGTAAAGTCCAGTAAGATAATTATTTAGGGGTCAAAAACAACACAACACACACACACACACACACACAACACATAGGCTTATAAAATGTGTGAGATTAATATAAATACCATGAGGAACTTTATAGGGAGACAACCTGTTTATCTTTTAGGTTAGCCTGCATCCCAGTTAAAGTGAAACTGCACCAGATTTACACATCAAAGTGTGTTTACAGGTCTTGGGTCGTCTACTGCATCTGTGAAAGTATAAAGTCTTTTGTGGCTCCAGAGGAAGCTGCATGTAATCTAATGAATTGCCCCCACTGATATCAGTTAGCGACCAAATTGCATTGTGGGTAATTTAGGCAGAAAGAAGAATGAGTGTAATCTCCATTTCTGCTGTATCGATTTTGATCATTTGTTTTTAAACTCTCCATGATGAGCGGGTTACAGTAGTGCAATGCTAGACCAGTGGACTGCTTTATAAAACCATAGCTTACGTTACCCACAATGCAACTTAGCTACTGATTTTTATCAGATTACATGCAGCTTCCTCTGAAGCCACAGAAGGCTTTATACTACTTTTTCCACATATGCAGCAGTGCTCCCCAAGACCTGTAAACACACTGTAATGTGTAAATTGGTGGTGTTATCCTTTAAGTAAAGCCTGTTGATGCAGCCTCCTGGAGTGGGACTGTGTTACTAACCCAGTAAGATTAAAGGAAGCATAAGGCTTTCTGTTGTCCCTACAGAATGCAAGTCTCAAGGAGCTTTTTCTGCATTATTATAATTATTAGTTACAAGCAAATTATTGTTATTTTGTAGGACTGCAATATGCTGTCGATTTTAAAGCTTCACAATTAAGAGAATCCATTTTATTTTGAGCTATTTTAGGACAGTTGTCTTCACAAAAATATATCCTAAATGACCAAAAACATCAAGAGACAAAGGTAAAATGATCTAAAATCTAATATTATTCATGTAGATTGACCATTTTACCCACATTTGAGACATCTGTGCACTTCCTACAATGTTAAATTGTGTTACATCTTCAGATTGGATTCTCCAAATGAGCAGATAATATAGGCTTTGACTGACATTTGTGGAAGATGATCTTTTTTTCCCTCTCAGTAGTCAATCTCCCCTCTGTTAGATTAATATGTTGTATATTTGTATTCCTGACAAACTTATTAAGGCATTTTTTAGCTCCTACATACATTAGAACTACAACTACAATGATTCAGTGAGGTACACAAACCGGAAATTATTTTCGGAAGCGGAAACACCTCACTAAACGGAAACATGATGTATACAATAGAATCAAGATGTAACCCGCCAGCAAGAATTACACATCCGGTATGAGCCGCAGGCCTTCAGAATAAAAGTCAAGAATTGTAATTAACGTTAGGACGCCTTTAAAGTACTGTGATTTTGTAATACTATACATTTTGTTACATGTATATATATTAAAAACTCTAGTTATGTCAACACATTTAACAAATAAGGTTGTTGTTTTGTTTCTTTTTGTGTGTGTTTACCTAAGAGGTATTGTTAATAGGACTATAATGCAAGAATATTTAAAATATAAATAATCTTATTTCTTGTCTACCAAAATCAATATTCACCAAAAGCACAAGGTGGCATTAAAGTGAGCGCAACAAAAGAGCAGAAATTGCTGCAACTACTCACCTTTGCAGCTGCTTTGCTACTATACCCTCTATAGTCAATTATACACATATCTGTGAAAATTATTCTAGACATATAATTATTTTAGGCATTTGAAACACGAAACAATCACTAATGGCAATCCAAGACCTAAAATTATGCGAGCAGAGTCTCAGTAGTTTGTACAAATCCTAAAATCACATCTTAATACAGTGCAAGGTGAGGCTGAATTTGCATGTTTTTTTCTTACACATGAACAAGTGAAATAACGCTGTGAGATTAAAGTAAAGTCCAGTTAGTATTTATTGTATAATGTACGCGGTTTGCGCGAGATTAAAGTTTCGGGTTACCGTCATTGGAGTTGTCGCTTTTATTCTGAATGACTCCGGCCGGAAGTCGTATTGTTGTTGCTGCCGCTGGATCACAGGCGAATCAGAAAATCAATTAAGTTATGAAAAATACCATTAATTGCCTTTCTTTGTCACCGCAGCTCATGAAGAAATGGCGGATCTCCAGACGTCTTACATCTGAGGAAGAGCACTTGACGTCTAATGGGGTGTACACCGACGATAAAACCCACCTCAATCGACAGGAGTATTTACGTTTTCTAGGTATGTTAGCTTGTTAGCTTGTTAGCTACTCAGCTAATTTAGCTGTAGGTTAACATGTTTAGCCGCGGCTAATGAAGATGACACTTGTCAATCTACGTGCTGATGTAGACGCATTTTGTTAACCACTCGGTAGACTGCGCACCGTCAGTTTTTCCCAAATATTGCTGACATTTCTTCTTGCACAGTGGCAACAACATTAGCTAGCTGTGTGCTATTTGAGGGCATGTTTTAGTTTAAACTGCTAGCTGACTCGCTTGACTGCTCCCTGTCGGCTGGCAGTAACAGAGCTAATGTGTTAGCCATTTTGCTAAAGTAGCTTCTAGGCTAGCTACTTAATGGTGGCTATTGCGTCTGTTTACAGTGTTAAACGTAATTTCACGTCCAGAAGAAACACTCAGATGCCATCCGTCTGTTCCTGTTGTGTGTGTTAACATTACGTTAAGAGAGAGAGAGACGGTAACTACAAATCAACTGCTAGTTTATTCACAACATTGTGTAATATCCTCCACCTGCCTTCATTAGGACAAAGTAGATTTGCTGAAGGATTTGTTGTGATGACTACAAACATGTCTGTCTGTTCAGTCACAAGAAAGCTATCGTTAATGGTAACTGAAGTATGTGATATCCCATTTGTAGGACGATTTTGGAGCCTAGTTGGTCAATAAACAAGTAATATTTCTTATAAGCAATCAATCATGCAAGTCTTTTTTAAGCAAACATGCCTCAATTTCATTGGCCAAGCTTTTCAAATGTAAAAATCTTCTGGTTTTCTTACACGTCTATGATAACAACATGTATCTGTCAGTCTGTATGTTGGTAAGACATAAAACACAATTTGAAGTTGCAACCTTGGGCTTTAAAAAAATCAATAACTTGCTAAATATAATTGTATGCTAATGGATTCTGCTGTCGCATCTGTAGGAATATTGAAGAATATCTTCCAAACGGACGAGAATGAGCTGATGGTTGTGGAAGTCTGCGAGAAGACGCCGCAAAACAGAGAGAGGCTGACTGGAAGATGCCAAGAAAAAAACAGCAGAATCCACAGCCAGTCAAGTGTAGGTATTCAGAGATCTTTTTAATGTTCAAACCTTGTCACACGGATGAGCTACATGCCTCAAATTATTTATCACGTCCTTATGTTAACAACGTACAATAATTGCAGATTGACAGCAGGGGTTAAAATGAAATCCCTGTGAGTCTTTGGCCTGATTCTGCGCAACATGTGTGCTCACATCTGGACAGCAGGCGTTGCTGTTTGAGTGCTTGGAATGTTTCGTCATCAATCATACTAACCCACAGTACTGTAATTAGTATGCAGTTAAATCTAACATCACACTCTACATTTGAATGAATGTGTAATGCACTAGCAAATTCTGCTTTTCTTCAAAGTATGTGTAGTATCGGGTTAAGAATGAGGTGACTGATATCATGTCGGTAATTAGCTGCCACATACAGAGTTTAAGCGTTTACATGCACAGTACTTATTCTCTCATTATGGTTAGATGCCATCTGTCATCGATAGAAAAGGAGAGGAATTTGTGATTTTGTAGTGTGATGTACTAAAAGTATTTCAGTGATGGTCAATCGGAAATGTCAACACTGTAAACCCACAACCTGAAACTGTTCAGTTAGTTACTCAGTTACTTAATCAGAACACCAAAATAATGTAATGGCCATGCAGTACTAATGCATCCGAGGGTTTGGCTCACTGTTTTTTTAATGCAACATTATTCTTGTCACTTAAGCAGCATATCACAGCAAGATTGTTTGTGTTTGCGCTATTTAATAACCATCTATGAATCTAGTTTGAGATGGGGCTCTGTGGAAAAGAGAAATTCTATGTCACACCCTTAAACAACCAGTAGATGGTAGCGTGATGCCGTTTCTGAGGGATTTGCCAAAAAAGAGCTGCTGAGCATGTTGCCCTTGAAGTGGCCTGGAAGTTGTTTTTTCCGAATAGTGACAGCTGTGTGGTAGTTGTTTGGACGTCATTAAGCTTGAGAGACCAAGTTAGAATTTCAGGCATCATTAGCTGTAACTGCAGTGAAAGAGCTCCATCTGTCAACTGTTAGCTGTTCATTTTTTGTTCATAAAATGCTCTTTGTCTGCTGTAGGGTAGTAAATTAAATTGTCTCCTTTTTTTTCTCTAGATTATGTCCAGCTTTTTACTTTCATAGCCACAGTTAAACAAATGGTATTGTATTGGAACCAAAAGGATTTTCGCCAGCAGAGAAACTGTCCAACGACTGATGATCTGGCTAATTGCATATTTGAATGCCTGACTAACCTAAATTAATTCATGTATAATTCTGCCCAGTTTTTCATTAGTGGGTCGGACCAAACAATTTTCACACAATGTAAGATATGGCTTGACAAAGGATGCCATAAGTCTTTGTTGCAAAATTTGAAGAACTGATAACATTTTGTCTTTAACATATATCTGGAAGATTTTGATGTGATTTTTTTTTTTTTGCAAAATGTATAATTACTTTCTTAAATCCTCAAAACCAACATGTACACTGAAAAAGTAATATTCAGTTGAAGGTGCATTCTCAGTACAGTCAGCCTTGTTCATCCAAGCGTAATGTTCTCAGTCTGGAATGATTTGTCTGATTTTAAACTGAGACATCAAGATTTTATTTTTATGTAGAACAGTAAAATGTAGGCATGTCAATAAAAGTATGCAGCTGACTTGACCATTATAGTAACTGTTAATATTATAGTCAATAAAACAGTTCTGTGCAGACATGATTTCTCAGTCAGGCTGCTGCTGATTCTATTTGATGCTGTGAGTGAAACTTGAGCAGCTTCAGGAGTTTCTCTTAAATCTTGCTTTCTGCTTTATGTTCAACTGCTTTGAGCATTTGCCGTTAAACAGTGAAACATCCATGCTAATTGATTCAAATCAAACCCTTCAGCGAAATGATATTAGCTATCCAATGTGGTTGATTTTTTCTTTTCTGTGACCGCAGTGGATTCTGAAGATGGTGTAGCCATTGAAGCTCCTGGAAACCTCACCTTAGACACAGACTTCTTTCTAGGACAAGACCTCGAGTTTGGTGATCCTGATCATGACGGCAAGATTCTAGGCCTGGAAAAGTTCTCAGGTTTGTAACTCAGTTTTTTGCAAACATATATATAAATATTTAAATAATATTATGTGTGTTCAAAGTTAAAACCCTTAAGATATCAGTCCTGGTTGATTTTGCCACAGCTGTGGTTACCAGCACTTTTTTAGGGTGTGGCTACTAGAGCTCAACAATTTCCAAAAACAGTAGCATTTTGAGTATTTTTACAGATATTGCAATTCCAATATATGTCATGATTTTAGAACAAATGGTAATTTCGCATTTCATTTTAACCAAAACACAGATAAAAAAAAAATGATGTGATTTTTGCTGGGTGTGTTGTCGGGTTGTAGCTGTAAACCAATTTTTAAGTTATACCCAGGTACAAAAACAGATGGTTGTCATTCCATCTGCATTTGCATATCCAAGGTATTGGATTGTACTGTATTAGTATATTTAGAATATATAGGTCAAGTTTATATCAAGTTTCTAATCTGTTACAAAGAAATTGTGACATTATAATAAAGGGTTCGTTCAACCAAAAAAATGTTTGTTTAGAAAAAAAAATCCTCCAAAGTAATATTTGTTTTACAATGTATACCATGACACCATTAAATTTAACCGTAAATTGCAGCACCTGTGATTTGGATATTCCACTTGGCCATTTTGCAATTTCACTTAATCGCTAAGCCCTCGTAGTTACCTAATGATACAGCACTGATACAGCATTAGGAGTGTGAGCAGTAAACAGTGAGGCCACAATCAATTAGATGAAATAAAAAACTGTAATGCTGGATTATATGCTTTTATTGTTTCCTGTGTTTGCCATATGATGAGCTAATTTGAATCCAGCATGGAAATCAAAATCTCAAGGACTCTAGTTTTAAGGGTGGAGAGTGTTTGTTAGATGTCTGTCTGTATACTGTATCTGTCCATTCTCTTCTAAGTGGGGTAAGTTTCTATCAACCAAGAGTGTCTTCTAGTGTCTTACTGTGTTTTTTTAAATGTTGCAGGTTCACGTTTCTGCATGTGTTTGTTCTTTGTTAGTAAATCTCACAGACAACTTACGTGGCAAATGTCTCTATTGATTATACAATAAAGGGAATGGCTGGTCATTTCAGTACATTTCAGTGTGCTCCGCAGTTTGAACTACATTTGCTCGGTGGAAGTGCGGCGGTATCATAATGTTTTGTATAAGCGCCCATTGTCGCTTCCTGTCATTGCCGCGAAAGCGTGGAATGAATCAGCGATGTAAATGATTTTAATGGTTTTACCGCTAAAGGAAATGTAGCCGCACTACAAAGGGGACTCGTCGGTTCTTACAGTTTGTCTTTTGAGCGATGAAGTGTTGCCCCTCTGTGCGACAGCAAGAGAAATGGAAGTACCAGCTCATATTTCCCAGCATGGCTCTTTGTCAGAGGGAGTGATCTGAAAAATGGAAAAGTAGAGAAAGGAGCTGAGACACACCATTATTATATAATGGTCATAAAAATAGGACCATTACCATCAAGGACACCATTATAAGAGGGCATTTATTCATCATCATCATCATCATCATCAGCCTCTGCTCCCACTACCCCACTACCATTATCGTTTCCCCCACATCATCATCATCATCATCATCATCATCATCATCATCATCATCATCGTGTACCCTCATCATCATCATCATCATCTACCCTCATCATCATTATCATCAGCAGCAGCAGCTTCACCATTATAGTCATCATCATTATCATTAGGCTCGGTAATCATCCACGAGGGGGTTCCGTGGGGCAGGATAAAAGGGCAGCCTCCACTCTCGCCTTCCTCACATCCTGCCTCGACATCTGTGGAGGAAGGTGGTTTTTCTTTTGGCTCTCTGAAGCACACGCTGAAGTAGAAGAGCGCTTCGAAGTCTTGGAGCTTTTCTTCCTGCCTCCTGGGAAACGTGTCTTGTCTTTTTTCTTTTTTTCTTTTTGTCTTTTTTGTGTTCTTTAAACCTCAGATGGCATAACAACAGCTGAAAACGCAGTTGACCTTGGTGGTAGCACTGTGAGTATTTAATGTTTCTCTGAAAATCTCACTTTTTCTACTAAGAAGAGGGATTTTCTGTGTACTGAAGTGAACCTACTCGGTGTGATGGAGGGACATTATCTGTAACAGCTCTGTGACGCTGGTTGCTTTCTTTATGAGTCAGACAGTTCAGTGAGTTCGCTTTTAAACCATGTGTCATCGTAACACAGTCAGAAGTTGGTTCATTAGTAATGATTTCTGAGGATTGCCAAGGTGTGTCACGGTGGAGTTATTACAGCAATATTTCAGCTGTTGTCATGTCAAGATGTCCTTTCTGTAACCATTGTTTATATGTCATTGTGGCGTGTTGTCACCAGTCCCTGCCCACGTGCCCCTTAGCCAGACACATGCCTCTAGTGAGTTTAGTATTGAATTATTTCACATAGGGCAATATGTATGACATATATCATTATCATGATATGAGAGTTGTCTTTTTTAAAGGCTGAGTAACAGTAAAGTGATGCAAATTTCTGAACTTAACAGACTCTTCTACTTGTTCTAATACTTGTCTTTACCCGCTCAGTCATCATATCCACGTTACTTACTGTTAAGATCAAGATATTGTTACGTTTGATTTTGTTGCCCCACCGCCCTTGAATTCATGAAGTGCTTTTGAGCAGATTTCAAAATATCGAGATATATATCGTGTATCGTGATGTGGTCTAAAAATATTGTGATATTATTTTAAGGTCATATCACCCAGCCCTAATTTCACAGTGTTTTGGTTCCAGTTATATATTTAACTCTATTTTTAGGATTATTTTAAAATGTATGATTCATTTATTCAAATTGGACATTTTGGACCTCCATGTGTGTTCAACATCTGTTATATTGTGGCTCTTACTCTGTTTGATTTGACTGGTTCAAGGATAATATACTTTTTTTCACTTGCCTGGTCCAGCGAGAGGGGCAGAAATGTACTTGCCTAAAGTCAATTTTTATTTGCCTCTGTACAAATAGTTTAATTTATAAGCAGTTATCAAATAACAACAAATACTTAAGTTAATTGTCATGTTTAATCTTTATTTAATTAGTGAAATCAGACACAGTGACACAGTGAGTCCTAGAGGCAAAGCAAGAACTATTCTTGCATATTGAAAACAAACATTTCAATTATCCTTTTTTTCCAGGATAATTGAAATGTGTGCTGTCACTTCAGCTCATAAACATCTTAACCATTTTCTGTTCTGTGCGTGTGCAGCTCCTCACAGAGATGAGAAGGAAGCGAGATGGCTCACTCCTTAGCTACTTCCGTCATCAATTAAACAACGTGTTTTTACCACTTGCCTGGTCAGGAAAGTTATTTTCTGGATTAGCCAGCCCGATGTGGCATTTTACTTGCCCATGTCAATTGCTGAGCTTTGAGTAATACCTTATATCAGTAAAGATGACTGTGCTGGTCTCTGATGCTATTTGTGGTTGTGATTTTGTGTGACTAGCCATGTTTGTTGTCTTCTGCTTTACTAGAGTTTGTCTTGCAAAATCAATCTGGATTTCAACAACATTAACAAAATAAAGAATCTATATTGTGGTTTGCAGAATTAGCCATTCCAGACCGAGAGAGGATGGTTCCAAATATAAATCTTAGTATGAAATGTAGTAGGATCAATAAAGTGTAGAAATGGGCTCTGACTGTGATGACATTTAGAGTAGATGATATGTAATGAAATGTGTGTTGTATTGAACAACTTTTCCTTCTGCTTGTCTTCCCTGTTCAGAAGTAGCTGCTGAGATCGGTTTCTCTGTGTATCCTCTGGGTGATGAGGAGAGCCCTGCCTACAGCCAGCTCAGCATGGAAAGTGAAACAGAAAACTCGCGCGGCACAGCTGACAACGGTAGGGAAGACGAGGGCAGAGCAGCCCAGTCCGAGGCCAGCTTCCCTGCCTACCTGTCCTGCAGGGGCTGCGGACAGCTCCGTGATGAACCTCTGGGACCTGGCATCGACCTAATTGGCCCGTACTGCCTTAGGTGCTGCAAAGCCTCCAGGGAAGCCAAAAGCACGGACTTCTGTTCATCTTTTGGAAGCATCAGCGGGATTCGCTCCGGCTCCCACATGCAGCTCGACGGCGAAGGGGTGGGAAACGGGATGGGTGACAAAGCACTGACAGCTGAGGACAAACTGCCCAAGCTGCACTCGTGCCACCTCTGCGGCTTCTCCTCGCGCTACGCCAACCACGTGAAGCGCCACATGAAGACGCACAACGGGGAGAAGCCCTATAACTGCCCCCTGTGCACTTACGCCTCAGCTCAGCTGGTGAACCTGCAGAGACACCTGCGCATTCACACGGGGGAAAAACCCTACAAATGTGAAAGCTGCTCTTTTGCCTGCAGTTCTCTTGGCAACCTTAAGAGGCACCAGCGCATGCACGTGCCCTCCGCAGGGGCGGGACCGGAGATACCGCCGCGACCTGCCAGTGGCCAAAGCAGCCTGAAGAGGTGTGTGACCGGGCAAAGAGCCAGTGAGGAAGTGTCCGGTGCTCCAGCCAAGGGTATGTATCATCTCCCTTATTAATTATTACATCATCTCCATAAAGGTCACTTTCTTTCAAGGACCCATCTTTTTTCATTATTAGGCATGGCTAGGTGTCATATTAATAGTGGGTAACGAATTAATGCACACAGTCCGTATCCAGAAACTGTGCCTTTAAACGAGCCGTCAGGACTTCCACAAGGTTGAGATGTCACAATTAAACAGTCAACGCCATATTTACAAAAACACAGGCAGAGCTGATGTGGAAACATGGTGGACGGTGCCTGTTCAGGCCTGTGAGAGAGCAGACTGGGCTCCTCAGGTAGAGGGCCTTAAAGAGACAGGTGCTAGAACAAGAGCTTCAGAAAGAGGTGAAATAGAGGCAGAATGAGAAAAATAATGTCTTTTGAACATTAAAGCATGTAAACATTTTCTAGTAGACACCCAAAATAAAAGTATGGACCTTAAAATGAGGATAATATGGAACCTCAAATATTGTGACACATTGCAGTTTTATTAGTATTGACTCACTCTCTCATCTTTTTGTGAAGTTTCAGAAGTTGCACGGCCGACTTCAAACCTGAGTTTGGGTGCCCAGAACAGTGACTACCTGTCAGCCTTCGATGGCTTAAAGGGGGCGTCACCGCCACCCATTCCAGCCTCTAACCCAGCTCCTGGCCACCAGCCTCCACCCCTGCTGGAGAACTCAGGCGGCGGTGGCAGCAGGGTGAGCAGAGGGGGCGTATCAGACGGCCCCGCCCTCCCCCCTTCACTTTTCCCTTTCACTTGCCGGTTGTGTGGCATCGTCCTGGAGGACGAGGATGGCTCCTCGGCCCAGATTTGTGCCAAGTGTACCCTGGAGATGCTGACTAAAGACTCCTCATCATCTCCCAACAGCCCTGGCGAGCGCAGTGACAAGGTGTACACCTGCGCCGCCTGCCCTTTCCTCACACACTACCCCAACCACTTGGCACGCCACATGAAAACTCACAGCGGCGAGAAACCGTACAAGTGCCCTCAGTGCGACTACGCCTCAGCACACTTCGACAACCTCAAGCGCCACCACAGAGTGCACACGGGCGAGAAACCTTACAAGTGCCATTTGTGCGATTACGCCTGCGGGAACCTGGCCAACCTGAAGCGCCACCAGCGGGTGCACTCGGGCGCCAAGCCCTTCCAGTGCGCCGTGTGCAGCTACAGCTGCAACCAGAGCATGAACCTGAAGCGGCACATGCTCCGGCACACAGGAGAGAAGCCGTACAAATGTCAGGAGTGCGGCTACACCACCGGCCACTGGGACAATTACAAGAGACATCAGAAGAAACACGGCCTGGCCACGGACGGCTGGGTCAAAGTTCCGATGACTGGAAATGATGCGGAGGAGGAAGTGAGAAAAGGGATTGGAGTCGGCAGTCAGACTCAGAGAAAGGAAACAGGGGTCGATATGCAGTATATGTCCAGGGAGGGAGGTCAGACAATACACCCATGCTACAAACTTGAGATTGTATAAAATATTACTCAGCAAAACTAAGCTACCAGCAGATTTTTGTTTTTGTTTTCACAGAGCCTTTATATTGTTTTAGCGTGTACTTGTCTTTTAGTGTTTCGTCAGATGTCTTCAGAGGCTGCTAATTGTTTCTTTGTAGAATCTCGCACAATTATGAAAAAACAGTTGTTTGAAATGTGTTTGATCCCTTTTTTGGATTGAGTCAAGTGGATGAGTCTGTTCAGTTTGTATTCTACTCTGTGTTTGTGTCACGACGTAGGACTTTGTCTACTGTTGAAGTCCTTTGACTGTCTCGGTCTGTATGTTAAACGACGCTAGGCTAATCCTAACATTTCCCTCATATATCACTACACATATCTGGTTCTTCATTGTGGGTCAGAGAACACTACCAAATATTCCTCAATAGGGGTGTCACGATTCAATGCGCCTTTTGATTCTAAGGTCACCATTTAATCCAATTTTTAATTTAAGCACTGACGGCCATGCTGTTGTTCGACTTATGATTCTTGATTTGTAAAGATCAACAGATCAAAGGTTTCATGCCCTGACAATGGTCTTTTACAACTCTAAAAAAAAATGGCTCCATGGTATCAAGTATGACGCCTGTAACTGCCTTCTTTTTGTAAAGCTGTATGCTCAAATTGAAATAATTGATTTAAAATTTAACTAGAATGGAACTCAGTCGAGCACATGACTCCTCCACCAAGGCCTAACAGTCCTCTTTAATCCAATCAAGCCTAATCTTAAAGCAAATGTAACATTTCGAAATCAGATCTGGATTTTTATGTGGATCCGCAGCAAATTGTACTCAGTCACCTAAATACGGATTGAGAAATCGAAGATGTCAAAAGTGTTTTACAAAAAACGCCCTCGCAAGAAGGTCAGAAAAGATTCCTGGATCTATTCCCTTTATCCAGATCTGTACTAAAAGTCTTTGGGGTCTAATTCTGGCCCAAGACTTATCCAAGTTTCATGGAAATCTGTTCTTTAGTTTTCGTGTAAGCCTGCTGACAAACCAACGGACACTGGCGAAAACACAAGCTCCTTGGTGGAGGTCGTTGCATAATTTCCTGTGTGAATTGGGAACAGACTGTCACGCTCAGACAAGAAGAGTCACTGGATGGCAGGCGTCGTTTACAACAACAGCTTGAATTTCGTCACCTGCAAACACAAGCGGGCGAGGATGGAGAGAAAATGAACTACAGAGAATCGCAAATCCGGCTTTTGACCTGGAGAATTGAGATCAAATGCTCAATGCGAATACATTTGGATTTAGGATTGAAACGGTGACACCCCTTGACCTCAGCGTATAGAACTCGTGCACATTTTTGCCTGAACTGTTGAGCTGCACTGTGTAGTTGTCTTTAAATAAGGGATACTTGCTGTATTTATGAAAGTTGTCAAGTTTAAGTCAAACCTTTTTACTTTTGCACCAAAAGTCTCATGACATCATTTCAATGTCATTTTTTTCCTTCCCTCCCATCACGTCACATTTACCTGACTCGCCTTCATGAGGTTATTTTAAACTTTGAGTTTGTACTCGGGCTACACAGTGCAGCTTGGAGTAACTATGGGTCCTTTTAAGGGCCAATATTGTGCTTTGTTTGCATTTGGGCGCAAGCTCCAATAACGGCATGCCTTCAGATTCATTTACTAATGTATGTACTACTAGCAAAGTGCTGTTTAATAGTACTGGAATTGTTTTACCCTCGATAGACCGACTGAGTAGGTTGTGTTAAACCTAACTGAAATAATCTCCAGTGTCTTCAACTGTGTCGTCATTTTTGCCAAACCCCTCAGGATTATAAACATGTTATTTGGGAGACCTAAATGTTGGCAACAATTTTATTTTTCTGGTTATTTTGCATGCACAAGGTTTTTGAAAGGCCCTCCGTGGCCTTGACTTAGTCTTATTGTTGAAGAAAAAAAAGCACAATTCTACACACAGTTGCATTCGGAAGCTGGAGGGGGGGGTGGAAAAAAAGAAACCTTGGTTGACATCTCTTATTTGTGATTCAGGAGCAACATAAATCGTAAACGAGCATGTTCAAAAGATTTTTCTCCACAAACTTCTACTCACTACATATCATAAAATTTCTAGAACTTAAAATTTTCTCATTTTTTAAAGGGACTGTTTGATCACCTTCCTTTTGATTACTGTTTACTATTGACTGTGAAAAAAATAGCCCATTCTTGTGTTTTTTTTTTTACTTGAAAAAAAAGAGACTATTAGAAAAAGCATGTGTGTAATAGTTGTTTTATTTTTCTAACGTGGCTGTAACACACTGCTAGAAGTGCATACTTTAATATATAGAATTGTTTTCATCATCTTACTCTGAATGTGTGACGTGTCATTTAGTTACCACGGGAAGACTAATAGGGACTGTGATTTCAGTTTACTCTCTTTTTGAATTACTATTATATGCAAGTGAGATATTTTTCAGGTTGCCAACTTGCCATGACACAATGGAGCATTGAACCCATTGATTAGTACTGATATCCCCCCCAAAGTGTCCATTTTTGTCTTTATGCAGTGTCTCATAAATGCCTTAAAGTGAGGATTTTGAAATAAACACATGGAATTCATTTCATTGAATGTCAGACAGACTGGGTCTCTTTTCTTTTACCTCACAGAGTACAGTCCTTACAGACATGTTACTCATAAAGAAATAAAGCGTTTTAATCTTAGTTCCTAACCTTCACAAGGTCAGACTTCTCTTCTTCTACAGAAACTTTAAATCGCATTGATGTACTGATTCATATCACTTAGTTCCTCTACACTGAGTAGCACTTTTGTCATATTTCATGTCTAAGAACCAGAGTTGCTTCTGATAAAGAAAGCAGACTGATGATAAAACCACGACTGAAGTGGAGCGATCAACAGACAACAGAGAACCACAGGATCACCTAATTTCAGAGTTTATTGTAGCATCATGACAGTTGTCTCCGACCTTGCGACTGAAATCAAAATGAAAAGTAGTGGAATGAATCAAGTCAATACAATCTTCATGAAATCTTGACATTTTTCTCTGGAAAAGTGATGCTGATGATGATAAATGCACTTGAAAGTGTAATTTGGCACCTACATATTACTAACATCCAGGACCTTTGCAGCTTCCATGTAACTCGGTATCTACAGGAATCGAGGAAATAGAAAATTGAATGGTAACGTCCACATCCCCCCGACTGTAAATGCAACTGAAGACGGAAAAGAAGCAAGGCAGTGACAGAACGAGACATTTACACTGAGAACATTTCATTTACAGTTCTGGCTACCTGTGAGAGTAAAGCTGTCGATAGGTTGGCATTGATTTACATGTAGAGGCTTCGAAACACGCTGATAAAAGTGGAATGACTTGTCTTATAAAACAGCGGGATATGTTCGTTTTTTTTGTTGCCTGCTCTCCGTGAACTTTGTTCACTCCAGAAATTGTGATCACATTAGCCACTTCACCGAAAGCACCTTTTCAACTAAATCCTCTGAGATGATTGGCACAATGTACGTACAAATTACAATGAACTGAAGCCCCGAAGAATGCTCGCCACAACACCCTCACTCGCAAAAAAAAACAAAGACAAAGAAAATCAGATGTAAAATTTGTAAACACTTTCCATTTTAACTAATAAAGTCCGCTAAACATTATGTAAACAATGATAAATGTTAGTCCATTTAAAATTTTTGTTCTATACAGCTTAGATTACATTTGATCTATTTGATTACAATAAGCTATTGATGATAAAGATATTAGTAAATGTTCAGAATACTTAATTGCATGTACATAATATAAAAAGTGACATTGTCATAATTTTTATGTTTGTTTTGTGCAAAATGCTTTAGTAAACTATAATTTGGCATTTATGAGAAACCTTTAAAAAATTGGTTTAAAAAATAAAATCGTAGATGGATTTACAGAGAGCCCCTTGGAAGGAAAAAAAAAAAAAAAAAATCTCCACACAATGTTAAAAAGTCATGCTTCCACTCAAAACATTCATCTCCACCTGTTAATACTGTGCAAAATGATGGGTTCAGCAAGTGCAAGCAGCTCGGCCAAATCGACCATCTATCAAGCTCTGCAAGATTCTAGGAAACAGCGGCTGACGCTGACGGTTAAGTTTCAACCAATGTCCGGCTAAATGACAGCCCGCGAGGCTGGGAAAGGAAAAGTTAAGGCATCAGACTATTTCTGAAGGCAGTATGAGTGACTGTGCCTCGAACAGAAGCTGGAAAAAACACCACTGGTATCTTTGCTAAGACTTGGCACACGAGTAGCGCGACACACAGAGGATCACCGACGGTATAAAAACATGACGTTTTGGTATATAGCCAAGCCAAATCTTCCACGTGAGTAAGCTCTACAGTTGTGAGATCGATTTTCAACACATTCACTGGACTCATTTTTCGAGAACTATCCACATCCAGTTCTGCTGTATTATCACTAGTGCCAGGTCTAACTAAACATTTGGCTCTCAAGAGGAACATGCAGCCACCGAAGGGAAGAATCCAGGATCTAGCAGGATTTCTTCATGTACTTTACAATATATTAATCTACTTTGTACCTCCAGGATTTAACTGCATTAAAGAACTTCACATATACTGTGGATGAGACAGTAACCCATGTGAATGAAGCTGAAGTAGAAAAATCAAACGGTAACATACAGAAAGCCTCCCTATTCGAGTACCTGTAGCTTCACATGCTATGTACTGTATGTTGCCACAAGTTTTAAAAACACGACGGACAAAGTTTTCAACTGAATACGATGATTGTAACTAAAATACAAATCAAGATGAGCTGTAAAAGTCTAAAAGAAAGGACACCGTCAAAGATTAAACGAGAGCTTAAGGCAGCGATTTTTCTCCAGGGAAGAAGCTACAATCTTGCAGAATCGTATGCCGTGTTTGGTCCGCCCGGCTCGGCTCGGCTCAGCTCAGCTCGTAATCTTCGTCGTCCCAGTCGTTGACAGTGGAATGAAGAGGAGGGGGGAGGGCGTGACGGCGGTTACAGGTCGTCGTCCCCGATTCCCTCGAAAGCGTAGTTGCCGTGGAAATCGTTGCCGCTGATGTCGTTCGCCGAGTTGGAGGCGCTGATCCCTCGGAGGGACACGGAGCTCAGCTTGGTCTAAAAGAAATAATCACGATATACTCACACTGGATTGACATTGATCTGTGAGAACATGTTGACCCCATCATAAGGTGATGGTGATGATAGCTGCATATGTTGCATCGCTATTTTTTTAGAAGCTTGTACCTCATAGCAGAATCAGAAGTTACATTTATCGCTTTCTAAGACGTTTTCAGGACAATTTTTACTCAAATTTAAGACTGAATTTGAGATAAAAACATATTTATCCAATAAAGCCTTGCATATAAATAGTATTTGGTCCATTGCAGAGGGTTGGTAACACTTAATAATGACCATCATCAAGAAGATTTATAGTTAATTAAACTAGTTGATAGTTATTTTGCTGTTAACCAACAATGAAATGCTTAATAAACCATTTACTAAGCACCAACTAAAGATCCAGCTGATATTTATAATAGCTTGTGTCAATGATCAATTCAAGTTTAAGACAATTTAATTACTTTAAGGCCTAATGTTTATAAAATAAATATTAAAGACTTTAAGCAGCTGCAGACACACTGAGACTTTTACAAAGTCAAAAATATACTCACTGAGAGTTTGACGATTTGTTCACGGTTCGGGTCGGGGGAGTCCTGCAGCCAAAAAACAACACACATGGTCAGATTACTCCTGAAATCTGGAGAACATCCAAATCAACTTTAAGCACACTGTCCCATTTCTCACCAGTAGAGGGGGAGATTTCACAGGTTGCTGACTGTCTGGCCGGTGGATGGAGCCGTTGTGTCGTTTCCTCAGCATCTAGAAGGAGACAGAAGACACCAGAACAAGTGAGGAATTTGAAAAATATTATCATGGAGGAATCCTGTGAATTATGGGGGAAGGATTTGGCATTTACACGTGCTGTCCAATAACCTTTTGTGTCCACAATCACCAAAATAAAAACCTGAATAGTGATAGAAGACTTATTAATGCTCACAAAGATGCTGATGAACATTTTGTATGTGGGAAAGCTGAGTTAACATCCTCAGCGTTAAATTAAAACACATCAAAAGGACTTAATAATGATCACACTGAAGAAGCTTTTTACTTGTCTTGGCACAAACCTTTTTTATGCTGCCGCCTGACTTCTTCACCATTAGTTCATCCACCATAGACTGAAGGCAGATACTCATCATGATAGCCTGAAATCACAGACTGACGGTCAATAAATCAAATCTGGAATACTGAACATCTCTCTCAGATTCTTTTAGAATAATTGTTCCCACAGTAATATTCACAGTGACGTATTGGACGCCCCCACACTGACCCTGTGTTCTTACCTGTTGGCTGGTGATTGTGACCCACTGGAGGCGGTCCTTGCTCATCAGATACTCGAAGGCCAGCTCCAGTTTGACCTCGCATTTGGACGAGCTGCAGGGATTGGTGGTGCCGTTGGCTATCGGGACTTGCTGCAGAGTCGGACAGAAAAGTGGAGGGTCATGATTCGGACTGTCGGATTATGATTTAAGTTTATTTATCGTGGACCTTTTCCTCCTTCAGCAATCAAGTTCAATTACTCTTCTGGTCTTCAAAGAGCACGAGAAAGAAACCGATTTCCATATTTCCTAACCGACATCCGGCTCGTCTCTTAAGTCGAGGATAAGCCTGCAATTCTACTTGGCGACTGGAGGGTCGTGTAAGCAGCTAAATCACATTTTCTATTCAGTCTTGAGCTGCTGCATCACCGATGACAGGCAGCCGGATCTTAGGAAGACGACACTTCCTAAAAGATTAACACGGGCGCAAAGAAAGGGAGAAATATGTACAGATAGAGAATTTAAAATGCCTTCCAGAATCTGTGAGGCTCAGAGACAGCTCCCTGGAGACGAGCCCTCATTCCTCTTTAATGGAGCCTGTGCTCTTCACTGATACTATTTCCTCTGGGCCAGGAACTAGCTGTACCTCCCATGCTATCGTCACACACACACACACACACACACACACACAAAGATAACATAACGACAAAATACAGCACAAAAACACAAGCTCTGACACATTCACATAAGCACGCAGACTGTTTATACGCCGTCTTCCGGGCGCAATTTGAGATTCGACTACGAGGGGGGCTGCAGCGCTGCACCAAATGAGATGTTTTAAATAGTTTGCTGGAAAGGAAAGGGCTCATTAAAATCACTTTGACCTCTGAGAATTAACCACCCTGCTGGACATGGTGGGGGCTTCGCTCTGTAATCAGACAAGCCAACGTGCATTTTAATTTTAGACGCGTTGCCGTGTGTACACATCTCCGTGCAAATTAACTTTAGGGAGAATCATAAAAGCTTCTGTGGTACACATAATGACTGTGCTGCTCCAACACTAATGCAGTGCAAGAGTGAACTGTCCCCCCCCCCACACACCATCTCCATTTAAATGAGATCCTGCGTCTGTAAATGTTCATCTTTCAAAGGCCAGCTGAAAAGAAATATGTGGGTAGAGCTGCATGTAGTGCTTTTCTCAGCTATTCGCAGCAGCGAAAAATAGATTGTTCAGCTGTCTCTTTTCAAGGCGGCTGATTGGGTAGAAGCTGGAGAAAATGCAAATTCAAGGCGAATCGACTGTGTGGTGCACGATGGTTTGAATTAGTGCTGATTCTAGGTGACAATCATGGAGGTTTTATTATTCTTTACACAAGGAATTGGTTCTGGAGTCCTTGACAGCTACAGCTTCACATGAACAAAAACTATTAAATTAAGTCTGTCAGTTTGAATTACCATTTTAAAAGAGGGTACTCCAGTGATTAGGTTTTATAACTACTTAATCTTGGCGGGCTTAATAGAGACATTAAGGAAAATGGTCAACATCTGTGCAGCAGAAGCTAAAAAATCCTGACTTTTAGTCTTTAGCATGAGCACTACAATTCCCATAATGCAACTCAATCTGAACCCACTTGCCTGCTAAATGTCAAAAAACTGTTTTAAAAAATGAAGAAGAAGAAGAAGACGAAGAAGAAAATGCAAGCCCAAGCTGAGATAACCCTAATGACATCATCAGGGTTATTCTGTCTTCAGAGACTATGACCCCATTCATACCTGGTATTATAATAGGATCTGTATCCAGACACGTTATCCAGATAAGGAAAAACACATGCTGACCCAAGGTGTAAAAGCTTCGGGACTGGAATGCGATCAGGTCTGCCGGGCCACATGTGGAGCTGGTGCAGCTCATATTATGTTAGGATCTTAGATAGGTGCTGACGTCTGCACACAACATTACATTGTTTTCAGCTAACATGTAGGCAGTTGTTTAAATTTAGAGAGCGAAATTAAGAGATACAACTCTAATTACTGATTCTACATATACTCTGTGCCACGAAAACATGTTATTCAACAGAACTGCATGAAAATGAAACCAATACAACTTTAACTGCTCTGAACTGATTAACTGCAAAACTATGAAGACAAAAAAAAAAGAACTCTGTAACCAGAGAATGCCTTTGCTCTTCCCGAGCTGCTGCGTCTCTTGTGTATTTTAAACAAGCTCTTTTTGGACTTGCTCCATTGTTTAATTCCTGCAATTCATAATGGTGTGCTATCTTGGCCTGGTCTCCCTCCAAACAGAGATTCTAATCTCAAGGGAAGTCCTGGGTAAATAAAGTTAAATGAATAAAAACAGATAAATAAATAATTTGGTGCAGCTGATATGCTGTTAACAAAAGACAGACTTTATATTGTCACTGAGAAGCCCACACGCTGCTACTGCAACAAACTGAAACAAAGAAGAAATAACTTGATGTATTACAGTTGCAGAATTTAAAAGAGGGGACAAAGCATTAAGAATCTGTTTTACAAAGGATATAAAGTTTCCCTTAACAGATATTATAAAGGAACTATCTTCTGATTTGCCTCCGCCTCAAGTGTAGGATCACTGAGGATAACAACAACACATTTCAAAAGCCCGATGTAAACTCAGAAGCAACATCAGACCAGTTATTGTTCGGACAGCGTATCCTGATACAGGTCTCATAATAATATCAGGTGTAATGGGTGTATGAAGCGAGTTTAACAGTCTGAGAAGTACAGTTTCATTGGTGGAATGTCCCTTTTATTACATGTTTTTGTTATTCCACAGTCCATTGTTTTTTTCCATTCATTTTTCCATCTCATCAGTTTGGCAGTAGCACTGTTTTTGCCCTCCTGGGTGTTTTTTTTTTTTTTAACAAAAGATCCAGCTGACTGTGACTGATTAAGTCTCATTGCCTCCAACATTTCCTGGAAAATAACAAACAAATATACTTTCTGTTCTCGTTTCCCCCGGTGACAGTGCAACGCAGCGCATTGATTAATCAGTGTGAATCGAGCCTTACCTTGGCCCGATCAATCAATCACTGTCGTCTGCCGAGCTGAGTCTGACAGATCCTGACAGCATCTCATGTTTACTGATCAATTTGGTTACTAGGCGACAGTCTGGCCAGGAGCCTCATGCGTTAAACATATGGTCTGTGTGAAACGGCGCATTTTCTCACTCTTCTTTCCCTCAAAGTCTCTGAGGCTTTTATTTCTTTAAAGTCTATTAATTTCCAATGATATCACTGGAACTGTTGGCTCTGTGTGGCTGCCGGCGCTTCCTCGTACTGCGTGCCATCAGATTATCTCTAAAAGACAATTATCAGTTCAAAGACAGAGTGCTGCTCTGTGTGTGAGGCCGCTGGATCAATACAGCCTCATCCTTGTGTGGGCTGTGTGTTTGGATAATTGGACTTATGAAGACGGATGGTGTGGAGGTCAGCACATTTAGCGAGCGGGAAGAGTAAAACCTAATGCCTGGCAAGACTAAAGACATTCATTGCGGTGCAGCAGTGAGAGGACGATTGTAAACAGGCGACTATTTTGGAAGCACAGGAAGCATCTCTGCATCTCTAACTCTGCCAGATCACGGCCTCCTAATAATATGTAGCTATTTCAATGTGATTATTTCAGAGTTTCGGAGATGCCTGATGGTGAATTCACTCACGCTCACTCTCGCACACAGCGCTCCACTTACAGAGGACGTGACTCGCCAACACCTCATGCGCGTGACCTTGAAGCTCCCCTCCTTCATCTGCTCGTTGGGCAGCTTGACGTGGAAGTTGAGCTCGTTGTTGCCGGCGCTGACGATGACTTGGCAGCCCTTCTCGGGGAAGTCGGTGATGCAAGGGTCAAACTTGATATAGCCGTAATATTTGAGAGTCTGACCTAGATGGATGAACTGAGGGGGGGAAAAGGAAAACAAAGCATTTTTTTTTTAGAAGACTAACTTTGTCTAATCCCTGGAGAGAATATGTTTGAATTCTCTGCTGGATTAGTGTGATTAAAAATTTCTATCATGGGAAAAACTAGGCTAATTGCATCACAGAATACACCAGAGGCTGTATTCTCTATGGTCCACAGATTTATCCTTGGACGCAGACATTGTGGAGTTATCAGCCGGATTCGTACGATGCAGAGAAATCAAGGACAGGTGCACTTGCTTACTTCTTTCTTGGAGCCTTTCTCCTGCAGTGATTTGAGCTGCCTGTGCTGGTCTTTGTTGACGAGTATCCAGCCTCGCTCAATGTCAGACACTGTCTGGTGAAGCAAAAACAAGAAGTGAAGTTCACTTCTCTGCACACAAACACAGAGCAGGTTTTCTTTTGGTACATGTGGGAGAAATCACAACATGAGTTTTTTTTATATACACAGCACGGGTCAGCATTTAATTACACAGAAATATGCACAAATGCACATGCTTGCAAACACTGTTTATTTGTCTTTGATTTTTTTTTTTTCTCTGTAGAGCAACCCTCAGCAGTTCCAGGTTTTAATCAAACTCGCAGCCCCAAAAAGGCTTCATACAACAGATCACAGTTGTCGCCGCAAAGGGAATCCGCTACTAATAGGATCACAGAGGAACAAAGAGGTACAGGAGTCAAGGTGTTGCAAAGTCAGAACAAGCTGACACTGCTCTCAGATAATGGAGGGGCCCGGGGGACCGACAAAAAAACATGTGAAAGCCAAAAGATGACGCAGTGCCTGATTTAGCTTTCTTGATGTGATGCAGGCAGCAGGCGACTAAAAAAAAAACACAGCAGATGTAAGACGTAAACAAACAAGATCTCGCCTAAGTTGGATTTTCTGCTTGGTTCCACGTCTCGAGAGAAATTTAACTGAAAATAAACAACAGTGTTTGGATTACCCAAGTAGTGAGAGCTCTTACCTGGGCGTATAGCAAATTCAGGCCAACTCTGTTGTCCATGACATCACCATCATACGCCATGTCCCAGTAACTGCAGAGAGAAAAGCACAATCCGTCTTAACAAATCTATATCCAGACATAAATCCGAAATAAAGTGACACAATTTCGCAGTTTATTGGAATGACTCCATAAAAATACAATCATAACTGGCTATTTGCCACTGAGTCTATCATCTCCTGTGACTCTGTCTGCATACCAAGCAACACTACATCACTCTCCTGAGACGACGAGGGATGTCAGAAACCATCAACCGTGACAAGCAAGTTTGAGAAGTATTAGAACTGTCTGACCTCATAAAAAGAAAAACTGTTAATCCTTCAGTTTATATGTAAAAATCTAAATCACCACATCGAGACATAACATGGTTTTCATTGGACAGTGATAGGGTCCTGAAGCTTGATAAACTGCCTGACCATTATAAAATCAAATTTGAATATACGCAAGAGCTGAGACTTCGTTTAATCTGTGATATTAGAGTGAGTTACAGACTACATTCCTCAACTGAATGTCGATGAGATAGCAGGTATTCATCTACTTCCTGCAGAGGTTGAAGGACAGCTGCGTGAGACAGCCAGACAGTTCGTTTCTAAGGCAGCACTGAGGTTGTATTAGAGGCTGTTGCTGGTATTCGTGTGCACAGAGATGTGTGGGTGCCGGAGGACAGCCGGAGTAGTGGAGCGTGACGTTAACAAAATGCAGTTCCCAGTGAGGGATCAGATTTGGATTTCAGATGAAAATCTGATTACAGAAAAAAAAAAAGGAGAAGAAACTAGACAAGATCACAGTTTGAAAGCTGAACAGTCTTAGTTGCGAAAATAATTATGTGTGCCATATTTTTCACTCAGTGTGTGATTCACAATACTTCACTTCCAAGTGTTTTTATATCTTAGCCCCTGGATTTGAAACGTCTTTATTTAACTGAGACGAGTTTCATATTTCAGTTCAGGATTTTACTCACTGAGGGAGTTTAAAAAAAAAAAAAACAACCACTGAATTCTTTATCCAACTTTGGTCATTGGCAAGAATCTCATTCATGTCTTGCAACACCTAACTTCAGGCATGAAATGTATCATGTTGTAACTGCATGACACAAAAGGGTGTTAGAGGATGGAGAGAGTTTGTTCAAGCAGCCACATCAGCAATTCAAAGCAACAAGAGAGAGGAAGATTAAAGGGCGGTGGAAGGAAGAGGGAAGAAGTGGGAATGAGAGAAAAGGAGAAGTGGAATCATCATGATGTGTTGCAAGATGGGTGCTTTTACTGTGCTGCTTCAGTTTAAACTAAGAGTGCACTGAAAGCCCCTGCTGAGACATGTGGTCTTTGTTTTGAATTCTCTTAATGCATATACATATCGCAAATGGCAACATTATGCTGTTCACTGGACAGAGACGAAATTCTTTCCATTTTCAGCATGAACTTTTGGCCAAAAAGAGCTTTTCAATTCATTTTGACCTGATCCTTCCCCTGGATCTCATACACAGGGGGTCTGTTTTTCCTCCACTTGTTAGTTCTACATTCATTCTTCTCCCCTCGCTGCTCCACACTCCACAGAGAAACTAGGTCAGGAGGACTAAGACTTTCCTTGAGGCAAGAAGAAAGTAAACATCCTGTGTACCTCAGTCAGCGGGAGGCAGGGTGACGAAAGAACAGGCACACGAGGAAGTAGAAAAATGTTATGTTGAAAAGAGGAGCAGTCACTAATTTCAGGCTTGATGGGGAAGTAAACATTAGCATAGAATCTGTTTGGGTGGCCCACCCGCGAAGATTTTTTTCATACTTTTTGTGACATGCAGCCCTTGATGATAAATGCTTATTTCCATGCACAAGCAGCCCTAACCCGAGGCTGACCCCGGGTCAGGGCTGCCCGTCAGTGACCCTGTTCCTTCTCGTAACAGGTAGAGCCACAGTTGAGATTTTAAAAGTAATTTCAAACTGCTTTCAAAAGAGATAAATTAACCAAATCCCGAGGATTTTCCAATAAAACCAAAGTAAATAATGCTCAAATGTACCAGGGGAGCTCTGATGTAAGATTAAAGGATATGCTACAGGTACGGAGTTTCGATCAGAGATTTTTGTCTCATTTACTGGCTGAAGACGTCCTTCCTGTGTGGCAGCAAGGGTATGAACAGCAAGAGAATCGTCTGGTTTGCATTTAAACAACAAAAAGAACGCAACTGAAAGCTTTTTTTGAGGGACAAGATGTTTTCACACCTCCCTCGACCGGTTTGAGCGAGAGCTTAACTGGTAGCTCTCTTCCTCCTCTATGAAGTTAGCCCCTTATAAAAACAGACAGACAGAGACAGCTCGGCAAATCACATGCTAAATATTTTTTGCGACACTTTTCCAAACAGTTTCTAGCGGCGCCTTTCCAGATGGTTCTGTGTAACATACAAACTGGCACGTCAGTTTGGTTGTGTGGAATTCCAAGTACGACGAACTACCCACCAACTGTGCAGAAGGAGCAGTGCATCCACTCGTGGACAAGAGGCTCGTTTTTCGTGACTGCGTGGAATGTAAACATTAATGGTGTCCAGCTGAGCTGTAATGCGAGCTGTTTGTTGACCCTTGTTGTACCTAGCACACTGATCTGATACCAAAAGGTGGAGGCGGTGTTAAAACACTGCAAACCACTGATTAGTTAGTCAAAACAACCAGTCATCTCATTCTTTGTGCTCTCACTTCCTTTTATTTTCAGTAGACTTCTGTCTCGCTGCCTGTAGCCTTTTGTCATGTAAAGCTAGTTTCCTTGTTGTAATAAACAACCCCATGTGTATGCTGTGTGTAGAGATTGTGTGGTTGGACAAAAGAGAGAGTGGCAGAGCAAAGGAAGGATTACAAGGTTTTCAGTTTGTGATGTTAACTGTACCTTACTGCCCAACTGACAACATATAAAGTGTGTTAATTAATAAATGCAGCAGCTTATTAAGAGTTAAGACCAGCCTCTCTTGGTGTTTTTCAACTGCTGGAAAAGTGAAAGCGTTTACCCCGAAGCCAGCCAGTTACAACCCCGTCTCGATTTTAGTGTTCTGTCCACAGTGGAAATGCGCAGCAGATCTGGCGTTTAGGTTCAGTTACCAGAGGTTATGTAGGGTTTAAAGGGTGCTGTACCGAAAGTACTTCAATGGAAACGCAGCTTAAGTGGTTTCGGGATGCGAGGAGATTAATTATGCCATTTGATCATTTCTGTTTATTCTCAGGCAGTTTGCTGCACAAACATCAGGTTCTTGTCCGTATCTAATCCCTGGCTTTTCTGGCGTGACATTTAAACGCACCATCTGTCTGGTTGGGACTAGAACTATTGTTCTTGGCCAAATCATTGTAAAACAAATGACTCAGGTCTCTTTTCCAAATTAAATGCCAGTTTGTGGAAGATGGTGAAGTCAGATAGGCAGCCTGTGGTTAGGCTAACCGCCGCTCTGAAACATTAAGAGCAAGTGCCGCACTGTTGATAAGGAATAAAATGAACAACACCCAGAACAAAGAAAAAAAAAACAGAAGGCTTTAAAGCACTACAACAGAAGGAGTTTATGTACTGCTAACCAAAAACACAATTATCTGACCTGCTTCTTTACAGGATTAGATAAATAACACATGAGCACTGTGACCAATGAATCACAGCTATAATTACATGCGGAGGAGAGCACTTTGGGAAGGAAAGGATGAAATTTAAAGTCATGATGTGAGCAGGTGGTGGGTACCTTTTCCGTAGGAGTATGTGAAATTCAGAGTTCCGCAAGCTGGTAATGGATACATAGGGCAGCTCAAACTCCTGCAGCTTCCGCACAACTGAGAGAGAGACACAGAAACAGAGAGAGAGAGAGAGAGAGAGAGAGAGAGAGAGAGAGAGAGAGAGAGAGAGACGAGAGAGAGACAGAGAGAGAGAGACAGAAACAGACAGAGAGAGAGAGAGAGAGAGAGAGAGAGAGAAACAAGCACAGCTCTAGTCAACTCCCAAGGACATTTGGATAATGATGGTAACACCAAACAACGAGGGATGGGAGAACTCCATCTGGACAAGTCCCAGCAGGGCACAAACTTTGTGTGTGTAGAGGGGAATGTGATAAAGATAATGGGCTCCACGCGTGTGTGTGTGTGTGTGTCATCTGCAGCTGGTACATTGCGGCCCGCGGTCCTCCCTGAGGAGAGTGACGGAGATCTCAGGTGAGGCTGCAGCTGAGTTTCCAGGCATCAATAAACGTGCACAACACTACTCAGCAGCATATTAGCTTGCCATTAGGTTCGTTGAAGTGTGTTTACTCCTTAATGGGTAGAGTGTGTACTGCAAAAACTTCTGTGTTAAAATTGACTATTGATTGTGCAATTTTCTATCTAAATTATTGATTTTTTTCCATGGCCTGAAATTAAGAATGAAAACATTTTCAATTAAGAATTATTAGCCAATATACTGTGTATTTCACTACTTTTCTACTTCTTTCAACACTTTTAAGAACATATTTAGTTCAAGAATGAACCAACATATTTCAAGAAATAATAACAAGTAAAAATCATCAAGTCATTTTCCCCTCAAGTTAATCGTTTGTCTTATTTTTCAGCTTTCCTTTTCAGATGTGGGGAGCAGAAACACATGCTGGTCGCTTTGATGTTGGAAATCTCTGCACTCTGCAGGAATTAAATTGAAGGGATACAAAGTGAATGCTTAAAATTTTTTGGAACATTCTTGGGAGAACTAAGTCATCAGTGCGGGACAGCAGAAAAATAAAAAAATTAAAAGAACATAAAATGCGGATAAGAAGACGACCAGCGCTGCTGTTTCAAACCACATTCTGGTTATTCTTGATGCGTCTTCGCATATTTTACAGCACGTATTGATTTACACGCAGACTTCTTGGAAACTTAATGCCTGTCAGGGAGCAATTGAATTCTTCTAGCTATCCTGTTATGTCAATACGCCCACCAGTTGTGTTTGATCCGAGGCCTGCTGCGCCAGATTTATTCTAGTAGTCGAGCCCGATTTAACACACAGGGCCCTTCTCTGTCATACCGCTCTGATTTTTCAGATCTCAACGGTGCCAAGAATATACAGCATGCCGGCAATATTTACTGATTCCTCCGAGTTCACCTGGCACCATTTCCGGCCTGGACTGGATTTGGCGCGAGGAGCGGAGGAGCGTTTGGCAGGTGGAAGACGAGAGAAGAGAACCTTTGGGACTGAGGGGGGATTTGACCTGACAGGGCTGTGATGAAATGGGGAAAGAAAGGGATTTGGAAAACTGAAACATCTTGATGTGGAAAGCTTTATCCCTGTGCCACTGTGGTAATTCTTGAGACAACACATGGAGATGCAATACTCCTCTATGATTTGCATTTATGACGTTAATCATAACGACAAAGAAATATGTCCGAATCTTCAGTGCTGGTGTGCTGCTGCTGCTGCCACACTTACGAGAATGTGTTCTCAAAGAAACATGAAACAACTAACCTCGCTTTAAAGATGGCAGAATCAACTCTTACTGGAAATGCTGAGGAACTTGTCAGAAAAACTGTACCCATGTAATAATGTAGTAAGTCATGGGTCGGAACGTGAACATGTTGACGGGGGTCGCGCTGGGTGGGGCTGTATCCCCTTTGGTGTCATTTTGGTTTTTCAGTCCATCTATTTATTGATTTCATGTTGTGCTTTTTGTGTTTGTTGACTTTTAAAACACAATGTTGGAAATAAGAGAGTTAAAAAAAATTAATGTACAAATACAGAAGGGGGGCAATTTAAAGGAAGAACCAACAGAAACTCCTCCCATTCTCCAACAAGCAATTTGTCACCCATGTGACCCATCAACAGAATTATTACAACACATTTACCTGAGACATATTAGGTAGCTCAAACAAATTGCCAAACATCTTCCATTTGCATGTTGAAAATTCAAATTGATTTGTATGCTGCTTGCAGTCTTTTCTGGGAAATGACTTCACTAATCAGAGGTTGGCCTGTGAATACGATTTGGCAGCAGACATAATAGTCAGAGATTTTAGAAGCCACAACAAATACACTCTCAACCTGGAAACACCGCACGCAGCCCGGTGTGTGAGCTCACGCCACTCTGAACAGCGCACACCTGCAAGAACCAGCCAACAAAACACACAGAGGCCTGGCTTTCACTCAGCTTCTGAGCACCTAATAAATTAATTATGCATTCCAGCCAGAGATACAGCAGGAAGTCAGATAGAAGATACAACTCTCATGGGGCGATGCAGCTCTTCTTTTTTAATTAAACGAAAGTACATCTCCAAACAGGGAGACGGATTAACTCAGCGGCTGAGCTGCTGCCATAACCGACTCTGTGCGCTTCACGGTCGAGAGTAAAACGAAAACTAATATCTAAATCATGACGCGACAGTACATAATTCCCTTTGGTTACTCAGAAAGTTTCCCCCAGTGCAACATAACAAACATAAACGTTTTTTATTCCAACTCCGTTTTTTAATTTGTTTATCAGTTATTTGTCCTCTAAGTTTCTGTGTATCTTCTGAGAAAAGCCTTTGGATGACCTGATAAAGCAGCTTACATTGATATTATTTCATCAAAGCACTAAGTGTGCTGCACATTTAGTTTGCCTCGATAAACAAGAATGGTTATCTGATGGTCTCCAGCTGCAGTGTTTCAAAAAAGGCAGAAGCTCTTAAAGATGTAGAAACTTCTGAAATATTGCCACTAAATATTCTTCAGTGATGAATTATGGATTTCTTTCCCTCTCCCATTTTTATCAATCAACAATTAATCATATAAATGGGACATTACACTGAATACTTTCTACTGGTCATGACAGGGAAATATGAGATGTTTTAATTCCCTGCATTGCTCTCATTCTTAGGAAACTGGTGTTTAGACTCACATGTTAAACCTCCATCGACACCCTCCCGGACGAGAAACAGACTGAAGTATCCAACAAGGTCGTCTGGAAGGTCGAGCTTTGTTGCGACAGCCTGTTTAAAGATGAGAGAGAGACATGTTCACGATCAGATTTTAATTAACTGATCCCTTCATCTGATTGTGTGTTTTTCAGTAAATTAAGAGGAATGGAGATAAAACTGTTTGAAGATAAGATCACCCAGTGGATCAAGAAACTGGGAATGAACCACAATCATACTTTACCATCTCCATCATAGAATCAACTCTCCAGTGACAGAATAATGTGCTGCAGTCTTATATTGAATCAATGTTGACTCCATTAGGTTTAAGAAGATGAATGTGCTCCATTGTGATTCCATTTATCAAGAGCCTTTTGTCTGACACACATAACAAACTCTAACGTCAAATAATGAAACATGAAAATGACCGACTTTGTTTATGAGTTTGAACTTTTATTCAAGAAAAGTTTAATTCAGCTGCGTTGATAAAAAAAAATATGGATATGGAAAAAATAAATATGTCTCACCAAACGTCGACTTTCTCTGTGATAAAAATCAATGTTTGTGTGTTCAGCACTGACATTTCTTATTTGACCTGCTTTTAACACCTTTAATTAAACTTCAAACACAAATGCGACAAATGCGAATTCAGCTGTTGTCAAGCAACCACACACACACACACACACACACACACACACACACACACACACACACACACACACACACACACACACACACACACACACACACACACACACACACACACAGACAGACAGACAGACAGACAGACAGACAGACAGACAGACAGACAGACAGACAGACAGACAGAGATTAAACAGAGGTTACCTGGTTAAACCTTCAGTAAAGCGAGCTGTTAGAGCGCTCCAACAAGCTTGATTTAAAGCCAAGAGTGACAAAGGACATGATGAAACACCGATGTTGACTGGGATGAGCTGTTTTAGAGTGTGTGTGTTTGTGGTTATGCTCAATTGAGAGCAGAGGTGAAGCAGATGTACTGAAAGGTTTGTTCACCACCTTATATAAAAAAAGAAAAACATTCAAACTGGTGTTTACTTTCCTTTTGATAAGTTAGATCGGAGTAGCCCTGATTCATGAAGTACTTTGAGCTTTGCTTTGGCAAAGAGGATGTATATAAATAAATATGACTTGACGCAACATTATGTAACTGTTGTACCTAAAAAAAATGACAGATTCAAATTCATTCTGATGGTACAATAACTTGTAATAGCGAGAACGGTGCCTCTGTCATTCCCACTTTGCGCCTGAACTTTGTATGTAACTTGGGTTGAGCGGGTACAGTCTCCCATGAGATGTGCGTTGTGCTTTACAACACTATCTCACGCTTTTCTGATGAAACTGGATCATATTTTATAAAGGAAATGTTTTCTGGTTTTCTCTCTCATGTCCTCTGGCTGCTCTGCCTCAACTCTGTAAGTTAAGGATTTTCCTATTGGATGGATCAGTTGTTGCTAACTTAACCGCTAACTGCTGCTAACTATAGATGCCCTGAGCTAGTTAGCCAGGAAGAAGATGTTTTTTAAGGCACAGAGTGGCGCAAAAATGGGGACCAGAACCAGGCAAGTGGGCAACGGAACCGGGCTCAGCGGCTTCTACGGACATCATGACATGATACGAAAGACTGAGGAGGACATTGACGGAGGAAGCCAAGTTGATTATGGGTAATATAATCATAAAATATGCACCTGTACAGCCCTGTATAATTGAACTGTAATCTGAAATTGTAGGAGCGCCAAATGGCAAGAGATACTCAGACATTCAAAATGTTGCTCCATTTAAGAAAGTGTATTTAAAACATCAGAGCTTAGAGAAGAGTCAACATCAATACGGTTTTGCCTGAAGGAAAACCAAAGTGTCAGCACTGTATGAACAACAAAGATCAAGTGCTTCTGGTTAAACATTCATAAACACTGTGAAGGTTGGTAAAGAGCCATAAACAACTTATGCGATCGCCTTGTGATATCAGCACTTCTGGCCACTTGCAGAGGTTATTGGCTTTAAATCACACAAATTACTGCTATAAACCTAATTATAATACCTTTATGCACAAATGAGGTTTACTTATCACTGAGCTGGTTCAGGCATGCAACACTGTTGGGCAATTTTGTCTGAACACACTTGTCCTCCTTACAGTGTTTAATTTGTAAAACATTTTACTATCAAATTGATTTACAAATCTCTAAAAGTTGTATACTAGGTTGAGTGCTGGCTGATAAACGGGTTGTTTGTGCAATCCGGCACTTACATCAAGGACATCCTCCGTCTGATCCGAGGTCAAAATGTTGACTGTGACTTTCTGACCGTTGGAGAGGCAGATGTCTAGAGCGACTTCTTCTGTGGGAATCTGCTGCGTCTCCTGTGGGAAGGACACGAAAAAACAACAGGCTTTTCTTCAGCTTCATGGGTAATCTGTGTTCTCACTCATGTCGGTCAACAACAAAAACACCCTGAGTCACACGGGCAGGAAAAAAAACATGGGCTGGTGAGAGAAGAGATAAAAACAAAACACACAAGCTGAAGCCTTCCCTTCCAAACTTGCCGTCTGCAATAAGTGCTTAATAATTTCATCATCCAATGACTCACAACATCTTTTCTAGTCTCAAAAGTTGATCAGAGTGCAGCTAAGGTTGAGATGTTATTCATTCACCGGGTGTAAAGCGAGAAATGTGGCCTGGAAAGGTCAGCAACACAATAAAAGTCTGTTTAAATTCGAGTCAGGGAGAAACCTAAAACAAATAGGCCACTTGATGAGGATTATTTCTTTCTGCCACAAACAAAATGAAGTCTGACTGTTTAACGGCACAGAAAGATTAGGAATACATTGAGGATTTATTAAGAATGTGAAAAACAAAAGTGCAGTATGGAAACTCATTATATGCAATGTAAATTAACAATAAATCCTCAATAAAAGCAGCAGCCATATTCATATTTAGCCATCTGCAATTGCAACTTGTAGTGCAGTTGCTGGAACTAATTTTTCCAATTCTCCCCATTCATTAATTAATTCTCTATATAGTGTCAAAAAAGGGTCAAAATGTTGTGAAGTGATGTATTGTTTTGTCCAAAAACCCAAATATACTATTTATAATCAAAGAAAAAGACGAAACCAGCAAATATTCCCATTTGAGGACAATGTGCGCAGGTCTTTTCTTAAAAAATGAGTCAAAACATTAATCAATTATCAAAATGATCATGTTGACAATCATCAATTTTCTGTCAATCAGCTGATTCAATAATTGACCACTTGTTTCAGTTGTAGTATTCCAATCCATTCATTTCCCTCCTCTCAGCTGACACAGACATGAAGGAAACAAAAGCATTCATTAGCAGTGCTGTGTTTGTGCTTCTCTTCAATCCTTAACTGAACGAGGCAGACGATGGAACGAAAGCCCACAAAATCAATGAATAGCAAGTAAGGGGAATAAACTGAACTGCTAAAACCTATGAATATTTCAGGAGTCTAAATAATAGCGTCTGAGCCAATATTAAGAAGTATGAAATCTTAAAAACTGGATAACCGCAGCTTCTTCTGTCCCCGGGCAGTCTCCACTTGTGCAATATCATCTCTCATCTTCCCTGTTCGCTCAGCGGGGGGGGGGTTCCGAGCACATCCCCACCACTAAAGGTGCAGATGAAATGACAATGCAGGGTGGTAGCTCATCTCCTATTCTGCACCTGCAGCTGTCCTCACAGTACATAAAGGAGCTGGGGAGGAGAGGGGGAGACACGGACGCAGAGTCTAATGAGGGAGGAAGACCGAGGAGGAGAAGCAGAACGGGTGTGACGTGGCTGCAGACGGATTAATCTGCCCATGAAGGTTATTGGATTTACAGCCCTCCTGGCGCCGCAGGTCACAGCTTGAATGATGACGAATCAAACCTCGCTACCTGGTCTGAATAAGTCATCGACATGCCATTCGTTTGAAATAGCCTTTTCCTGTCAGGCCGCAGCACGCCATGAGTTTGTGCTTACAGCATCATCCACTTCAGCTCAAATTTTGTTTGGATTTTTAAGTCCTGCAGAAAGAGCTTTTTGGCAAATCTGGTGGGATGAATCACTCCGCTCAGTTTTGTTTTTTTTAATATAATAGTTCAGAAGGATCCAGCTCCCACACAAGATGCGACTACGCTGTTATTCAGTTTCATGTCTGACGTAATCACTTCACACATTTCTGTGAGCGAGCCAAACCTGCTCTGAACAACTACTTTACAAGTAAGATGACACAGCCCACGACAGGCGCACACATTGCCACAAACTGCAACAAACCAGAAGAATACAGCTACCTCATGCACCACACTGCCAAAAGTAATTACTAGCTGAGAAATTACTGCATCAGCCTTTTGGTTCGAGGAGAGCACGCCCTTCCTCCTCCCAGGCCTGCTGACCACGTTGATGCGACAGAAAACAGCCTAATGTACCTGCAATTATAAAAAAAAAAAAAAAGAAAATCACACTACCAACCTGCTGTGCTTTCCTTAGGAAACTGTTGAACATCTCACTGGCTCCAAGCAAAGGATCCTGGCGCACTGTCAAAAAAACAAAAGGAAAAGGAGAGGATTCAGAAAACACGAGCACAAAACTAGTCATTATTCACTGGTGAATGACATGAAAGGAGCAGCGGAAGTCAAGAAGAGATATGTAGGGGCTTAAATTGGTAACTCAGCAGTCAGTTAAGGGTCTTTTACTTGATATTATGTAAACACAAAGCTCCTCAGGCACAGACATTTCCCTATTCTTCATAATTTTCCTCTTATCATTCTGTTCAATTTTGTTCCTGTGAAATGGGTTTGACCTTTCAAGACACTTTTCAAGGCAACTTGGCTTGATGTGCAAAAGAAACTGCACTTTATGAAGGGAAAGAAAGAGATGTTATCTGGTGCAGGTTCAAATAACTGTCAGTTATTACAAACCAGTTTCATCATGTTGTAGTCTCCTGATTTGGTTAAAAAATAGAAAAAGAGAGACTTTAGCTTCGGCTCATGTCTTTGTTTTCTTCTTTATGGCAGTTTACAGTTGCAGAGCCTTGCAATTAATTATCTGTGTATGATTACAATATGACCAAGTGTGTGTGCGTGTGTCAGCCTGTGTGCTATTGTCCTTTTACAAATTAGTCTAACCCTTTGACAAAATGTCAAAGTTCTGACCCATCTGCGTCAGAACAGATTGTGTTTGTGGCGACTCATTTTCCATAACTATGTAAAAAGCCATGATGTAACCGAGGGAATCTGTAGCCAAGAACACCCTGTGTGCGTATGCTTCCAGACTATGAGCAAATACACACTCGAACAACGCTTCCTTGTTCTGCTGTAACTGCCAGTGCTTGAGAGGATTAAAACAAACCCTCGGCAATGCTGCCAGCTCCACTTTTTTCGTGTGTGTGTGTGTGTGTGCGCGCGCAGAAAGTTCACCCTGAACCTGTTTACAAAATTTGGGCAATATGCTGAAAACCTCCCAGACTGGGACATGAAATTCGAAGTTGGGTTCCTGAACATGATTTTAGACTTGTAAAGGAAAGCTTTCAAAACTCTGTGATCTCTTCTGGGGCAAACACCAGAAAAATATGAATTATTCCAAACGGAATTTAGTTTTTGATTCAGAGAAAAGCGTTTACTCCAAGAGGTGATACATTATTGCTAGAGGATCCAGGCGCATAAAACTTAAAATTAAAAATAAATAAATAAATTAATTAATTAAAAAAGCAAAACTGAAATCCTGACTAACAGTTCATTTTTCCATCAGGTGTGTAAGCACAACTCTTTGGCTTGGTGTCCCAGCTAACCCTGCACTCAGATCATCAGTTTAATGAAACATATTTATGCTTTTATGTGGCACGAACAGACCAGTGTATGACTGGACTACCCGCAGACACCAAGCCAGACTCATTCTTGTGATTGTTGTGGAGAAGCAAACATTTCAAGGATATCTGTGCTGCAAAATCTCCCCTTTCACGACATAAAAAACAACCCCCATCCTTACTTATAAGGGATGTTTTGAAACCCTTTCTAATTGAAATTCAGAGAAGAATTGTATCCAATTCACAACCTGACAAACACACCCACATGGAAACTGGAGTTTAAAATTCAGGCAGAAAATGAGGTGAAATGCAACACAAGCCATCTGCACAAAGTCCATTCAGCATGAATAACTTACCAGCCTGCATGTATTTCTCCAGCTGTTCTCGTCTCTGTTCGACCTCAGCAGGAGTCAGTGTGAAGATCTTCTTTGGAGGAAAGGCAGGCACCACGTTGCTGCCATACTCTTTTTTTATCTGTTGGTACAACACAAAAGACTTAAGGATGAGGCAGCAGGGCAGCCGGCTATACAGACTGTATTCCACTTCTCTTAACAATTCAGAGTATTTGAGAAAAGTCAGATGGCTATATCACTTTTTATTCACACTTGGAACATCAAAGAAATCTGATAGATAACTTCTTATGACTAAACCAATTACCCTCAGCACAGAAAAGCAGTCTTTTGAATTAAAGAGTTCATTTTTCTAAGAGGTACATTCATGCTGTTTCAGATGAATCACAGGTTTATTTTAAGCCCCGCTTCAACGGCCAGCTAGTGGAGTTTCCGTGCAAAACGCACACACACATACACACAGACACACACGCACACACAGAGACACATCTGGAACCCTGAATGTCTAGTCATTCCAAGTTTACTTTGTCTTCCAGCCTCTTACTCATTTCTTCCCATTTTCTATCATCTGAAGGCAGCTAGCTTTGAACCGTGGAAGTCTTAAACTAAGCCCTCACAGATCTACCATCAAATCTGATTTAATTTTAACCTGCTTGTTGCTGCAGGCAAAAGCTGGACGTCACACTCATGATTAGGAATTCACATTTTTTTACTCATTATAAAACACTCAGGTCCTGCATACATGGCACGAAGGTTGGCCCCAGTGGGTACGAGAGGTAGAAGAGAGATGATTTTCACCTCAACACACTGCCCTTTGCTATTTTCAGTACACCAGAGCCGGCACTGGTTACAAAAACAAATCAGCTCTTGTAGCCCCACACACTAAGCACAGGTTACAGATGCATCAGAGTCAATCTGAGCTCATGCGCGTTCTCCTCTAGCAAAGCTCGCCCTGTTTTCACTGTTTGCTTTTAAACGAGCTCCGGACTAAGCACAAGTGTGACCTTGTCACAAGAGAAACAATTAACATTCAAATGTTCTCGGCAATAACTGGGTGGAATGTGTGTGCCTCTGCAATCACCGGAGTGTTTTGGGGTCATGTGTACGCCACAGGAAGCCCTGTGGGGCTGGTTCTTAAAGACTGGAGTGTGTGTCTACCTCACACCCTGTTGCCAAGCAACCGCAACTGTCAGGCTGGATAACACAGACTTGAGGACGGAGATAGCAAAGTTTGGCCCTTGCTTGCTTATTTATTAATGTGTGAAAACGGGAGACCGGGCACTTCTGTAAGGCTGTGTTATATACAGTTGCGTACTTATTATAGCGCAAAGAGGTCTCAGGTAGAAATCCAGCCAATAACCCATCTTTAATATACAATGCATCCACCTCTGCAACAATATAATGTATGTTAGGTACTTTCACAAGTACTTTCATTTCCAATCACCAACTCTACAGAAAAACAAGTAGGTGCTAAGTACACTAATTGCCTAATAACAGCTTTCACAAATAACTGTGGCTCTGTGTAAAGCTTCAGAGACCTTAAAATGTCTTAAGACCAGGCAACTCGACCCTTTCCAACAACATTTCTCTTTCAGATTAAGTTCCTTTTCCCAGCAGGTGAAGTGAAAGAAAGGCCAAGAACATTCCTTCCATGTCGCGCACCCCCTCCAACCTCCTCCACAACACTGCCTATTTACATGCAATAGTTTGAACTCTGAGAGGAATAACAGCGTAAGACTTCAAGCCTGAGTCAAAGTGATGGGAGGCTGGCGTATCGACCGTACGACACAAAGACGAGCAAAAGGTCATACTGGGTGGATGTGGTGGCATTTCAACAGCTTTCAGTGCGCCACGCATGCAGACCACTCTCTTCAGGTCGGAAGCACAGTGACAGCAATGGCTATATAGTGATGACCAATGACTTACCTGTTCGTGGAGGCCGAGAAGTTGACTGTAGCGTACTCGACAGTGCAGCACGCCATTGACGTGGATGTTGTAGGCCTGTGGGAAAGAGTGGGGACTGATTAGAGAAAGACCGTGTAAATGTTTGACACTGTGCAGAAGCTTGTATCAGTCTGGTCTGACATGCTTGTAGGTGGACAAATGTTTCAATAAAAAATAAAATATATATATGTAGACATGCTGAGAAGGAAATATAAAAAATAAAAATAACCTTCTAACATAAGGTTAAATAAATGGAGTACTTCTCAATGCCTCAGTCCAAAGTAGTTGCTGAGTTTTAAGTGAGACCCATTGTGCTTTTTCATTTTATAGAGGCTCTTGTGCAAGGTTGTTCTTGAAAGTTGAAAAAGTAAAAGACATTGCTAATGAAACATCACATCACACTATGTCACTGAGTCACACATTTGCATCATAATGCATAGCGGCTAGTTTGCCACGTAAGAGTTGATTTAGTACAGTTGCTCTGTTGTTGTTAGTGGTGCTGGCTCAGGCGTGTGGGAGCTGACCAATCAGAGGAGACTGGGTATTCAGGAGGTGAGGCCTTAAAGAGACAGGAGCCAAAACTGAGTGTTTCAGACTGAGGGGGAATGCAGTGCTGCCTCGACAGTATGGGGTGACTATTAAAGCAAGTAAACCTTTTATAATAGTGACCCAAAATAAAAGTACGAACATCAAAATGAGCATAATATGTCTCCTTCAAATTTAGTGCAGAAAAAAACAGCCGGTAAAAGACAAAGAAGTAATACAGTTAACTTCCAGTACATGGAACAGATGTTCAACTGATTTTCCACAAAATAATCTAGATCTAGATCAATCTAGGGCGGCAACAATTTATCAATTAGTCGTCAACTATTAAATTACTTGGCAACTATGTTCATAATCAATTAATCTGTCTGAATCCAATGTATTGAATGTGAATATTTTCTGGTTTCTTTATTCCTCTATGACAATAGACTGAATATTTTTGGGTTGTGGACAAAACAAGACATTCCAGGATGTTATCTTGGGCTTTTGGAAACACATTCCCAAAGCCCAAGACATTCTGACATTCTATAAAGCAAACAACTAATCGCTTGAAAGAAAAACAATTGTTAGTTGCAGCCTTACTTAAATCTGCATCCATCTCATCTCACGTCACCACTGAGCATTTCATCGCTCACTGTTTTCCTTAGGAAGACCAAACAATTGAAGTAGATATAATCAAGCGCCACTGACCCAAAGAGAAACAGAACCTGTTGCACATTGTTCAATCAAACCAGCTTCTCCTTGCATGATGCATAAGCTACCAAATACAGAAAGCAAGGATCACATGTGGAATCTTTCATTACTTTTCTGAGACAAGTCTTTTTTGTTTTGACAGACAGAAAAGGAGACATCACTCCTCCGCAAAACCACCATTCGGAATGAGCAAACCAAAGATCTGCCTGCTGTAAACTTTAGATATCTCAGTGAGAAAATCTAATTTTCACATCAGATGTATCATTAAATGTTAGGAGTGATACTTAACCACAAGAAGAAATAAAAACTTTTAAGTTTCCCAAAACACAGGCTCACTTACAGAGCAGTAACCTTGAACTGTTGAAAGAATGTTGTGTTTTTACCACAAATCTATTAGACCACCAGTCAACCTGACCACCTAGTACTAAAACTGTCTACATTCTTTGGACAAAATAGCTCAAAAACATGACAGAAAAGTGTTTCCACCACAGAATCTTTTCACAATAATTCATGGTCAAAAAAAAAAACTGCTGAAGGTTTAGCCAATTCTGGGAATAAAACCAATCGCTGACTGTTGTCACTTGCTTTAATTTGCTGAGAAATGTAAGCTTCCACCAGGCTGTGCACAGCTCTGGCTGTGGATGAGAGGAAGTGTGTCCTGTGTGCTTGTCAAAGAGAGCGCCCCTTTGGGTGTCAAAGCACAAACTGTCTTTGCTGCTTTTACCTCCTTCCCCTTCCTTCTCAATGAATATTTATAGTCAACAGGGTGGGTCATCTGTCAAAATGACAAAACAAAAGTTTTGAGGAATCTTGACCACACTGTCACATGTAGCTACACATGCCATGGATGACCTATGCTACCAACAGACTAAATACCTAAACTAAATAAAGTTTAGTACAAACCAAACTTCTAAAGGGAAAGCGGAAGACTAAAGAATTTGGGGGATGGCCAACAAATGAACTGAAAAATGTGGATGTAGGCAGAAACCAGGCAGGAAGGAAGAATGAGTATGCAGAATGTCTTGGCTCTGTTTGATAACACACAAAAATGACCATCAATTTTTTGTGAATTGCAGGCAGTTCAACCCAGGGACACTTCAACAGGCTGAATTCCCTTCAGTGTAACCACTATGATCTATTGCTCTTGTCAACACTCTAACTCCAAACCAAAAATATATTAAATTACCATACATTTTGATCCAGGTCAGATCTTAGTGAGGTCAAAAACATTTTGACTCGATGAAGACCTGACAAAGATACAACGAGGAATGAAACATTTTTAATCTAAATATGTATGTAGTTTGGAGTCAGTGTGCAGGCATTCCTCTATTCTTTATTGCCGAATTTCCATCACCCCTGCACCTACATGTGTTGTGGGTATTCAACAAGCCCCTAGGAAGTACAGCAGCCTTTGATGCCGATTAGACATACAGTGACCAACCTGTGTAACTATAACATCACGTATTGCAATGGGCCCAAGGACTTCACCCCACAGGCTTACATTTTGAAAGGTAGCTGTAAACTGTCGATCATTTCTCTTTGAGCATCACAAACCCTGCAAAATCTCCAATTTCTCAATCAGAATTAGATCAAATCAACCCGAGAACTTTTGGAAAGTCTAAAAAGAGCCACATGATGAAATGATTTTATCCCAAATTAAGTTAGCAGAGAGAAAGCTGCTCGGCCAATGGACACTATGTGGAATTCCAGTTAATTTCATACCCGAGAAAGTATAAGAGTAAAAAGAAATTATAAAAAAAATGCTCATCACAATTTCCCAGAGCCCAAAGGGACGTCTTTAAATTGCTTCTTTTGTCCAACAAGCAGTCTAAAATCCAATTTATAAAAAATGAATGACAAAGAAAAGCAGAGAATTATTCTATTGAAGAAGCTAGAAACAGCAAATGTACTGACATTTTTGCATGAAAAATGAATGAAACTGAACTGAAATGAATTAATTAATCAGAAAAGTAACTAATGAATTTTCTTTTGACCCACTAATCATTGCAGCTCTACCTCTGACACTGTATCCAGGTTTCTCCTTAACACAACAGTGGTATTCAAACGCTTTCCTTTCACATAATATGAAATCTGTATCAGATTAAATCAGTTTCAGTCTGAAGAATTTTAAAATAGTTGTTTATCTGAGGACATTTTAAAAAACATCTCTGTTGTTTATTCATGTTGCTGGCTGTTTGATTCAGGCTGATAAAGGTACGCTGTTGAGTGTGACTTTAATGGTTTGCAGAACTATAAACCAAAACAGATGAACTTGCTGATATCTAACCTGTTCCTCATCTAAGGTAAATTAGTCACCAGCGCTTACAGAAGCGACAACATCTATCTCTCCTTTACACACCCAAAAACACACTATAATATATTATGTGAATCAAAGAGAGAGAGAGATACAAGTCTACTAGACTTCCGCTACAAGAGGAAGTTTGAGCTCTAAAAAAAAATATATAAAATGTTTGTCTGTGCTAACACAGGAACTGTACCGCATTTAAAACAAAAGAAAACTGCAGCCCTTGTTATTCTAAAAAGCCCTGTGCAAACTCTGCAGTTTCTGTAGCCAACTGGTTCCAAGGTACACAGCCCATCTCTCAGTATTACAATCAAGCAAAGTCCCTTCCTGTAGGCTGGTAACAGGAAGGTCACAGTGACAGTCACAGGACTGCCAGCTGAGAGGTGAAAAACTGACGCTTTAAAGTCGCCACTGCAGTACAGGCTGAAAATGTGCTCAGCCAGGTGGAAAGAAGCCAGAGATGGCACCTGAAATGCTCAATTTAGAAATGTATTGACTTTCAGAGAGATAGAGAGATAGAGAGAAAGAGAGAGAGAGTAGGTGTTTGCAAAACAATGTGAAGGGAAATAAACTGTATTATATCAAAATCCCTGCACATATAATACTGTGTTTGTTACTGACTACATTTATATCCAAAGCTAAATTCTTGAGGCAGCTGTGACAATGAACACACTGACATGTTCAAATATTAATGAGCTTATTCCAAGATTTTTCTTTCCTTCTTTGGAGCACATGGAGTCAAGATGGAGAATTTGCAGGTGTGTGACATTGAGAACAGCCAGTGTGATGTCACATGGAAATCAGATGTCGCAGATGTTATTTAAAAGCGTCTGGTGAACATTAGAGTAACTGCTTCGCCCTCCTATAAAACGTACTTGATCGTATTTTAAATGAAAACTATATATTCTCAAAGGAGCTGATGTTGTGTTCGTTCACATCATATCCATAACTAAACTGACAGCAGATAGGTTGAACCCAAACTGTTCCCTAGCAACATAATGACTTGTGTTCATGAATAGGTCTGGGTTACAGGCATGTTAATAAATACACATTCACACCAATGCTGATGACTTAATCATTAAGCAACACAAGAAAGGGAGAAGAAAAACATGAGCCGTCAGAACATTTTTCAAACAACAGTGTCTGTCACACATTAGCACAGTGTATCCTATCTGGTTTTCCTGATTTATGAGGAAAACAGTGTGAATCATCCGCAAAAGCTTAAAATGGTTTATATCTACGACGCTTCACTACAGCTGTCCTTGACCACCCTCCATGAATGATCCTCTCCAAGCACCACAGAGCTCGTTTGCCAATGTGTCAAGGCAACGCACCTTTCATACACAATGGCAATTTGTACACAGAAACTAGAATATAATCAAAGAAAATAAACACACAGTCAGGCTGTACTACAACCAGGCAGGTTGTTAGAGCAACACATTATTGCTGCTCTTTCAGACTCTATCTAACTGTTAGTCGGAAGACTTGACAATTGAAAGAGATCTAATGATATCAATTCTTCCTTCATGATACCTGCATACTGATCTGATGTATTGTATTGAATCCGTGCATAGACTTTTGTACTTGTGAATACCAATTCCAGCATTTAGGGCAGTATTGGAGCATTATATATAATGGTTTTGGAACAACCCTATTTAGACTATACTTAACTGTTAGCTGTTGGACATGACAATATAGTTAAAGGTGTAATATGGAAGAATTTTTGGTGACCTGTCAAATTCATACTCAAAACAAATAGGGGACAACATGTCACCGAAGTTACTGCTCACTGCTGCAAAGCTAGCGGTTCGGATTGGGTGCACTGGAGCGTTGGACTAGGACAAGCTGGTTAGCATGCCGACTTCAGCAGATGCTTTTGCAGCAGAATACATTCCAGACAGCAAAATTGTTGCAGGCCAGATCTGGCCCACACCAAGTTCATCTGGCCCAAATACTGCCAAGGAATGATGTTAAGAGCGGGGTCTGCTCCTGTCAGCAAGGAGCAAACGAAACGCCAAAACTGGCCCATATCTGTGCCATCATTCCACGCAGTATGTGGGAGGGATGAGGGTGTCCGCGAAATGTTGTTATCTGGCATAGATACCATAAACGTAAAAAATGCCATTACTTCAAATTCTGTTGATAATCTTATTCAACTTTTTAACTTTTTCCAACGAAACGTCTTACAAATAACCTCCCTTTAAAGTGATGTTGGCTGTATTTTTCTTTAAATAAGAGGGACTGTTTTGATATCATGGTGGTAAATCTCAGGAAGAATTTAAGCGCCGAGTCAAACCTCTGAAACAAAAGGGACTCTGTTGTGCCTGAAGTGATGAATCAGACGTCAGGCCACACTCAAGTCACCTCATGCGGCTTTGACTGTAAATGACAACTAATGCCAAGTTCAGACACACCATGACCGTGCAACATTTTGCAGCCACATAACATCATCTTCTAAAATAAACGGCAATGCCAGAAGACCAGAGGCTTCACCCCTGTTTATCCAGGCAGGAAGTACTGTAAGACAACAACAACAACAACAACAAATAAAAAAAACACTTGCTCAACTTCCTCACGTTTCAGTTCTCTGAATCAATCTTCGTAACCGTGTAGACTGCACCCAAATGAAACACAGACATTACATGAGAGATACAAATTAGCATTTTGAGGTGTAACTGAGGCCAATGCTGATGTTCACTATTGCAGCAGGCAGTTGGTTTGGTGACACATCTCTTGCTCGGGCCATCGGATCATGTCTATAACAGTAAACACAGGAACTCGTGCTGCATTGACATTAGCTCGACCTGTGGGTAAAGCTGCGTTAAAACCCAGACTGAAGTGCAAGCGGGTAAAACAAAAACACATATGCTCACCACATAGGTCGATCCATTCTCTCCCGAACGAACCTCCGTCTCGGGTATGGAAAAATGCATTTTAGGAAACACCGCCCGTTGCTCGACGACAAGTCCTCAAACGCCACCACCAACACCACCACCACAGCCTTACGATGGAGAAGAAGACACCACAGTTTGTCCACTGCAGTGACTGTCGGCGGTGACTACAGAGGAGGAGGGGGCTGTAGCACGGTTCATCCACTGGTTTCTGTAAGTCCGGGTAGAGCAGTGCCAGGCTGGAGGGGGACTACCGACGACTTTATTATCGGGCCAGCAACTCACGTACCAACTGGCATCCGCATAAAACTTCTCCCACGTCAGTGTCAAACTTTTCTCCCTGCCGTCCCCGCAGCAGCCATGTTGCAAGTGTTAAGTAATTACACCTTCACTATTGGCGTTAAAATAACCCCTTTCAGCCACTTTTCAGCAATTTGCGGTAACTTAAAAAAACACCTACTGTGAGACCCGGGCTTCAACGTACACAGGTAACTCGACTCATTAGCGGTAACCAGATGAAGTTTCCGGATAAAAGGTTGCAGTTGGACCCTGCAAACAACACAGCGTCGCAGAGCCGTTGGCAAAACCTTTCGAAATATGAGGGGAGACAGTTGCACTTGTTGGAGTTTAGCTTGTTTTTTTCCCCGTCTCCTGCGTTTGCCGAAGAAAAATCTATACGGCGACGGAGGAAACTCATAGACAGAATGTGATAGAAACGCCAGAGAAAGCAGATGTACCAGGGCCCGTCAAGCCATTCTGTGCTCAGTGTATCTAGTGGCCCATCAAGAGGCATTGCAACAATCATTCTGGGCCAAACCATCTTATTTTCAACCCGGGGGGTGTGGGGTTCACTCATCTTACAAGAAAATAAGAAACACACGCATAGTATTCGTCACATATTTTACAATTAAATACATAACGTCGAGATATAATTTGATAAATATGCTGCAAACTGTTTTCATCTATATTTTGAATCTCGTAAAATCGTTCAACTTGAAGTCCCCACCTCATTTGGAGCAACCCAAAGTGACAGTGAAAGCGCAGTCAGAATTCATTAAAGTCGGAGGAAAAAAAATGCGTCTAAGATTGTCAACAGTTTCAGAAATGTTATTAAATCGGACATGTGATGTTATAATTTACCTTGACTGGTGTTGTGTGCCACATAAACTATATTTTTAGTTAGAAAAAAATATAAATGCTCGGATGCTTTGGAGGTTCCCATAATTATTTTTATCCCTTGCATTAAACGCTGAATTTAAAAAAAATAGGCTTTTCATTAGCTGCAAAATGAATTATTTGAACATATTCAGATTTTTTGTTGTTGTTGTTTTTTTGCACAAATAAACAAGTTAGATGCTTACATACCGTTTTACTCTATTCACTACATGAGCAAATAACACTAGGCTACATTAAAAGCTCCAAATTGAGCCTATGCGTAAACGCAGCGCAAAATGAGGTGCCGTTATATGAAAGTGTTGTCAAGTGCTGGACCTGCTTCCTGTCACATGTCCGCTACAGTAGGATCATATGACTTCAGTCGATGAAAATGAAAGCTGGGTGCAGCCAGCTGAAACCTGTCGTGCTTATTTTGATCTTGAATTCATGTTTTTACGCAAGTTATCAACTGACCGACCTGCAGGTAAGACTTGGATTTGGCGATGTAACAGCTGTGGTCTTTACCACAGTACGTGAATGCCGCATCGTATCCACTTATCCTTGAGGGGACGCTTGTTTTGGCGGATGTACAGTAGCTGTGTAGCTGCCAGCGATGATGAGTGGCAGTGTTGTTGTTTATAACCCTCTTTTTAACTTCGTAATTACTTGTAATCGCAGGTATGTGAGCTCTGCAGCGGTACCGTCTTGAATGGCACCGAGGTGGGTCAGCTTTGCTCCTCGTCCGCTGGTCGGATAGACGGGCGCTGCTGCTTGAAAAATGATAACACAAGCGACCCTGAACGCATCATCGGGTAGGATATTAATGCTGCCTTCACTGTATATCGTAAATATGGGTATTACATTTTATTTTACAAGTTATACTGTATAAGGCCCTGGATAATAAGATGTGGGATAAGTTAACAAACATTGTGCAGAACACCAGTATAAATAAATATATATTTATATATATATATATATATATATATATATATATATATATATATATATATATATATATATATATATAGAGAGAGAGAGAGAGAGAGAGAGAGAGAGAGAGAGAGAATAAATAAATAAAAAGGTTTCGAGGCAAAAAGTGTCAAAATAAACAAACAACAAAATCAGTAATAGTTATTTATAATTCTGAATAATAATTCTATCTTTATACATCCCTTGCTGTACTTGGTTATATTTGTTTATTCTTGTAAATATGATGATTAGGAAACATAGCTTAGTTTTTTTTTTTTTGAAAGGTAATCATCAACACAAAAGTATAACCTCATTTAGGTCATTAGAACTGTATCAGTATTCTTATTTTGTGCTACTGTTACATTGCTGTTGCCACACCCTCCGTTTATTGGGTCATCTTATTGACAACCTTTTCATAAGAGCTTAGGAGGAGCCCTGAAAGGACTGCATATTTGTTGGTTGAACAACCAGTCTTGTCTGCTTTGTTATCAGTCGCACTTTCTTACTATGTGTTCCGGGATGCCAGTGCTGGTACTTTCCCTGTTTAGTATAAATAACATTTAGGCTCCTGCATCTTTTCAAAGTAAGATCTGCATAATGTTGAGGGTTTTTCTGTTCACGTTTCAACATGTTCTTTTTGTTTGTGTCAGGTTGGATCTGTCCAATTGTTCATTAACTCACGTCGGGGATCTTCAGGGAGCATCAACAGCTTTAATGGTGTATGTACAGTAAAATACAGTTCTTCACCCTACACTATAGTGTACAGACAAAAAAAGCAGAAGTCTTTGTGAAGTTCTTTTTCAGGCAAAGCAAAAGACCTGCGCTCATCACTAATGGTACATACTGATTCTGCATGATTACATGGGCCCGTTTCACAATACCTTGTAGATTTCTGCACTGCTGAAACAAGCATGGGCGATTTCCCAGAATGATCTTACTGTGATTAAGTCAACACTAACATTCTTAGGCAGCAGGAGTTTAGGAAAGTTTCTATTCCCAGCAGCAAAAAGAAGAAAAAAAAAACCTTAATCTCTCCTGCTGGCAAGGACCAAATCCAAAATAGCTGAAGTAAATAAACATTCCAGTATCAGGACCGACCGAACATGTCTCATTCATTTTTGTTTATTATCTATATGGGACTTTGCCCTTCCACAAGTGTTTTACTTTATAAATGTTTGCTTTGCAGAGACCTCTCACTCAATCCCATTGTCAACGTCAGTGACACAGCATTTCAAGGATTTATCGAGTTGAATCACTTGTAAGTACATCGTTCCAAAAACTGCACCGCAGCTATGACAGCTGCTCATGAATATAAAGTTAGTTTTATGACTTCGTAACTCTATTTTTGTGTCTGTTTAATAGGATTTTGCCGCAAGACATAGTTTGTCCGGGAGGCAACACCTCTTGGGGAAAGGTGGAGGTCAGACAGGGAAAACGTCTCTGTGAGGGCCAGAAAAGCATGTGCAACCAGACTGGACAGCTGTGTGAGTTCCCATCTGTTAATCTTCCATTGTGACGCATAAAGTCTTAAACTGCCTTCTGGTTGAACGTGACATCTGTTCATCTCACAATTATCGACAATCCTCAGCCATTAACTGCCCGGAGAACTCCCTCTGCGCTCCCTACGGGCCCGGCTTCTTCGAGTGCAGCTGTGCCGACAACTATCATGGATACAAGTGTCTGCGGGAGGTCGGTTCTGGAAGGAGCTTTATTTGAGTTATTATTTATTTATGTGCTTCATTACCAAGTTTAATACAAGTGCACTTGAATCTTCGCATTATCTAAAGCCATACATTCATTTGTATTGTCAATAGGGGGAGTTTCCAGTCCTCCAGGTGTTTGGGCCTCTTGGGGCGTCTACGGTTGTGATCTCCGTCCTGCTGTGGGTCACACAGAGGCGTAAGGCCAAGTCGCTCTGAGGCTGAACTGCAGCGTCTTGATTTACTGACCGTTCTGAAAGGGAAAAATGCTGACACGAAGTCTGAGGTGACCCCAGGCTTCTTTTAGACATAATGTTTTATTGTGTTTTACACCCTTGTGGGGCAGCTACATTTTAACTGGGACTGACTCTTTTTTCAGTGCAATTCTAGAGAGAAAATACGAACGCGTGTTCCTCCAAGTTTTAAATCTCTGACAGTACCACTGTTAACACTTAAATTATCACTTCAAATGTAGTCGACTGACACGGGAGGTTAATGAAGAGGTTGTTTTTATGAATATTTTGAAGATTCTCTTGCTGTTGACTGTGCCAAAAATGCACTGAATATGTATCTACATGCGTTTAAGCGTATTTCAGGAAATTTAGTTGTTTTTTTGGCATTTTCTTTAATGCATGTTTAACATGTGCTTTACTCAGAGTAAACCAGGTCAAGCTCACGTTATGGATCATGACATGGATGATTAAAATGATAAGTTTAACTGAGCTTTCTGTTTCCTTAATCAAACTTTTAAATCAAATGCTACACTATGTCATTCTGTTACATCTTGCATGTTTCGACTTAGGAAATGTCTTGATGTTGATGTTTGATGTCAAAATGAGATTCAGGGTTCTAATAAAATAATTAAAAACATTTTACTTTGTTTGAGTTACCATGATATCGTAACAGCATTTGTTCATTTGGACATCTCTTTGTACCTGGAAGCGTCGCCCAACTGGCAAAGTCATTCAGTGTCATAAGCAGTTTTAATAAGTTACACACATTAAATCGACTATTACATTCGCCAAGAAGTAATTTAGAGGAAAAAGAGAGTGCATCTGTGGACAAAATGTTGCTTCTTCCAAGTTTTTGTTTTCCCCTTGGTGTTGAAAACTAAAATTTCTGCCAATATTAAACTCCAGGCATGTGAGCGTGCGTGACTTTGTGGACATAACAATAATGATCAGGTCATTAAAAACTAGTCTGAAGAACTGATGCGAGCCATGAAACTTCTCTTGAAATGCTGCAGCTCTGACTGTAATTAGGGAACCAATTCTGCACAAATTGCATGCTGTGGTTGAGCGTGTTGTGAACCACAGTGGAATTGTTCTGCTCTAAATGCTTGCAATTAGATGTTGTGCTGTTAAGAAACAGATCCTAACATGGATTTATTAAAACATGTTGGCATTACCGGATAATAAAAAACGACAGAACCACCATCCTCAAATCTCTGTAATGATCCAGCCCTAACATAAAAACACACATGGACTCAGTTTAAAAAGCGTATGCCATTTCAGATATATATTTATTGCATGCTAAAAGCACGATATTTTGTGTTGTGTGCATGCGTTCAGGCACACAAACTCGCCCATCGCGACACAGAGAAACCACCCCCGAGCTCGGGCTGATGTGAGCATGAGGTCGTTCACTGGTCCACGTTTTTCACTCGCAGCACCACAGGGACCGACGTGCACGGGATCATTCCCAGATCTGTGATGACTAGGTCCACGAAATCAGGCGGTGTCACGTCGTACACCAAGTTAAGCAGGCCGAGTGAGGGCACTTCCTGCCAGTGCTCTAGCTGTGTTTTCCCTGCGCGGGTCACAATGAGGTCATCGGGATCATCTGGAAAGGACAGATGAAGATGAATTTTATTAAATTAAAGCGGAGGTAGGATAGAACAAAAGCAGCATTTGCTGTTAAAGAATGAACAAGCTGTTTTTTTCGTACCTAGTTCATTGGACACGAAGGAATCCGTCTGCACCCTCTCGCAAAACTTGTAGGTCTCACAACACACCAGTACAGGCACGTTAAAGGCTTTGGCCACCAGAGCTATCTGTGACGTCCCCACACGAGACATGACGTACCCGTTGGCCAGCAGAGCATGAGCACCAAGGAACACCTTCGATACCTACGAGGTCCAGGTTCAAGGCATTATATGACATGTCCACACAAAAAAGGTAAAGACATACTACTCAGGCTTCAATGTGTCAATAATGTGTGGTTACTTCTGGAAGGATGTAGGAGACAGCCGAGATAAGGACGTAGGTGCAGCTGATGCCCTTCTGGACCAGGCGCCTCAGCGCCTCCCGGCCCTCCAGTCGAGGCCTGCTGTCCACCACGATTACACGGAACTTCCTGTTTTTCTCGAAGGCCTCGCACAGGATGTGGTTGACCAGTGACGAGCTGAAAATTAAAGATAGTGTGGAAAAGAGAATGGGGAAGGAAGGTGGGAGTTTAAGGGGCGAGACAAGAATAAGGGAAGAGAAAGTGTTGAGTGGTTTGAAAATAAGACTTTAGGCGGGACGCATACTGTAAGTGTCACATTTTAAGCAATAACATTAAGCAATGTTTTTTTTTTTCTAGGGAACTGCTTATGCAACAGCCGAATCGTTTCGATTTCCTTGCACGTCAGCGGCTCACCATCCGTAAACTAGGATGACATCTCCATCGCTGATCTTTTCTATGGAGTACTTGGCAATAGCTTTAGCAGCAAGGCCGATCTTCTCGTTAATGTAGCACTCGATGCAGTTGAGTAGTTTGCTCTTTGCCTGAACAGAGAGAGCGAGAGAGAGTGAATACATGAGGGGAGAAGACATGGAATCTGAAAACCAGCAACATTCTGTCCATAGAATATGTTGATCTTCTATGACCGCTGGTTAATTTATGAGAAAAACCAGTGTGACACTAACCTCTTCTTCTTTGCATTGACTGGGGATATTGGAGATCTCCTTCTTGATGTATTTGATGGCATTACCCATGCTGGCCGACAGAGGGCGACATTGATTCAAAAAACTGCAAGAAGAATCAGACAAAAGGAATCATTTTATGTGTTCAACTGTAAAATTAAGCAGCTAATTTATCAAATGTGTAGCATGGCAAAATAGGACAACAATCAGTAAAGATTGAGTAGTAATGATACATGACTAAAACTGGAACACTTTTTGTACCTGATATAAGGTTTCAGCTTGTTGACTAAGTCTCTAGATAGCTCCTCATTTGGAGGTGTAGTATAGTCCCTTATTACCTGAGGAGAGAAAATAGATTTAAGCTTGTTTCTTCAAGTCTGTCAAAAAAATAAAATAAATGCAACGACACATTACAGAACTGATTGCTGGTTGCAGAAAGGATGATGCATAACTTAAAACATCTTGCACTTTAAATGTGCAAGCAGAAACAAAACAAACCTTGCTTTTTTTGTTGCTGTGTTGGTGTAAAGCACTAAATAGAGTCAGTCAGTCTGTGCTCTGTACCTGTTTGAAGGCATGCAGCAGGGCGACAGAGCGGGCGTTGGATCCTGCCACAATACCCTGTGAATACTGGAGACCCAGTCGAACAATAGCGGGATGAATCACCGTGGAGGGAATGCTGCAACAGACAAAAACAGTCCGTAACAATCAGTGAGCTTATAGGTATATTTACACGAATCACTCTCCTCTCAGACAGATATGCTATATTGTCAGTTTACCCGAGTTGCTGCGTTAGAGGAGCTTTGCGACTGTACTGGTGGAGATGAGAAAACAGGCTGACTTTGTAGCCGTAGTCTGACCGGAGTGGGATCTGAAATAAAGCAGATTAGAATCCACTGCCATCAGTCGCCAGTAATTCAAAAGGTTACCATTGAGATGATGAGGTCAACAGTCACAGCACAGCCACATTGAATCTTACTTACAAACGTAGCTGTTTATTGAATTATGCATTCAATAAAGTAAAGTAAAATTCAATTGAAGAGCCAAAGTCCTATACTACTAAAGAAAAGCTGCTCTCATATAAAATTCACAACAAACCTAACTCTATACTCTCCAAACACATCCACAGCAGTGTGGAGTGCAACCATTAACCCTGCACAGCAAACAGCTCAGTGCTGTAGGTAAACATCAACAACAACAAGAAACAATAAACAAGTACCCAACTTCTCAAACCAACACATCCCACCTCTGTCTCAACGGACCAGATCGGTTTGCACTAACTTTTCATTAAATGAGTGGCGGTGGAGTACAATAACAATAAAGGTTAGCAAACAGAACAGAACCGGACAAATGTCAATGGCACACGTTTACGAAAGTCAGACCTTGACCTTTGTAGCAGCATTGTATTCTGGTGTCTGAAAGAAACGTTAGGTACAGTCACATGCGGTTGGGGTGAATGACAGAACATGATTAACATACTACTGTATTTCAAAATTATTCTGAGATCTGTACTTGTTGTAAAAAGCAATATCAAACACTTAGTAGAGACAAAGTATGAACTACTACATTTAAACACATTTTAAGATATTCGTAACAAGTGTCTGATTAAAACAACCAAGATTCAGGCAACTCCTCATTCATTTTAGATTTTGTTTTTTCGATTGATAGGAATGCAATGAATCCATGGTTAGTGTGAACACGATTTACCCCAAAATCCTGACACATGGCAAGCTCATAACATCTCACTCACTGGCAGCTCATTACGTCAAGGCAAGCCGTCTTCAATCAGACAAAGCATGCTATCCTGACTGAAGACTGAAGATACACAAAAGTAGTTTTTACCTGTTGTCTTTCCAATTTCTTTGCCAGTTTCTTTAAAACTTCTGGGTTGTCCACCTGGACGTGTTCTGGGAGCCTCTTCACCACTGAAAACGCATCAATGAAAAGTGTGACTCTCTCCACGTTATATAATGTATAATTCCAGACTGTCATGACCTCCAGGATATTACAGTACCTGGCTGGAGCTCACTAGGCGGTGCTTTAGGTTTGCCCGGAGCGGCTTGAGGCCCCACATCCCCCTTCTTGCCTTTGGAGGCCCTCTCAGCCTCTTGCCGAGCTCTCCTCTCGGCTTTCAGCTCTGCTTTACTCTTAGCTGGCTTGTCTGCCGTGGAAGGAGTCTCTGAGGCGGGCACAGGAACCGGAGCAGGTACTGCTGAAGGAGCTGAGGGAGACACCACAGACTTAATTAATTACAGTCGTCGATCGCGTTTGGACAGAAATTTTCTGTCAGCCTCAGGCTATAGGTCTGACAAGTGAGAAATTAACATCTATATAATCCGTATAATATGCACCTTTCTGTGCTGGGGGTTGTGTTGGGGGCTGGGGAGCTGGAGAAGCTGCACTGACAGCCTTCTTTTCCTTCTCGCTGTCCCGTGAAGCCTTGTCATCCTTTTTCTCTTTGCTCTTCTTCTGCTGTTTCTTCTCTTTTCTCAGCCTTTGCTTCTCCTCTTTGGTCAGCTCTTTACCTTCTTGCTGTTGAGTGCACATGTCAAGAACTGGGGGTCAATGAAAACATCACCACACAAGCCCTTGAATGAGACTGTGACAAAATTCAAGAACACACAAACCTTTGCTTTAACAATGTCATCCTTCCTTTCAGGTCCTTCTGTAAAATAACCGACAGATGATTGTGCGATTACATCAGTTGATCTCATACTTGGGCAGTAATGACAGAACCAGACACTATTTAACACTCGGTCCTTCAGTTTTGGTGATGCTGTTAGCTGTCAGTACAGTATGTCACTGAACTTGATAGGTTTGCATCATGCTAACGACACCACCAGTCACAGAACTGGTTGGCTACCATCACCTAGACACGTTAAAGCAGGCACAATACGTCGTTTTTGTTCAATAAAAGACTGCTGAAAAAAGCTGATGCAATAACATCGTAATGCCTCCCGTTTATCTACTCTCTCGAGCTCAGCGGTGCCGTTTACTCGTCTGAAATGCTAACGTTAGCAGCGCTAGCATCGGGACATTAACTTCGCTACGAGCCGAGCACAAAGACCACAAAACGGGAATTATGAGCGGAAGATATTTCGTAGCCACACACACAGGGGACGTGATGAAAATACCAGGAGGCAGCAGTAAAGTCCAGCTGTTACACACTCCCGAACTCACCTGTCTCTCCGGCGTCAGCCATGTTTACGATGCTGCTTCACTTCCTCTGCTGCTCGCACAAACTACCGCCCCGGGAAACGCACACCGCCCCCTGGTGGTGGCGGGGCGCGGCGCTGCTCCCGCCTCCGTTCCAAGCAGGTTGATTTAGGAGCGGGGCAGTGAGCTGGCTGTGGCTGTGCTCCAGGCCGCTGTCGACAACAACCATACCTCTTAATTAATTAGCCTTCAATATGTTTCTGAAGTGAATTACGCTGTCACAGTCATTAGTTATGAAGCTTATGTTGAATATAACACCTCAGCCTGGGTGGACATCATGTGACGCACCTCCAGAGCAGCTTTTTGTACACCAAGGTCAGTTTTATATATATGCATATTCGATATTTACTACTTTTATCCACATCTGTAGAAGGTTGTTTTACTCTATCACACCTAGTTGTGTACTTTCTACGCAGTTTTGATGAATTGATCATGACATTATGTGTAGAGGTTACTTTTATTAACCTAAATAATCCACAGTCAGCCTATCATGATCATTATAGATCATTTTAATTCACCTGATTCCCTCCTTAGCCCTGCATTGGTCAGTTGTTCTGTCTAACGAAGGGTCCATATTAAATATGCAGCCATAGGTTCACTGTTATTAGGACCATTTTGAGCTTACTGTATATGGTATATGGTATACAGTAAACAACATGCAGTTTATTAAACCAATAAAGTAAAGTTTTAATTCTGGGGATTTGCAGACATCCTTTGCAAACATAATGAGTGAATGAGTGTCGGCAGATGGTAAAAGCGGGTGTGAAATTTGGCCTTCAACAGTAACAGGACAGTTTTTCTTTACATGAAAACCTCCAGACTGGCTTGTTTGGGTGGCACATTATCATGAAAATATACAAAACATCACTTAATACAGTCGTTGTTATTGTAGAATATATCCCGGACTTGATCCCTGGCTCTGACTCGTCCTGACCTAGATTCAGGGTACACTGTCAGATTCTGGACCGATACAGTATGTGCAGTCATTTGACTCGGGATGGGCCAAGAGATCTTGTTACTGTCAATTAAAGAAACAAACAAACAAATAGGCCGATGATGAATCGTCTGTCGGGAGATGCCAGATTTTGTGTGTTATCTATGGATGTGTGTTGATATTAATGAATCTCTTTATTCATTTTTACATGAGTTACAGTACTTATCTGAAAAAAGCTTCACGTACTGCTATAAATGGCTAACCTCTCTGCATTAGTCAGAAAGAACATTTATAACTAAATACAGTAGATTTTTATCAGTCTGAGATTTTTTTTAAGTTCATTATCGACAAAAAAATAAGCAAATGTTCTGCTGCCTTTTTAAATGAACTGGCAAAGGCTACACCGCATCTGTTTAAGGGCGGACAAAAGTCATCACAATCTAATTATCATCCATAAATACGACTCGTCATACAGTTATTAGAGTAATACTTGGATGCACGTTAAAAATAATAGGGAATATGACTATTAATTTGTCACATTAGAAGGAATTTTAATTCACCACCGCGTGTTGTCATCAATCTTTTATTAACATCCATTGCCATACAGGAAAACAACCAACAGCGAGACACTTCAAGTACAGAAACGATCTATCATTCTAAACAGACTACCGCCTCTGAAGTGTGCGGCGTGCGCCACATCGCCCACTGTGCCTTTGATTTCCACGCCGGTGTCTGCTGGCTGACTGAATTCACGACGCAGTAGCTGGTTGAAGGGGACCAAACCTCACAGAAACACCTGACTTGGTTCCGTTTGACCAGCCACAGCAAGGCGTGTTGCTTCAGCTGCGAGAGCCAGAGCGAGAGAGAGGTGAAGGGGGGGGGGCATACAGCGAGGAGGAGGAGGAGGAGGAGGGGGGAGGGAGCGAAGGTTACAGGGTATAGAGGACATAGAAAAAGAAGGAAATGAGAGGGGATATAGAGGTTGGACTTCTTTGGGCGGCGGTGTCCTCTTCGGCCTTACCTGATGGAGCAGAGAGAGAGAGAGAGGTCGTCACCAACTGACACATCACGCATAGTTACAACATGTTACCGAGCAGATCATTCCTATTTCGAGGTCTGGGAACCCTGACAGCCGGTGACATCGCCCTATTTCCTTCCAAATCCGGCCCCTACGGGAGCGAACCTTCACCCCTCGGTGACAGCTCCACATCCCTGCCCTCCCTCCCCCCCTCTTCTTCCCTTTTTGAGAGTCCTGCCGTTGCTATAATGGGTGACAGCTGTGGTCCGTCAATCCTCCTTGACTGTCAGCCGTTGGGGCAGGGCAGGAATTTTTCAAGAAGTTCCCTGAGACCCGATCAGCAGATCCCCGGGAGTAATGCTAACTGCACACGTGCCTGAGCTGAAGGAGAGGGAACGGGCCCTTCACCTGTTGTCCTGCCACACACACACACACACACACACACAAATACACACATGCTCATGAACCCTGACACCCCCCCCACACTCCTATCTCATAAAACAAAGACACTCAGACAATTGTTCCGTTGAATGGACAGTGAAATCAGTAATGTTTTTTTTTCCCAGTGCGGTCGCTGCTCGAGTCCCCTTGAAACCACACACTTCCTTACATTCCATAAGTGGTGTATTAATATGGGGATATAAGGAAGCATGTCCTCACAAGGGGCAACAACTGGATTCAACGCTCCTCTGGCACAAAGCACCCTTTCATAGGCAGAGGAGCAGGAACAACCCGGCTCAACAATGGTTAACTGTGACAGAGCGGGACGACAGGGAGGACACGTGATGGCGGCCTCGATCATCTGCGCCACAGAAAATGTAAAGTTTGGGGGCTGACAGAGAAGAAGCACTCATGTTTAATTTTAGGTTAGGTTAGGTTTTTCCTACTCTTGTCCTCTAGCACAAGCAAAAAAAATTAGGAGGTTTCAGCGCTGAAAGGAAAAGTGTTTGCTCCTCTCAAAGTTAGCAGAAAAATTGCAGATTAACGCCGTTAAGCAGCCGCCCCGTGCAGCTCTTTGATGGGTCATGCCAATGTGGTGATGCTGAACTCAAATAACTGCGGAGGGCGAGGCGAATTCTGACTTCCAGCGCACAAAGGTCACAATCTGTGCTCTTTCCTAAGCCATGCCAAGTCATTTTAACCCAAGCAGCTGTGTAAAAAAAAATCAAAAATCTCCTTTTAAGAACAGAAAACGAGTGTTAAATCAAAACAAAAATTCATCTTGAATGCACGTTTAGAATGTGTTTTACTCACCTTGAATGAATCCCGCTGCGTCACCTCTGTAGTCTCTTCTTGCGGCGAGCAGCTGGAGTCGAGCTTCAGGCCACGCTTGGGTTCAGCCGGCGTCTCCTACACTGTCTACCGGTGACCTCCTTGATGGATCTACATGCTGCCTGTGTCGTCTGTCTCCGAAACCAAAAGGCCGCGAGAAATGCCCTGCGAGGAGAATCTCCCGGTTCTTTCCTGTATCGCACCTCGGCCTCCCACCCTCACCTGACAGAGGTGTCGGGGCTCTACCGTAAAAACTTACAGAAAGCATTTAACGACTGGCTCGACGCCTGATCTCACTCACGTGGTGCTGCGACGTCTGACTCTAGAAGGTCTTTGCCTCGACAGAAGAAGCTTGTCGCCCTAAAGGCCAAACATGAACCCTTTCACATAAACCTACAAAAAAAAGAAAAGCTTGTGGAAATGACAAACCAGCCTTCACACCGACCTTACTCCTTGTCCCTGAAGCTGCCCCCCTCTCCCACCCAAACTCATCTCAGACTCCCCCTCAGCTCCCTGAGAACTTCATCCTCCCCTCGCCTCAGCTATCCTGCGGGTCGACCATCCTCCTCCGTATCTGGCCCGGTGGATTGTGCCCACAGCAGGCCTTGCAGATCGGCCTTTTCTATCCCGCCAGGAGCGCCCCCCTCCAAAGCGGCCTCCCACCTGTTGGTGTCCTTTAGAAGCCCGGGCCTCTCCTGCGCCTCCTGTCCGGCCCAATCAGGGCCCTGACAGGGGGGAGCCAGCCTGTGAAATCACACCTCTCAGCTGTTCACACTGGGCTCGAGACACCCTACACCCCTGCCGTTCCTCTGTTCAGCCCCCCCACGCCCCACCCTGCCTCTATTTTACACCGAATGTCAATGGCTCCTTTTTGGAGGAAAAAAAAAAAAGAAAAAAAAAAAACGGGAGAAAGAGAGGGATACAGAGAAACAAGGAAGCAACTGCGCGATGGGCGTGTTTTATTGGGTTTGGGGGTACAGTCAGAACAGCAGTTCCAGCAGGAGTCACAGCTGAAGCCAAGGTTGAGTTTCATCCTGAGCTTCACTTTGGTTTCATTGTATCGTTTACAGGCCTAGGAAAAAGTGACGCTCGCCGTTGTCAGAGCGCTCGGCGGGCCTCCTGACAAAAGCCATTTTTACGTGGTGACATGATGAATTGAGGCGATCGGCCCTTTGTGAGGAGGAAACGCAGCCGACCAAATGTGGCGAATCCTTTGATAAACCGTGATGTAACCCTCTGTTGGTGGAGCGCGCTCAATGATATGTGAGGAGTGTGAATGAGTTATATGGGGTCCTCTTCTTCTTCTTCTTCTTCTTCTCGTGGCACCGTAAAAGCGCAGCAATAAATTCTCCAGTGGCCACGAGGTGACCGTCCTGACACGGAAGACAACACTGAATGTAACACAAGATGGATCGGCGTGAAGGGACGAATCAGGAGAAGTTGTTCGCAGTAATATCAGCTGATAATGCGCTGCAGCAAGTTGTGCGCTCGCCAAGATTTAAAGTCTCAGATTTGGTCAATTATCTTTTATTATGTCAAGGTTTAAGCTGATTTATTTGTCAGTATCCAACGCAATGAAATGAGAGTTTGTGCCTCCTGAATGCTTCACATACATACATACGAACAGCCCGCAGTTATTTAGGCTATGGACACAAATACACGAACGCGTACACGCCCAGGAAATCATTCTCCGGTGCATTTATTTTAATTATGCGTCAGTGTGAACAGTTTCTGTCTCTAGCTTTTAATTCATTGTTTATTCTTAAATTGCTCGTGAAAATATCGAAATTAGTCAGGAAATCTTAAAACTGAGCAATTTACCTTCTCTTTCATTAAAAAAAATTCAACATGTTGATAGTGACAGCTTACTCAGTTACACCAGTACTGGGTAATTTTCCTTTTTTTCATGTTCCTTGGTGTAAATTGTAAAAAGTGTGCTTAGATTAAGAATAAAAAAAATTGTCTTTCACTTCTTGCTGCGCTGTCAGTCTAAAAACCAGCATTTTGACCTCATGTTAAACCTTTGTACACTGATGAGATGTACACTGATGTGTTTCTAGACTGAACCAGCTTATTTCCAGGATCTCTTGTCAAGTTAAATCATCTCAATTATTTCACTTTCACTTGTAGGAAGTTAACTTTCTCCTCAAACGAAGTGTTTATTTCAGGTGGTTTAGCTTTCCTTTTTTTTTGCAGTGTGTTAAGTCACTAATACACTGGGGAAAATGCCACTTAAAAAAAAAAAAAATGTTTCTTGCTTGTAACAAGTTTAAAAAAATACTGCCAATGGAACAAGTGAAAAGAGTTAACAGTAGAAACATCCCATTCATCTCACTGAAACACTACTTTCTAGGCGATTGTGTCTTATGTTAAGTGTAATGAGACCATAAATTAGACAAGTATACTTCATTAAATATCCTTACTATACTTAAACATATGAAATATTTTTAGTTTTTGCATTAAACGGTTTCTTATCAGCTGTTATGAGCCGACCACCATCATTCTCGCTGTCATTATCCTCTAAGTGATCATATAGAACCTGCAGACCCTTATATGACAGTTTTCAAGCATCTGTGTGACCACAGAGCGACCAATACTGTAGCGGCTCGAGCTCGGGGGTTCATTTTCCTCTGCTGCAAGCACAAGCCGCTCCACTAAGGTCAACACCTGTGTTCTAAAATCAGCGGCGGGGTTGGGTGTGATAGGAACCCGGGCCTCATTCACAGAAAGCTCGAGCTCAGAGAGGGGGGCTTATATTGAAACCCAATAGTCTCGCTATTTTCGAGGCACTCGCCGTCCACAAATAGCCACCCCACCGCATCTTTGTAGCTCCCGTTTTCTCTCCGCCACAGGATGTTGTCTAAATCGGACAGTTGTTCGATATTTCCCATGGCCCCGCGCCAGGGTGTATCACAAATGCAACATTTCCACTAATGTCAGCTATGCGCCGAGGCCTTGGCGGATATATCTGGGCGCTCGGAAGATCAGATAACTTTTGTTGTTTGAGTGGATTCTTGGCCCCTCGCACCGGACACAATGGTTAAGACACAAATCACAATCCCGGTGTTCCTCTTAACGCGGGACAGCTGACCGCCGTCGCATAGCACCGGCTCCAACGAACCCGGCGAATCACCAGCTTCTCTTTCATCGTGTGTCATGAATCACGCAAAAGGGCTCGTCTTACTCTGTGATTTGCTTTTCATCTGTCAACCCCTCTTATGTTTTATCTATTTCCTTTCCGATCACCGGTCCGGTGACCGTTCACGGACCCGACGAATCCCTCAAAAGAGGACAGATTCCGCTCCTGTGCGAGTTCGTCGAGTCGCTCTTTGAAAAGAACAATTAAGCTAAAGAAAGACGACAGCGCGGGGGCTCAGCAGTTGTGTTGCATGTTATCTACAAATTGGGTCAGCGGGGTTATTTTTAACCCGTGTTCACATACCGGGGCCCCCGTTTGCTAATCACTTTGTTCCCCTCTGTCATACCCATCCGAGCCCGCTGCCAACGTCCCACTGCTTCTGCGGAGGTCACAGCCGATCTTTCTTGGCAGGAGGAAATAATTTCCCTCGGGACAGCAGGTAGGGAGTTAGGGAGACTAACCTCAGAGCAGTTTCTTCTCCGGTGGATAGCATGGATTTCTATTGGTATAAATAAACTGGCAGCTGACACCAGACCAGGTCCTGCACATGCACAGGATGGGACAACCTCGCAGATTAACCCCCTGGGTTTTTGGAGGAAACTCTCCGCGGGAGGCGGCGAGTTACATTACACATCAGCTGAGTTTAATGAAACACCTCCTGTCTGATTTGATGTTTCTTTTTGTAGATGATTCTGTAATATCAGTATGTTTTGAGAGGCGACAAGGAGGGTTTGTGTTCACACATGTGGTCTGAAAAGTGTTGAGGAATAGAAATGAAGACATGTGAGAGAGAGTCTGTCGATGTGAAAGAGCAAAAATCAGCAGCACGTAAGGCAAAGAAATCAGAAAGTATCACGAAACTGGTAGAGGACAAGAGCGCTTTGACGAGAAACCAACACGTCGAAGTGAACTCCTCGAGCCGCTGCCGTGCTGCTGACTCATGACGTGGTCTGACATTAATGCCACTCAAACTCTGTCCTTCCCTGGGCACGCCAGTTGCCGGGCCTGAGGTTGACACAGCTGTCGCAGGGGAGCCTGGTCCCGTGTGGCGGAGGCAGCGGAGCAGAAAGGTCGAAGGTCAGTGGCATTTAGGCTAAAAGAGAGAACAGGTGATGGAGAGGTGAAGGCAACTCACTCCCGCGATTCACAGAGGGGTCGGGAGGAGCTTTTGACGGATGCTTCGAGGTCAATAGGTCCGAGGAAAGGGGGCGCTGGAAAAACTACTTATTGTAATGATACAGCGAAGGTTATGAACATTATGAAGAAGCTAACAAACACAACAAAACTTCTCCTTACCCCCCAAAAACTCTTCAGAAAGAGTTGAATAAACTTATTTTGACCGCTGGTTGGAAGCCATAAGATTTCTTGAAATGTGGCACCTTAACGAGGCTCTAGTGCTGCTACTAAAGCCCCGGAAGGTGTCACGAGAGGAAACACGTCCCCGACTTTTCTCACCAATCGAACAATTAGGACATAAAAGGGTTCTAGGTGTTTAAACGGCCCCGTTGTAATGGTCAGGCGGCCCCTGGGTGACCTGGTGACAGGTGAGCCGCAGTGTGGGGGACCTCATATGAATCCAGTTTATTTGTAAGGCCCTGAGCTCTGTAGTCAACGATGCAGCTCGGAGAAGTTTGATTTTATCACTGCAGTATTTACATGATACACATGGACACAATAATTGACTAGTTTCAGTGAAAACAAATGCAACAAGGACAGAATCTAACTTGCAGTGTACACAAACCCGTGTATAAGTTTAGTTTAACCTTATTTCAGACAGTCCGTATCAGTATAAAGATAAAAACTACAACAATACAACAACATTATCATTACAGTTCATAAGTCCACAGTCATTAGAACAGACATCTTTACAAGAATAACACCTCATATTTTTTTCACCAATTCATTATACTAACTGGTCACTGATAATGTAGTGTAATATGGATGCATCCATATAAAAATGCATACAAGCAATACAAAATCATTTCCAAGGTAATGAGTAGCACGTGTGGTAAACTGGATAAGATCATTTGTGAGAATAAATCATGACATTGAGGTTACGTGTCTAATGTCCTAATCATTTCATGGAAAGATTGTTGAAAATAATGATTCAATATGGATCTAATTGTAAGGAAAAATAGTGGCAGTGTGGCGACAGCTTGTCAGGTGTGTTGACTTCCAGATGAATTTCATTGATAGAACTGCTACATTGGAACTTTCATCCTGACCATTTACTATTACTGCACCACCTTTGTTTTTTTAAAATCCTTTTTTAGTTCTTAGGAAGTTCTCAAGAGAATGTGTGTCTGTGTTTGTCTTCGTCACATCCTTTTGTTTAGTCATACGTTTTTATTACACCATGTGTTTTGCTTTTGAAGCCTGAGGGGAATTTCCACATGAATCGACGACAAAGATTTCTGTTCTGTTTTTTCAGTGATGCTTGCAATTAATTGGAGTGAATTAATTGGGAGAGTGTCTAATTTCCCCCAGTTAAATCGTACTTTCAGAGAAAAATGTAAATTGTATGCAGTCTCACTATAGAAACAGTAGGTTATATTAGTCTCTTATAGCATCGCTCTCTTCTCGTACATATATCTACGTCTCCTCTTAAACACTGTCAACATATATTTCTGATACGGGTTTATTTCACATTAATCCAACGTTTCTCCCAGTCTCAAAAGTTTGCGTACCATCATGAAACTGTTCCCCCTGCTGCTATATGGAACACATTTTCACCTTTCACTGTGGCTCCTGGCGTATGTATGAATGTGGACACCCAAAGTGCCTGTGGGGGTCGTCGGTCAGCTGCCCGACTCGCCACCAAAAGGCAGCGACAACTGCAGGAGCGGCAGCAGCGGCAGCAGCAGCAGCAGCAGTGACGCCGACATGAAACAGAGTTGGGGTTTATGGCGGGCAGAGAGCCGGGGGAAGGGGGTCGGGGGATCAGCTGAATCAGCCGTCCAGCTGAGGATGTTTAAAGCGGGAGTCAGCGGTGATCAACGCCGGCCTCTGTTCTGCCTGTCGTCCGTCCTGAAAACCTGTTGAGCCTGTGAAAACAACACGTCATCCGCAGTCTTACTGAGCTCCAGAATACACTGAAAATGTTGGTTCCCTTCTTCTTCATCTGCAGAGGTGCTTGAATCATCAGAAGAGATAGAAGGCGTTAAAGAAAGTAATGAATTTTGAGCTCCTAAATATGAAAAAGTTAAGTCCCTGTTGCCTGAACACAGAGACCTCCATCAGCTCCTCAGGGATGAAGGAGGGAAAGATAGTTTTGCAGTTGAAAATCTTTGCAGAAACCATGTCTCAGATTAATTTAAGCATTATTAAATATTAGGAATATTGTTATCTGGGTCGCTGCCTTCACATGTAATGGTAGAAAACAGGATTATAATGGCTCTGGGGTCCTTTGTCAGGGTTTTATTGATATTCTGGGAACATTTAAAGGATTTCCCACTGAAGCCATAATTGACTCAAGATCACGATTACAGGGTATGGAGGACAAATAATGTCAGAACAATGACAGAGGTGCCACAGAAATGATTTGAACTGAGGTGAAACAGTCAAGAAAACACCTAACTTGCATGCAGCTTAACAGTGGCACACCCACAGACCTCACTATGAACAGTTTTCTTTGGTACGACCAAAATAATTTCAAATAACCAGAGTAAAAGCACAAACAAAACTCTTTTCACCTCCATTTATTTGGAGTTGAAGCAAAGATCTCAGTGAAAAATATCTCAAAATTGGGCAAATGACACCAAAACCTTTTGAACAACATCATCACAAGTGTATGACAGTGTGATGCTTTTTTACAATTTCTGGGAAACAGACTTTAAGCACCTGTGTGTCCTGATATTTGAGGCCTACCCTTTAACATTTTTGGAGTTCCCTGGTATTCTTGAGGTTAAAGGTGTTCTAAGGTGCTCTACCTTTTAGGGCTTTAGTAACAGCGGTGTTCACCTTCTCTCTCTCTTCCCGTTCCGTCCTCTCTCTTTACTGTTAACTCTTTAATAAGGCCTTAAAATGCCAAATAGGTCTTGGAGAGGTTTGGACAGTCACATCTGTTGGTTCTTTGCAGGGGGAAAAAAAGGCCCAGAAGAACTTTAAACACATCTCTAACACTACACAGACAGAACCAGGTTGTTACTTGTTCTATTTTGCTTTGAATACTCAGAAGTCAGAATCCTTTCTACGATGACACATGATGACACGATATAATCTGGGCTCGTTTACATCTTGTGATTCAATGTTCGTGTTATTATCTCCATCCCGCATGTCGTAGTTCAGCTCCGCGGGTTCAGAGAAGATTACGGGCTGTCAGTGAGTAACTGTGGTCGTAATCAACCATTTGCCGACCTCTGTCACACGTGTGCTTCATCAAACATCTACAACATCTACTCATGGTTAGCTTATTCTACAGAACTTTATGGGGAAATTACAATCCATCACCTACAACAGTACTTTTCTTTTCCATTCTTTTTTTAACTTAGGTAAAATTTCAGGACACTTTCCCCACCTTATGCTACTTCATACTTCTACTCCACTACAATTCAGAGGGAAATGTTGTACTTCTTTACTCCCCTACATTTATCTGACAGCTGTAGTCACTCGTTACCTTTCAGATTCTAATGAATATCTGAGATAAAAATAAGAAGCTTATAAAATAAACTCACTGTAGATGAAATCAGTGTTTCCCAACCTTACATCAGTGTCTAGTTGGAGCTCTTTGTCATGTTTCACCCGCGTATGAGTTGAGACATTTACCCATTTACAGATGTTTTGTCTTCTTTCCTCTTGCGTTAATCATCTCATGGCCCCTCAGATTTATTCTGTGACCCTTCAAAAGGAGCTTGACCTTTAGGTTGGAAACCACTGGGCTTAACTACTTAAATGGATATAAAGTCGCAATAAAATTAAATAAAATAACTTACACATTGATGCATCAGTATTGATATGTACTGTAAGTCTCAAGGGCATATTTTCTACAAGACTTTAAATATTTTAAGTACATGTAGCTGTTAATACTGTTGTACTTCTTACTTGATTCTGACTGCAGGACATTTACCTGTAATAGAGTATTTTTACATTGTGGTATTGATTCTTTTACTGAAGTAAGTCTGAGTACTTCCACCACTGATAATAATCGTATGATAGATAACACAAGGTTTGTCTATACTGTAGGTACTTTTATGCTATATGTCCTCAGAAAGTTGCTCCATCCAACCCCTCACCCACCCAACGCCTCCATCGCCCTCTCCATCCCCCTCATGGGTGGGAACAGCTGTGGTGTCACCCCAAGTCACATGACATGGGCAGGTGGGAGAAACCTATGTGGGACATCCATCCCCCCTTTCTTCCCTCCTATTCTCTCTCTCTCTCTCTCTGAATGTCAAACCTCACACACACACACCAACCTCCTCTTTTCAAGGGTGTGGCCATTTTGCATGGCTGGAATGTGCTCCGTGTTTGTAACTCATACTGTACGTCTGATCTCCTACATTGATGAGATTCCACAGACAGAAATCTCCTCTCTGCTTGTAGCTGTCGCGTCAGCTACCGGAGAGCATCTATTCAATAAGGAACCAACATCATGGAAACCTTACCGCTCCGAAGCTCTGAGGAATTGTGATTTTAAAACCCCAATGTGACAATCGTTATTGATATTAATAGAGGATGTGAGAAAAGAACAATTCAATCAGCCTTTTCAAGATTCATAGTTCAGGAGCCAAGACAAATATAAGGGTTATTTCAACATCTGAGAATGTTTGATAGGCTGAAATGTTTTATTTCTACCTTAAACTCACACTGTGTTTACTCTGTTTAAGACTAGCTAAGTGATGAATAGATATTTATTTGATCTTTATCAGTGAGAACAACAAACACACAGTTTTTTTTTTTGTTTGGGATGACGGCATGGTAATAGATGGATGTTTATTTAACGTGGACAATAAATATAAAGAACAATTCTCTCCAGGCTTTTTAAAGATAATGAAGACTTTTTTCTCATTTGTAGACTTCTTTTATGTGAGCTGTGGGTTGACAAAGATGGGCAGCAGGTAAATGCATTGACTGACACTGTCGTTTAACTAGAGGGTTGAAATTCAAGCACTCATACAGAAAGAATCTACTGCACTGTAGTGCCATTGTGCAAGGCACTGAATCCCATTTGACAACAATAGCGCTGCTTTCTAGTTACCTGTTCCATGTGGAGCAGGGAACCAGAAACACTCATCTTTATTCGATTATAAAGAGAGTATCTTTGAAAGGATTTGAGCTGGCTGCACCAAATATCACACACATTTTACTGGTGCAGTTTATGATCAAATAGGAGAATTTGCATCACCTGAATATCTGATTCGACCACAACAAACATAAAGCTGCCTGCACTACAGAAACAGCTTCTTCCTATCACACAAAAACTACTAAGTCACGTGGTCAACTCTTTTAACTATATCTGACGTTAATAAATATTTTTCAACCTTTTTAAATATTACCTGAGCAGTGAAACACAGCTAAACGTCTGTTCTGACTTCTTATTTGGTGTCGCCCTCACAAGTGGGAACACAAAGTGCCGTTTCCGTTTCCGGGGACCGTATTTACGAACGGACTCACCGGTGTTTGGAGTCATTTTAGCGCATATCCTCATATTAACGTTTAAAATGTCGTCAATATCACAGTATTCAGTTACATAAAGCAAATAAAAATAACTTTTAGTCGTACACAGTGAAGACTGAGCACAAGTTTACACTCGGGACAACATGGCGGCGCCCGTTGCTGTCGTGTCCTCTTCAAACTGACCGGTATTTTGGAAATTAATCACAACAGAGGTTTGTATCTGTAAATAATAATTTAAGAAATATGTCCGAGCTTAAGTGCAAGTTTAGTTAGTTCCGTACCAAAGGTTGGACCTTTTCGGCTTATGTTGTTAACACTAAATGTATATATTGTTTAGGTTTCATGAGAAACCGTTAGCTAAAGCTGTCTATCAGCAGTTTATTAGCTTAGCTTACATTCCCGCTGCTAACTGTAGGTGCTCCACATGTGGTGCACTACATGACGAGCCTGACATGTGTGTCCTTTCTGCAGAAGATGTTACTGACAGCTCGCAGCCTGTCCAAAGTGCTGCAGCTCACCCTGGCGGTCATCAAGCCGGATGCTGTAGCTCATCCTGTGATGTTGGAGGTGAGCTCGACCACCTCACTGTCTCACGGCGACTGTCTGTTACCCTTTCACCTCCTCACTTCTGTTGATTGATTCAACATTTTAGAATTTTATTAAAAGATAAATATAACAAGGCTGTAACATGACAGCAAGGTATGACTTTTCTAGGCTTGAACAGAGAACAGCAAAAAGAGTAAACATATAAATATCACTTTTTTTTTTTCTTCTTTTTTTTAAAGAAACATCTGTGCTATTCTTTTTAGATCAGTCCTTTAAAATATTCTCAACTAGCTGTCTGAGAGAAGAGAGAAAAAGACAGTGCAGCTGGTACCGGAAAATCAGCACTGAAAGCCGTACAAATATTCCCAATTGATATGTATTGTTGTGCAGCAGTTGCAGTACAAAGTAGGACAGAGTGCAAACATTAAATGTTGAAAATGTGCAGGTAGAAAATATAGATATCCAAAATATACACAGTGCCAAAAAATATAAATATGGTTAACTGTGAGGATCATAAGTTGCAGATACAGTCAAGTATACATAGTTAATTGGATGTCCTTGATATTCAACATTATGCCCCCAATTTAGTCATCAAGATTGATATTGATGAATAAAAAACATTTGACGAAAGTTCTTTATCCGTCTGTTCGTTTACTGTCAAATAAAATCATAACATTGATTGACCTTCTCTCCTCTCACTTTATTAAACAGTAAAAAAGAATTTCCATTAACTGTCTTCGTAGATTTACAAGCCCCGAGGCCTCAAAGTCATGACAGCTGTGTCAATCATAAAATATTCCACCAATTCAGAGCCACATTAATCAGACCAGTTTATGTCAGTTTAACAGAGAGCAGGAGAATGACCTTTCGTATCCGATTATTGGCTGTGTGTCATCCTTATGGCAGGTCTAAAACCGTTCCATGATATAATTGTAAAAAATACTGAAATGCTCTCCTTTTTCCTTCCAGCAGTTTTGATCCAAACACAATACTTAGATCAAGTTTATGGATTATCATCAGCTACCGTATGGCACAGGGTAAAAACATCATCTTTATTCCTCCCAGGCTCTACACCAGAGAATCCTGGACGACAGCTTTGTGATCGTCAGATGCAAAGATCTCGTGTGGAAGCGACAGGACTCCGAGAGGTTTTACGCCGAACATTCAGGTGTGAACTCAACCAAAATGTATTTCACTGAACAAAGGTCTGCTGTAGTGACTCCATCTCACTGAACAAATGAGTAAGCAGCCTACTTAGCTGCCGTGTGTCGGTGATTCACTTCTCACTTTCTTGCTAGAGCAACCACGACTTGTTACACATTAATGATTCTTCCTGAGTCAGACATTGAAGAACAGTGTTTAAAAATATCTGTTTGACCTGCTTTTGTTGTTCTTCACAGGGCGATTCTTCTACCAAAGACTTGTTGAATTCATGTCAAGGTAATCTTGAAGCTGTGATGAATGTGGATCCTTGTGGTTTCCTCTCTGATAAATATTCAGTAATATAATGTATATATAAAATGGGACACCTGGCTGACAGATGAAAGTGCTCCTATTTCATTCTCACCATCAAATCTCGCCCTGAAAACATCACAGCAGGAGTTTCAGTTATCAGCCATGTTTAGCACAGCACCCCTGGAGCAATTGTCTGAAAAATCCCTATATAGCCTCCTCACAATAGCTCCACATGCCCCCGCCGGATTGCAAAAGTTGCCTGTAATCAAATTCTCATCTCCTCACAGCAGAAAATCTGCAGGTGACACGGCAGCGCTTCTCTCAAGGCTGTCAGTGTTACAAAAAGAATCCTCTGTGAAAATGTCTGTAAGAGCCACACAGAGCAGAATGTGCTTGAATGGATCCATTGTCGAACTCTTCTCCCGCAGCGGTCCGATGCGAGCGTACATTTTAGCCAGAGAGGACGCCATACGTCACTGGAGAGAGCTGATGGGGCCGACCAAAGTGTTCAGAGCCCGGTACACCTCGCCTGCTTCCATCAGGGGCCAGTTTGGACTCACAGACACACGAAACACAACTCATGGCTCAGGTAGGAACTATGTGACCCTGGCATAGAAAACTGCTTCCTGTAGGCAACTGCATGGTGTAGTGCAGTGAGTACTGTCAATGTTTACAATTGTCATATTTTTTATATCTCTCTCTCCACACCAGATTCTGTTGAGTCGGCACAAAGAGAAATCAGTTTCTTCTTCCCAGACTTCTGCATGGAGGAGTGGATGGAGAAGGAAGAGCCCTCGTTCAGATCAGGACAAATACGCTACGACCATCAGAAACGGATCCACACGCTTTCAACGCAAAGCTGATCCCAGAGCTGCTGTTACAGTCACTTACACCCAAGGACCTCGTAGAAACCGTTAGATTGCTCAAAAATGCAAATGTGTGATGATCTCAGAAAAGTGCACATTGCCTTTTTTATTTTATTTGTCAGCATGGTTCCTTACAAAGTAATTTAAAACAAGGACCATCTTTGTTTTTGTTTAATTTATTGTCATTAGAAAACACGAACAGCTAGATAAGAAAATGTAGCACTCTCGTACAAAACAGCATGACGTAGTAAGACAGTCGTTTACATCGTCAACACGCAAACCTTTATTCAGGCTTCACTGTAAATAGTGCAATCATCACAATCAGTTTCCTGAGCCTTACAGATTGTAGTACAGCAGCAACCACATGTCTCGTTTCAATGTCAAATACCAAAACTGTATAATATTCAGAATTTATTCAACAATGTCAAATAATACTATGATATCTTTTACATATATTTAACCTCAAAAGCAGCTAAAAGTGGGACAAAATGCTTTAAGACTCACGTGTGCCAAGCAATGATTTCCTTTCACTGGCTGCCACTGAACTCTTTCGGTCTGATACTGTACGCACTGTAAACTGTCATGTTTTGTGTTTTTTTTCTGACCAGGCTACAGTTTTTACAAGTCAATGTGTCAAAGTATAGTAAAACATACTTACAGGCACCATAGAGATACACCTTACAGTGTTTAACACAACACATTCTAACTCTTTTTTTTTTGTTGAAGAAAATGGGCCATGTTTTCAAAATGGAAAATCATCCTGTTCAGATTCTCAGAGCTTCCGTCAGCCGTCAGACCTCAAACAGTTTTCCCACATAAACAAAAAGTTCACTAGTGTCACAGTTGTCTCCATTTGTCTTTGGCTTCTCTCCTGCACTCAAGTGTTCCGTGCGGTCACCTGTTTGAGGCTCTCCGCCGGCTTCATGACCTCGTAGGTGGTGAGGGACTTCTTCACCTTCCCGTTCTTGTCCACCTGATGGATGCTCTGCGTCACCGTGATGGTCACCTGCTTGGTCGACATCCGATTGTCCTGCCATTTTGTCTGGTAGTGATGAAAAATATTAACATGAAGAAATAGAAATAAAAACAATACAAGACTGACATGGAGTTTGTTTGGAATGCAGACTGTGGCAATACAAGGAGGGAGGGGATATATGTGGACATATATCTAGTAAGGTCCTCCAAAATCATCAGATCATCTATAATATACTGTTCCAGCATGGATCATTCTTTAGCTAGTGTACGACAAGTGCTGTCGCCTACTTTTCTGACAATCAACTCTTAGTTATTTGCCTAAATGCTTCAGCTCTAAATGTAACACATGAGTAGGACATATAAAATGAAAACAATGGTCAAAGATGATGACTTGATTCTTCAACAGGTCTTCCACAACTCATATTCTTAAAAAAAATTGACTGGGAGTGTTTAAAAATCTCCAGGCGAGACTCTTACAATCTCTTCAGTGTGAAGAACGCTCCTGCGCTGCACCGTAGTGCCAGACGACGGCAACACCGCCTCCTTTGATGGAGAGCCCAGAATCGCCGGAGGGCTGCTGGGCTTCACGTCGTTCAGACTGGCTTCGGACACAGCCGAGCACACCTTCAGGTAAGCCTGAGCCGGGAGGGGGACGCCGTCCTCAAAGAAGTCTGGAACTGGGGACAAAAAAACACATGGAGCAACTAAACCACTGGAGTCTGAAGGCTGAATCCTCAACATGTACTTCTAGTTTGCACTGGGCCATGTTGTGAGGATGTCAAACAAATCAAAGGCCCCTGACACTGTGAGATACACAGAACCATCTGTAATGGACCTGATGGACACACACCTGCAGTTTGCACATATGTTGATGGCTATTAAGTGTATTTATACACTATAAATGTAGAAAGTATCAGCAAACAAGGAAGAACTAACCAGGCATCATTCTCTTTGTCATGCTGTAATTCACATTATTGTACAATATCTGTCATAAAAGAAGGGTAAAATAATTAAACAGCTAATGATATTTACCCACAATGGTAATTATCTTGGCAGTATTAGATTAACAGTTTCATAGGTTATCTGTATAATTTAAAAACTTAAATTTGTAATAATTTAAGTGCTGAAACGAGGGATGCTTTGGAAATTCTAGTCTGATATTTGATGATGAAATGCTGATTGAATGTTATTGGATCTTTATGAGCAGAGAAGTCAAAGGCTGACCTCAAAATATAAACACTCTCTGGGACAGGATGATTATTAATCATACATTCATGATGCACAATGGCCTGTTTGTGTGTTCATTCAGCTTTCATTCGTTCCAGTGGCTCCTCTTCAGTATTATTCTTTCACGTTAACCCAGAAATGTTGTATTCCAGCCCTGCCAACGTCGCTATCATCACACTATTTATGATTTAGAAGTGGGTAATTTGTAAAATCAAGCAGCATTAGTCACAGGTCAGAGCACGCAGATTATAGCGTACAGGTGCATTACTGCCACCGCTGTGACTGCAGCGCGGAGCGGTGGAGTGCGATGAATAATGGAAAACACTCTGAGGCGGTTCGGTGTGTACGTCAAGTGCGGGGCTGAGTGCACTAAATGATGTCCAACACGTTAGCGGTGCGCGGACGTGATCCTAAAACACAAATGCGAAGACTTTTTTTTTAAAGGAACTTCTGCGCAGTAAGGCTCTACATGTAGTTTACATTTCAGTGAAGCTGCCTTTTTGATCCGATCTTTGTGGCGCCGGCTGCTGATTCATCGGGCCAATTCGGGAGCTGTTTTATCTCAACACAGTCGACCTTCGCTGGATTCCTCTTCACAATTACATCAAGGCTCCTCGGGGCCTACGTTCGCCAGCAGCTGTATCTGTTGCCATGAGAGCCGAGACCTGTTTGAGCGCGGCGTCTTTTGATGCGGCCTATTATGCCCATTTCCTGATTCATCTCCCACCGGGTTCAGAGAAAACACACACCCACGATTGAGTGGGAAAAGAGGGCAGAAGCGTGGTCAGATCCATCTGTTTTCTGAGCTGTGCTGTATGTAGCGACTAGAAGAAGAAGAAAAGGTTTTCTAAGCATCCTTAAGTCACATAATCCGAGGGGCACCCGCTGTGTTTTTCATCTTCACTTCAATTTTCCTCGCGCCTAATGGATTCTTCGCTGAATCGGACTGCAAAAAATATGTCTCTAGGTTTTTTTCCCACGAGGGAAAGCAGATCGACACGTCACACTTCACTTTGATGTCAGGAGTGTAAAGAAAGGACCTCTCATTGCTAATCCATTTGAATTACTTACAGCACTGCGACTCAAAGCACTGAATAAAAGCCAATATTAGGCAAAAATGAAAATAAAAAATCTCATAATGTAGCAATTAAAAAATGTTTGTTTGGTGCAAAAACCCACAAATGTGATATAGAAATGGAAAAAAGGAGGACAAAAATTAGAATTGGAATTGCAAATGTACTGTATTCCACGGTGGGATTCTAATTAACTGCCAATTTATACAATCACACATGTATAATTAATTTGTTCGGCAGTTGAATTACAGCCTGTTCCTGTTGGAGGAGATCAATTAAGTATTCATTCATCCGTCCACTCAGCCGTCACTTATTTCCTTCTCACCGGGGCTGATTGTTTTCTCAGAGGTGAAGCCGGCCTCGGAGCCGTCCGAGGGGATGCTCTGGATGGACGACAGGGGGATGTCGGTGTCGGTGCTGGTCAGCCACGTCGACTCCGTCTCCTTGGTCCAGCTCTCCAGGTACCGAGGTTCCAAAACGTCAGTCCTGCTCCCCCCGCAGCCCATAGCTGTGCCTCAGGGCGCCTTCACTTCCCGCCTGGACGTCTCTGCGGAAACAGGAAAAAAAAAAGGAAGCCGGAGACGGATTTATGTTGGATTTTAATCCGATTCATTGGAAGCCGTGAGATTGAGCGGGTGGAGTGAATTTGTGCTGACCCAGTTCCTTCTTTTTTCTTTCATACTTTACGTGACACACTGTGTAATGAAACGTATAATTTAGAGGAAAAGCAATAGAAATTAAAGAAAGTCTTTTAACAGTCGATGCATCATTTTACCCTTGTGTTTGGTTGACATTGTTAAATTACCTGATATGTAAGTCAAAGAAAAAATGTACACTATCCTACACAGTCACATTATTATGTTGGTGGACTAAGGTTAAGCTGATTAGACATTATTAAACATATTAAGTCATTTTTAAAGTCAAGGCCCTGCTTCAACAGAGTTCGGTAACAATTTCCTGCTTTCCTTTGTCTAACGTGAAAGTAAACTTAACCTGCTTACACTGACTTATGATAGACAAGACAGTCCTGAACATGACTGGCAAATAAATTAATGAACGCATTCACACATCCTCATACCTACACGTCCGAATAGGCCGACTGTCAGCGTCTCCCAAAACAACCCGACCGCTGCAGTGTGCCAGTGACACGCGCACCAGACCGCCGGCCCTAAGGTCGCAGTTTGGTTCGGTTCAGGCACTAAAACGTCTTGGTTAGGTTTAGGAAAACATTGTGGTTTGGATTAAAATCAGTACATTAATCCTGTAACTTCTGTCACAAATGTACCTACGTTACCTAAGTAAGTTACGTTACATTATGTACATGACGTCACATCACTACATTTGTAAGTTAAAAGACATGTCTCCTGAATGAAAGTCCCGGCCTCCTCCCTATACAGACTTGTCACTCTTTTCACTACTTCTCCTGACTTCCTCCTTTGCAGCTGTAACAGTTACTACAGCCACTGGAGGTCGCCACCCAACAACAAACGTAAATATGGCTTGTAGCGAGCTGTTTTCATTTTCAACCTATATGGTCCTTTTTCTGATGAGGACAGGCGCCACAGATCCGGGATTTTTTTTCTCGCTTTCTTCAACATTGTGGTGTTTTTTCCGACATTTTCGCTCTTTTCTCAGACGAGAGCAATCAGGCACATAGAGCGAGGCATCTATTACACACACACACAATACTCACGGCACAATAGGCAGCTGTGGGAGAAACAGTCGCTCCTGTCCTTCGAAGAGTCGGTTGAGTGGCGCCGTCTGTGTTAACTCAGCCTCTTTCACATCTCTGAAAGCGGCATCTTCTTCTGATGGTCGATCAGGTCGAGGAGACCATCGCACGCAGGAGCCGCTCGATCATCCAAACCAGTTTAGTCACCTATGAGACAGAGACGGAGGGAGGCGGTAGAAGTCAACAAAATGCATCCTAATGTGTCCTTTTATTGACATTTTAATATGTTAACTTAGGTTTGCTGTGTGTGTATATATTGGTTGTATATATTTATATTCTCTATATTTGCTCTAGTTTATTGTAATGCAGTCAGGTTCACTACTAAAGCTGTCATCTATCTATCTATCTATCTATCTATCTATCTATCTATCTATCTATCTATCTATCTATCTATCTATCCAGAGACAAATCATATTTGGAAATCAATTCATCTTGTAAAGCACTTACAAAGCAACCAGATCCATAGCCTCACCCAGGTTAAATTAATGATCACTGTGTTATTGAACCCTGCTCTTTCCTTTAAACGTGACGCTGATGGAGTCATTTTATTGATGCACTGACACTGAATGTGAAGCTGCTGTACACAACCCGGGCCTCAGCATTGATCATTACACCGCCTGCTTTTACTAATTTCCATGTTTGATGCCCTCATTAAAAACACAGCCATCACGCAGCCATAATGAAGCGATGGTAAAGGCGCAGTGAGTGCACAGCTGTCCACACCGCTGCAGGCCGAAAGCAAACCATGTAAATGATTAAATAAATAAATAAATACATACAAATACATCGCTGTGAGATTCATGACAGAAACGCGAAACCACAGCAGTAAAGAGACGACGAGGGGCTTACTGATGGTGGAGACTCGCTGTCCGTGTCTCTGCGCCTCCGAGTCTCCCGACGGACACACCCGCAACATGTTGTCGGTGATCGCAGCCCCCCCGGCGGGTTTAACGCAGGCTGCTGCCCGCTCCTCCGCTCGGTGCTCGGTTTATACAGCGGCTATGAATCATTCAGCCCGCACTGTAAGGAGGCAGCCTCAGCTGTTGCCAGGTAAACTTAAGATTTAATAAAAGCGTGGTGGTCCTCTGTGGTGCCTGTGCGCACTGACGCATGGATTCATGCTACAAACCCATTCATTAATTCAAGTGCAGTTTGGACCATTAGCGCCTATTAACAGCAAAATAATAGAGCCTCGAGTCAGGATTATTATTATTATTATTATTATTATTATTATTATTATTATTATTATTATTATTAATAATAATAATAATAATAATAATAATAATAATAATTACACATGTCAGAATATTTTCTAATTCAGTTAATACATTCACAGAAATAAATGGCACTAATACAAAAAATGGATTAGGCCTCCTTCAAAATCAATTACTGTAAATATGGCTCTTTATCAGAGTATATGCAGGAATCCTGCAGTTAAATTTAAGACCTTTTAAGACCTTTTTTAAGACCCTTTCCATACATTTTAAGACCTCAACCCCACCTCTTGTTCTAATCGGTTACATCAACGACACACTTTAACTTACATTTGCTACATATTGATTGTGAGGCAGCACAACTTAACACTCTCAGTTTGTGGTAACTCTTTCTCAATGCGACATAACTCAAATAGGCGGGATGGGAACAAGAGAATGAACTAGTGACTAACCCAATGCGAGGTTTATTAGAAAGACACCAGCATTTGACCAGTAAACACAACAACTGACACAAATATAAATGAAATATATTAAACTTTGGTGAGCTGCAGGAGGGTCGTGGCATGTAGGAACTCACAAACACCCGGTGGTGGAAGAAGTATTAAAATCTTTTACTCAAGTCAAAGCAGCAATACAACAATGTGGAAGTACTCCACAACAGATAAAAGTCCTGCAGTCAAAATCCTTCTTAAGGAAAAAGTAAAGTTTTATCAGCTTAAAGCATCAAAAGTAAAACTCATTCTGTAGAAAATTGGCCCTGTTATTAGACAATTTATCATTAGATTATTAATATTGCATCAATTCTGTTGCAGCTGTAATTACTTTATACTATTAGGTAGTTTCATCCAGTGAAGATCCAGATTACCTACCTACCTAGTTGATCTCCTGACTTACAGAGAGACATTAAGTATTTACTGTCTTGCTCAAAAACACTCTGGCACTGCATCAGGATAACCTGTGACCCTCTAATTATCCTCCCCTAAAACTCCAACAAGATGTTCACTACTCTGTCCACCAGAGGACAGTCACAGCCCACTCCTGTACTCACAGAAACTGGGCTGGTAAATGTGGCTCCCATGTTGTTAATTACGCAGGGTTGGTGTTGTGGATATTTCAGTAAATGCTGCTTTGATTGGTAGATCTACAAATCTCAGGTAAAAAAACAAACAACAACAACAAAAAAAAACTACCTCACACTGTCCCAAGAAGAAGAGAAGGTGCTAAATGTAAAATAGTAAATGAAAATATGGACTCATCCTCAAGTTTTTATTGATCATCAGAGCTGCCGTATCTGTAAAAACAACATCTTCTATTAACAGTTGAAAATACAACTGCAGTCCTGCCCTCAAACTCCATCTCACTGATTGGTAGTGAAGCTTCTCAGCTGGCAGCAGAGTGCACATTCATCACAGCTCCCTGCCTCGGATTTTGGATTTCCACAATGAACTGTCGAAACAATGACCAAACGCCTCTCTTCCTGCTTTCCTGAAGTGAAGGCTTGTGGAAAAAAAACAGACACAGCAGCTATGAAGGAGGCGTCTGCCCGTGTGAACGAAGGTCATTTACTCCTGATGTATCAGCTGCCAATGAAAGCACATTACAGACGAACAGAAGAAGAATGGAGCTCCGACTGAGATCAATTCTCTAATGGAGAAGCTCGTCACTTGTTCCTGTCACGCAGCAGTCGGAGAGAAGGATTTAATGAGCGACGGTTTACAGACTATGCCAGGTCGAGCCGTGACGTCTACTTTGTTTGAGTGCCACTTTTTGGACCTGGTGCACAAATCTGATTTACAACTTGTCAACTCTTGTGAAGGTCCTCTTATGCTTCGAGTGTTATCGGTGTGTAAACGCTGCCCTTTTACCTCAGTAGTTCCCAACCTTTTCACCTTAGGGAACCCTTTTCTATCATTGAGTCAACTGACAACCCCAAAAGTTACATAGTTTATGAATTTTGCTTATTATAACCAGTGCGTAACAATAAAGGTACAGGTTTGTGTAAAACAAGCGATTTTTAGATCATCTTGCAGGGGTGACTTTTGCCAATATTTTAAGGAACTATCTTTATCTGTATTATGTCTTAATTTGAATTAACAGTCATACATTCTTAATAGCTTTCTCTTTTGACAAACTCAGCAATATCTGATCCCTGATCCTTGTTCTATTAGCTCTTTTGGTTGTTTTAATTGCATACTTTAATACTGATGCCCCACGTAATTATGCGAAAATGGCCGTCAGTGATGAGATGGGCTATTTCTGTGTAATTAAGTTATTCTTCATGCATGTCGATGGTTTTCTGATTTATCCGGGTCAGAAAAGTCACGAAATTGAGGCTGCTTTTCACGGCGGGGTGCTGAGGGTAAATGAAGGGGACTCGTGCTGAAAACAGCTCCGTGTTTCTCTGCTTACACCTGCGTCATCTTTTGTCCACAGAGGCCACCGGAATCAACAGAAAATGAATCTAAAGTGTAAAAATAACAATTTCATTTAGTTATTAGAAATGTTATTTTAGAAAAAGAGGGGCCTCGTGACCTCCTGTAAAGCTTTGGTGACCCCTAGTGGGGGTCAGAAACACAAGGTGGGGAGCCGGTGTTGTACATTACATTTGTTTTCACTAGCTTCACTGTACTGGACAGTCTGTAACAGGGAGTGACAAGGAAGACAGAGCACGCCGAGTCCTGAGACCATCAACAAGTCAACACTACCGACACCTCCATCACTTACCATGAACTCCTGTCTGCTGCACCCCTGAACCTCCACCCTGTAGCATGAGCTGAAGGGGGACTTAGTTGAAAAGCAGAAATGCAGAATTCTGGTTCACTGTGGGGGGTTATTAAAAAGGACTATCTTTTAATTGGTGTCTTGCCCTTTAAATACATGATTTGGTGCCGGTCTGGCAGCATCTGGGGTGAATAAAAATCCCTGTGACTTCCTTCCCCCCGTCAACCAGCTAATGAATCTCGCTTCGTGTGGACGGTGTGGTCAATAAGAGGCTGGACAGCTTTGATTTGTATGTCCTGCCCCTCTGTCCTATTGGACTGCTGGTCAATAGGCCTGTCTTCCCATTACCCTGGTGATTAATGTGGCGCCCTGCCAAATGCTACACTGGAGTGAATCATGGGTGAGCTCTCAGCAGTCTTCAAACATGGGTGCATGCCACTGAATAATATCGGACATTTACTTTACATCAGGTTTAATGCATGCGACAGATGTCTTTTCAGTGTGGACAGGTCTGTGATACACTCATTTAAAGTCTTGTTTAAAGTCCAAGACAGAGTATAAGTCTTTGAACCACTAACACAGCACTTAAACCATTTATTTTAAAGGCGTTTAACATACGGAGGTGGGATGCGAATGATATACACTAGTCTGAATTGACTTGATGCCCAATAACCTATAAAGTTTCCGAGACATAAACGAGGTGCCCTGGTCAGTTAGGATCTCTTTCAGTATCCCAACTCGGGAGATGACCTGAAACAGCGCCTGTGCCACAGTCTTTGCAGAGATAGTGTGCAGAGGATGCTTTGGGATATCGTGTTGCGTAGTCCAAAAGGACTAACATAAAACGATACCCCTGTGTGCACCGGTGAAACGGCCCGATGAGGTCCATACCAATCCGCTAAAACGGCACCTCCATGAGTGGTAACTAGTGCAAAGGCGCTCTTGGGATGGCCGGCTGGTTAACCAGCTACCATTCTGGGCAAGACGCGCAAAATAGTTTCCCGGTGGCTTTTCGGTACCAGCAACTGAGTAATTTCCTTCTTGTCTGAGTGTCGTGACTCACTCTATACAATCTGTCCCTAATCAACGAGAAGTGCGGATAGGTCAGGGCGCACCAAATGACCATCAGTTTTTATCACTTGGTCCAAGGCAAAGCGTGGAGTATCATCACGAGACTGCTCGAGTGGAAAATCTCCCATGGAGTGTAACATGGGAACCTGCAGAGCCTCCTGCGAAGGCCCCGCTGGTTCCTCCTCCCCGTCTGCAGCGTCGGACAACCTCGCATCACCACTGAGCACAGCGCACATATCCCATATCCCTAACGGTTGTGAATGCACCCACACACATTGCCCCACTAACCTATTAGACCCAGGCCAATCCGTGCCCAAAATTAGGGCAGCCTTAACACTATGCTTTTTCCCTCTGTGTCTAAACTCCACTGGCACCAGAGGGTATCTGAATATCATCATGCACACACCTAAGATCCACTGAAGATTATTCTACCAAAGCCCCAGGTCGAACCAGGGTCAGATCAATTATAGACTGCGTACAGCCCGAATCCACCATTGCCTGATGTATACCCCCTTGAATCCTTACCGGAACACTGCATGTCCACCCCGGACCAGGGGAGGGTGTAGGAGGGCCAGCCACCCCGGATCACCTGGCCGACCTCCATGAGCGGGCACTCCCGGCGGAGGTGTCCAGGCCGTCTGCACCTCCAGCACTCCTGCCCGGACGCTTGAAGAGTCCCCTGTGGGTCGAGAGCAGCGCCCGTAGTGGCTGTAGCCTGGGATGGAGAGAAAACATAGGGAGGGTTACAGCGGGGCAAAGGCAGTATTTCACCTTCCAAAAAGTGATTGCAGCTCCTACCTCGTGACTGAAAGGTTGTTTCTGCATCAAAATGACTTGATTTCACCCACTCACTCCTTTTTACCTTGTGTGTTTATCCACAAGTATGTTTTTATGACGTATGTGTTTGCGTGTGTGTTAAGCCAAACTCTGGCCTCAGCATTCACTGCGTCATTTCTAACAGCTGGTCAAGGCTGATAGCGAATAATATGCGCTCTCCATCGATTTGCAAAGTTTTGCGGGAGGGAAAAGAACCTCTTTTCTGGCAGCTTCTGTCAGGAGGGGGGAGTGAATGTGCAGCAGCTAAGCAGCCAAATCCAAACTTTCACTGGGAATTCAGAGAGACAGCCAGCGAGTTATAGCACTGGAAAACTAATTAGGATGTTCTGGGCTTGGAAAGGGGAAAAGTTGCCTCCAATGACAAAGCATCATTAGTTTTGCTGTCAATTTCTCAACTGTCAGCTCGTGCGGTTGCTGCATTTATACCATTAGTGTCTCAACTCTGACCCGTTTATTAAAAAAAACACTTAATTTTGTGATTTATTCAACAACGAAAAAAGTTATTTTCTACAGTCATGCACCTTGGGGAAAAAAAAAAAAACAGCAATGTGATACTGAGATATTATCATGTTCACTTGTCCAGATTCCATCAGCAAATTGTTGATTTTGGCGCTTCCAGCGGGAGGACGAGCAGCTTATCCAGATTGAGCTTTGCCTGGAGGTTGTGGTTCAGTGGCATCAATCACATCTCTGGGCCTTTTTTTTCTGGCAGAGAAGCGTCCTCCTCTCCTCGGACTGGCAGCAGCACTCTCCCTCCCCCCCGTGCGGAGCGGTGCCAGAGATCTCTCAAGAGGTTGTGTTCTTTCAATCCATCACGGCTGCCGCTAACATGACACCTTTTCATTAGTGCAAAGTGCCCCAGAGAAGAGGCACTACCACTGCCCGAAGTAGGCAAGAGGGGGCTAACACAATAGTATGTACTAGGCAGAAGTGGTAATGACGTGCGGACTAGTTTAATGCTCTTAGGTTTATTACGCTCTCGGGGAATAAGGAATTTGCAGCCATTCAGTGAAAATGAACATTTTTAGTTTTTTCGTCTTTTGTTCCTGAGCTGATCTGAACGACCACTTTGAAAGAGCTTCAGTAAAATTCATCCAGATTATTAACAATATGCCTGTAGCTACATATTTTGTAAAAAGAAGAAGAAAAAAAAGTGGGATGTCTTCTGGACTCTGATGTAAACTGGAACAGGAATCTGCACAGCACAGCAGCTACAGTATATCTTCCTGTTAAAGAGCCTTAATTTTAGAAAATATAAATTGATATATTTCATCATCTTGTGATGGAACAGCCCTCTATCTCTTTAAACTTCTTAAGGGGGCTGTAAAGAAAAAATGGGAGTTTGAATGCCAAGTATGTGTTAAAAGCATACATTTATGTTTGACCTAAAAATGATTAATATTGGCACCATAACAAAGTCATTCCCCATGACTGATTTATGTAATTTCCCTCACTGTCATTTACATTATCAGGGGAAGTGCTAAAATCGATCTGTAGCCACTTCTCTGGCCTCAATTGATATTTCCGCCTTTTAAATTCTGGTGAGGGCTGGCCCGTAAATGCAGCCTTTGCACTTTATGTGCTTCATTCGTTTTTATCCTGCTAAACACACAACTCTAATCCTATCAAAGGCAAGGAATATTCCAGAAAAGGCATTAGCGGGGAGGCTTACGAGGCGAGACGGCGGAGCATTAGTATTCATGGAATTTCTTGGGACAGACTCTTGGTTTTTAGTGAAATTATCTTGGGGAAACTCTGATGGAGCTCACGTCAACATCAAGCTATGAGCTCCCATAAAGAGCCGTGTTGGGTGCTGCAGATGAAGCCAAGATGTGGACCTGGAAAGGGTGATGAAATTCGGAGGGACAACGAGCTGAATTATTATTTCTCTATACGACTTGAAACGTCTTATCATTGGTGTCCCAGAGTCTTTGGATGTTCTGCTATTTGAGGTCTTGTAATGAAAACTGTAGTCATACCACTCTCGAGTACAGGCCGTCCTCTCAGCTGCCTGTCTTCTGCAGAACTCGAGGTTCTTAGTGTGTGATCGTCTGCTAAAGAGAGAGGCATTGTTTGGTGTATTGACACATGGCTGATGCACTAATCCATTAAAAGAAAGGGGGACCAAACATGTCTGTTTGCACCTAAATGTCATTCAAATAGGTAACTTTCAGATGCGACCTTCTCCATTCCAATAACATTTAAGAAATCTGTTCAATCTGTTCAAATATTTAACTACATATGTTGAGTAAAGGCAATGTCTTTTCTGCATTTCTAATCAAAGACGGCAGGTTCAGACTGAACAGATCTCAGGACGGTTTATAAGTGGGCTGAGAGGATGACTCTAGAGATGAACGATTAGTGTAATGCTGAAGGCTGCACATTGTTAATAATTCAGGGGCTAAAATATAAAGCCTGCCTCAAGTCTTGTCTCAAAATGACACACAATAAGTTACATCACACATTACTTCCTGTGAGGAGCAATAATATGCGCAACAAGTGTGCAATAACCCTGGTTACATTATGCAATATCTGTGCCGAAGACCACAGGAACACCAATTCAATTGGTGTGATCTTGCTTCTACTTTTTACTGCATGTGCCTAAGAGGCTTAAGACTGAATGAAACTCATGTAATGACTAAGTGGGGAACAAGTCCTTTGGGGAACATAACATTTTTCATTAAATGTCATGCATATCCACATTTTACTCCTTTCAGCCACAGGAGGTGCGTGGCTCTATGGATGTTATTGTCTGTAGGTGAGTTGGCCACCACTTTGGAAACACCTGAACGTCTAAAAGTTGGACTGGCATAAAATCCTGTACAGAAATATAATTAACTGCAAACCAACTTCAAACTGCATGCCGTCATTTACTGTGTCGGAGTGTGTAAATGCTGCACTTTTGAGTCAATGAAAGGAAATTTGGCTTCATATTATCAGCTCAATTCATTGGCTTTAATTTCACCAATACTGATATGTAGCCAATAATATAAATTTCCCAATAACGAATGTTGAAGATCCTCTCACTTTCCCCTTTAGCGCCACCATCAGGTTGAACACACCTTGAGGATGAATTGGAACGACTTTGGTGCCCTAATGTTCCTCTCGCTCTGTCGCCGGCTTAATTACACTTTACACAAGTTTAACACTGCTTTATGACTAAATATCAGAAAAACAAATTACATTCGCTGTAAACCTCGGCTATACTTTGTGTGCGGTGCTAATCACAGTGAGCACGTTAAAACTGCAGCCAAACATCAGCTCACAAACCTCAATCTTTGTGTGTATGTTTAGCATGCTGATGTTAGCATTTAGCTCAAACCCTCGAGACCCTTGTTTCCTGACATTGGCTCAACAGAATTAAATCAAATCTTCTCTGCGTCATGAGAATTGAGCCAATAAATAGATGTGTGATGTATTTTCTAATCATTATTCGAGGCCCTAATAGGTGAAACAAATGCATGGTCATGAATGTTTCAAAGCTTATCAGTAATCACAGGTAAAAACAGACACTTTTTCCGATCCTCCTCCCATGCCTCATTAAGATGGATAGTCATATGATGTCATAATCTATAATCTCTGCTTGAGTTACAAAAAATAATACCTGAATGTGTTTATCTGGAGTTATGTAAAGTCAAATGACTTGCTGTTAGTTGACGTAAAATGCTGACACACATACTGTACGCACTGAATGAGTTTTGATTGAGTTGAGTCTGATCAGCTGCACAGTTATTTCCCAGCGTGAGTGACATTTTGACTGTATAATTTCTACCACTGCCTTCGCTGTGTCAACTGCTATCGGAGCCTAATGAGCCTATGAGATAATTTGGGTAATTAGTCGCTCTGTGCCCTTTGAGGAATATTAATGTTCCCTCAGGGGAGCGTTGAGACAGTTATAAAGTCAATAAGATCAATCAAAAAGCTAATTTAGATTAATTCTTTTGCTATTTTTATCCGAGAGGCGTAACATGATATGTGGGTCTTCAAACAGCATGAGCGACTCCAATTTGAATTAATTTGTTTTAAAATGCTCGTTAAAAGCTGTAATCATTCAAAAGCATATGACAGCGGGTCCTATAAAGGATAAAATGGTAGTTTACTTCTTTTTAGTGTTGTACGTTACGTATATATCACAGATTATGGAACAAACTCACCACTTGTTTGGTGAGAAAAATAATTCAACAGCAGCTGAATTAAACCCTCTTTATTACCGTGATACTGATGTAAAACACTTATTTCCATGAAGCTAAACAGACACAACAAATAACAACCAGGAGTGTAGAGTGCCGTCTGACTCCCAGCTGCTCTCTGTCGAGTCACTGTAATTAAACTATGAGTGGTGCTGCTAGGTTACGGGGATGATTTGTCGCTGAGCCGGGGGAACCATCCGGCAAACACTTGAGTGTGTCCACTCATCTTAGACTGTTGTTTGTTTCTAATCTCTGCCCCGCAAAACTCATAAAATGTCCTTTTAGTGAGATTTTTTGAGTTTCTGCTTCCCCCCTCAGGAGACACAACTGCCAACCAAGAGGAACCCTCTCTCTCTCTCTCTCTCATACAGAATCAATACATACCAAAATGACTCCACATAACCGGGGCAGACGTGTGTGTAACGATAAAAAGGAGCAGGCGGCGCGGCAGATGGGGTTGTTTCATACGCTGCTGAATCATTGTAATGAGAACGGGACGCATCCACGGCTTATAGCCTGATCTATGCTTCTCACAACACAAACCGACAGGACAGGTAAGGGCTGCAAATGAAACCAAATCCTGATAATAAAGCCAGATGAGTAGTGCAGTCTCTTATGGTTTCAGGTGTTTCCATTTATTAGACAACAAAAGCCTTTTTTGTTATTGTTACATTTGGGTTCAAGAAATCTTTTCCCCACATTCTATCTTTATGTTTCAAATAGGTGAAGTTCATCCAAGGAAAGTCTGGCTGGAGTGCTGGAGACACGTTTGTCAGGAGAGTACGTGCCTGATCTGATGTGACCCCTCAAATCATGAAACTGTCAGACATGATTTAGAGGGCAGGGGTCCGCTCGCTGCTCTGACTGTATGGTATATCACTGAGGTGGTGAGATGAACTGTGAAGGTTTTGAAAAGTGACTCTTCTCTATGTGTTGCTGAGGGCAGAAAGTGCGTATTTTAGGTGAAACTCGCCACTGCATGTCAGTGCTTACTGAACTCAGAGGGCAAGAGTTTGAGCTATTTAATGACACAAAATTAAAATGTTTTCTATTAGTGTGTATTTGACTTAAAAGGCGATTAATCATTGTTTCTAAGGGCTACAGTTTGAGAATAACTGCCTTCACCCTGGAAGGCGGCGTGCATCGTGACATATTTGAACTGTTCGATTTAAAAGGCTTTTCACTTCATTATTTGGCCTGTTCAGAATCTCCTTCAGTGTTAGTGTCAGAGTGCTCTTGTGTGGGAGCTTGAGAACAAAAGGAGATTCTTGCAGATTCTGGGCTCCACTTTGGTCTAAATGAACGCAAAAAGCACCGAAGTTTGACGTCAGCCGTCCGATTGAGCCGGCTTTCTCCACGGCTGTTCACACTCAACATTTATCTGACGTGACATAAGTGTCAACCTTCAGCAGCTACCGCCGTGTTATTGAGTGACTTTGTCAGTCATTTTGGCAGCCGCCACTGCTGATTCATGTCTCTCTCTGCAGAGCAGTTTGCACCTGCTGACAAAATCAAGTTTCACACATCAGTTCAATGTCAACTACCACTGCCTTGAGTCTTTATTTTAATGATGATCCTAATTGCAGGTGATGGTAATTAACCTGACACTGACACAGTTAGTCAGCTGTGATGAACTGCACCCCAACTGGATAATGATGACATAATTATTGTGATGAGGAATTGTGGCTTTTGATCAGATTTTTCAGATATCAATAATTCAAGAGAGGATGTAAATGGGCATATCTCAGTGTACATATCATTTGTGCTCAGAGGATAATAGCCAACATATTTACAACCTCACCATCAATTCAAATACATTAAACCAAGAGATCATTAAACTACAGTTAGAACTAGAAAATGTGTATTTCCTGCAAAACTACAGTGTGAATGCTGACAGCTGAAGTGATTTAGGAAATAACTGCTGAATATACTGGTAAATAATTCCCTGAAATGCATACAACTATAATGCATTGCAGGGCCAAAGTGGAAAATGTCCCCATGAGAAGGAATGGGAAAAACTGAAAATTTAAAAAGCTGAAAAGGCAGAACAGCTTTTCCTAGAAGTTGTAAGAAGTTGTAAAAACAGAACTGAGAGTACAGTGGGGGAGTTTAAGGGGATCAGATTCAAATTAGATAGCAATGTCACCGAAAAATGTATATTTAAACTTATTACAGTTCTTTATTTCCTTATTTACACAAACTTTATGCATATAAAATAGTCAAAAACAGAACTGCAGCGCTTATGAGACATCAATGTATCGGGCACATTTAAATTTCTTCCTGCTGATGGTGCTAGATGAAAAGTTAAGGGATCTCTGAAGTTATAAAAAAATGATCCCCCATTCAATAATTGTTGAAATGTTTGACTTTACACCAAAAAGGTGAACATCACGGTCAGAGTATTTGAGGAAAATTGGTGCCGGTCCACAATCCTTGAAGGTTTCAATGTCTGGGACAAATTTCGATCAAATATTGTGGGTGTTTATTGAACTTAATGACGATTCAGAGACTGCTGCAAACCTCATGTAGAAAGCGTACAATCTAGGTGGGTTATTAGGTGAGTTAGTAAAGCAGCTGTTGCATTTGACCCAGCAGTCTGTTAGTGCTTATTAGAGAGGCACCTTGCAGAGATTAAATCAGAATCAGTCCCAGATGGTTAGGAGCATTTACCATCTTCTAATAAGGAGAAGATGTTTTCGCTAAGCAGGTACAGATGTTTTACGGAAGGTATAAATCTCCTGAGGGTGGGGAAGATTTTCAATGAGGAACCAGTGCCAATTTGATAACAATGTGACTTATAATATAGCAGAATGATGTGAATGCACAGGGACTATATGGACCTGTTGTAGCTCGACAGTGGTTTCCCTGGTCAGACAGGTTGAGTCTGCTCCAAGTTGCAGGAAATGATCCCTTAAGCTGACGTGTTCCGTTGACGTAGTTTCCATTTGTCTGGCGAGGCTGTGACCTCTTTTCTGAGTTGTAACAAAAGGAGCGAGGAGGTGGAGGAGGAATACAGCATGGGATGAGAAAGATGGATGGCCTGTCAAGGCTGAGGACGTGATTAGAGTGAGCGTGGAACACAGAGGGAGGGAAGAGTACGCGCGACCTTCAGACCTCACCCCGAACTCAGCTGTCCATCATACTACAACCATGGAAACGCTTCAGTGAGGGGTCATCAGGTGGCTCAGGGCTCCCTGCTGCTTGTCTCCTGTCAGAAAAACTGTGTGCCAAAAGGCTACGTGAACATGAGTGATACACACAAGTTTACAGCTGAAACAATTTGTCAACAGAGCTAAAAATAAATCGGCAGCTATGTTGACAATCAAGTTATTCACGTCATTTAACTTGATCTTTTCAAGCCAAAAAATTTAAAGAATTCTGGCTGTAGCTTGTCTTTGTCTTGTGTGGTATTACATTGAATATCTTTGGTCTGTTGAAACAAAACATTTTAAGCAAACTGGGATGTGTACATTCTGTGTAAACCCACAGTCATGTCCACCTCTGGTTTGTGGGCAATTGTCTTAAAGCATCTTTGTTGGCATCACTGCCGTCGGCACCTCGTCTTATTAGAACCAGAAGTGACCATATATGGAACCCACAGACACGCTGTGGTAGCGACTTGTCAATCACAAAGCAGCCAAGCAGTAAAGGACACCCTAATTTATAGTCTATTTTACTCTAAATGGGACCACAATCTACAAAATTAACATCATGCTGTATTGAAGAAGACTTGAAACTACAGATTGAGACCAGAAACTCATTAGGAAACAGTTTACTGAGGTAATAAATCGAGTGAGAAGTAGGCTAATTTTCTCATAAGCTTTAAAAACCAGTAGATTCGCCCCCTGCTGGCCATTAGAGAGATTACACGTTAAAGGTACTTCCAAATCGGCTTCATTTTTCAGACCTAGAAGCTTCGTCCATATTTTTATACAGTCAATCGTAACAACCCCAACACATTTCATTCAACTTCAGTGTAGCAATTTGTAAATTGAGGGATGGTTTGTAAAATGTTTTAAGGGGCTGTAAATTCAGTTTCCTCTTTCACCGATTGCATTCACCAGCTATTCTGTAAGGAGAAGCTTTGCAAGCAGATGGTAGAAGTGCACCAAGTGACTGCCATAAACTCGATTATACTACAACATGCTGGGAGATGCTGACTTCTGATGAATGAGCCTTGTTTTTCTGTTCTGCTCGCACATAATGTCAGTTTCCCCTGCCCTAACCGTATGCAGCAGAAAACAGGGATTTACACTGGTAAAAGTCTGACCTTGTGTTTAGGTTTGAAGCCTGGGATTATGGAGCCCTTTTCTGATTTAGTGTGTGCCCCCAGACGTGACACATCAAGAAAACCCCCGTCCTTGGTCTTGGAAATGTCACCGACATAAAATTGAAAGAGAGATTTCACCTGGTCCCATCCACAAATCTCCGTCACTATTCTTTCAGACCACTTGGGGGCAACAGTGTCTCATATGGTTAAGGTTGACTTCAACACAAATAGTGTGGAATTGAATACAAGTAACTCAGTAAGACAAGACACATCAAGCCCACTGTGTTTCCTGACAAAATAAATGCAGCACTGATGTATTATCACTAAGGGTGAGGGAAGTCTTACAGCTGAAACACCAGAAACCTTTCATATCGGCAGTTCAAGTTAAAGATTGTTACATTACAGTGTCGTCATGCGGCATACAACATGAATGATTGCATGATTCACACTGTAGGCAGCAGTGATCAGGGCCATTGTAAGAGAGTGGTACCACAAAAATGTGAGAGTTTAGTTGGTGGAGCTTTTAAGCTTTTTCCACTACTCTGGCAAACTTGGAAGTAGGTTAGGCAGTTTGGCCAGACGTCGCCATTTCCTTCTGCTTTTCCCGAGTCTGTGTATAACTACTGAATGTGAAAAGTGCTGAAAGCTCTGAGCTGAAATAACACATTATTGTATGTGGTGATTGGTCACATTTTTCTACTTTTCCCATTTCAGTTTCCTGTGTTGGTTTTCAAAGCGGTTTCGTAACCACGTTGCCTTCACAAATAAATTGGAAGTGTGTACAATGATTTTCTTTGCTTTTTTCTTCTTTCACCCCATACTGAAGCGAGTGTAAAATTGATTTGTGAAGTTTTTTCAGAAAATAATGGCAGATTGGGCACCACAGTAGCTCAGTTGATAGAGCGTGCGACCCGTGTACAGAGGCCCTGTCCTCGCTGCATCGGCCCAGTGTTCGAGCCTGACCTGTGGCCATTTGCTGCATGTCCTCCCCCCTCACTGTCATCTCTAAATGCTGTCCTGTCAAAAAAGCCGCGAAAAGGCCCAAAAAATAACCAAAAAAAATTGTGGATTTGGGTTTTAAACTAGGGCAAAAGCCTGATGAAAAGGACAGAGAACCACAATACTGTATAACTAGAGGTTGGAGAGACGTTGTCTTTGCCACAGAAAACCCACAGAACTTTCTGAAAAAAAAATCATCTTCTGAAACAGGAAATTAGCTAATTTTATGGTCTTCTCTTCAGCCCTTTACTGAACCATCGCACTGAGAACAACATCAAGCTAATAATAGAGCTCATAGGAGCAACAGGCTCTCAAGAGTGAGTAATTACCAGCCTGTGGATGCAAACAACTCAATTATCCACTGTTTCATTTAATGCAAACCTGCTGTAACCTCTCCGACTGAGTTTCCAGCAGCATCACTGTTATTTTATTTTGCCAGCTCAAATGTCAGTTCATGACATTTTCTCTTAAACACTTCATCGATGAAACATGGCAACCAGATTCTTAAGTCGAAGTTCAATGCCATGGTTTCAGTCCTCTTTTATGTCTCCGAGATCTTTTCTATCCATTAGTCGCTTTCATTTTACCCCCCCTTTCATCCTGTTGATCTTCACGTCTCTCGCGGCCAAACATTTCGATTTCCAATTACGCTGCTTTGTCAAAATTCTCAAGAGATACCAGCACCACAGTGTGTTTTAAGCAGCTGAAGCCTGACGAGGTGTGATGTGTGTCAGATCAGTGTCATTGTTCTTGTCAGTACACAACACGGAACAATAGCTCAGGCCACTCTCGCTATTCAACTTGGAGCTAGTTAAGTGAAGTTATACCACAATCTGAATGAATATTCGATTTTGATTGGCTACCGGGTGTAAATTAATTCTCAATAAACAGACAACTATCAAACAACTATGCATGAAGGAGGCTACACTGTCCCACTGCACTACAACAGTACACGTGGCCACAATTTGTTTGTGAGAATCCTGATATTGGCTGGATAGATAGCTAGTCTTGTTGTTACAAATACCGTCAAATTACATTTATCGTACACAATGTTATTGACAGTGACTCTTGCTAGTGTAAGAGCCACAGGGTTCTATGATCCGAGAAGGGACTAGTTTTTCTCCTGTTGCCAAGTTGTATGTATGTTGGTTCTGTTTACCAGAGGAGTAAAGAACACTTCCATTGAACTTGCAAAGTTAACGATGGTCAACAATAGCCGTGTATCCACGTAATGTATCATACATTTTAACCAAAGTTTGAGAAAATCAGCAAAGAAAAATGCAAATGAATGCTTGTTTCCATCCATCACGTTAATGCGATTATCAGGAATTTGGTTCATGGAGACAAGCAGTGATTGGCGCCAATTTAAGAAGAGGCCACCCATGACGATGTAATTATTATAGTGCCAATCAAACCGAAAACTGTAACCAGTGATGTAGAGCACATGGAAATATCACATTGCTGTTTGTTAACAAGATACAGTTCTTTCGAAGTATACTTTAGAGGGGCTGGTAGGTGGACACTTAGACATAGGCAGGCTAGCTGTTTACCCCTGTTTTCAGTCTTTTTGCTAAGCTAAGCTAACAGACTGATGACGGCAGCTTCATCTAAACCATACATGAGAAAAAGTGAATAGGCATATTATCCCAGATTATTTAACTGTTCCTTTTAGAAACAGTAATTGCAGATGGAGCTAAGCTGCGCTTCAGGAACAGCATGTATTTTTATTATTTTTCATCTCTGGCATTCATTTTACATTCCTTATCTAATATTTCCGGCCCACTATTTTTTTTCTCCTGAAATTAAAACCATAATAACACTGTATTCAAACAATTTAAATAAAAAAATCTATTGGATATGAAACATCAGTGTGTTATTTTCTCCGTACGCTCCCATGTAGCAAAGCTTATAAGTAGAACAGAGCCATTTTTCAATTGTGTTTTGATTTCAGTACAAGAGCATATTAGAGTGAGCAGAGCGGGAGTGTGTGGGAGAGCGGATGTGATAAAGCAGCGGGTGACGTGAGGTAATTCACCAAACTTATTAAACAACATCCGGATCTATTGCAATCAGCTCTCTTGGCCTGCGTCTCTGCCACCTCATATCTATAAACTATCAGCTGAAGATAGTTTCTTGGCATTTATAATCGCATATTCAGGAATATCGCTGCACACTCCTGCTTTCTCAAAACTGGAGATAGAGCCTTTTCCTTCAACAGTATCAGTAACCGCCCGTGTGAAGAGTGAGATAGAGACAAGAGCGGCTGATTACGAAAAACCTTGATGCTTGTTGAAGTTCACTCGTCTCACTGGAGATTATAAACTTTTTGGAAGTTGGACGTGTGAATCTGAACTTGTCGAGGGGGAAATGCCTCTTGTTTATTCAAACCCTGTTGTGGGGGATTCTCTTATTAAGTCAGCGCTATTGATTCAAACTTGAATCAGGCAGCGGGCACGTCCATTTTGACTGGGGTGGCAAAAGGTGGGGCAGAGACTCAAGCAAGGATGGCAAATGCAGAATCACGACACAGAAGCTGCTGGCTTAAAGCCGGCAGTGATGGACAAAGTATTCAGATCCTTTATTTAGGTAAAAGTAAAGTAAGTCCTGCATTCAGAATCCTACTACTGAGTATCATCGATGTGCTGCAGGAGAATGGACTCAGTGACTGATATTACATTATTAGATTGTGTAAGAAGCATTTTAGAGTTAGTTTAAACTACTTTACTTATAAAGTTATATATAAAGGTATGTTGTTATATAAAGGCCGGGCCCGTCCAAAGGGTCCCAAGATAAAACTCAGGGGTCGTGAGATGGTTAATGAGAGAGAGGAGAGAAGATGATACAAAGTTCTGATACACACATATCTATTAACTTTTTGGACCTTTCTTATAATCCTTGCCTTTCTATTAAATCATTTTGTTATTTGCCATTTTTGAGCCTGGAACATGAGTTTAGTCATTCATTAATATAATATAATGGAGACAAAAAAGCAGATAAAAGTCAAATCCTTTGGACTGTCGTGGAAAATCTAACCTCTAACCTCCACAGTCCAGCAGAACTAAACAACTTAAACAAATTGTCCACAGGCTCGTATAGGCACCTGAGAGACACAGGGCAGTCTAATTTTACCGTCACTTTACAAACCGTCCACATATGGCCAGTAAAGCTTGATTAACGCATGTAAATGGCCTCAAATTGTTATATAGAGCTCCTTTAAAGGGAAAAAAAATGCCAGTTTAAAAGAAACCACTTGAAAATGTTTCTTTGGTGATCTGCTAGACAACACCTCGATATCCAGACACTGTTCATTGGTCACAATCCAAAATGCCTGGTTTAGTCTACGATGAAAAATTGAATTCTTAAGCTTATCATACGGCTCTTTAAGTAAAATCTCTACTCAAGAGTAGCTAGTAACTAGAGCTGTCAGACAAATGTAGTGGAGTAAAAAGTACAATGGTTCCCTCAGTAATAAGTAGCATAAGATGGAAAACAAACAAGTACTGAACTCCAGTACTTGTCACTGTAAATGTACTTTCCACCTATGGAAGGTTATCAGGTTATGAAAGACAACCAGAGAGACAGCCAAATATTCTCAATCCATCACTGTCTCCAGTAAGCGTGTTATTTAAATCATACCAACAAAATCTCAGTCCACCATCATCGTGTCTCTTCTGAGAGTGACAGTTTGCTCAGATACTTTTTTGTTGTTTTTACACAATATAAGTGACTTTAAGGAAGCATTTCCCATGTGTTTTAAATACGAGTTTATCAGTTCTGTCTGGTTTCATCATTGGCAAATCCACTTGACAACCTCTGCTGTTAAAAAGTGCACCCTTGGGCATTTTGTGATATAATTGCATTTTAGCGCCCCGACTTTCTGATACACAACCCACCTAATCTGCATCGACTTGAGACGGAGGCTTCCGACCGACAAACACCATCTGATTGTATTAGCGAAGAATAACTTGCGGCTAATTTCAGAATCATAAAACAGGGCAGTAACATTGCTAACAGAGAGAGAGAAGAGGCAGATTCGGGACATGTTGAGAGAAACTTTAAAGCATGCTAAATCCTCCAGAGTGTAATAAATGTTTTATTTCTCTGTTAAGATCAGCGGATAGCGTCTGATGTCAGAGACATGGTCCTTTTATGGTTTAATGAGGCTGCTTTAGATGAGCATGACGATAATTCACTTTAACACCTCACTGATATTGATTCTAATAGGGATGAATTATCTCCCAGACTTGTTGCGCTCTGCCTCTGTCATGAGTGTCAGCGGAACAAAACAACTAAGGAGGCTGTCTGGCACACACAGAAACACAAAGTGGAGCAGCGGCGTTCACCTCCCGACACCACAACTACCGTGACTGAAGTCATCCACGTCACATCTGCTCACTCTGACCACGAAGGACACTATTACTCACTTCAGAGGCCAATTAGTTGAGAAAATGTCACTTTGTATTTTAGCGTTACGAGCTGATTTAAAGCATTTGTATCCTGCACGTTATAATGCTCCTAATAGATTTGAAGGTGAAGTTTTGGACATAGAATAGAGAAAAAAAAGATAAAATCATTGGTGAACGCTCCAGCATGTGGAAGACAATTGAGTCGTAAAATGGCAGATTGACATTGCGTGCCACACACACAGTGTAGAAGGTTAGTCAGAACATGTGTGGAGTAGTACATCCCCACACTATTGTCTCTGCACCTGGGATGTATGAATATACTACATACAGCAACTCCAACTCCATGATCCTAGACATTCATGTCTGTCTGTCCTTCCTAAAGGACAAAGCTCTAAGAAGCGCCGACGTTTTAATTTAGGGAAATATAATTATACATACAATTCATCAATAGTACGACCTAGAAATGAGTTATTTCAGGAAAAGAAACGAAGCATAGAAATACCCTCATCAATTGGATTCCACTCTGCCGCATTTGACTTTTCTCAGCCTTTTTTCAAACTTCCAGTTCGCCCGGATGAATGTATTATCTTTAAATAACCATGAACAAAAAAACAAATTAGTCATACGGCGGACAGAGGATGCACCCTAACTGTGTAACAGATTTCACAGTCCACGCGGCTCTGCTCGGACTTTAAAGCAGGTTAATGCGGCAGCTTTGGGACAAAAGCAAAGAGCAAAACGAATTAAAAAATAGACATTTGGTTTATTGAATGAAAAAGGAAAGGGGGGGATATAATGAGGAAAGTGATGGATGGCACCTGTGCTGAGTATTTTTTATTCCTTTGAAGCCCTTAGTGTCAATAAAGTGAAATCATCCCACTGCCTCTAAACTTCTTTTTTTTCATGTATTGCATATCGCTGTGGAAAAAATATGAATCAAACTATAGCAATAGACAACGTTTTTGCTTTATCTTATAAATATATAAGTAAATATATGTAAATACTGATTGCACAGTGTAATGGCTGTAGAAAAATGACAACATCCACGTATATACTGGTTCCCTATAAACCTTACTTGCACTACTAATAGGCTATTTGGACCATTTGAATTTTTCCTGTAAAAATTAAGATCACTTTACAGCACAAAGGAAGCACGTATGCCATTGCAAAACCCAAACAGGTAGAAGTATGTTTTCACTGTCCCCAGGTAACGGTGCAACAACTGGAACAACTATGGAAACTCCACACTGCGAAAGAAAAAAAGAACCCTACAGAGGCAAAGAAGGTGAAGAGGAAGAGTGATGAAACCGTGGTAAAACAGGAGTGAACAGGCATTCACTCAACGGAGAGTGCCAGTGTCCTGTGAAAGTCTGTTCCCCTGCAGATGTGTGTTTCCTCTCACCACTGGGACAGGAGACGGTTCAAAACCGGCATTCTTTCTGTGAGATCAGCAGGTAGCAAGACCTTCCTACTGATGGTGCTTTGTTCTGCCTTTTCATAGAACTGAGATCGGCGTTTCTAGGTCAAATTGGGATAGCTGATGGCTGAGTGGTCCAAAACTTTTGTTATTACATGGAAGATGATCATAAATCAATCACAAAGTGCAAAAGAGTAGACGAAGGGGATCAAATCAATAAACTTATGTGTTATGTGTGTGAATGAATATACATATTAAACTGGCCATATGTACTTAGAGTGAAGTCTTAAACAGAGCCGTATCCTCCATCAGTGTGAGGGAATAAATAAATGTACGATGTAATGCTAACTCATGAAGTTTATCCAGCTGTACCTGCTGATAGATTACGGCTGCAGCTCATGTCAGGGCACATTTTTCTGTGTCACTGTTGTAATATTTAATCGTAAAGTGGCTGCCTGCCTTCAGCTGTGAATTATAGAGCTTTCAAAAATCACATGACCCCACTGGTTGAATATTCACTGTCTGACCCATGTATGTGCTGGATTTTAAACGCATGTAAAACAGCTGAAAATGGGCAGTTCTTTCATCCGCTCCCGTTGCAGCAGACGAGTTTGCCTTTCTGTTTTGTTTCACATTCAATGTCACAAACTATGCCAGAAAAACACAGAACAGTAGAAAGCAGCATGGAGTCTAGCGACAGTGTTACTACAGTCTCTCAGTCCAGACAAGTGAACAGTGTTTCAGCGCTGCCGGAACGTGTTATTGTCAAAACCGATCAAAGCTGGAGGCGGTAAACACCTACGACTACTGCAGAGCCATTTGACCAAGGAATGAATCTACCCTCTCCCACTGAAGACAAAAGCCAGATGTTAGTGGGTGTGACTGTTTTTTTCCCTCCAGTGTGAAAAGAGGTTTCAGTTCGCAAACCATTCACTTCAAGCACGCTCCCACAATTTCTTTTTACTTGATCCGCTCCTTGTTGCGCTGTGATGATTGTTGCACTGCTGGATCGATGAGAATGATCCTTCCATTATCGCTCTTAATCTGACTGATCTGAGGTTCATAATTAAAAAAAGTGAGTTAATGACGCTTCAATTTGTGGGTGAGCACTCGGTAGGATAGAGAGGGGTCTGCAGCCGGTTAACCATCCAACTGTACTAAAGCCACCCCTGAAATCTATTGAAGCAGTACTGTATTTGCACAAAATCTCATCTTTATCTTCACCCATCGGTGAGCTAGCTCGTCATTCTCCTTTAAAAAAAGATAAAGTAAATGTTGTGCGGAGTACACACATCACTCTACTCACAGATATGTCGTTGACCTTTTCCCAGGGATTACAAGCTTTGATACAGTCCTATTTCCCTTTGGTGAAAAACCCAGATTGTAGAAAAGGTCACTGGGATATTTAACTGTTGGGCAAAGAGCTTCAAAAAAAGTCTCTTTGATTATCATTCACTAGAAATTATGAAATAAAACTTTACAGGCAAAAAATTGCAACTTTATTGCAGACGACAGCTCCTTTTGTTAAATCCGCGAAGAAAGTGCTGCCAGGTTTTTCAAGAACAAGCAAATAACTCGCTCGTTGTGGCGGCAGAAACATTCGCTTTCTCTATTCCATTCATACATTTCGTGGTTATCGTTTCCCAAACACAATAGGCCAGAGGACATATTGTGTGCGTGATACAGGGGCTCCCCCGAGGAGCCTGTAGATGTTTGTGTGTTTGTTCGGCCAAAACACAAACCCCCCCCCTCTTGGAAAAGAGAAGCTTTCAGACCAGAAGGCTGCTGTTCGCTACTGTACTGCAGTCACGCTCTGTGCTGAGAGAGCTCAACCTCAAATGAACCACAGAGAAGTGAAACTAGACAAATATCTCCTAAAATGATGCTCGAATACGTTGCAAGACTCCTATAATTATGGTTAATCTTTAGAAGACAGATCATTAATCGTACGTAAAGAGACATGAATTATTTAGATCTTATTAAAATTCTTCCTTGACATTTTCTGGGCAGTAGTCTGAGTAGTCTGAGTGACTTACTGCAAAACAGTGAGTTACTTTTCCACTTTTCAATATTACTATACGTATGTCCAGAGACAAGAAGCAGACAGAAAATGTTTCCTTTTGTATTTCTTTCATCCATGAGTGCTAGTGAAGGAGAGATTGAAAAGAAGGTGAAGAGCTCCCCATCCCCGCAGAGATGGCTTTTCATGCTATAACAGGGAATTATAGGTGACTGCAATTGGTTGGGTGGGGGGTTGGGGGCATTCCATCTCGAGTGAGCCGGGAGGAGAGAAAAGTCCAGTCAGGGCATAACAGTGGCCTCTTCACTTGCCCATTAGCAGCGGTACTGTAGAGACAGGACACGGGCTGTGGTGTGGGGTTAAATCTGTTCTCGCAGCTTGCCTCGTAAGTCTGCGTCTGCCAGCAGCAAGGTTCGGAAATGGATACGCGCAGCCACGGAGAGCTTCAGGCAGGGAAGCATTCTGGGTGAGATTAGGGATTAAAAGCAACATGCTCATTGCCCCCCAGAATTACATATTTAAGTTTCCTCAACTGACGCCCACTGTTGGGATGTATATGTACAGCACAGGAACACAGAGCCCCTCTCCAGTGGGGGCTCCTTTAAAGTGGCAATATTTTCCCCCTTCTTCCACCACTGTTGACCGCCCTTCAGCAGGGCCACATTGTATGTCAGTGTCTTACAAAACGTAGAACTGAAAATGAAACTGCTAGCTGTTTCCCTCTGTTCCCAGTCACTTTGCGAAGCTAAGCTAATTAGCTACTGACTGTAGCCGTACAGTATAAATTAATGGGATATATGTGAGACTGTTATGTGTTGTATTATGTTGTGTTACATAAGACTCTGCCTCTGTGGCTCTGTAACATCATCACACTACTTCCTCCTTTGCTCCCAAAAGTCATATATTCTACATCATTTAGACTCCTAATTTTAGGTTTGTATATTAACTGACTAAACGTTACTAAAACTAAAAGTTTTTTTTTTTTTTTAAATATCCAATTATTCTTCAGGAGACACTAAAATGTTCCTTTTCGAGCCCTTACTCTTGCCAGCTTTACCGTTACAACATACAGCAGAGAGAGGAAAAAGGGTTTGCACTTTTACTGTACTTACGTCCTGATCATTACACCTGACAAGAGCTTTATTTGTTATCCACTGTATTTATACTGTCGCCTCTTTGTAATGGATACATAAAGTACTAGGCAGGAAGAAAAGGCCACACTCGCTCTTTAAACCTGGAGCGAAAGCGCTTTAGTGTGCATAAATAAATTCTGCTCTCCTGGCTGGCGGCTCGGTGCGGCACGAAAGCCAAGAGCGGCCGTTTTCAGTAATGAACAAAGGTGCTGCAGAAACGAGCTCCAACCTCGCGTTGCCAAGATGTGTCGGCACATTTGTTGCCGTTCTAATGGCACTACTTAAACTAAATGCAGAGTCATTTCCGACAGTCGACTCTAATAATAGCTCATGGAGGCTTCTGAAAGAGAAGACGCTTAACTTTGCTGCTTCTGACGGCACACTAATTCAAAATAAGTCGTAAAGCATCCCAATTAACCGTCTGGATTTCAGATACTACCACTAAGATACTAATAAAAAAATGATGTGCTAATATTATCAATAGGCTTTCTTATTACTTAAAGTCTGAAAAGCCTGGTGTCCAAGACAGAACATTAAAATGACCTTTAAGTAGCCATAAAGACAGAAGACAGGGACACAACCCAGCGTTTCATTATCTTTTAATCTGCTGATTATTTTCATGATAAATTATTTTTTTAGTCTATAAATGTCAGAGAATTGTGGGAAGAAATTGCTTCTTTTGTCCAACTAACAGTCCAAAACCCAAGGACTCTATATTTAATATCACAAATGAGAAATAAAAGTGGCAAATCCTCACATTTAAGAAACTGGAGCCGGCAGATATTTGGTACTTTTGTTTAAAAGGATTAATTCATTATCAAAATAACAGCAACTGATTGATCGATTAAGTGACTAAATGTTGCAGCTCTGTGTCAGTGTACAGGAAACTGATGACGACCAGCAATCAAGGAGTGAAAAACATTCTTGCCTTCTTATTTAATTTAAGTTTAGAAGGAAGAAGCAGAGAGATGCTAAGAGCAGAGAAACTCAGCAAACGGAAGGCATCAAACAGAATAGATCCCGATGAACGGCCAGAGAACACTAATATACCTACAGTTCCTTTGTGTATTAGCTTCAATAACAGCTAATGATGTTTTCTATCACGTTGAGCTTTGATGTGTCTAGAGCACCAATACTCAACGTCTAATCATACCCTCCTGCCCTCTATCTACTGTAATGGCTCTAAAAATCCCTGCTCTTCACTTAGGTTTCCTTTCTATCACTTTTCTCTGCAATCCATCTCTTTGATCATTCCGTGGTCCACTACTGTCACGACACGAAGGCTTTTACCCTTGGACTTGTTTTAAATGGTCACTTATAGGTGAAGAAAGTCTGCTGATTCAAGCTTATTCTGGTATTCTGTCTTCTTATAAAAGACGATAGAGTGCCATGTAAATACCAAAGTATTTTGTATTGCATTTTCGTCACAATCACACGAGGCAGTTTTTCCTCCCTGTTCCCGCCAAGTGCTTGCTCATCGGGGAAAATGTTGGGTCGCAGCAACAGGCACACTGGACCTCCGTCATACTGGACCATCACTGTCACATGGTCACAAATTTACTTGGTTGGGTTTAGGACAGGATCACGATTTGGGTTACAATTAGTATGCTAGTTATGTAACGTAAGTGACGTAAGCTAAGCACATCATGTAAGTCAAAATACGTACACAATTACTTTAGATTTTACACTGGATACAAACAGCGGCCACCTTGGTGAAGGTATACGGGTGTGTTTGAACCATGCACCCCAGCCTCCTCCGTGTGTGTTGCGCTTTATATCATGTTCCCTGACTTCCTCTATTGCTCCTGTCGTAATTACATCGGCCACTAAACATAAATATGGGTTCGTAAACACGATTGTGTTATAGACCTGGACACTAGGAGCAATTCTTACTGGATTGAGAGGATCTGTCATCGTAATAAGCTGTTTTCTCACACAACCTATATGGCCATTTTTCTGGCGAGGATGGGCTGAACAGTTTACTTCTCAGTACTTCCTGTGTCGTGGCATTTCATAGACTTTGTTGTCATTGTTGTGAAGACATACTGCCGCTGTTTCACTCAAAAGTCACCCTCTCTGGTACACATTTTCCCACAGCAGCAGAATCAATACAACGCAAGTTAATTTCCTTCAGTTTGAAATGCCATGTGTCAAACAGCCTCCGAATTCCTCACTGCGATCTGAGTGTCGCAGATCAGATTAATGAGATCTTTCCCTTTACATGATCAGCTCTGTGTAACACGTGGGGGTCAAGCTGATGTTGTAGGGTATGTGTTCTGTTCTCTGACACAGACATGTTGAACTGGTCCTGTGTGGATTTAAATGCTGATCTGATCTTATCCCCATCATAGACTGATAAAAGGTTTGATCGCTTCTAACGCTTTTACAGTGGATAAAAGCTGGTGAAACGGTGGCTTATACACTTCAGATGTTGTGTTTTATAGGCGTGAAACCACAAATGTAGACATTTGAAAGTGTGAGAGTCGAGACTAATCCTTAGCTCTTATTGAATTGTTCTATGCATCCACTTTAAAAGCCTCGAAAACGCTGCGTGTGATCACTCCATCTCCACTGAAGTGTTTTACAGAAAAGGTGTCTGAATATTAATTGAATCTGCTCTCCAGAACCCCGTGGCAGCGCTTAATAAATGCAAATGACTGAATGAGTGAGAGGCTAAAGATTGTCACTTCATCGGTTAACCATCCCACAATTACAAGGCTCTATAAAAAACACGGCTCACCCACCTGTGACATGAATGCTCTTATAAAGTTGCCATGTGGCTGTGAATTACGACCCATTTACGTGCGGATCTGAGAAGAGCCATCGGTCTGTGTGGGTTCAATTAACCTACGCATGCAGGGTGGGGAATGGGCCAGGGGTAGATGGAGTTCAATTAACCGGACATGTCTGCATGGGAGAGGCGCAGTTGCCTCGGTATCCACACGATCCATCACGTCAACACGGATCGATTCTTATTGTCAAGGATAACGTGTGCCAAAGTGAAAATTAGCCTCCCAGTGTTTGAAAATGTGATCAGTCTTTCTTTCCAACAACTTTTTGATAATGAGCACAGAGCACAGAAGCTATTTATTTGTTCCTAATTATGCAGCAGGGTACAGTGACAGTGCACGGCGATAACTTACATTCGCCGAGTCCTGAATAACAATAACACAGGTGTTATGAGATGTGGTTAGCCAAGCTCACAAAGTGTACCACACACACACAAAAAGAAAAGAAAGACAAGACAAGGGCGGCACTTCCATTTAACTGTCTGACATTGCGACAAGGAAAGTTTCGGGCGCGCCGCCCTTCTTCAGCGTGTATTCTGGCAATATCACAATCAATATCAACAGGTGAGGTAATTAAAGGCAACCACAATCAGCCCAACGGGTGCATCCTAAAAGGGTGAGCCACAACATTTTCAGGCACAGAATCTGATAGTATATAGTATGTAACCTGTAAAATCACAGCAACACAGCAGGAGCTGGCACACAAAATATTAAATATCTAAATGGGAGTGCTGCCTTTATCTTTCTGATTATTAAATACATTAAAGATCCGCACCCAGTATTTGTGTCTTAATGTGACTTGAGCATATTCTTTTTACGTCTGTTGAAGTTTTTACTGTAAACACATTAAAATAGTTCAAGTGGAATCAGACAAGGGGAGATGACAAACATCCTTTTACTCTCTCTTTACTAGGGATGGGTAAAACTATAGAGTAACATAAGAATCGTGATTCTTATCTTGATTCAAAGTCTCTTCACACTTGTCGAAAATGTATTTTCTAAATGCTAATTAGTAGCAGGATGTTGATGGAACGAAAAGGTAGAACTGAACTATGAGGGTAGTGCAAGAAAATAACTGTGTTCATTGTGTTCTACCTTAATAACACATTAACACAGCAGAGCACACCCGCTTATTTTTCTGCCCAATGCACTCATGCAAGCGTTCAACTGAATGATTTAATTAATTACTGCTGTACTTTAAAATAAAAAGGCTACAGATTGTTTATCCTCATTTCCACTTGAGTTTATTGATGTATTTCAGCAGATTAAGGACCCCGATTAACGGTTTAGCACTCAATAAACGGCAGCAAAAGCCTGAAAATAGTGCCCCGCTTCTATTCATTCAATCGACAATCAATTGTGAATCGAAAATCAATTCCAAATCTAATTGGACACCCAAGAATCGTGATCGAATCGTGAGATTGCCACAACAAAAAAACTGGAACAATTCAAACTTTTGTGATTGATTGTTGGCATTTTGACAAAAAAGTTCGCAATTACACAACATTCAGAAAGCCACTGAGATGCTTTTTGTTTGTAATTCATTGAATTAATGTTGTTTTTATGGTATCTGGTTTGCATAAAACACACACTATATCCCCTTATGAGTCTTTTAAAGCATCCTTTAAAGATTAAAGACAATGGAGTCGGGAAGTGTTTTTGTCGCAAGGCTTACAACCATAAAAACGCTCAATGCCATTTTATTAAAGTATTATGACATTTAAAGAGCTTTAGAGTCATTTGGAAACTAATACCCCAGCTTAGTGCTCTCCACTCATTTCAGACCATCAGGTAAGATGAGAGCCATGTGAGACTCTCATCCTGAAACGTCTCTCTCTGTCAGGAATGCTTGAGGAGAGCTTCGGGCGCTGTACGTCTGACAGTACGGTCTAATGTTCCCCCTAAGTCTTACCTGCGGCGACAAACTCTAACAGGCACGTCCAGATTCAAGTTTCTGACAAGAGGATGAGATATGACCTGCAGCACGTTGCACATCACTCACCGTACTTCCCCTTTCTGTCACACCTGATATATTAGGTGTGCCTTTACGATTTTAAAAGTGACAGATGGGAGGAGGAGAGGGAGAGGAGCTCTTTAGTGTCCCTGAAAGGAAAAAAAAATCCTCTTCTTATTGTTTAGTTACGAGTTCCTATAGGCTTGATTTGTAGTTTTAACTGGATGTGCTCCGATAAATTCTGACCCGTGCAGCACAGTTTGCATTTCCACGTTGGGTTTGTAGTTGTACTACATCATGATCAACACATGCTTTCCAAAAAACATATCTAAAAGTGAGACTAATGCAACTTTTTAGTGATGTTAATTTCCAAAGCCATTCAATTTTTAGGACCAATCGGAGTCGTTCGCAAGACAAGTTCATTTGTATTGCACAATTCAGACACAAGGCAACTCAAAGTGCTTTACAGAGGCATAAAAATTGCATTAAAACAAATAAAAATTGCATTTAAAACATGTAGGAAGACATCAAGAAACAAAACATTGAAACAAGTTAAGAAATAGGAAAGTAGACTCAAATAGAATAGGTTTAAAAGAGACAAGACTAGAAAGTAAAAGTCGCACCGCAGTTCAAAGCCTTAAAATTGCTTTGCAGTGGCAAACAGAAAGGTCTTCAGTCTCAATTTAAAAGAGGTGAGAGGAGTTGGAGCATAATAACTGAACGCTGCTTCTCCATGTTTAGTTTTGACTCCAGGGACTGAAAGCAGACGTGTACCTGACGACCTCAGAGGTCTGGATGGTTCATAACGTGACAGTAGATCAGAAATGCAATTTTGTCCTGAAATCATTCAGTGCTTTAAAAACCAACAGCCGGATTTTGGAATCTATTCTCTGACTGACAGGAAGCCAGCGTAAAGATCTAAGAACTGGAGTGATGTTATATGCACACATCCTCATACTGTAGGTGCAACGCTATTGGCTCTTAGAATCTGCTGGTAATGTCACTTCATTTTGCCAAAATATATCCACATGAGATCAAAATGTCAGAGCAAAGCAAAAACAACTTTATACCTCATTTAAATGTATGGATGGTGTCTTCATTAACACTTTGTGCCCAGCCACAGAAGATGCATGAACATTTGCATCACGGTAATACATGCACCGAGCCGGATCCTGGCTGCTTGAAAATTAAGAGTCTCTTTGGCTGACGACAAAATTACTTTTGGCCCAACTGCACTAATAACAGAGTGCCTGTGCACTACTGAGCAATCAGTGTGATGCAATCAGGAGGGAAATCAAGGGTATTGAAGCTCCTCATATCTCACCCGTAAACTGACATTACAGAGGCTCAGTGTGTGAAGATCCGGGTCAGTCTTTCTCTTTGATATTTCACAATAACCCTTTCTGGGGGTTAAAATGATTCTCCACAGGCAACTTTGATTTGGCTCTGTGATGGAGCTGTGTGTTGTCAATACGAACACATTATTATATTGACAGACACTGTGATTATGATATGATTCACATGCAGCTCTTATTAAAATGAATGATTAACTACACTTATAATACTATGGTTAGTGAAAACACCTCCCACTGGTACAGTGACTGTTGGTACCTGTGCTGAATTGTAGTAGAAGTTTTCACACTGTTAATGTATGAGTGATGAGTCACATAATTAATCAACCTTTTTGCAGCGTTGTGTGCCTTCGAGCTTTAGCTTCTCACAATGAAAACAAAGTAATACATTTGCTTGAGAGACCGTACAAAGTTCCCTCGCTCCTCTTGATAAATAATTCATACTGTTCATATCAAAAGATAATCAAAAACCTAATTTAAAGCTGAATAATTTAAAAATGGGCCTCCCAACAGGGGCTTCGTACCTCGAGTCGAGATAGAGATAATTATGAGTAAACCCTGCACACTGGTCCCTGAGTCAAGTCAAACATTTACCTCTGACGTTAACAGACCAACCGGAGCATTTTACACTGACTATTTTAATGCGTTTTTCTTATCTCACGAAAGCTTAAACGACTCCTAAGTTCAACAACTGAAATGTAATAGTGTGAGCTGAGTTGGTAAGTCGAGTTACAACTGTTCTTTCAAATATTTTACTGAGGAAGGCTTTTGTGAGGAGATGTCTCATAAAGTATGTGCAGTCTTTTCTTCTACAGCCACAAATGTCCCAGAATGGCTGGTTAATTAACTTTCATCATCTTGAACTGGCAGCTTCATGGTTTGACCATTACACTGAATGGTGACATCAATCATAGCCATCATGGGTTTTGGTTTTCAACACTGTGTCAAATGCAAACCCACAGAGACTCTGCATGAAAAACCATCACTCAGTCTGGATCCAAGACTAAACCTGTAAACCCACTAAAATGTAAAAATGTTGATTAAGAACTTCTTTTTTTGCTCTCGGTGAAAAAACATGCACAAAAAGCTCACTCTCAAATTTGGATTGCATTCATGGAGAAGTGCTGACTTTGTTCCCATGATTTGACAAAATGATTAGAGCTGTCTGTCGACACAAACCATCAACAGTGTGTATTGTAGAGAATTCAGCAGAAATGCCCTCCCATCTCCAGTTCACATGTCATTTTCAAAATACAAAGCTTCAGAAAAATGGATAAAAAGAAAACTGGAGCATAGAATAATGTATAGGTCCAACAGGGTCACTCGGAAAAGATAAGTGCAAACTGACATAAATTGTATCCGGCTCTTGTGTTTGTTGTCAGACAGTTTGAGTGACTGTGGGAGACAATGCTTTGTCACTGTGGAAATGACTGTGGTCATTTCAAGGACAGAGCCTCCGGCAAGAATTTAACCAAATGATGGCTCGAGTGGAACCAGTTCTACAACATACTGCGACCATATTGCTGCAGTCAAGTTGACAAATCATTTCAAATATACTGAGACAACTGAAGTGAATCACTCCGACAACAAATAGATACAGTCTGGTCAATCTCAGCTCAAACACTAAAGCAATCGTTCCAGGTTTTTTAAGTTAGTGAAATAGGCTGTAGTCAAGATCGTTCAGCTTCATATCAGTACATTACAAAGTCTGTTGGATATATTGGATCCACCCCCACAACATCAACAACCCTGTGTGTTATTGCAGCTATATCACCATAATCCCCATTGTGTAGAAGGGGACTCCGTTCAGCGCTGCTGCTGATTTTACTGTTTGCCCACAAAGCTTTAACTCTCAGAAACAGGCGGGTTTTATTTCTGAGAAAAAGAATGACATCTAATTCCCCCCGATTGCCCAGTGGGGGCAAACTAAAGCTGCTTTGAAAGGGCACTGATCTAAAGAGCCTCTGTGATAAACACGCTCTGGCTTATTTTCTGGTTTTGATCTATCTGTCGGTCACAGTGGGTCTCTGTGAGGGATTTTGTACATTGTTTGAGTTGACTGACCAAACGCTTGGCCCTCGAGGTATTGTATGAAGCATACTGTGCCGAAGATGGAAAAGCATTCTCCCTTGACTTTTTGAATAAGAAATGGCGATTCGTGACTCAAGTGTAGCAAACGATGACATTTTAACACGTTTCCTTTTCTCATTTAGTCATCATATTTACTGAAGTGGTGCAAATTTTAGTTGTCTGCTCCCAAAGCAATAGCAGTACAGACAGGGTATCTTTATGGGTGAGCATGAGCACCAGTGTACTTAAATTGGAAGTCAGCATTTGCTTAACATATAGAGAAACTGCATTTCGTTTTTTTTAGTCCAATGATTAACAATTGTGCATCAAGCTCAAGGAGAAAACAGCGGAGACAGATAATAGGCAACTGCTCATCACATGATTTGCTAGCAGGGTTAACATGCAATATTGTGACTGGGTTATGTGATGGCATATGTTGGGCCTAGAAGATTAGCCAGCTAATCACAAAAATCGCTTCCAATAATCATCATTTAATCATTCTCAATTACCCCTAGCATCTGCAAAAAAGTGTTTTCATATCGGGACAGCATACACAGATATCGATATATTTGGTCGACATTGGCTGCCGACTGGGTATATCGATCGTGCTCAAGCTAGTACCACTGATAATGGTGTTAAGGTGTGTCGCTAATCATAAACCCTCCCCGCATTTTTGCCTGGGCATTCAGTTCTGACCCTATTCTTTCATTCAATTCTTTTGTGAGTTCTCAAAGACTCTGTAAAAATGTCCATCTTTACTTTACACCACCCCTATGAATCAGGGAAGAGTGTCTCACACTGAGCTCGGGCAGTATGGACTAAACAACATTGATGCTGATGCATTGGCAGGAGATACAGTAGAAGCTGTAAAACTCAGAACTGAGAGCAACAATAACACTGCTTCTTTCAAGGTGTGACAGATTTCCTTCCTGATTAGACGTTTAGGCAAACTTGCTGAGTAATAATAAGTTCTATGTGATAAATGCCCTTGTGCCCAGTCCTTCTACAACTTCAAAGTGCACTATCCTAAGAGACTGTCGTCCGACTTCAACGGCAAGTTTGCTGCAGTCAGTTTCTCAGTTTGACTCCTTGAGTTGGATCACAAGTTTTGGGAAGCGTCAGCCAAAATATAAAATGGAATGTCAAAATATTCTTGTAATATTCAAGTTGCAGTACAATCAAAACTGTTTAAAAGGAGAAATATGCACAAACTTTGGGAAGACTGTTGCATTATGAGTAAGCCTACATTTTTAATTGAGTTGTCCTTCCCTTCCACTTCAAATCTTGTGACAATATGCACTCAGTGTAAAAAGATTCAACTGTTGATTCATATCAGTTTTATATAAAGTGAACAAAAAAATGTTTTTCCCAAAAATAATGTCACGCCTTGGTTTGGAATTAGTTGAGATTAAATTGACTTTAAGGTTAAATTCAGTGGTTGGAAGTTGCTTTTAGACCAAGGTTTTCGCATCTATTCCATTTTTACCTGTGACTTTCTTTAATGCATGCAAATATTATTATATGTTGGGCTACACAGGGCACTTAGTACATCAAAAATGTATTTATGAAAGCTTACAGATGATGAAGGTCACTGGACATTTCTTCTAAAACCAGCCACTAAATACAAGAACCTCCATGTTTTAATGTATTTTAGGGGCAAGTTTTACCAGATATCTCTTCTCTGTGGTTTAAGACCGGAGAGACTATGAGTGAGTAAACTATTCCTCACAGCCCTCTGTTCTCAAGACTGAAAACCCCCTCACGACCTGTCTTGTTACAGCCTTGTTGTGAAAAACTTCTTGAAGAATCTACAATCAGTTGACTGAAGCTTCTGAAAGACCTCGATTCACACAACAGTTTGGCGCAATCGCTTTCCTCCATCCCAAACTGATTGCAGAGCATTGTAGCAAACGGGATTGTTCTGTATATATTACTTTTACATCTGTACAGATTATTATGCAGAGCAGGTGAAATCCAAATACAACCTTTTGTCTGTAACAGTTCTTTCATTATTTGCAAATCGTACAATAAAATTTAACACGTCATTCCTGAAAGCAATTTTGTAAGCAGAAAAAGTTGTGTTCTGTTCCCTCAGAAATATCCTTGACCGAGAGTAACACCTGAATAAACCTCTTTTCTCTATTGTCCCCATCACATCCAAGATGTGTGTGACAAAAGCAGATTTGTACTGAAATAAGTGACATACATTGTAAATGATAGAAGACTGTATGCACATATGGATGACCCTGACATGTGTTCTCATTTTAGACTCACTGTCTGTCCAACATACATCCCTAAATTTGACCAGGAAAATAAATAAATGCACAAAAATGAGATGCAGGGTACAGATTACTAGAGGCTGTAGGAATGAATGTGTTAAAAAAAACCCAAAAAGAATAATTCTTAACCTAGAAAAAATACTTTGCTTATCAGCTGGTGTCTGTGCTGAGACTGTTTTTTTCTAAAGATCAGTGGGCAGCGAATCTGACAATCTCGCAATCAGCACCTGAGAATCTGACAAAAATAGGCTTTATCTTGTGTGAAACTTTTTTCAGACAAGCTTAATGACTGATTGGCAGATCCACTTTATATCTGGTGAGAATCCAGCGGTGTGTATGACAGCACAGTACATACAGTGAGTTGATATAACAGATACATAATAATACTTTCCTCTCATTGTTTAATTGTCTTTGCCTGCATGTTTCTTTTAACTGTTGTTCATGTTGTATTATTTATATTTATTCGAGGATGCCCATTAACATCATACGAAGGTCCTACCGATTAAAATGAGTCGCTCAGCTAACTTAAGTGTAGTTCTTCATGCAACATTAAAAGGGAGTTTTGGGCTAAATTTGTCCATCAATAATAATTAATGATTATCAGGGATAATTATTATGATAACTTAATAACTACAACCAATATTACCATAACGACTAGTAATGGTCGAAGGACTTTGGAGTCCTTGACAGAGTAGAGGTTGGCAACACTCAATATTAATTAGACAGCATGAAGGTTAAAAAGTGTTTTATTTAACACAAAGATGAAAACACACAATCTAACTAACATGTACGATGGATGGATGGATGGATGGATGGATGGAGGTGTGATCAAATGGAAATATACTACAGTGACCACACTAATCATGCACACGTCTAGGTGTATAGCTTGATAAATCCCCTGTCCAGCACCATATGTAAAGATGAAAGCTGGATTTTTACAGGATCAAAACATGTGTCTCTTTGATAAAAGATTGAACAAACAAGTAAATAAATAAATAATAAACATCAAGCATTTTAATTCACAAGCTGCTCCCTCTGCTTTGAAGCCAACAGACGCATTTCACCACAGGGCCGCTAGCTTTTTATTACAAAAGATAAATTTCACACTCACCGTTTGTGATTTATATCAAAGAGTTGGCTGATTTTCAAGAGAAACAAAGAAAATGAATTGCTTTATATTTGTCTTTACGGCTGCACTGAATGTACTTGTGTACTTCCCTCATCTACTCCATTTTAAATGCATTAATTGTCGCGCCAAAATGCTGGACTAGTTGGTGTCACTTCTCCACTGTAAACTCTGGAATTGCCAAGTTCATTCTTATTAATTCTTTATCAAAGAATATAGCGTGACACTTTTGTGATTTATTGAAGAAACGTTGGGCCTTGTACCTGTTTTAGCACCAGTTATTTCTTCCCCTGCATGTGTGTGACACAGTAAATGTATGACTGAATTGTTTTGAGTATTATTTTTGTTGTTGTTCCTCCTCTCTCAAAAATAGGACATTAACCTTTATGCTGCGAGTAACCAGATAAAGTCTGGCAGTCTGGCATTTTATCCATATTCCACATATTTTACGAGAGCAACCAGAAGTTTATCTGCTCCCTGTCTCTCTAGTGTACTTCCCAGCAGTAGGAGCTAGAGAGAAAAACCTGAAATACAGCAGCTTGTGGTTAATTAGGAGAATGGTTAAAGCACTGACAGGCTAGGAACGGAGGATGACTTAAAAATCTGTGAATCTATAAACTTTTTTACAGTTTACGAGCCACTTAAAGACGACGCGTTGTCTTAACGGTTCAAATAAAGAATGAATATGGTTTCTTCCAACAGTGGGTAGACGTAACCAGCAGACAGCGGGGCGGTGTGAGATGGTGCTGAAGCCAAACCGTCCTCTGAAGTACCATCCGCAATCAACCATCATTGTCTTCCCTTCACCCAGACCTCCAAACCACACTATAAATCACCGTGAGCTTAAGTGGGGTCTGACTATTCTACTTTTTTTTTCTTTGGACAATGATTATGATCACCTAAAAAGGTACAAACACTGATGAGGTTTTAAGTCTTTGAGAAACGGGGAGCAGCCGTGCCTGCACGACGCGATCAAAGCCAAAGTCTATCAAAGACCAATTAGAGTGTCCAGTGCAAACACTGAGCAGAGATCAAAGACGGGGCTGCATTACATGACAGCCACAAGGATAGAAAGTAACTGGAGCCCATTATTAGTGCGAGCACATCCACTAATGGGGCTTTGAATAAAGCCATCCATTATTATTGCAGGGATGGTGCCGGTGTCTGTTGAGGTGTCTTGGCCAATCTCTCGGATCAGTGAAGCAGGTAGTAGGTTTTTATTTCTCCTTTTTTAACAATGCTTTGTATTGTGATTGTTATCGTTATTTCTGATGAATCACAGAAGGAGCAGTTGAGATGAATTCTACACTACAATCGCCGCCACTACATTGAAAGTCATACTGCAGAACAGCTTCTTGTTATTGCACTGACACCAACTGTCCCATCTAATCCAGAAACACATTATTTGATGAATGAAGGCAAATTTCGTAAAAAGTCTGCAATGTCGTGTATGAGAATGATGTAAGTCCCAGGTGACCAAGTATGAGCAGAACTGGATTACAGGCTGGTGTGTGCCCTTGTTCCACAAATACTGTTTGCGGAACAAGGCGATATGAGAAAAGTCAGGGTGATGCCAAAGTTTTCTTTGTTTCCTCAGAACCAGGTGTGTGGACAAGATTTCAGCAAGGTCACACAAAATTAAAACTGGTCAAAAAGAAACCAAATTTATAAAAATGTAGACAGAAAATTTGTTTTTCAGTGAATAAACATTATTTTTTTAATTTAGTTTCACAAGTTAAAGCAGCTATGAGGAACTTTCATTATGTTCTTTCTGGTGATCCCTTTGGAAGAAAGTGGTCTGAGCATCACCACCTGCTGTCATAAAGATTTGGATCTGGCAACATATTTTAATGCTATTCTTCAGTTGTTTGGATGATACATGGCAGTGAGGTACAGTATCTATTTGTGGCTATGTAAAGTTAATAACTCTAATATGACAATGATGATGACGAGCCTACATGGAGCCTACAGCTAACGGATTTGTTTGCTCATAGTTTTGTTGATAATATTCTGTAGTTATTATGTTGCTGGAGAATCCGACCCTGTGACATGCATTAAGAAAACCTATTATAACTGTATAGAAATAGTCAATCTTCTTACTAATGGTCTTTTTTGTTTATGTAGGTCTTATAGCAGCATCCGTATTAAATTGAGACTGTTTCATAACCAGTTAAAAAGTCATTCCAGGACATAAATATGGTCATTTTAATGCAGTTTACATATTTACATTCTCCCTAAAACCATTTGGTTAGAGGGGATGGTATGTTTTGAGATTGACCAATCTGGTTTGCTATAGTAACACCATATGGATTTTTCAAAAAAACAAATCTACATACTGGTACGATCCTCAACAGATGGTAATTACCACTGTAGCGGCTGCTCTGTGTCACAACTCAGTGGCACTTTTAAAATTAACATCTGGCTCCATCAGTAAGTCGTATACACAAGAGACAGAAATAATGTAAATGCCAAGTCATGTTCTACTTCAAAAGGTCTATGTTGACCATGTCAAATGCAACACATCTTTATATTTAATCACTCTACCAACGCAAAAGTGCGATGATGACTCACCTCTAAAAAATGGAATCCATTGTGTCGACCATGTCAGGTGGTGGGAAAGCAACACAAATGCAGAAGACATGTAGGTCAGGTAATCAGGGCAAAACATTTCACATCTGTATTCTGGACCAGTCACACTAAATGGTGCCCTGTGGGGCTCCAATTCTACACAAATTGAATCGGTTTGCATTCATCTCTCCTCATGAGAATGCATTCTGTGTGTCTCTAGGTCTTACAAACATTGAATGCATTCCTCTGAAACCTGCATCATTTATAGGGGTTTGCTGTCTCCTTGTTTGTCTTATTGGTGCACTGCTACCTTAGTGGCTCTTTAATGCCTCCAAATGACAATAGTTGATCTGCAGGTGACCTGCCACCTTTGTTTCAGTGTAGGTAATAAAATATCTTGGTTGTGGTTAAAAGTAGCCATTATTCTTGGTACGAGACAGGATTCAAACAGCAGTCTCTGGCGTCGAGGTAAAATGTAAAAATAAAGTTCTATAAATCTGTATATTGTGTTTATTTTTACTTTCAGCTTCTAACAATATGTATGGCTCTGCATGCTTAATTATTGCTTTTTACATTGGCATCACAGCTACTGTATTTTAAAGATCAAAGGTATGGGTTTTATAACCGCACACTTCTTTGTCCACCTCCACTTTGTGATCTGCTTCTTCTTGCTTAACTTGGATGTTCGAGCTTCACCATGCAGAATGAAACACTGTGCAGAGTTGTTTCAGTTGTTTAAACATAACAAAACCTGAAGTCTTAAGGATCATTTCTGCTTGTATATGCATCCATGCAGGTGCAAGTTGAGCAATGTTTTGTGCATGGAAAAATGACGTACAGCTCTATTAATGGTAAAAAATTAATAAATAATGATATTGATCTAAATGGTCATAGATAGTTAGTTGTAAAGTCTGTAAAATGATAATTAGAAGTACAGTAAGGGTGGAAATACCAGTAATATGCAGATACATGTTTCTATGCAACATGGGCTTAAAGTCATGGATGTGCCACACGTCAGATTTCTTCTTTGTCTGACAAAACGATTGCCTCAAATACTAATTTCATCCATTTCAGATGAGGACAGTCATGACTGTTGCTACAGTTAGCTTTCGGGCTACAGCCAGCTCAACTAAAACTGATCAGGTATCATTAAGGCAACTGATAAAGACTCCGTAATGGCAAAAGTATCAATGAGATCATCTTACCTAATTAATAAAAATGATAAAGATTCTGTTACCATTAAAATGTTGCAGTTTTGATTTTCAAACCAGTGTGACTTCTAAATGAGTTTAGCTGATATCTGCACGATCCATCGCCATACAGTGAGAAATAATTACATTTTTACTGGTGAGCCAGAGAGATGAGATCGCTCTCAAATAGAGCGCTAATTAATTGGGTCTGTACAACAAATGCACTGCGCAGGATCTGTACTGTACCACAATATACATGTTTTCGCTGTATACTGCGCTTTAGACTGTAAGATACACTATCATAACAATTGGTGTCATGTTTATCTATTAAACTTCAGCCAAGATGGTACATTAAGGGACTGCAATACAATCTAAACTCACAGTGTCTCTGAATGCTGTGTGTGACTACGAGGGTGAGACAGCTATGAATGATGGTTCTTCAGTGTGTTGGCACAGGTGAGCTCTATCAGTTGTGGTGGCAAGTCCCCACTCTGAGCACACCTGCTGGCATCAAACACGGCGGCCACACTTGACGCACCACCAACAGCCGCTGTCAGGCAGCCGCCAATCAGTCTGTGAGGTCACTGGAATCCATGAAATCTGAACCCTTCCAAGTTTCCCAGACAGACGATAATTAATAATTAGATCCCCCAGGAAATAGGTCCTTCAATCAACCTCCATTATTGTGCAGGGTTTGTGAGGGTTTCTGGCCATCAGCACACTGTGACTGATCATCTGAGGAGCATAATTACCATCAAGGGAAAACAGCAGCTTGTTTTGTTTTGTCCACCTCCTCACCCCAAACATCCAGAAGAGATGACATCTGTCACATCTACATGAACGAACTTACTTTTCCATTCCATCATCTTTCTGTTACAGACGTTCAGATATAAAAGAGGGTCAGTCGGCTGGGACACTGCTTAGTTTAAATAAGTGCTACACACATGCACAAAATTTCTTACAATATAAGAAACACAAGGGATTTCTCAAGCCTTTACACCACAGCTCTGTTGCACAAGATAAAGGTTTAAACCTCTTTTTATTTACACATGATCCAAAGTCATAAGATAGATGCACGTTAAAGTGTCATCAGCCTTCATATTCTACAATACAGTTTTTTAATAGACAACTTTCCAGGTTTGAGTTACTGATAACAACGCTGCTGCAACCAAAGGGAACAAAACAGCAGCTCCAGTGACCCTATTCCCTAAAAATAGCTGCAAAATGGGAATAAGAGTGAATTCCGACTGTAGCCAATCCTTTTGGCACGCCGAGATAACCGCGGAGGATGGGTGGCTCAGCTGTGCAATAAAAGTGCAGAATTTAGTTAATCTCTCTTCATTGTACTCGTATCAAGCAGTGTCTGAAGCAATCACCTCTCATAAACACACTGTCTATCAAGAGGTGAAAGGATGAAGTCGTGTTTAAACATGCAGAGTCCCTCCCGTCACCTTATTGCTTCTGCAGCTAATAGAAATGTTGCTGTGTCCCGAGTGAGATTTCCGTACAGAAGGATGCAGTGTTGTTGGGTTGAACACATTGACGGCACAGGGATCAGGATCAGGAGCAAACTAACTTTATTGTTCATTAGCTTTGCAAGCCAGACGTCTTCTATAGCAAGCAGCTATGACATTATATCAACCAATTCCCAGCGCTTCTTCGACTTATTGAGGAAGAGGGTGTATTCTGGGAAAAACTTAAAAAGAAAGACTTTGTCAATTATTATTACAAATGAAAGAAAACAAATCCACAATGATTTTGCTTCAGTGCCAAAACTGTTAAAATACATTTGAGATATCAAGTTTGGAAATAACATAATTCCCCATCAAATCTAATAGTACACGTACAGTAAATTGTATATTTTACTTGTTCTGTCACGGTGAAATATTGCTTGAAACTTAACTGGGTGGCCCGGGCAAATTAATTACTTTAATTCTGCACAAGCAGTGTGTTTTATGGGTGTGCACTTCATGATTATTAACAGCTCAGCAGGCTTTGCTTTTGCTTTGCAGAACAATTTTCATTCAACAACAGTAAAAGCTATATCATCCTCTGGCTAGCAATCCAATTCAATTCAGGTAATTTAACTCAAATGGTGTTATTACCTAATTCGAGGGGGGAAGGATGATATGACATAATTTGTTTAGGAAATTGGCACCAGCTTCCCGTTTAACAACTCAGTGGCTTTGAAGTGTGAACAGTCATATTTTCTTCTGAGGCTGTCAGAAAATAAAGACAAAACCGGGCGCTAACACTTCAGGGAATAATCTCTTTACTCCGGTTGCCTCAGAGGAATTTAATTAAAATTTTATGGTCAGGGAGCCTGTTTTCAGTCATTTTTGCTAATCTGTTATTCCAAATTGAACATACTGTTCAACAAAACGTTTCCTATATTGAGTGATAATATAAATCAAGAATAAAAATCATACAGTTCGCAGAAAGATCGTCTAATCCTTCTTATCCTCACTGGTTGTGTGATTTGTGTGTTGGTATGTTCTTCTCTGTTCATGTTTTTTGTTTTTTTGCTTGTATCTCCACTGTGGAGGCAGTTCAAAACGAATTTACCTGCAGGGACAATAAAGTATATCGTATCGCATTGCATCGCATCATATCGCATCGTATCATGTCCTTATGTTGCATTAATTTAGTGTTGACTAATGCTGCATGATTAGTTGATGAATCGATAGTCAGTTGAAAGAAAACAATAGATTCATCATTTCAGTTTAACATTCGCACATTTGCAAAATTTGGTTGGTTTGATTACACAAAACCAACTAAACGGACTCCAGTATACTTGGAGGGAGGACAGGTCTCGGCCCAGAATGGACTCAGACAACTTTTGGTGCAGGTCTGGATAAAGGGATGGATCCAGGAATTTTTTCTCACTTTGTTTTATGACATTTGGCTGTTAGCAGAGGTATGCGCTCTACTCAGTGCCATCCTAGTTTATAATAGCACATGAAGAGTCTTTTGGATTTGAACAAAGGAAATAATTTGAGGACACAAATCACTTTGGGTTCTGGGAGATTGTGGTCAACATCTTTCAAACATTTTTTGACATTTTAAAAGACTAAGCAAATCATCCTAAACGGCAGATTAATCGATGGTGAAAACGATCATTATTTGCAGCCCTATAGTGGGAATAAACTACAGTAAGTGAAAACTCATCAAACAGCACAGAAACAGCAGTAACGTTGTTGGATGAAGGATGAAACATTGTAAAGTCTGCACCATTATGAAGGAGTCATTCAGTCGAATGTCATTATTGACCTTCAACACCCATGTATAGGCTTACAACATTCATCAAGTAGCACAGAGATCAATAGATAGATTACCTTCAGAAACACTAAACTGAGTGACACATGCCAAGGTCAAGCTATTTTTACTGGTATGTTGTAGAGGACATACAGGACAACGCAAAATGGATTTGAATAACACTAGATTGTCTATATGTGTTTATGTTGTAATACACACGTGAAGTATTTGGTCCTCTAATGATGAATATAATAACAGCTGAAGCAGTTTTTTCTTATTCTCTTTTAATATAAGAGGACAAATGGTGGACAGGAGGGCGATGCTGTGAGGCATCAGGTGTGAAGTTAAGAAACCGCTTCAGGAAAATAAATAAAAAAATAAGGTTTAGTTCCAATTCGTCATCCAATCAGGGGCCTCCGCTATTTGAGCGCCAGTCTCATTTGCCACTCGGCAATTCAATCCCAGCATAGCCGCTGCATTCAGAGGCAGGCGGGCAGGTTGTCACTTTGAATATGTTTATTTATTCTCACTTGAGGAACATGAAGACAGCCGGTTCAAATTGATTCTCCTGTACAAATAAGTTGGGAAACAGAAAGGGAATGAACCGTCAAGAAGAAGCATGTCGGCTGCATCCACTGTGTATTTTCTGCTGCTCCTAACAAAACTAAAAAATGTAATCATTCACAGTTTATTGGCTGATATAATTTTTTTAACACATTTTTTTTAAAAACAAATACCTGCAACATAAACTCACATTTACCCTGAATAAATTATGAAAATCGATACGTTCTGCATCAGACATTTTACAGTTGAAACATCAACTTGTCGATGCTCTGTGGTGGTACCATGTAAGATCACTGTGTGCTTCCTATGTTACAATATGAGCAGATCCCGTGTTTAATACGTATGCATTCCATTTTTTATGTTTATAAAGTTTTAATATGGTAGTTATTACTTTGCTCCCTGCTTTTCCCCTATTTTGGAGAATGTCCGCAAAACACCTTGATGTTGCTTGAGGAAGTTGTGTTGAAATCCAGAAGATGTTGCCGGTCCAAACCACGTATTTGTACCCATGTAGTGTTGATCGTGCTTCTGCATTTAACAACTTGCATCCTTTATTTTTCTTTGTCTATGCTGCCTTAAACAATCTTCAGCAGTTCTGTATTGTCCACCACATGCTGATATCAATTTCTCTTCAGTAAGCTAATAATCATCAGCTATTACAGAGTAGTTTGCTCTGTAAAACTGGAAGATGAAAGGAAGTACTGCTGAGCGCACATTTGCTTATACATACAAAATGAGCTACTGCAACTTGTCACGTAAAAAACAGGTAGGGCTGATTTCTGCGAGGCTGAGGTTATAATGCTCAAGGATCCCCTCGGAGACATTTCATTTGTGAGATAAGCCTCTCAGTATGTGGCAGTGTACTGTAGGCTCCGAGCCTTTCAAGACCACAACCATATTGGCACTGTCCATTATTAACATTGATGCTTTATCATCTTGTCACTGCTGTGGATGTTGGTATTGAACAGCTGTCAGGACAGACAGATGAGGGATTGTTTCTCCTTTGAAGTGCAGCATCATTATGCACACCTAATGAATGGACTTCTCAGGAGAATAAATAATGTATATTCTCTGATAATTAAATGAATAATGCTCTTTCATGCATTTGTACCTTATATACACATTGATTATTGTACAAATGAGACCAAAGTCGTGCAGAACATATTGAATATTTCACAAGGAAAACAAGATATTGAATAGTAATCACAAAATGTGTTATTTATAATCGAAAAGAACCAGTTAATTCTGTCCAAAATGCTACAAACAGCCCCACTTTTCTGTCAAACAAAGACCATGGCAGTGAATCATAAAACGCCATAGTCACACTGAAAAAAACTGACAGAATTTTGCTTCTTCAATCCTTATTTCACCTACCGGTACTCTATTCTGGGTAATCTGCTCTGAGGTTAATTCATATGACATCAATTTAGCTTTCTAACAAAAGTCAGAAGTTACTGTAGGAATAAACTTTTAAACTTTTTTTAGACCCCTTTGTTATCTATGAATCATCTGCCACCTCCTTTTTTTTTTTTAACTCCAATGTAGCTATGAAATACTGCAGTATGATGGTTAGTAGCCTACAAATGTGTTAGATTGATTCATCCAAAAAATGGAATACATTTGAAGTGTAAACGACCGACATGCTCTTTAGCAAAAAGCAAATATAACAAACAGTGTTTAATATGATTGAACGAGTGCAACACTTGAGGAACTACGTCTTCCCTTATTTGACATTGTCGACTTGGCAGTCCTAATAGACTTCAGGACAGATTGCCATGTCAAATGACTCAGCAGGGTGGCTCCTGCTTAAGTAAAGTGCGTGTGTGTGTGTGTGTGTGTGCGTGTGTTTAAGGGGGGGTTATTATTGTGGAGAGAATGCGCGCCCAAAAGGAGAAAGGAAAAAGCAATAAATCAATAGCAGCTATTGATGCAGAGCCTTGACAAAAGCCTTCCAATTTTATTCGGCTGCACTCAGTCTGTTAAGGAGCTACTGTAGCTGAGGGCAAACATTGATCACACTCAGTAATCAGTGATTGGAAATGACAAATTAGAGCCTGTCAATAGATTCAGACCAACATAGGGAGACGCCAAATGTGAATTTGTGTTAGTGTGAGATAAGAGGTTTAGATCTATAATGCAATGCAACTTGCATGCAATTAATTTGCAAATATGTTTTGTGAGAAATATAATGCTGCCCAGATTGTTGCTCTTCTACATATCCTGCAAAATGAATGACATAATTTTGACCATATGTGCAAAATATTTGATCGGCAATATTTTCATATCTCCATCAGTCCAGGACAGTATGCCCCAATTAAAATATGTTTAAAGTGACTGTGGTCAATGTTTCTAATTTAACAGAGGATCAAATAATTACATTTATATTAAACCCTGCAGTTCCAGTTCAACTGTACGTATTGTTTCAGTGTCTTACTGTTTTACTGAACCCTCACTGTTCTCAGCAACAGCAGGCTAACCTGACGTGGCAGATGTTTTGTTTTTTTTATACAAAACATCTTGAAAATGGGCAGACACTTTAAAAAAAACACTTGGCAGGTGATTGGATGGACCATCCTTCTATCAACATCTAAAACAGGCTAACTTTCGAATGGTCGGATCAACAGTAGGGGAGTGGTACTAGCGGAGCCAGTTGAGACAAGGGGGAAAATATGTTTTCAATGGAGAAACGCCTTCAGTGACATTCTTTGCTCTTCTTTCAATTAAATATTCTCTCCAGTTATGATGCTATAGCAGTTATGCTAACCTCCTGAGCAGCTGCCGTTATTGTTTTCAAACAAACAGTCACTTCTCTCGCTGGTCATCACAACTAACTATGCCGCAGCTTCTGCGTCTAGCTGTCAGTAGTTCCTCAAAGGATGTTGATTGGAACAATGGCTTTGTGTTCGGCCATAGCGCATAGCTTGAAGCTTGGCAGGACTGATTTGCGACTATTATTCTACTATTATTATAGTACTATTATTCACAAATCCAGCTGCCTTGCAAGATAAACAGCAGGCAGCTGTTCAGCAGTAATGGAGAATGTAGTGCAATATTCTAAGGTGTTGGCGGTGAACAAAATTGAGCTAAAATATGAATATTAGAATATTAGAATATTATATGAATATTGGACTTAACATTCATAAGGTGGACACCAAATAAATGCAGGCAGGTTGGATAAAAATTAAATTTAAAAAGTGAAAAATATGTCAGTGTTCCTGCATCATGGAACATGAACTTGTACCACTAGCTGAAAAATATCCCTAAAATGTAGGTGGTTTTGTCAAATTTAGTCCTGAAATTCACATTATAAGCTCGGATGGTGTAAAATTACAGTAAACAGCTTTATTGCCCGACTTGCATGGATGTCCACGACCATCTGTCCTGTATTTCAGATTTTCAGGGTGGTTAAATTACAATAATTTCCATCACTGTGACCTCACATTATCTGTAAACAAGACATGAAAGCCTGTCGCCTTCTTCTCCTTCTTGCCTGTAATTTATGTAACATACTACAGGCAAACTTTTTTATTGATTGCAGAGATTACGGGTACAAACTGCTGTTTTTCTTGCATTCGTTAATCATCTGATTACAGTTTATTGTGAGGGAGGACTATCATTTTCAGCAGGCTGTCAATGTTTCCTAACCACAGCCCTTTATGTGAGTGTCTGATGCTCACAAGGCCTTTCAGTGGAATATTTCATGTCATCCACAGATGTAAGGAGGGATGAGCCTCACAGTAACAGATGATGACTGGCTGCTGTCAGGCCTACAAGGTAGGTAATTTGTCTTTGTAGACATCCTCAGACATGCGGGTCACGGGACTTCACCACTGGCACCATGTTCTCTGGAAAGCTCGGGTACCCATGCACACAAAGTCAAGACCTTGCAAACATGCATGCGCGCTCACACACGAGCCATCTTAATTATCATCTCAGCTCAAGTCAGAACTAAGACGGGCATTTGGCATTTTGTGACATTTTAAAAATTTCTATCGCAGTTTTTGTTCTCGATTTCTTGCACTTTTTTTGGTGGGGGCATCTCAGACTATAAGCATTCAGTCAGCCTCCATCACCACCATTCCTCGCACCTTTCTGAATTGCAGTGACAGTGTGGTCTTGAATCATGGCCCTTGGCAGTAGAATTATAAGTGGGGGGTCTGCAGAGGTGACTCAAGGCTGTGGCCTGACCTTGGGGCTAAGCACCACTCTCGTGTACATGTCACCCAGGCATTACTGATGTGATGGGTTGTTTGTGTGTCGAGTGTGAAGACAGGTCATGACACCTATTTTTCAACCCAGAATATCTAGCTTGTGATGCCAGCTTTTTGTTTTATAGACTATACCATCCACATAAAAATGGACAAAGTGCTACAAAACTGCAACCCATTCATGAGTACAACTGTTGACAAGCAAGTTTCTACAAAAAAAGTTAAAATTGGAAGTTTCAAAACAACAGATACGTATTTTTTTTGTTGTTTAGGTTGAATGTTCCATTTCTCTTTTAACCCATTCAGGCCGGGAAAGCATTGCCGTGTTTCTACCATTAAAACCGGGGGCGCTGTTGCGTAATTCTACCATTAAAGCCGGGAAAGCGGATACGTCTTTCTTCGGAAGGCAGCGATTTCGAGGAGTTTCTCGGCTTCGAATAAGACAGCCTCGCTGACATAATTACTGAGGAGGGCTTTGACCACGCTGACCCAATCGACCGGGAGTTATGGTTGAGGCATACATTTGAGGACAACAACGATGATAACGATGACGAGTTTGAAGGGTTTGAAAGTGAGTGGAAGACTGACAACTACCACAGTAATCGGCGTAGTGTTTTCAATCGCACAGCAGGGGTGAAAGTCGATTTGCCTGCAGACGCCACACCGCTGCAGGCATTTCATCAGATTTTCACAGAGGAACTTTGGGCGCATCTTGTTACTGAGACTAATAATTACCGTGACCAGGTTCAACAAACTCCAACTCACATTGACTGCTTCGGGAAGCACTATCGCCGGTACATCTAAGGCAGACTGTTAGTCATTACATTCTGGTCTTGTTCTCTTTTTCTAGTTGATTTTTATTAATTTTCTCACTGTTTTTTATTTGAAAATAGCGCTGTTCCTGCACTGACACTTTACTTTGACACTGACAATTTGTGTGTTCACTTTATCTAAATAAACTCAATGTCTGAGGAAAGCCACAGGTGTAAGCTCTCAAATACTTTTTGAATTTTGTTTCTATCTGCTACAGAGGCTGAGAAATCAATCATTTAGTAGCTGTTGAATTTCCAGAAAATCTTCAGGTTTTAGGGGTTTTTCTGAAATCGCCCGTAGGTTTTACAGGCATTTTTTCCAGGCGTCTTAGGCCTGAATGGGTTAACACAACAGTGTAATCATGCTCTTTTTAGGTTTGGGCACAGAAAGCACTTGGTTTGGGTCAGGAAAGCATCAGCCTTACAATACCGGTTTAAGTCACCATGCTCATGGATGGAGAGGGTCGGACTTCCCTGAAAGAAATAGCCAATTTTGCTCACCACAGAAAACGCAATTTAACTTTGACGTCACTAAAACTGATAAAACTGAAATGTCTCCTCGTCTGCTGAAAAACAACTAGTTAACAAAAAACGCTGAAAGAAGTAGACTTTAAATCTCTCAAAGACATCCTTTTATGAATATATGAGATCACGGCAATCGTCCCCTAGAGTTGTTCAGGGTAATAGGATTGTTTATCTGTTTATACTTTATTCTGTGACTGTATTTGACGGAGACTTCCTGTCAAAGTTGATGACATATTTCTATCCCTCGGGCAAGGTTATAGGTGCACCGGTGTCTGTGTATCAAATTACATATTGGGCGATGCTCCTGAAAAGGCAGCTGGGAATACGGATGACTTCTCTCTCTCTGTCAACCTGGGCCTGTGATTAATACTGACTGAATGTATCCGTGCCCGGGTATTAAGGATGCTGGGCTGGACAATGTTTCATCTGTTAAGTGAATGATAGATTAGGAGCTGCCTAGTGTTAGCTGTTGTTGCTCAGGGGCTTTGTTGCTCTGTTTCTAAAGACAAGAAAAGGGCTGCAAATGTAAATAAAAATCACAGTGGTTTGCATGTTTGTGAATCGAGCGACCTCCCTCCAACATTCATCTATGATCGTGACACTGAATCGAGGTACAAATGCATTGATTGTCCTGTAATATATGACTCCTCTGGTTAAGCCATTGATTACTGTCTCAGCAGAAATGTGGGTACGGTGGGATGAAATATGCCATCATCAACATATTAATTATGCTTCATACCCAAATGGCCCTCCTCCTATTCAAGCAGTAAGTCATATCACAGCCACAGGACATTACACAGTGTCACACTGGTGATCAATAACAAGCAAACAGCTGCTTCAGAGCTTATTAATATTGAGCCAAAGAAGTGTGGTCAAGGGGAATTTGAGAAGAAATTTCTTGCCGCAGACTCAACATTGCACAGATTTCCTTTTTTTAAACACTCTTTCTCCTCCTAACAACAACTCTTCATTGGAATTGACACATCATAGAAGTGTCCAGAATCAACTGCTCCTAAATAGCTCTGACAGCACTGCTTAGATTTATATTGTAATTGCATCACAGCCGAATAAACGTCGAGAGTTTTGTTTGGCAAGGCTGAGCGGGTGAAGTATTAAGTCACTAAATTTCCCCTTGGTGAATTCCATTCCCCTTGTCAGCATTGCAAACAAAATGACAGCTAAGCATCTCACATACCTACAGTGAACTGCAAACGGCAGCAATTTTTTTAAAAACAGCCTTTAGACGGGGGCAGTTTTGATGTGGTGTGTTGCTATGACACCAGTCACCTCGCCGGCTGACTCTGATGTCTCCCCGGATGAAACGGCCTGCTGGCTGGTCAATATTAACAGCCTCCCACGTCCATTTCAGAAAGACGCAATTACCTCTAATTGTAATCACAGCTGTCTGCATGTCAGAGGGAAGCGGAAGAAGAAACGAGTGGCCGGTGACTCAAGGTCTTCTAATTTAACAGCAGCACGAGCCTCAAAGTTAAATTGACTAAGATTACAAACAGGTTGGATGAATTATTCAGATCAAGAGTAATCCCAGCCCCGGGTTATGAGGAGAAGTGGACTGTACATCAATCATATGTCTGCCCAGTGATGAGAAATGTGTTTAGGCTCGGATTCAAGATGTCAGTGATAGCTGTTTGTTGGGGTGTTTATGGCGGGTAGCCACATACAAAATGGGTGGAGGTGGGAGGGAGGAATAATTGACATGTCATTCATGAGATAGTGCCTCATCCTCCTTCTCCCCTCTGAAGTTAAGAGATTTATGATGCAGTGATTCACAGACATTTACAGGTCTACCATCATGCACTTATTTTGCAGGAGACAGCCTCCCACTCAAGGCTTTGCAGTAAAGAGAGAATAAAAAAATATTTGGCATTGCTCTGCACACGTGACGACAGAGAACACGCACTGTTGTCCCTGAGAGGACACTCACAGAAGGTGCGAGGTGTTTCAGAAGGGGCTAACTTTCTCACGTCCATCTATTACTTTTTCAGCAGTAACACATCAGGTCATCTCAGTAACGCTAATTAGACAAACTTCGAGTTGATGGGAAATAAGGAGTGTCCTCTGTGAACACATCAGTACAGTGATTTTAATTTGATGAGTATCTTTTGGCAAGTAAATATCCGCTGACATTCCGTCCTTGTTTGAGATGCAAAACAGATCAGCTATTGATTAACACCACAAGATGTATGTGTGCAGGCTAGCATCGTGTCCTCTGTTTGAAGTCCATTTGATAAAAGCCATTATAACCTTCATAGGCGACAAATTTGGCATTCAGAATAATGGCTAAACTCCTCAGTGTTGACTGCGGCCATAAAAATCAATTGGAAAATGTCATTTGGTCATATGAGTGGAAAATATGGCCTTGTTAATAGGTGTGAATATTACAAGGGGGAGAAAACAGACGTCAACGTTTTAAACTGCATCTATTTCAGACGAATGACTTGGATAATTAATAACAGATTTGCATTAAGACCTCATTCAGGAGAAAGTCAAATTAGCTGTAGGTCATTTGTACAACTCAAAAAAAGGTACATGACATTTACTGTCATCATAAACTTAGTTGCTGCCTCCATACTTCAAACGTAAGACACATAATTCCCACTAAAAGTGTACATGTCAACCTTGAATTTGTTTTTAGTCAAAGAACATATTTAATAACAAGAGTAGTGCTTCAGGAACTGCACCATTTGGGATTTATAACAATGATTACCGGTGTCACAGGAAGATTGTCTATTTGTGGAGTACAGCACTGTTTTCCTTCTGCCGTCATTCTGGAACACATTTCCAATAAGTTTTGATTAAATCAGTTGGCCTTTAAAGTCTTTGCTGGGAGCAATAATAGTATTGGACAGCAAATTAAATGATAGTGACTGCAAATTAAAAAAAAAAGGTACTATGCAATGAGAGTCTACAGCGGCTCTGTGAGGCTGGACACAGCCACAGCGGTGCTTTGAGCTAAATGCTAACTTCAGCATACTATCGTGCTCACAATCACAGACGATGAGTTTAACAGCTACAATGTTGATCAACTTCAACATTTTGAATTAGCGTGTTAGCATGCTAACATTTGCTAATCAGCACAAAACGTACTGCTGAGGCTGATGGGAATGTGCAGGTATTTGGTCATAAAGTGTTAAACAAATTGAAATTTAGACCTGATTGTTTTGCTGTAAAGTTAAGGAATTACTTCTTCTTTTATTTCTTTTTCTTGTTTTAGTTTTTTGCTGTTTGTTGGAGATTTATCCTAACAATAATATGTGTAGAAAATGTTATAACAACCCATTTCAAAGTTATGCTCATTTCACCTTGTTGCACCCTCTTCTTCTGCGATGGTTTCATGGTCCTTGACCGGGGAATTACTGCCACCAGCTGTTTATGTTAACTATCTCCTTATATCCACATACAGTAGTAGTGGACGGAAATAATTCACATTTTACTTTTCAGATTATTTCAAAATCAGTTTAAAATAATACGCAATGCATTTGTGATAACTAAGTCTGTGATATAACAATTATTGGTAATTTTTGGTGGTTTAGGAGTTCGATGTTTTCACAAATTTTCACAAACAATTTTCAATCTGAATTTTGACCTTAGGATCGGAAACGAGCAGTATACATTGTTTAGTGCCAGATCTGATCTGTAAATCAAGAAACAATGCAGTAACTGATGCATGGACCGTTTTCAAAACCACTTGCTCCTTCACTAAATCCCTCCTCCCTATACCAGAGAAACTCACTAATTTACCCGAAGGTGAGCAGTAAATCTAAACTTCTGACACGTATGTACAGTGTTATTGTCATTTGGCTTCATCACTGCCATGGAAGTTAGCACGACTACAAAATGTGACTCAATGCAATACAGGATTAGTAGCAGAAAGTCGTACAGTGGACAATGCTTTATATTTTTTTCACACAGATTTCATACACTAAATTGAAAATGGTAAAAACTGTATAGTGCACTTTATTGTACACTTCAGACACCGAGATGTTTATTTATCTTTTTTAATTACCTGCTATTACTGTAATAAGTCATTGAGTTCTCCATAGTGGAGATCCCATGTTTAATATATTGTAATTTATACTAGTGCAATAACCAACCCATTTTTTACATAGCGCAGATCCCAACACTACAATTACTGTCACTCATCTAAGACCTCCTTGCTTTATTCATCCCTTGCAGGAACTCAACATCCAATTACTATAAATTCTATTCAACACATCATCACGTGTCTAAAGGGGTTCATTAGAACTGCTACTATTCCCTTTAAATGATGGTTCTCATTGATCAGCCAAGAACCACTGACCTTGTATCGTGAAAGGACACAGGCTGCACAGATAACGGACCACCAATCAAAGTAAAACATGGACCCTGGTTTAAAAAAGGCTACAAATGTCTTTATTAAAATGTTATATTGGATTTTAAGATAGTAGTATATCACTGTTGTCTGTCACTGTCCCATACTCCCATACAATATATACTGTGAAGAAACATTCAACACAGGTATTAAAGTTACGATACCAAGGTGAACTTGCTTCTGAAATAAATAAATTAATACTTTGTTTGTCCTTGGATATAAACACTGTCACTTATTCTGTTTTTTTTTGTGTTTTTTTTCCTGAAATGTAGCAGAATAATGACATCCTGGTCTAGGACGCGGCTGATGAGATTGTGACCCTTGGCTAGTCCAAATGTATTTAATTTCTGGTCTGGAATATCACACTACGCTGCACTGGCAGACCGAGATATGATACTGAAAGAGACAAATTTCAATTTCAGCCTCTGATTATTATTATTTTGCAATTTATTTATTATTTTCTCCACAGTGTTCATTATTTACATATCTACTGACGGCGGAAAACACACCTAGCTAATGAGAAACCGTGCTTGCCATTCTCCATCTCCACTGCTTGAGGCCAGGTTTAAATTGGCCGAGTATAACTAGAAACATACATATTGTGGCTTTCCTTTTCTTTCATTTAATTTTCTCCCCCGCATCATTACTTCTTTATCACTGACTTGTGCGGCACATGCTTTTCTGCGATTTTTACTACACTGCTACATAGCTAAAAAAAAAAAAAAAAAAAAAAGCCTTAATATCATTCTTTTAAATGTCTATAACACACAACACATATCATATATCCATAAATTAATTTACCGGTATATTGGCTGGTCTGAGCCAACTTTGATGCCTCATGCATATTGCATGCTGGTCATTTTAGTGTTTCACGAGCATTAATATCGTCGTCACTGTGGCATCCACGGCACAGATTTCTACAAGATACCAGCTGGGAACAAATTAAAATGCAGTCTACTGAACATTTACATTTATCTGCACACTGCAAACGCAAAGACCTTGTATTGATGTTTGTGTAAAAGAGACAATATAAATAATGCATTTTATCTGAAATGAAATTGGATTCCCATTCATAGCGATGGGAGCTGGGACGTATCGTCCTTTAATCTCTTCGCTGACTCCTCAGCAGCAGATACGCCTGGTGTTGGAGGGTGTATACCACATCTGATTAGTACAATCACTCTGCTGGGCCAGTGTAAACAATGGAAAGGAGGAGAGTCCAGGACAGCAAAGTGGATTTTAATGGTGCCAACCCTGCATCAGCGGGAGAGAGGGCACGGAGTGTGTTTGTGTGTCTTTGAGGCTCAGAGTTGACTGAGCGACGGTGAAAGGCTGCAAACAAATTCCCACCTGTGATGAACTGTGTCTACACGGCTCTCCTATGTGCACCTGAGGTACACTCAAACGTGTTGTCGTGCTGTTCAGGAAACAGCTTTCAAGATAACTGTGAGGAAAATCTATGATAACATCTGTGTCATGAGAACCATCGTGTGCGGAGCCAAATATAGAAAGACACGCGACATGTTTACAGTGACTCTGGTGAGTCGGTTCATCGCAGTTTTACACACAGTTTCTTATGTTAGAGGGCTGTGAGCCTTCGGGAAACAGAGATACAGGAACCGTGTCTATCTAGGTGCACTGCTTCGACCCTAACCTGACACAAATGTGAGTGTACTACAAACTTGGAATTTAGAAAAAGTGATACAGCATCAGATTATGAAGACACGCTACTGAGATAAATACTTATGTACAATGACCACAGTTGTGTCGTTCTCAGTGGTCTGAGTGATCAGATCAATATGACTCACAGCAACAACACCCATATAAAGGATCATATTGTGATTACTTGACAGATTTTGCAATTGCAATAAGAGGCAATGATTTAGTGGGAATGGGAAAGTTTTGCATTTCATTTTCATTGTAAATATAAAAATGAAGATAATGTGATTATGTTTTTATATTCCCTCTCATCTGGAGAAACGATTTGTAGGCCAGGACACAATGCTTCATTAACAATGCGATGTTGTGACACATTTTACCTTCATCAAAAAATTGCAGTACTTGGCCATATTGCAATTCCAATATTTCCATTAATTGTTCCGCCCTATATATGAATCCGTCTCATACCAAGTTCCAATCCGCGGAGCCGTTAGAAAAGTGAAGACTGATTACTGCGGTGGACATTAGAGCTCCTCATCTAATCAGCTGGCTATCAACAGCAGCTCGTTTCAGATGCGCTGACAGTTGGACAGACCACGCCAGTGTGCTCTTCCACTACAGAGAGGTAATACAAAGTGGCATCTTCACTCACAGGGCACAGGAGAAATGTGAAATCACCCATACCACCTGCCCATGGTCTTTGCCACGCTTGCTTTCAAGATAATGAATTTCTGCAGGCGGACTCATTGAAGGGGCGCCACTTCACCACACTGCACAGCTGCAGCACTTGAGCAGCAGAAATATTTCTAAATAGGCTCATTTGGCACAGGTACTATTACAGGAAAGACCATTTTGTCACACTGCGAAAGAGTTCAGAGTCATCTTGTTGGAGCAAAACTTAATTAGGGACAAAAAGGTCAAATGTGTCCTATAGGAAAATGTTCTGTTCAATTATTTCATATTTAGCTTTTATACTTATTATCTTTACTCATCTCTTTTCAATTACAATTGGCGATAGTGGTTCATGGTACAGTAAAACACCAATCAGAGTAGAGATAATAAAAATTCAAGCTCCAACATTCAGTAGCACATAATGCAGGCTATTTACATAATTTAGGTTATGAAAACAAGATTAGTCTGCAGCCATGTAGCAGCTGTGTGAGGCTGTGCTCACACACAGAGGTGCTTTGAGCTAAATGCTAAGATCAGCATGCTAACACACTCACATGACTATACAGACAAGATGATGTGTAGCAGGCAGTTTATGTAATTTGATAGAATGATGAGCATGTTCACCAAGTGTGTTAGCACTCCTGCATTTGCAATAACCACATTTCATTTCAGTTCATCTTTGGGGGAACACGAAGGTCTGGACCAAACTTAATGGCAATCCGTACATTAGTTGTCAAGACAGTCCCGCAAACATGAGGTTGTGTCTACTTGCACATTACGACTGCTTCATCCAGGAAAAAGCAGCTGAAGATGTCTATAAACGGGGCAAAATAATCACTTTTAGCATGACCGTCCTACCCCGACAGCTGGGCCGTCTGCTTGTGCAGAGAGCAGCTGCAAACACACTCCTTGAATCAGGTTGTGGGTTGCCATGTTGTGGGGGAAATCTATAGAGTGTGTTGACAGACATAAAATATGTATGTAGAGTTTCCTGGGGAGTGTTGGCAGGTCTGTTAAATCACAACCGTCAGTCTCACAGTGGTGCTAGAGGAAGAATCAGAGGATCACCAGAGTCATTAGGATTCCTCCTCTGGGAACCAAGAATGTTTGAGACACATTTTATGATGATCCATTAAAGACTTGTCAGAAAAATGTCACTAAAACCCAAAATATCAACAACATGATGGCACAACGGTCACCAACATCAATAGAATTCATCCTCCGGGCACATAAAATAAAAATACCTATTGCCACACTGTTAATGGGAAACAGAAACTAGTCAGGAGGCCATGCAGAGTATAACACGTAAATGCAAATATCCTACATCATTTCAAGAACACACTGAGGCGACAGAATACTGAAACAGAGTGTGCACTAGTGCCTCAATTTGTCAGAGCGGGGACTGCCTCAGGCCTCCCAACACAAATAATACTGAGGCTCCAGAAGCCTGCTTAGTTATTACATTTGTGAAACACAAACACTAGCAGAGACAAACAACTGTTCAGACGATTTCTCCATTGTTAGGGGGCTCTTTCTGAGTTTAATTCATTTTTCAGGCCTGGGAGAATAACCTCTCCGGGGTGCTGGGAAACATCTCTGTTGATGGTGAACACCGGAGGCTATCGAAACTGTCAGTCACGAGCAAGACTTAAGGGCTAAAAACATTATTAGTCATGCTCCCTGTTTCTCCTCACAGTGGAAGTACATCCTTCACTCTGTCACTGCTTTCCATCACCTTAATCTAGGCCTAATTAGCGCCTAATAGGTCCATTTGTCACACTACAGGAGCATGGAGACATTTGATAGAGTGTGATTAATCTGTTTTAAAAGAGCGGTTATTGGTGCCTTGTGGTCTACTTTCATTCTAAGGTTTGATAGATCAATTATTCAACCTCCAACTAGGAAATTTGTTGTTTCTGCATTTTTTGTCATTCATTTTTTAGTGGATAACAATTTTACACGATGTATTGTTTAGAAATGTAAACACATGTAAACAATTCAATTGCCAGACTCATGTTAGCAAAGTAACGTTCCTGCAAGCCAGTCCAGAGGTCTCCTTAAAAATATCAAGTGGTGTTTTGCTTACAAATGTTGAAACACAGTCTTGAACTGTGGTCACTGGCTTGGCATATAGCTCCACCGCCATCGCATCCACCTCGACATGAAGGTCAGGTCATAAACATGAAATCAAACTTGATATGTACAAATGTGGTACGTAACTTATCACGGTCACAAATGAGTGAGCGTATCAGGATTATTAGAAGTTTCAAAACAAGTCTGAGGCTGAGCACAAGACACTTCACACTGAACAGCTTGTACTTTTCTGTTAGAGAAAAGAAGAAGCAGAGGCCAAGATGTCAAGAAAAAAAGAGATCAAGAAAAAAGTTCAAGGGTGTAAAGTCAAGACATTTTGGCCTCTTGCTTCTTCCTTTCTCTAATTTGTCTCTCCTTGAATTGCTGAAGTGCCCCTTTAAGGTTAACACAGAGTACAGTGTGTGCTCACATCTGGCAGTGCTGTACATTCACTATTCAAATTAAATAATATTTTACCCCATGATTTTTTTATTTTAGCCCCAGAGACACATCTTCTGTTTCACACCGCTTTGGTATAGTTACCTGGAGACTTTAAAGTTTTACTCATTAGGCATAAACCCTGTAACTGAGACAATAAGTTGCCATGAATTACTCTATTCACAGTAAATTTTTCATTAGTATATGTAGAAATATTTGTGAAACTTTTACTGGAAGAGTAGCATTTATCTGCATACAAAGGTGGTATTTATTTGGTCTATATGAGCAAGCTTCATACTTTGTTCACTTATAGTTCATTTGTCTGATTGATTTAGACGTATTTTGATAGGATCAAGATGTTTCCTTTGTCAGAGGTAGATGAGATTGATGGATTATAGTTCACAGTTCAAGTATCATAAATCTGTGTTTTACGTTGTCATAAGCTTTCTTTAGTGGTGGCTGTGAGACTGACATCCGCACAGTGCTGCAGAAGCATTTATGATAAAACCTATAGGCTTAATTAAAATAAGTTGTAAAATTGGTGTCAGATGGGAAATATAAAATGAATTTGCAGCGGACAATAAATCATCCGGGATTCCTTAATTGACTTTCCCTTTAGGGGACTCAAATGTCCTCTCACTTTCACTTACTGTGATGAGAATGAATTAGGGAATTGCACTGAGCTGTGGACTGCTCCCTGAAAGTCCTCCATAAAGTGTGTGACTAAGAACTGCCGATAAGAAGTTGAGGATCTTCACAGATGTAAATGCACGAAGCCAGAAGAAGCCACACATACGTTTGTGCTTTGGAGCTCCGGTTAATTTACTGCAAACCATTTTCAAAAGCACCGCAGCTTTTAGATGAATTAATCATCTTCTTAACTTTAAGACAGCAACAGTTCAGTATGAAATTTTCAAATTCAAACTTTTCACTCCAGCAACTCAGTTCCTGAAAACAAGCCAATTATCTATTTATGACAAGTTGAGTGAAACAGTTTTGCATTATCATTTAGCTGTTGATTAATCCACTGATCACTTCCTTGATTAAGCGATTCAACTTTCCATTAGTTATTGTCTCCAAATGTCTTGTTTGGTCCAACCAACAAAAGATAATCAATTCATTACAACAGAAGACAACAGAAAGCAGTAAATTCTTTGTGAAGCTGTAATAAATGATCATTTATCATTTAAACTGCAGATTCATTTTGACTAATCAAATAATTGGCTAAATCTTTTGCCTTCATTTTCAGTATTCCTGGTGTTCTATGATCATTCAGATTGTATTAAGATAGTTTGTAGTTTTGTTATTTCAGAGAAAAGCCTCGACCACTTTTCATCTTGTGCCTCTCCCATCTCCTGGAAGTGTTGAAAAGCACTGGGAGTGCCAGCACTACAAACCTCCAAAGAATTTCAGGAGCGACTCCTCTACCTCTAAATAACCTTTGGCACTAATATTTCCTCAGAAATGGTATCTCCTTTAAGTGGGCCTCACTCGCCTCTTTCCTGTCATCGTCACTCCTCCACATCCATAAAATACATTTCAAAACCGATTTAATGAGTCATTTTTTGTTTTCAAAAGATAATTGCCCACAAGCTTATGGTCCTCTTACCAGTGCATTGTCTGTGTATTTGACATTCTATAAACAAACCCAGTTCATACCCTTCAAGGCTAATAAGCTTGTGTCCTATTTGCATAATTGGAACGTTTTCTGTGACTCCAACTTAGGGCTCAAAGCAATGAAAAAACAAAATTGGTAAACAGAAATGACACCGAACAAAGTACGGCAACCTTGCCAGGTTTAGCCCCAATCAGCCGTGAATTTAAACAACTCCTGCCAAAAGATATACCCTTGTATGGAGTCAAATACTCATCGCAGTTCTTTTTACAATGATGCATTTATGCTGTTTGGTCTCCATTAGAGCATCTGTGCTGTTATTTGATGCAGGTGCTTCTGTCAAATGTTACATTAAATAATTTTTAGGTTGCATCTCCGTTGATTCAATAACTGCTCCTCTTACACATCCGCACTAATTGGAACAAGAGTGTATTTCTAGTCTTGGACACAGGGCCATGGACAGGAATATAGAGTTACTGAGGACATGTGTCCTAGCCCTGCCAGGGGCAGAGCATTTTGAAGACTATAGTATAAATCTGTGCATTTTAATGCATTTTGAAGAAAAAGAATCACTTAAGAAAAAATTTCAGTGCCAACACGAAGAGGAAAATATTGGACTAGAATTCAACGGAAGATAATTCACAAGTGGCCAATTTTGAAATGACTCTTTTCCAGTTTAGTGTTTTACTGCATTGAAATCAACTTTGCAGTCAGAGGAGCACAACTACAGTAGCTGTGCTTTAGAACCAGGAACACTGCATCGCTAATGTACTGCAGCCTACTGCCCATACTGCAAGTGTGGGGTGGCCAGCAATTGTATCAGGGTGGCTATGGGTAGAAATGTTGTTATTACAAAATCTTTAGCAGCACAGCGACCCAGAGGAGACTGACCTGTCTGTCACACATATGTGAACATATTTACTGCACTGATGCGATCCTCCATGAGGTGAGGTCACAGTGACCTTGGCCTTTGGATCTCTGACGTCTAAAATCTATTCAGCTCATCTCTGAGTGCAAGTGGACTATGGCATTCAATTTAAAGAAACTCTCGCACTATGTTCTATACATATCCTGTCGACAAGAACCTAACGGATGGAGGGACAACCCCAAAAACAAAATGCCTCTGGCAGCAGAGATCACCGGTGCTGAGGCGTTGAAAGCTGTAAAATTACACAGCAGAAACTACTAGATTTAATTATTGTAACAGTCAACAGCTCAGCATGAAAGACAGCTTCAGACATTTTAGCTTGAGAAAATGGAAGAGTTTCCAAAGAGATCAAAATACAGCAAATCAGATTTGATACGCCATTTACCACACCAGTGCCTGGCAGCACCCTCAGTCCAATAATCAGTCTAATAGAGAAGTGGCTCTCAGGAACAGAGCGTCCAGCCGGAGCCATTAGTGGCTATAATCTGCCAGTGTGGGGAATGTAAACAGAAAGTCCTGACAATAACCAAACCAACAGTTATTAACTCTTACCATACCAATCAGCACTTCTGCATTACACAGAAAGAAATACTGAAGCTTGTGAAATGTGAAGCCAAATTTCTAACAACATCCATCTTTCTGGTACGAGAAGTCCCTGACCGTTTTGAACCTATGCCAATGTAATGTGCATGTATTGTCTACCTGCAGTGAAGCATAATGAGAGCTAAATCATACTTCTCTGCAGTCAACATGGAATTTGATATAAAGAGATGGACGACAGTGTTTGACCCTGACTAAAGCCATGCCATCAGCTTGTTTTGTAACTAAGCACAGTAATGTGAGAGGAGCAAGACAGCATTGTCCTGAACTGAGCCCTTGACCCAGAACAGTATCCACAGACAGAAGGGCTTGTTGACCATACTGTTTAAAAACTGTGTTGTATAACTGCCACCAATGGACACTGACAAAACATAGTGCAAGGATAATGCAAGGGAAGGGGAGTCCTTGAATCTGAGAAACACATTTTCAGAAAAGCTTCTTCTGACACACGTTTCCTTGTGTAGAATGACAGACAGAAAGAAAAACGGAAAATGGATTTTTTTGTTATAGCAGGGTACTACAAAAATTAAAGGGATACCCCACTCAAACTCTATTGGCAATGTAAGAGAACATATCTTTATAAAGAAAAAAATGTTGTCTATCAACTACATTTATATATGGCAGTGTCAGCTGAGCTTACTTTGCAGTAATATGTTCTAAAAAGAGCAATGTGAAAGAAGTTTCCTACATCCAACACAATTTCTCTTAACCGTCCCTTAGTACAAAATACTCCAGCGTGCTACAATACATGGAAAAAGGCTAAACTTCCAAGTTTGAACTCAAGTAACAACCCATCTTTAGCTTGAGTTTTGAAGCCAATCCTGCTTTTGATGTGGCTGGCCCTCGTTGAGAAAGCAGAGAAGCAAAATGGTTTGCGCCAATATTTGAGAAATTTCCAGATGTTGTTTATCGATCAAAATGAAAGATATTCCACTGGGTCCTCAATTCTACGGATGGTGGGAGTAGATGAAGGCATTTATGTTGGTACGTGCAGGCAACAACAAAAAATTGGGGTGCTTTGTTAATCTTCAGCACCTTTCCGTTTGTGCTACTGAGGTTGGGGTTTGCAGGGAAAATACCATAGCAGAACATGACACTGGTGACAGTGATGAAAGCAGTGTACCGCCCACCTCTACCTGACAGCAAGAGTGAAATCCTTCAAGAACCAAGAGTGTACGCTCTCTGGACCAAACTTCTTTGGTCATCTGGATTAGATATTCATTCATGCATGATATCTTCTATGAGATTTCGCAAGACTAACAGGTAATTGACCCCACATGACAAGGCTGACATGTAAAGTTTCAGTCATTTTGCTCTCTGCTCTTTGCAGACCACTTGGCTTTACAATGACAGTATATCATGTCTTCAATTAAGCTTATGGCTGCAGTGCTTCAACTTGGTAATCACATATACCATAAAACGCGTGTCCAATCCTTGAAGATGGTTTTACAGCAGGCCAAAGGGAGGCTCTTAACCTTGGGAGGAAGACTGACTGCGCTTCACTGAGACTGTTTCTGTGTGGTGCTGAGCCACAGCTGAAACCTCAAATAAAAGCAAAACAAGGTGATTAGGCTTCTCACTGATGGCCCCAAAGGTTGTAGCTTCCAAATACTAACTGCTGACAGACAAATTAACACTTAACATGTCTGACAGCTTTACAAGAGACACTGCTTCTGAAATCAGACATACCAAACGAGAACAAGATTAAATGTCAAAGCTTTGCTTTGCAGCAGCACACAGAGGCTACAATTTAGACAAGAGCCCATACAATAGTCTTGAAGGGGAACAAACGACATACTTGTGTTGAGCTTGAAGGTTCATTCCTGACCCTGGAAACAGCAATATGACAGAAAAACAACTTTTGTTAGCACCTCAACAGCACTTGGGGTTCTATAAAATGAAGCCTGAACATTTACTATGAGCATGAATGTCATCAGCAAAAGTATATACAGTTATACTTTTACATAATGACACATCCTCTGTGTAGATAGACATTTTGACCTGAAAGCTACTGGTGAGGTAAGAAAAATTAACATCCTGAATGAATATCCCCATAAAATGTCAACTACAACAAGGCCAGTGTTGTTTCATTGGTTAGCATTGTTGGTTTTAACATAAATCATCAACAATTTCACAATGTTTAATTCTTCATGAAGTAACAGAACAAGAAAAATGTAATAATCGTGTGCAGAGCCAGACATTCTAGAGGAATAAACACCTGGAGCTACATTGGATTCGGCTCTTATCTGGAGACATAGACCAACGGGAGGAGGCCAAATAGATTACTTTGTAACTTTTGGGATTAAAAGTGGATTTATCTTCACCGCTATTTATCAGCCTGACTGTAGCAGTGATCTGTGGAGGTGACCTCCATTGTCAGGTGATTAGCTACTGTACTGTTGACTGCCATCTCAAGCTGGAGGAGTAATGTACTGTACTTCATGAACATAGTTATACAGAGAGGAGAGGTGGTAAAAAAAGAGAGAACCAGAGACTCTGGTGAGTGCTGCATTCAGTGAGAGTTGACCTGAACACACATATGCACACACAACACCCTCAGTGCGTGCTGTTGCTCACTGGCTTCTTGCTAATGTACAGTAATCTTGCTGTTTGGGGCAGATACACCATTAAACAACCACCACTGCTGATAAAAATCTTTGTGACGCGACTCAGGCACAAATGTTCACAGATGAGGTAATGTTTTAAAGTTTTATTCACAATAACTTTCGTCTCATTCGCCAAACTTTCCTATCCAGGAAGTCCAAATGAAACACACCATTACCTTGAGTAAACTTTCTCTGGGTTTGCACATTGAATAAAGTACACAACTCAGCAAGATATTTAAAGGTGTAGTCGGTCTTAGACCTTTTTAATTCTCACATATTATATCTTGAAGGGCCGATTTCTCATATGACTAAATAAATATAGTGGTGCAGAAAAGTATGCACAGTAACTTTTAGCAGAGTCAAAACTATTACCGGCAGTGATGGTGTCTCATTGTCCAGTAATGGACTGCAGAGTGATCACTCAGCAGTTCAGGATACTCACACAGACACACACACAGGCAGAAAAGTACTGACATCATCAATATAAAGTCTCTCTCTGCCAGTTTTGTCTGACCGGTGTAGCCCATATTTTAGTTGACAAACTGGATGTCTGTCTGTCTCCTGTTTCCTCCCGTTGTCTCCCTCGCCTTTTTTAAATTTGGAAGGCAACAGACCTAATAAACAAACAAAATCACCTCAGTGGGGTTTTCTTCCCAAACAAAGAGCAGGTGGAGGTGTCTGGACACAGCACCACAAGAAAACCACAGCACATCTGCTCATGTATATAACAACATTTAGGATTCTAGCAGGAAAGCCGCGCTGGAATCCAAAAGTAAGACATGAAAGATGCATGAGTGACGCTGTCCATTCTCATAAAACAATGCACATGAAAGGCTGCATCGAGACATTTTCACATGGGAATGCTTTATCACAGAGTTGATTCAAGCAATATCTATGCTGATTCTATGCACATTCAGAACAACCTGGACAAATACTTCCCTCTACCTTGACTGATCATGGATGCAATGGATAGATTTTATGCAACATGATTTGTGTGATGCTTGAGCCAAAGCTTTGTAGACAGGTAATGTCCATGTGTTAATGCGATCACTGAGCAAACTCAGCCGTTGTCAAATTTCATCATACATTGTGCCACTAATGATTGTGCGAGGGTGTGTGTGTGTGTGTGTTTGTGCAAAGGTGAGAGCACAGGAAACACGAAAGGAAATGAGGAGCAAGAAGCCAAAACAGCAGAAATTCCAAACCCAGTGTGCTTCTGGGTATTAGCACTTAAAGTGTTCGACCACAACATATTTACAGTAAGCAGATCAGCTAAAAATCATGTGTTAATGTTTGAACTGTGCTCAGTCTGGCCCAGTGTGTGGCAAAATCCAGAGCGGCACCACCGTTTAATCCTCTGCTTGGTGCTCGGCTGCTCAGTGGAGCACGCCGTTATTTCCTGGGCATTACACGTGCCACAGCCTCTTTTTAAAGTCAATGTAACATTGTAAATTCAATTTGGGACTTGAGTGCACCTTTTCCTTGAAAATATTATTCTCCCACATTAGCGCCCACTGAGTTTGTATGTAATGTGTGGAAATCCCATTATTAAGGCAGACTGACGAGAGCCTGAAGGACAGCCTGATTCCCTCGAGCTATCTTGAGTGCGTTTGGCGCCGGTGTGATCTGAATGCCAATGGCAGCTAGCAGAGGAGTGCGAATGTTTGAAAAACTGACATCAAGTCCGAATGAAGGAAGAGTTAAATTGAATTGCGATTATTTTCCTTTATGTCTGCTCTTTCCAATCACATGTAACTTCTGAAGAGACAAACCCAACGCGGCTGTGTTGAGATCAAAGGTAAAAGTCTAAAACTTCTTTAATAACTTCTTTTTGCTGAAACCCAAAGTAAAACCTTATTGAGCCACAGGGGAAGAATAAAATAGATTCTGTCTGTTCTTCTTCATTCAGATAGGTCAGCACCCAAAGACCCTCTGGAATCCCAACATTCAATTTAGCACTCCAGACCGGCTTGATATTTGTGACCTTGACCCGCGCTGTTCTCGACATGCCTCTTTCGGCTGCCTGGTATTGATTAAGAGTCCCTGCCTGGATGAGGGCACAGCTGGGGTCTCGAGTCTCACTTTCCTCTTGCTGACCTCCCTTCATTACCCTACCAGAGAGGCACAGACGAAAGCAGTGGATACAGGTGGGAACAAGCTGACCTGCTAACAACGTTTCCTGTCATCCTTCTTGTTAGAGTTTTAGATATGATTATAAATTATTACTTTTATCTAACCTCAATCAATTTGTTTAAAGCATTTTCTGAGGTGACATCCACCCATTTCTAGATTTTTCAGCTGCTTTGAATGCACAGTATGTAATTTCTGCAACTATAGGGGTCCCTCAATCAAAACACTGGACAAAAGACGTAATTCGATGACGCGTGGATTAGCGTGGGCTAATGGGTGCCAACTTCCTTCCTCACTCTCTGAGGAATCGTTTGCTGTTACTGCGACAGGTGAAAAAATAAAAGGCAAATGCGTACAATTACCGATTTCCCTGGGTTTTAACACTGTTGGAAAGATTTGGGATAATGTAGGTCAACAACTTAATAAATACACAGCAAAGGTCTAGTAATTTGTTTTTTTAATTTAATGTGAAATTATTACATATTATTTCTTTAAGAAAACTGTTTTTTATGGTGTAATTAGACAGAAATTAGTTGAAAAGATGGAGCTTTCACACAACAATGATCAAACGGATATGAAACAACAAGATTATGTAAACCATATTTGGATGAGATGGTGGAGCTTGACAGACAACTCGACATGCCGCAGTAGTGACTTGTCAATCACATGCCACACCCTAAAGCCTACCCTGCTTTATCATTTATTTTACTCTAAATGAGACCATATTTTACAAAATGAACATCATGATGTGTTGAAGAAGACTTGAAACCAGCATTTTAGACAATAAACTCCTAAGGAAACTGTTTACTGGGGTTATAAATCACTAAATCACTTAATCACCCACTTCTTTTTGATATCAGTGGAGTCGCCCCTTGCTGGCCAAAAGACAGAATGCATGTTTAAGGCACTTCCATGTTGGTTTCAATATTCAGACCCAGGAGTTCTGTCTATATTTTATACACTGACACCAAAACCAGAGAGAAGGAGTTGCGAGTAGACATTGCTTCATTTTTTACGTGGCCACAACAACTGCCCTTGAGCAAGCTTGCTCTTCAGCAGCTGCTAACAAACGTTTTATGACCTACACTTTTGTTATAAAAACAGTCTCTCAAGAACAGTTGTGAAACATTCTCTGCCAATTGCTCTTTCCCTGGATGAAATTTAACTCATCCAAGTATTCCTGTCTGATAGTTTGGCTCCTGAAATCCTTTTCATGTACAGTAGATGTATGGAAAAGATCAAACGTACCATAATCGTAGGGGGGGAAAAAAAGATCAACGTGTCCAACCTTAATCAAACAACCTCAGCAAGTGAATCTCCAACTGTGACTTACATGGTATAACAGACTTAGTTCTTTACTTGCTATATTGAGTAAATTGTTGCCTAAAGGTCCCTTATCGCTTTTCTAACAATATTCTTAACTTCATGGATATTTGCAAGGAAAGAGGGAAACAGGAAAAAAAGGATGATAAAAACCAGGGCCAAAAATAGGGATTAGCGTCTAGGAGACTGCAGGAGACTTAAAAAAGCACCACAGAAGAAAAAAGAAAAAAAAAACACTAGAAAAGTGAACAAAACTTTAAGGAGTGCTGCCTACTGAAGAGTTTCACTTTGCCATTTGAGATTTGTTATGCTTGACCGTGGCGAATGTACACCGAGTGTTGTTTTCTTTAGAGGTTTTTTACTGTCCTCCTTTGATTCCTTCTATTTACTTTATGGACTACAGCAAGCCAAGTTGCCACGGGCCTGTAACACTGACATCATCACATCAAACAAACAAATGACCCTATCAGTGGGTCAGACAGCAGGACCGTGCACTAAACCTCTCCCAGTGGGTGGGACTGAGGGTGTGCATGGTGAAGTCAAACAAGGTTTTTCAGTTTAAAAGCTCATCTTTCACTGTTCAACTTGTGGAAGTTAATAAAACCCTCTAAGCACAACAAATCTGGTCCAGCTGAAATGTGCTTTTCCTTGCTGCATGTGCTGAATACTTGATGTTAGTCATTGTATTTTTGCATCAATCTCTCGTTTCCTCCCAAGGCTCCACTTGATCTTATCAGCGTGAGCGTGGTCACTGTCTTTTGTTGCTTTCACTGACATTTTGGCATCTTACTGCCTTGTGTTTGGTTTTTCTTAACTTTTGTTGCCAAAGGACTGCAGCTAAAAATCAGCAGGCTGGCTCACATCAGCTAATTTACATAAAGACTGATTAATGTGTTTTGTCCTTATAAATAAAGACAGTATGAGGCATTACTTCAAACAAGGCTGTGTGTGTACGTCTGTGAATAAATCACATTTATGCTTCTGTATAACAAAACCACCAGGCGCCAGCTTCCATTACTAATGTTTCCATTATATTCCATCTGAGAAATCCCTTTTATTACCACTCCTCTGAAAATACATCATTTCTGGCAAATCATGCAAGGTATTTAAATGCACAGCTACTGGCTAATTCTAAAGCACGAAGTCCAACTAAAACCACCAGCAATGGGCACAAAGTCCCCACATACTGTGTGAGAGGTGGACACAACTTGAACATCTGTATTACAAAGCTGCAACTATAAAGTGATTTTTCAAGGCCATACTTTGTGATGTTGTTGCATTGGACTGCAATACATGTATATCACATCTGTGTCAAACGTAGTGCGATGTTTTCCTTTGTTCATACATCTCGCTTCAGGCAACAGTGGCAGTAATACTGTTACTGAACATCAGAACATTGATATTAGCTAACAGGACCCCTCCTCGCCTTCATTTCTCCACAGCTGTGCAGCATGCTGGCGAATATAATCTAAATTCAAGCTGAAAAGGAATCCTTCGAGCCTTCCCCACTTTCTCTTAAATGATGTATTTTTTAATATTGAAAGGGTAACCAGTACACAGCTGCTCAGTACTGTTGCTGAGCATCTCTGTGTCTCTTACTGCCTACCTATCCCTCCTCTTGTTTTGATTCGGCGCAATATAAACTAAAAGGGCACTCAGTAGAGTGTATACCTCCACCAAGGTCCAACAGTCCCCTTTTTTTGCATCAAATTGCGCTAACTCATAGATACCACCCACCTAAATACGGCAGATTTTTGTTCAAGCATTATTCCCTTAGAAACAAAAAGGTCCAAGAACGAAGGTCCAAGAAAATCCTGTATGCCTTCCTTTATCTGCATCTGCACCAGTTAGAGTTCATGTGTCAGCACAAGTTTCATTGAAATGTGTTTAGAGGTTTTTATACAATCCTGCTGACATGCCAACCAACAAACCAACAAACCAACAGGACACAGTTGAAAACACAACATCCCCGGCAGAGGTAATACATTTTCCTTTACTTGACAACTGAAGTCTGTTCTTTGTATAAACGCAGCAAGGCTACACATGTATTTGGTTTTGTAGGGAAAAAAAATCATTAGCATGCATGAGCCTAAATAAACTTTGCATTTAAAATGATTTAATGAGGCTTAAATCTGATGAGCTAACCCCTAATTTGTTGAAAGCTTAGCCTTCTAACCATTCCTATTTCAGTGGTTTCGGTTTCTCAGTGACTGTGTGACTGTAGTCTGAGAACAGGTAAATAAAACTACAGGCAAGACCGAGACTGAGACCACAGTAAAAATCTGGACACTAAACCGCACCCTACGTATGTCACACACTCAGCATTTGACCCGCTTAAGATTTGGTGACAAGAAAACAAGTACTTGTGGAATTAGTAACCTGCAACATCCAACACCCCATTGACTTTACACCTCTCAGTGTTGTGGAGGTGATCAAAGCCTCTTCTGGTGTCTCTCCAGCAGTGTATTTCCCCTACTGCTGAAACAACACATCTCTCCCAAGCTACATAAATCAATAAAAGAACCACAGGAAAAATTGTGAGCGAGGAGTCGACAGTGCTTTATCTCCCTTGAATTTAATGATCGGAGAGCGACACCGTGGAAGACATCCAAGTTTTTAATGATATTGCAGTCACATAGACAACAGCTTTTCGAAAAATGTGCAAAGTTGTCTTGAATTAGGAGAACAACTTCACAATTGAAGTGTTACATCGGTTTAAATATATATGTGCGTGGAAAGTGCATCATAGATGATAGTATACGGAAAGAAAGATTCAAAGACAAAACACAGAAATTCTTTGTATATGCTCGTATAAAATCTTAAAATCTCAATGCTTTCCAACAACATTTGTATCCATCATTCAATTTACATGTACATTTGTACGGATTGTAGGATGCAGTCACACGATGACTTCCATTATGTGGTCATCTTTTCTGTCCTCGTGGTATCCAGGAAGCATATAAATGGGCTAATTATGTTTGCCTGATTAAATTTTGGCTGGCCTCCGAACCATTTATATCATATTTATACTTAATTACATCAAACATAAACGAACTGGGATGTAAAAGAGCACTGCCTTTGATATGTGCAGACGCTTGTATTTCCACTGCTCCAAACCAACGTCAGTCTGATTGATCTGTGTTCACAATATCCTCAGGCTGTCTCATTTCCTGCTGGTTGACATATATAGTGAGGTCTGGACGGAGGTCTGTGTTCTCTTTTTCTCGGGTGGTGATAAACACATAGCCTCGCCCAGGCAGCCCGTGCAGAGCCAGGTGCACTTTGGCTGCAACTTATAACCTCTCAGTTTCCACTTAAACACCACCAAGCGCTCTTGTTTTTGTGAAACAAGACGTTCTGCTTTAAGTGTGGTCAAGTGTGCAGTTTGCAGAGGCCATAATGACACTTTTAGTATCTATGTGACCTGTCGCCCTCTTGGAAATGGGGTGAGATTAGAGGGGACCGGTATCATAGCAGCAGCGGGTGCGTAAAGGCGCTGACATCGATCATAGCCAATCACAGCTCATCTGGTTCCTTTGAAAGCGGTGCTATTGCTTCCATGACATACTGATGATTTGGTAATGCTGCATCAGCAGAGTCCTGGCCAACTTTTCCAAAGAGCAAACTCATATTTTGTTCAGGATTGTGCAATATAATCACACAGCAGCTCAAATATAAATACTCAGCAGATAAATCCAATGATCTTTTTACAAATGCAGCCACAAATGTGCATAAATAGACAAAGAATGACGTACAGGTTTGATTGAGATCGCAACAATCAACAGAATTGCCAATTATGGTGAATCTCAGGGATATTTCCGTGATCAATATAGTAATAGGTCAGTGGAACTAGCATGCATAGTCTCATTTTGAACATGTGTTGCACTCAAATTAGTTAGTGAGTTCGTTAATCATCTGTAATTGTGCATGATTTCTGAAAGTTTACCGAGGGGGACGAAACAAAGCAGCCAACAATTCAAGCAAGATCGCATAAATGAACCTTCATACTCCTAGCTGCTTCGACTTTCAGCTACCTACAGTAAGAGTGCGTATGGCATGTCAGAACGTACATGTGTGTCAGCTGGCCGTCGGCTGCTTTGTTGTGTGTTCAACTGCAGCTTTATTGATTGGCCCTTTGTTGATGCGTGTTGCTTGAGGTCAGCCTGCGTGTCAGGGCCTTGTGAAAGAAAATTTGTCACCATTACAGAATATCCAGTGGCGACAGCCCTAAATTTCACAGAACATTTCCGGTGACAGATTTATTAATTGTTGCGCACAATCCGACATGTTATAGATTTTAAAAAGTGAATGTTATCACAAATCCCTGCCTGTTATTCCCAAAGCTCCCCAATCTGTGCTGTTAGAGGGAACATGGATAAAGTGGCACGCTGGTTCTGAGCACTAAGAGAAGCCTGCACTGTGTTGGGCTCCCTGAGTGGATTAGCAGAGTTTATCAGCACCAGCACACTGTGGCACTCTTTGCTCGCGCACTACTGTGGATAAGTGGCTGCAGAGAGCACTGAGTCCTTGGCCTGGGTCAATAACAGCCCTCGGGGTAAACTGGGTGCTGGTCAATTAGAAAATGCTGAAACTGTTTCTTGTTCAATATATTCACGGTCACAGTCCAATCTTCTATGTATTTTGTAAACACTCCAGTGGATCGCTGCATGAGTTCATATGCTGCATTCATTTTAAATTTAATTCACATTACATGATTTTAACATTGGAGCCAGTGAAACAGAAATGAAGGGAATTAAATATGAAAACTACGTGCAGAGAACCTATAAGCTGTGTTGCAAATGTTTAATAATTCTCTTGCAATATACTGAGCGAATTAACGAAACGTGGATTTCAGACACATAATAAAAGCAATCAACAGAACAAGTCACAAAAGGTCTTGTCTCCAAAAGGTTAAGGTATCTGCCTTTAAAAAAACACTTTTAGGTTTTTAATGGAAATTTCGTTCGGCTTTCACCTTTCATGAAAACATCCTTATTCAGTTATGGATGGCTGCTTTTGCTACCTGTACGGAAATTCAAGCAGCTATCTCTAAATCATTCTTTCCCACCCACTTAATGGAAAAACTGCTGCAGTTCATGTAACATTCATTGCAGATGTCAAGGATTTTAGGGTCACCTATGTGACATGGTTTACATTGAGAATGAAAAACAGCTTCCATATGGTGCCTTCCAGTCCTTTAGGGCAATATGGAGCATTACATGCATGTCTAAACATGGCTGAGGGCTTTCAACACTAAGATATTTGACGAAGACCAGCTGGCCGTCTGCATTATGAGGATGACGTGTGTGGCTCAAAAGCGGTTGTCAAGACTCTTTCAAATGCTAAAGAGATATAATACAATAACTACATTATCCCCATATGGACATGTGTGATTCCAGCAAACAATTTACATATAAACACGCTGTCTTCACTTAGAGCTAATTCTGATGGAACAACAAAAAAAGGAGGATCTACACTCACTCACAGCACCCAAGATTAGTGTAATCAATTCAGTATCCAACCAAATATGATCTATGGTCACCACCCCCCCTTCTGTTCCTGAGTTATGGCGGTCAAATAACGGGGGTTACAGTGACCTTTGCCTTGGACCACCAAATTCTTATCAGTTCATCCTTTGACATTTGTGCCAAATTTGAAGAACTTTCCTCAAGGTGTTCATGAGATACCGCGTTCACAAGAGTGTAGGTATGTACCAGAGCTAGTTGATTCATCATGTAGTCAAACAAGAAAAATTAATCGCAAACTGTTTTTTTAACCGATTAATCATTTCCATCATTTTTTAAGCAAAATCTTCAAACATATTTGGGTTCCAGATTTTAAAATGCGGGCCTCTGGGTTTGGGACTGATGGTCTAACAAAAGAAGCAATCTGAAGACGTCACTTCGGGCTCTGGTAATCGTGTTTTTCACAACTTTTTTCACATTTTATAGACAAATAGAAAATAATCGTTAGTTGCGGTCAGTAATACCACCGTCTGTCAGTATAATCAGAAACCATAATGTATCCAGGCATGGTTGTTGCTGGCACGGACGCATTGATACCTTAAAAAGCAGCAACGAAGCAGTCATCCCTAACAGATCCCTCTTTCTACCTGTATATCTATCAAACAAAGCTGAGCTACAGTTTTGTTTTGTAGAGTTTTTGTTTTGTTGATTTAGGCTTACATGGTGCTGATGATGCAGGATGACAAAGGCCAACACTGCCAAACGAATGAGTCACCATATGAAGACAGTCTACATGAATTCATGTTTACTCCTGTTGGTGTGAACACAAACCAAATAACCAGAACCAAAAGGCAACAGTGCAACATTTGAACAGCTGAATGACGGATGTGAGAGCAACTTAAATACAAGTTGAGGTGATGATAAAATTGACAAAAACATCTGTGATATTAAATCCTAATTTAAAGTTGTATTACAGGGTGATTTATGTTGTTATTAAAGCATCCTTCCTTCAAAAGAAACTGTAAAAAGTATGAATATCCTATCAACAAAACAGTCCTCACACTGCACTGGCACATGTGCATATCAGATATTTGATTAACCGTGACTTTAAAATGTGTTTAATCCTCTTCTTGGATAAGTTAAACTGTGCCAGAGACCTGTCAACGTTGTAACGTCTTGGTTGCTGATTACGGGTCGATAGAAATCATAGATCTCTTCCATGCCCTTTTAAAATTCAGCCTCCGGTGGAACAATGTTCTGCAGCAGGTATCATGAATCATTCAAATCATAGCTGATCTGGATTACTGGTTGCCATCAGCAGCTGTCATGGATTTGTACCTCCAAGATTAAGATTGAATTTCTCTTTTTTCTCTCGTCAGTGAGCCCACCTGCCTGTGGCACTTTTCCAGAGACGTGTGGGGGGAGGACTAACAGAGAGAGCCATTTCTACCTGGTGTTAAAATGTACTCGATGGATGTTTATCAGTAAAACAAACATAGCATGGTCATTGGATGTGAAACTGTGCAAAACTCTATTTTATTTTGGCAATCATCGTCTTTTATGACTCTATGGTCTTTTTTCCAATTTGCTTTGCAGCTGCTGTGAACTGACCATGTAGAGTAAGGACAGAACCATGAGTGGAGGGAGAAAAACAAAGGTTGTTGTTGCTGATTTTACACAGAATGTTTTTTATGTCCTGTACTGAAGTTTTAAAAATTCTTGCACATTGCGACTATAGCATATTTACAGACAGAGAAAGGAAACTATGGTAAGATATGATTAAGGTAAGAACACTACAGTGAAAGACATGGTTACAATTGATAAAAAGATGAATGAATATGTTAAAACCTGGCACTTGACTTCCTACCTTGGCACTTAATGTTGGCATCTCACATCATCCACCGTCAGGCATAATTTCAACAAATGCTGGGCTGAAATAAGACACCCCAGCTGCTTCTCCCATTTATTTTTATCCTTTTCATCCTCTCCTAGTTTTTGATTTCATGCTGATTAATTTCTGGTTTCAATTTCATCAAGTGCAGTTTTTTCACTGTAAAGCGCTGTTTATCTCAGCCCTCAGGGAGCACTGCTTTCCAATACAGTCTAACAGGGAAATAATTAATCCCAAGAAGCACCCAAATTATGTTGTTTTTCAACAAAATAACCCTCACACTGTAAGGAGATGTGCTGTATTGAATTTTCCAGTTGGCATGAAGCTAAAAGAAAAATAGATTTAAATAGCTATAAAGTAAATTACAGCCAGAAAGTCACACATTTCCACACATAATTAGCCTTTAACGATGGGTGTAAATTTGATAAAAGCTCCTTGGCCTTCCATCAGTTATTGTCTGTACTGTTAGTCGCTCAATGGTCTTAGCCCAAAATATATCGCAGATGTATTTACTGAGTCCAAGCTGGGCAGGTCTCTTAGATCTGAAGGGACTGGTCAGCAAGTGGAACCCAGAGTTAAAGCCAAACATAGTGAAATTTAAGCTCACGAGATGTAGGATATGCATCAAATCGTACTCACTCATAGATCCGTCCCTTTATCCAGATCCACACCAGAAGTAATGGGGTCTATTCCGGGTCAAAACCAATCCAAGTTTCATTGAAATCCATCCAGTAGTTTTTGTGTAATCCTGCTGACAAACCAACAAACAAACCAACAGACAAATAGACACAGATGAATACATTACACTTCCTTGCCAGAGGTTTTCAACTACTTTTAGCTGATTCATTTTATGGTGCTGTTATTTATTTTCATTGTAATGATTTTAAATGTGTCTGTACTTGTACTCTTATCTTTTTAGTTTTGTTATGTTTGCATGTAAAGCACAGAATAACCTCTGTGAATGCTAAAGTGATATATAAATAAACTTCCCTTGCCTTCAATCCTACGTCTATGATCAGTACTGTATAGTTTTATGGCTTATTGTTTTAAAATAGACAGACTGGTTTAGGAATTCAGATGCAACATTAAGACATTTTTTAAAGAGTCAGTTTTTCAGAATGTTAAACAGCTAAATTAATTAATTTAACCGGTAAGTTACAAATGAGGTGAAAACTACACTCCAGGACTTTCACTCTGTCTCCTTTAAGACCTTTAAACATTTCACAAAAGGTAAATACAGTTAAATCACATTGTCAGAGCTTTATCAACCCTGCCACCCAACATAAACTAAACTTGACAATGTATTATTAATCCATCACCACTGTCTTGGTCTGGAAGTCATCAATGCTGGAAAGAATTGCTTGGTTTAATTTTTTCCTCTTTTTAAATCACCTGAGTGCATACTTCAGACATTTTAACAGGACCATTCCTAAAACAAATAGGAAACGTATATCCTGAATGGTCATAAAAAGACATTTCCCCCCATACTAAGAAACCCTCATGCTTCCTCTGTCCCCCACCACAGCTCACAGATGTGAAGTAGATTACGCCCCCCTCTTTACGCCTCCTTTTGCCTGCCCCTCTTTCCACTGCAAAGAAAGAAATCATTCAGTTTCAGCCTCTTCTACAAACACCCCCCTCCCCTGCCTTCCCCTCCCAACAGCAGACAGGGGCACACAGACGACCACACTCTCCAGCCAAACCCTAATTGTGTGTGCGTGTGTCTGCATTTTTTTCCCCCCTGACATGAAGAAGGAAACCAAGTGAGTGTTTTCTCTCTGTGCCTGTGAATGTGTAGTCCTGAGCCTTCTGAGTCGTTCTGCTTGACTGAGAAAGTGGAGGTGGCAGAATTTAGCTGTGAGAAATTACTGGAGTTAGGTAAGTTTGGATTTTGGATTCATAAAACTTTAGTTACAGAGTAGAATGGAAGGCTGTGTCTTCTGCACCTGGCACAAACAGCCTACTGTTACATTTTCATGGCATTGGACCTATCACACAGCTAATTCTATTATAGTTTGGTTGCAAAATACTTTTACTGATGTGGATATTTCTTTAGGGTTGAATATACATTTCGATAGCATGTGACCTTTTCTTTAAGTCTGATGGTATCTATGTACGTTACATAATTATATATATACACATGTGTGTTCATATGTATAGGGGTGTGTGCAAACATCAATACTTATCTCTCTAATTACTATGCTGCCACATATGTTTGCACTTTACATGATTACCTTGGGGGGCCCATGTACCTGTGAGGGCTCTGTATGCTCTATTGGCTTATTACCAAGGACCTTGTTGTCATAGCAACACTGAAGCGGTTGAGTGTTGTGACACCTGTGAACCACACCTGTTCAGGCTTTTGACAAGCGTGGCCAAAGGGCTGAGCTGCAGCTACAGCAAGACACTCAGATTAGTTCTGACCCACAGCTCCAGGATAAAACATCAAATATACTTATACAACTAAAGGGCTGGAAAAAAGAGATTTCACTGGTGAATGTACAACAAGTCATACATTGATCCTGTTCATTTTGGAGCCGAAACTCTGAAACTCTTGGCAGCTGGGGCTGCAACTCAAAATCAATTTCACTGTTGATTCATCTGTCATTCATTTTCTCGATTGATTGATTAGTTGTTTGGTCGATACAATACTGTACAAACTGTCAGTCAGTATTTCCCAAAGCCCAGGATTAAGTGTTGTTTTGTCCACAACCCAAAGACATTCAGTTTACTGTCACATAGGAGCAATGAAACCAGAAAGTACTCACATTTAAGATGCTAGAATCAGAGAATTTGGCGACAGAATAGTTGCCGATTAATTTAATAGCTAGCAACTAATTGATTTATTGACCACTTGTTTGCAGGTAAATATGCCAAACATTCCCCTTGTTCCTACTTCTGAATCGTGTAGATTTGCTGCTTTTTTGATCATAAATTGAATATAATTTTTTTTAACAAGACATTTTTGGACCAAACAATGAATCGATTAATTAATCCATTAATTGGGACAGTTATCTGATGAATAATTGAAAATAAAAATAATTTTAAGTTGTATTCCTGATTAATATATTACATAAAGTTGTGAAAATGATTCCTGATTTCTTCAAGCATCGCAAATGTAATGTTATTGTGCCTTCACTAGCATTAGTGTGCATACTGGCCACAGTCTCGTCTACATGAAAAGTTCTGTATTTTCAATTAGAAGTCGTTTAATTAGTTAGTTGTTCAGTAAATCAATCAGTCAATCAATAATGACTGCACCACTGTTACAGAAACCACTAAACAAGTATTTACAGTAATCTGTACCTTTCTTTAAAGATTACAAACAAGAACTGAAATATCCTTGTCGTGCTCTGAGCTTTTGGCTGTAAATTACTCTCCTTCTGCAGGCGAGCTTCTGCTATTTTAAGCCAAAAGAACAGTCAGCCTATAAAAGCCACTTCCAAATGACAGATCCTTCACAGTGAAGCCAAAAAGGTTACTACAGGCCACAGAGAGTCTAACACAAACACTGTTTCAACTCAACCATAAGACGCCAGCGTGGAAACTGTGCAGACATTTTCCAAAGACAAAGGCAACTGCTCCTGCCAATCTGTGACACAGAGACGAGCATGTGTGCTTCTTGTTAGCGGGCCCTTTAGACACTGAGTTAATGTCACTAAATGTCCTCTGACTTGTGCCTTTTACTGCCGCAGTGGTAATTGAACACAGAGACAATAAAGTTATATTCTAAGATGAATTACATCTCCATTTGGCAGTACTCTGTCATTAGGCTGAACTGTTGTCACTCTAAGCCATAAGGTTTTGATTTATTAGAGTCCAAACAAGTGCAATAAAAGTTCAGAGTAATAAAAAGTGTTGGACACACTGCGCTGCAGCAGGACAAGGACAATTAACAAGCTTTAAATGTCTCTGAAGATGGAGACGCCATTCAACATTCAAGTGTTTCCTGTTTCACCTACAAGTGTGTTTTTTGAAATTTGTTAAACTATCTCAAAATTACACTTAAAGGACTGCAAATAGTTATGTTAAAAATGTTTTATTTACTTTGGATTAATCAATTTGTTTGGAGAGTTATTTATTAGTTTCTATCTTTTAATTCATAGCAGACTGTATTCTTGAATTGATCATGAATATGACTCTTCAATTAGTCTGGAAATCTTAAAATTGAGTAATCTAACGGTGAAACAAGCTATAATATATTTGATCTCAAAACCAGTGTATTCAAAGACAGACTAGTTACAGAAAAGAGGCACATATCTATTCAAGTACAAAGATGTTTGTAAATAAAGTATATAATATCTGTTATATCCAAACTGTCCAAATAATAAACCGCATTCATAATGACGCTCGTCAGCTCTGGAAAAACTCATTAGTTCTGTTTTATTCCAGTGCTTCATATCAGCGTGTCTGTTACAATGCACATGTCAATCAAAAGAAATGAGCAAATTTTCTACTCTAACATCAAGATGCAAAGCCTCTGGTTTGTGTCTTTGCTTACAATCTGCACTGCCTTGAAAGCGTCTGTTTTCTTCTCTTCTTACAGCTGCTGTAACATGTGTGAGGTCACCATTTAAAGTAAACAGAAACAGAGTGAAGCAGGAAGGGAGCAGCCAACAGTTGGGTGTTTTATTGGTTTGTGCCACACCGCAACTCCTCTTAAAATAAACAAGACAATTTTACGGTGTCCATTCTAACAAGCTTGACTGGGTATTCATTCCGCGTTTCTTGACAAAACATGGCAATAGGTGTGAGTCAACCGAGTCAAACTTTAATTTCAGCTATGAGAAGCTGAAATAGTTTCAAGGCTGCTGCAAAAGTGAAGTGCGGGTGAAACCAAATGTGCCCTGACAGCAGAAAGAGCTCTGCAATGCCTCCGTCTCACAAGCCTGGTTCAGGGTTTTAAATATATTTCCAGATGCAGAGGAGAGTAGCATGAATGCCAGGCTGCAAAATGATAAAGTGAACACTTTAACACATGCAGACAGGAGGGGCAAACACTTTAAGAAGACAAAACCCCTCTGTGATAAAAATCACACCTGATGTTAGAGATTTTGCAAAAGCAGCTCCGTCTCTGTTATCTCATGTGTTGAAGGGATGTACAAGGTGAATAGATGTTGTGAAAGATCCCCAGACAGCGGCTAGTTACCAAAAACAACACAAACACTGCTGCAAGGGGCTATGTCAGCCTTTACAGTCCTAGCGTGACAGGACTCATGCATCTGCTACACTGAGCCAACCACAGAGTGTGAGGCCCCTTTCCAGTTTGTAAATGCAACACAACCAGCACACGGCTTCATGCAGCATTTTTACAGAGCAGAGCTGCAGAAGAAGCATGAACCATCAAAAGCACAATTAGAGATGTGGTCATGGGGATTTCTATGAAATCTTATTAGGAACTAAATACTTGATAGTGAAATTCAATCATTACTGGATTTTATAACACTTTGAAAACCATCTATCCTCAATATGAACTCACCAATTTCTTAACATTATTTAAAGCAATTCCAATCAATTTGAAAATCCTAAATTTAAGTGTTTAAACATACGACAAGGACTTTTTAACTGGTTTTGAAACGGTCTCAGTATAATACTGATGCCTTTATATGACCTACTTGAGCAAACAAAAGCAAGATTCTCTTTTTCTATCTTAGTCGTGAATCACTTGCTCCGATTCCCCACTATATCATAATATTACAAGGGACTGTTTAAAACTAGCTTTCTCTACATAAGTACGTTCACTGAGCACTGATAGATGATTAACAAAGAAAATATTTCAATGTCATAAATTCAGTGGGATTTAGAGTCAATCCCTGCTTAAGTGAGTAAATCTCTCAAATAGGAGTTTAGTTAAAAATTAGAATTATTACATCTCTGGTAATGTAGGCATGGATAAAAGCAACAAGTCTTCCACATATTACTTCATCAAACTTGTTCAATTATTGTAGCACAACTGTCTGTGTCTTTGACTGAATACTTTATATTGCCTTTTATAACGTTATACAGTATAATTTGTCAGGGATATACTATAAAACTTCCATAAGAAGGAGATGTCAGCATATAAACTACACATCTGTTTGAATTGATCGCTGCTAAAATATGCAGTGTGACATTCAAATGTCACATTTTTGAGGCAGTACAATATTAAAGATTAAATTGAAGTCATTATTATTTTACTGAAAGGTACAATGTGACAGAAGGAATGTCCCCAGGGAAATGCATACAATAAATATCTAAAAGGTCAGGAGACAGATTTAAGTCCCCATTATGTGGTTTAGCCTTTGAGGCCTACAAAGCACTTTTCTTTTGGCATAACAGCCATCCACAATATTTGTGTGATTTAAATGAAGCTGTTTGAAACAAGGAGATGGAAGGGGTACCATGGGAAACCTTAAGATTAGGCTTAAAGCTGTGCTAATGTGCCTAATAAACAGAATGTGGTTCTTTGGATTCACAGCTGAACCATGTAAACATAAAACTGTTTATCCTTAATGACTGAGGACAGCAGAGTGCAGGAGCTTAGATCTTAAAGTTTGACAACTCACTTTGTGGAGCAATTTAGATGAGAAGACTAATACCGCTCTAATATCCATCCTTTACATATGTAGCTACAGCCAGCCAGTAAGGTTACTGTGCATAAAGATGGGTAAACAATGGGAAAGCAATTAGCACATTTCCCAAATTGTTAAACAACTCCTTTAACGTGCCTCTTCACCTGTTGATCAAATTCACAGAAGTTAGCCACATTCGCTTACCTTCTTCTCTTTCCAGGTTAAAATGTGGCGTGGGTGGATGCCCCTCATCTTGGCCTGGGTATCCATGGCAACCCCAGCACTCTGCCAAAGTGGAGATTGGGGTTCAGGCTTTGACATGTACTCTGCCATCAACGACACAACACAGGCAATAGGCGATGAGCCTGCGAGAATGAGAGACAACCACGACTGGACGATATCAGCAGCTTTCTCACCATCATCCTCACCTATGCTGCAGTATGAGCCTCAACCTGACAAGTGCTCGGTCTACTTCAGCACTAACACTGCTTCAGCTCGAAGGCTGAAGGCCCAGAAAGAGGAGCTGGCCTTTCTGCAGGCCATCCAGCACGGAAACAAGGCAGTGATCGAGAACTTGGCGCAGTTTGTGGGGGCAGAGCTGGGAGATCAGAGCTACGAGGATGTGATTAAGGAAAATATAATTGGCATCCAAGAGGACCAGAAGAGTTGCCACGAGGTGGTGGAGAAAGCTGAAGAAGATCTAGAGAAGCAGCTGGAGGGGGAGGTGTCAGGCGCCCTTGCTGGGATGCAGAAGTGAGTGTGATAAATTTGTTTTTAATAAGAAAGAATGGGTTTCTGCTGAGCTTCATGATGGCTGAAATGTAAAGAGCAGCTAAGAAAAGATCAGCGCTGGTTGTTTTCTTTAGACATAAACAAATTGAGGGTGGTAACATAACTGCACATATTGTGGTTGAATATTTGTGATAAAATGAAGCAATATTTTGCTCATTTTTTGCTGTCTTTTATCAGAATTGTCTGCTGTTTCATTCTATCTTTCCCAATGGAAGTCAATCAAAAGAAATATGCAAACAAAGCATATTGAAATCCTACAATGTGTCTCTGCTTAGTGTCAAGGTTTCTGTTTAGTTTACACATACAGATATTAAACAAGGACTTGACTATGTCTTACAAGATGCACTTTGTGTCCAAAATGACCCTCTTTGGTGTCTCTGTCATGCTTTAATGTAACTTCTTCAGCACAATGACTCTGTCCTCCGCCTTACACAATTTTTCCATTACATAACCAACTTTAACCACAACCATATGTATTACTCCCCTTATAGTGTATTTAATGTCCCCAGCTCCTGTTTCACTTACTGGGTCTCTCTCAACATCTGCCCCTGTTTTTTCCTCCCCTTCACTCCACCTGGTGACCTGGATGATGCATCTTCTGGAGCAGAATCAGAGAAGAGTCCATGGCCTTTGAAGACATGCTCCACGCTGCAACAGACATCGCCAACAGGCTGGAGATCTCATCGCAGGCCCTGCATGCTTCATTCACCAAGCAGCTGAAAGACATTGCCAAAATTCGTCACTAAGGAGGTGTTAGCTAAAAAAGATTTTGCACACTGCTCACATGATCTGACTATTAAATGATGTTTAGTATCCTGTGTGTAAAAATAAGGGGAAAAAACATCTTGCAGTTCTGTATTTACAAGTAATATAACTGTGTGTTTTACAGCAGTGGGAAGCAGCAACGTGTCAAGGTCAGCCATGACATGATGCTCTCGGCATCTACACAGTTAAAAAAAAAAAAAAAAGGCACGAACAATGACACAGCAAAAAGAAAAAAAAAGACCTGCTGGGTAAAAAAACATGTTTCCCTTTCACTGAAAATATAACGCAATCACCCATAAAATATGATATTCCATCGGAATTTGGTGAGGTCAGATGTGGCAACAGTATGTGGCACAGCTTTAAGCCAAGTTGAGTGTTTATGGATCAAACTAGATTGGCCCACTGAGAGCAAACATAATGGTTCTGTTAGTCTTCTCCAGAGGAAGCTATGCAATGGCCATCTGGTTCCAGGGTGAGGATGGAGGCCAGGAGAGGATGGCTAGTGTGTACCAATGGAAGTTTTCTTTTTGCAACAAAAACGCTGCAACTGGAACAATATTGTTTTCAGGCATTGTTTTTCTCTATTGTTTGGAGGAAACTTTGCAGTAACCTGTGGAAGAGGGACAAGATAAAAGATTAGACGATACCTGTGATTAGGACGAAATTAGTAGGGAACAGCATAAGAAATCTTGATAAAGCTTTTGAAACAGAGAAAGTTTGAATCTGCACAATGTTTAAAGGATTGTGAACAGATTTTTATTTGTTTGAGTGTGGATTTATCTGTTTAAACGTGAGAATCGGGCTTTAGTCCTGTGTCCAGCTCCATTGTGCTACTCTCTTTTTTATCCCTGCCCTCCCTTTATTTAGTTATCTCCACCTCTGACAATAATTATTTTAGAGACCCCCACAAAGCTCAGATTATAACTTGAACCCTACTCATGAGAGAGAATGCTTTCACGATTGCAATCATAAAATGTGTTATAATATGAATGTGTACAGTGTATGATATTAAGTGTTTTGTCCAGTAAAAAGCAGCAAACAACAAATTAACCTGTTTATATTTATACATAGAAAGATACATTATATTTTCTATTTGTTGGATGCTTTCATATCCTCTGCTCATGGGAACTAAAACTTCACTTAGCATATTAATTCACCTAGTCTGCCCTCTAGCTGTTTCCCACAGAAATACCCCTGCATGTGTCTCTTTATTTACACATCCTGTCCCATGTTTTATAAAATAAATAAAAAAGTCAGAATCTTAGGAGTTATTGGTCAATCACTTCCCATACATGCAAGTTAACACTTGTACACTGATTCGTGTGTGTGGGGGCGTGTGTGCGCGAGAGTGAGAGTGTGAGGGAGAGAGAGAGAGAGAGAGAGAGAGAGAGAGAGAGAGAGAGAGAGAGAGAGAGAGAGAGAGAGAGGAGGGACTGTTATAGGTACCAGATGAAAGACACGAGGCGCTCAGATGTGCCCTGTCTCTTCACAGTGGATGATGCTGTTTTGCGGACCTCGTACACCAGAGTGACCCCCAACAATGCTTCCAGTCATGGAAAAGAACCAATTTTAAAAATGAAAATGGATATCAAACTCTCAGATCAGGTTCACCAAGGACGCGTAAATTCTTGGCACCGTGCGTAAAAGGCTGGAATTGCTCGGATAATGAACACACAGCAACAAACAGGACTACTATTGTTTTTTTAATGAATATTTTGAGAGTAGATCTGAATAGGCAGTATTATGAGCAGCTGTGTGATACAGTGTTCCGGTGCCGCTCCCTGATTCAGCACCCTGTGATGGATAGCTCACCGACTTAAGTGCGCGGAGAGGCTTTTGGAGCGCGGAAACTAAAAAGGTACATCACTCCTGTTCTCCTCCAGTCCAAACAGCGCTGATTACTATCGATGCTGAGCTTCGGTAAAGTTATTCAGGCGGGGTATACCGTCACACTCACTCCCCGCCCACTCATATAAACGCAGCTGTAGTAACAGTAGTGGTGGAGAAGTTGTCCTGACATGCCTCCCAGCTGCGAAGATGACAGATTTTGCTCACACATCACGGTTTCAAGATAACGTTTTGACAGTGGACGGAAGCAGCTCCGTGCTCCTCGGTGAAGTTGGACTTCTTGCAACCAGAGTACAAAATGGGACACAACCACCTGTTCTCTGTGAGGACGGCTATTCTCTGCTCGCTGCTCTTGTGTCTGTCAGGTAAGCATTTATGAATATTTAATAATTTCATATAACGTCCTTTAAGTGAATATGTTCAGCAAACTCCAAGTAACGTTACGTAAGTTAACTTAAACATGCTAGCAATATGTCACGTTTACACCGATATTTTAGCACAACAATAAGCTAACTCCATAAGACACGAGTGCTACTAAACATCGTGTCCCCTCTAAAAGCGATAAATGTCGAATAAATAAAAGTTTACATGGTTTAAAAGCAGCTAAATGTTAACTTACCTTTAAATCCAAACCGCTAACGTCCTGGATCTAAACACCTGCGCGCTGTCAGCTAAAACTCCCATAATGCATTTCTTCTCATATTTAGAGAAATCGCGCCAGTTTGCTAAAAGCTACAAAAATCAGTTACCTTACATTGTGTGGGTATGATTTATTTATATCTGTTTTACATCTTAATAATGTGATACAATGTCCAACCATTGATTAATTAATTAAATTAAACTATATAGCTCTTTATCTTTCACTTTCTAAGCAGTCTATGTTCATTTATTTTTGTTAAAAAACTGAAACACAAAGCTAGCGTTAGCAAGATGCTCCATTGAGTTAGCCTCTCCCTCCTCATTAACCAAGCAATTCAGTAATTTCCAAAAGAGGGAGCTGTGCTAGACAGAGTCCTAAAAACAGTGTGAGAAAATATTCTACACAATATGCTACAACAGCTTAAAGTTGTAATGATCAGTCAATCAATCAAGTACTCGATTGACATAACATTAATCGCTAACTATTTTGATAATCGATTTATCATTTCAGGCATTTTTCAAGTAAAATTGCTGGTTTCAGCTTCTTATATGTTTGGATTTTCTACGTTTCTTTGTCATTTATGATAATAAATTTAGGGTCTTTGGGATTTGGTCAAAAGAAGCAGTTTTAAGATGTTTTTTTTGGGTTCTGGGATATTGTGATGAGGCTTTTTCACATTTTTTGACAGTTTGTAGACTGAATGATTTTTTTTAAAAAAAAATCTGCAGATTAATTTATAATGAAAATAATCATTTTGGCAACTCTAATCTTACTTATGTTTTCAGTAGATGTAAATGTAAAGATTTGTGTCTTAGAAACAGGAATGAAGAAGAAACAGATGAATATTTGTGGTCAGAATTTGGAGTAGCTTTCAGCTTTCAGCCCAACAGTCGAACAATTTTTTTATTTTTTTAAGGGTATATAACCATTTTGTGGACATAATTGGAAACACTGTCTACAATAGGCTGATAATAATTCTTTTCATTTGGACTTTAAATCCATCAAGCTTTACAGTGGAACTGGTGGCAGTGCCATTTTGAACTCGATTCAGGAGCTTATATATTGGCATGTATGACATCTCTCCTCCCTCAAACGCAAGCGAGGATTGTATACACACACTAGTGCTCACTAAGAGGTCTAAGATAACGTATGTCTTCTTGTGACGTATGTGAGCGAGGGCTTAAAAACAAACCTGACACTGATATCACTGTGATACGACCCCTCCTTCCATCTCCACATACTACAACAATCAGATGTGCAGGTGCTTGATCATGTGCCAACATACTTCTCATTATGATTCTGACAGTTTAGCTTATTTTTAGTCAACTCAGAGAGTTTTTTGCATGTTGTTTTTCATGGTGAACTTTTTACTCTTAAGTATTTGACAGCCCAATTTCACGAGAGCGCCTCTGGCCTGAGAAGCTGCTGACTCGATCATCCAAACTGGTCAGTGTTTTATACACCTCTCGCCAAGGGGCTTGGCCACGGTCCAAAATCCACGGCCCAGTGTGCTGGATGTTGGAGGTGTCATCTCATTTCAAGTCTCAGCTGGCAGGAGGCTTTGATCTATGGCACCCAGGAGCCTTTTCTTTTTTTTAAGCCCCACATCTGGTCCTTCCCAGATGCACGGACAGATGAACATGCACCGCCCTGACTGTCAAGAGAACAGATAAGAAATCTCTGGTGCCTGCTTGTTTGCCAGAATGAAATTAGTTCATGATGGCAGGAGCGGAGCCCAAGAGAACCATGGGCAAATTAACTCTGAATTCATACTATTTATCATGCCTAGTGCCTCGTTTTTTGTCTTGTCTGAATAGGGGATATTCACAGAGCACATTTGTCAGACAATTGTATTACATAGAGACTTGTTGGGCTTTGTATGTGCACATTTGTCAAGCCCCTCTCTGTTAAAGACCCTCAAGCTTCGTAATTTGCATGTGCAATAAATCATTTGCACAGATTTGCATGTTCACCCTCAGGTTAGCTCCGTGTAACATTCATGCTCCTCACCTGTTTATCCTCCAGTGGACTGTCCTGCAGGTATGGGATGTAAATGCTTGTCAGTGTGGTCATCAGAACCACAACTCACCCATGGATAGGTAATGATGTGGCCTTGGCTAAGCAACCATGCAGGTGCTTCAAGGTCCTGTTTTAGGATCTATGATGTAAGCACACTTCATTGGGTTGCATTATACCATCACACTGTCAGATAGACATCCAGAGGGAGTGGGTGTTAATGGCATGTAAATCTAACCTCAATAGATTTTTTTCCAATATTGATTTTTGAGGTCTGGCTTTGGTTTGATGCTTTGAATGTTCATCCTCATTACCTTCCTTAAGTCATTAAAGGGAAGTAGTCAAGATCCACGCCTTAATACCCGAGAAATTAACTAAAATGTCAAAGTTCCTGGATCCACACCTGGATTTCGTTTTTTAACCCTGGACCAAGTTTCGTGGAAATCTGTTGAGTAGTTTTTGTGTAATCCCGCTGACAGACCAACCAACCAACAAACATAAAGACATGGATGAAAACATAATATCCTTGATAGAGGTAAAAATAAGATTAATGTACGTTCACACATACCTTATCAGTACAGAAGGAGCTAAGAATTGGCCGATATTAGCTTCTTCTTTTTCCCAACTTAGTACAGTACACATGTCATAACTTATTAATAAAAATAAGAGACAAGGGTTCGATTCATGAGCTTTACAAGATTTAGCTATTTCCAACTGTGTCCACTCGTTATGCTAAACTAAGCTCATTGGCTCCAGGTTCCAGCTTCATATTAACCGTAAAGATGTAAGAGTGGTACCAATCTTCTCGTATAATTTTTAGCATTCAAGTAAGTAAGTGTATTTTCTCAAAAGCTGGACTATTTTTTAAGTGTTAACAAAGGCGAGTGAATAATGTGGGTCCATAAATATTATATACACTGAAGCCTGACTGTCAGTTCTGCCAATAGTAGCTTAGGGCTGTTATCATCTACATGATATTAGTCAATAAGAAATAACTGCAGTATAGTAATGTCCGAAGATATGTTTGAGGTAGTTAAGAAACATTGACACCATTATATAAATATTGTGTAGTTTAGAACATAGTTTGCCAACCAAAGGGTACTTTTTTTCTTGTAGTGTATCTTGGTGGCAGTTCATTTGCAAAACAAATTTAATCTAATAATCTGATATTCATCTTTTTTTTTTTTACTCTAAGATATAAATTATATTGTTTTCAAAAATCAAGGGTCTGTCTGGAGATAACATCCACAAATGCAAACAAACACTCTCGTCACCCTCTGCTTCAACTGTCAGTTAATTGTTTTATGCATCAGCTGCAACACGGAGTGACAGACAGCTTGACAATAAACACCCTTCACTAGTGAGAAATTAGCTCACCTCCACTTAACACAAGCAAGTAATGATGTGTGTAATTGACTCTGACTACATTGATGAAGGTGGGAGCGATAATCCCTCAAGGGACGGGGTCCCTGTCTATTTCCATGCTATTCATACTGCAGAGAAATAACACACCGAGTCAGTCGGAGCTTGTACGCAAACCCGTCTAGACTGCATATTCAAAATCAATTTGATTAAGCCACCTCTTGTTTTGAAGCCACACGTACATAACAATAACACTTAAGAGATAAAGGAGCTGTCGAGGGAGGGGAGATTCTTCCTCAGTCTCACCCTGCTCACCTCAAGAGATTTTAGAATGCGACCCACACAGGGACTCGGATCAAAAGATTTGCTAAGATGTGTAAAAGTCAATAAGTCTTTACCAAGAAAAAGTCTTAGATGTTTAGAATAGACTTCAGTGCTGATGTTCACAACACGTAGTCTCACCCCCAAAAGCCAATATAACATGCCAGCCTGATTTACTAGTGTTTGTGAGGAGAGGATTAGGGGAGACATGGATGAGAGAACATGGATATGATCCCAGCATTCCCTGTGCAGCTAACTCCTGTCCGCTTCCACAGTACTCACTTTCTATTCTTCATATATCATACCATTAAATATCAACTGCTGAATCCCAACAAGTCACAAAGTTAAAGTTAAAGCTGTCTTATTTCCCTTGATGTCTTAATGTGAGGACATCAATTACTTTAATTTGAAGCATTATGTTGAAAAACTCCATATTACAGTTCCAAGAGTGTTAATTTTTGAAGAAATATTTTGTAGATCTTTTAAATGCATATTTAAATGAATAAAAGATGAGTGTGAAATTTAATAGAATCTGGAATTTCATTTGTACGGTGTTGAATAAATGTGACCAATTTTTAAATTCTATTACTCTCATATTGTATCTGTCTTCCATAAATGTTTCACACTTAATAAAAGAAGACGTTTTAAATTAAAATGTCTGTATCTACAGCTCTTTGTGACGAGAAGACCCATTCGCACGCTGAGGATGATCTCTTCAAATCGCTGTTTGCCGGTTACAACAAGTGGTCCAGACCCGTGCCGAACATCTCCGATGTGGTCATCGTCAAGTTTGGGCTGTCCATAGCGCAGCTCATCGACGTGGTGAGTCATCACGAGACCAACACGTGATAGATAAAGACAGTAAAGGTCCCACATTGTAGAAAGTGAGATTTACATTTTCTTTTTATAATAAAAGTAGTTCTGTGCTATACAAATACTGTGAATGTATCAACACAGACAATCCATGGTGAAATGCACACAACCCGTATTCAGATCTGTGCCTATAAACAAGGCATTAGAAGGTCTGTGAGGTTGTAAAGTCACAGCTTTACAGTTGCTGTCCTGAGAAACATCGGAAAAAACGTATGAACCTGGAAAAGAGCATTATATTGGACCTTTTAATTGAGGTGATATTTAAGTCCTTTTGATGATGTGGAAGCTTCCTAATAGGATTACGTAATATCTATCTCTCTGTCTTAAAAGCACTTTGTATATTTACTAAGGACAAGGATTTTTATATATGACTTTGGTTACATATGAACAGAATGCTTCAAGTTTCAATGTCATTTTAGGTTGTTTTTTTTTCTTATTTCCTTTAATTTGATGAATACACCACATTCCTCCCAATACAAAACTTAAGGCACTGCAACTTCAGCCCCTCTACCCTTTAGGTTTTACACTACACATGCGGATTTACAGCAGGTATATTCTGCCATTTTTATATATAGTCACAAAAACAAACTTAAGAAAACTAGATTATGCACCCTCTGCCCTGTCACTGGGAAAAAATGTTTCAGAACACGTCTGAAGTAAAGTTGCTGCAAGCTATTTTTGGGTCTGCTCTGACAAACCTCCAAGAACCTCTTTCATATATTCTTCTGGCCTGAACCCAGAGTTGACAGCCTTAACTTAGTCTGTCTCTCTCTCTCTCTCTTTGTGTGTCTGTCTGTCTGCTAGGATGAGAAGAACCAAATGATGACAACCAATGTGTGGCTGAAGCAGGTCAGAAACATTTGTGTCAGCATTGATTTGTTATGATGTGGTACACACTGTTGAGATAAACGTTAATGAAGAATTGAAAAATTAATGAAGATTTGAATTACTTATATGACAAATAATAAATAAAGTATCATAGTCCCGCAAAGACATGTCTGTTGTTTGTATCTCCCAGGAGTGGAATGACTACAAACTCCGCTGGAGGCCGTCTGACTACGACAATGTGACGTCAATAAGAGTGCCGTCAGAGCTCATATGGGTACCAGACATCGTCCTATACAACAAGTAAGATTGATATGAGACTAACACATAGAAACAGCAAACAATTGTTTTCATTATTGTCTATAAGATAACAGAAAATAGTGAACAAATGTAATCTCATTTCTTGAGCTAAATTACTAGGTGTTCAGTTTACTGTCAGAAATGACTGAGAATATGTTCATATAATCACATCTGAGGAGGATGAACAGGATGAGTCTTTTAATGCTTTTTCCCTTTATAAAATAACTTAAATGAAGAATTGATTATTTCAATTGTTGCAGATAAGTTTACCATGCATGAATTAAAGATTAGAGATAAATACACCAATCCATTGAGCTGTACTTAATGCAAGCATGTGCCAAATTAAATCCCACGGGGATCAATAAAGGTACATCTTTTCTTAACAACACTTTCAATCCTTACAGACAAACTTAAGAGAAGAGTTCAACATCTACACTGATCATGCAGTGATAAATTTGTTAAAATTGGTGCCTCTTTGCTGGATGGTATATGGTATGAAGATGGCACCATCTAGTGGACCTTCTACTCTATTCAGCTCTAGAACAAAATATCATTTCACTTGAACAGTTCTTCCTGTTAAACATTTCTATTTCTAACTTTATGTGTATTGAGCATCTCTGTCAGTGTCTGTCGATGCAGTTTATGATAATCCTCACTGCTTCAGTATGAATCCATTGTGAAATAGATTTTAAGAAACCTCTCCTTTCTCCTAAATTAACCTCATGGAGATAAAACTGAGAGGGTCGATGATGGAGTTCTGCTCCATCGAGCCAGAGTAATCACAATTTGTAAGTTAAATTAAAAAAGGTGTGAAACTGATGAAATGATAAGGACTCGTCATTACGTTTTCAGCAGGAGCTATTATCACCATTAAAGCAATGAATGGAGGGGAGATTACTGGAGAGGATAATAACAGGGATATCATAACACTTTTTCAATGCATAGTTTCTAAAGAAAAAAGGTTAATTACAGCAGGATACAATAATATTACATATAAAATTCAGGGGAATTTCTGCATAAACGAAATAGAGGTAGATGGAAAGTTAAATGTAATCAAATTCCTAAAGTCACCTCTTCTGGGCAGATAATTTTTTCGAGTGTGTTTATCACCATGGCTCATATGACATCTTACACTTTTCCAGCGCTGACGGTGAGTTTGCTGTGACCCACATGACGAAAGCTCATCTATTCTACACGGGTAAAGTCCGCTGGGTCCCGCCTGCCATTTACAAGAGCTCCTGCAGCATCGACGTCACTTTCTTCCCCTTTGATCAGCAGAACTGCAAAATGAAGTTTGGCTCCTGGACGTATGACAAGGCCAAGATTGATTTGGAGCGAATTGAAAACACCGTGGACCTGAACAACTACTGGGAGAGCGGCGAGTGGGCCATCATCAACGCTGTGGGGACATACAATACAAAGAAATACGACTGCTGCCATGAGATCTACCCAGACATCACCTACTTCTTCATCATTCGGAGGCTTCCCTTGTTTTACACCATCAATCTCATCATCCCCTGTTTGCTCATCTCTTGCCTCACTGTTCTAGTTTTCTATCTTCCCTCAGACTGTGGTGAGAAGATCACCCTGTGCATCTCTGTGCTGCTGTCCCTCACTGTCTTCCTTCTCCTCATCACGGAGATCATACCGTCCACGTCCCTCGTTATCCCGCTCATCGGCGAGTACCTCCTCTTCACCATGATCTTTGTCACCCTTTCCATCGTCATCACCGTTTTTGTGCTCAACGTGCACCACCGTTCTCCCAGCACGCACAAGATGCCCCGCTGGGTCCACTCCGTGTTCCTGGACCTGATCCCACGCTGGCTGTTCATGCGACGGCCCGCGCCAGATGGCCGGCGTCGAAGGCTGCTGCTCCTCCAGCAGGAAGCAGTGGTGGAGCGGCGGCAGGGCCGGATAGCAGCGTACAAATCTGGCAACTGCCTCAGCACCTCGGCTAACTGGTTAAGAGATGGGACCACGTCAGAAGACCCTGAGAGAAGCAGTTACGAGGATTTAGAGCTGGGAACGCTGACCTCATATTTCTCCTTCCGTCCTCCCTCGCCCAGACCTCCAGGATCAACTCCTCCACCACAGCAGAAAAACCCGCAGAACAGCCTGAACCGACAGGAAGGGGCTGCAAACAGACAGTTAACAGGGGTCAACAGAGTCAATCCAACTCAGAGGCCAGCTAAAGTCGATAATACAGTATCGACAGACTCATCATTCTTGCTTTCACCAAGTGTTATTCGCGCTCTGGAAGGGGTGCACTACATTGCAGACCATCTGAGGGCTGAGGATGCTGACTTCAGCGTGAGTATCGATGAAATACTGCATCTACTGTTATCAGAATGTTGTTTGTGTCAGTGTTGGTTCATGATTTACTGTATCCAACTTTCTCATAGTATTTATGAGCCTGTGTGAATGTGTGGTATAAAAAAACTTTACTTTAGAGCACTTTTATAAGACGTAACAAGCCGAACTTTGTTTCGAATTAGACAAAAACTAGAAATAATCTCTGTCCATGTCTGTTTCTCTTAATGCTCCACAGGTGAAAGAGGATTGGAAGTATGTTGCCATGGTGATTGACCGCATCTTCCTGTGGATGTTCATTATCGTGTGCCTGCTTGGGACCATTGGCCTCTTTCTCCCCCCTTGGCTAGCTGGCATGATCTAGCGCTTAAGTGTGAAAAATCCATACCCATGACTAGTTAGTTAAGTTTTACAGTCAAAATGTAGCTGAACTCCACTGCAAAACAGGGAACGTGTCTCAACCATAATGTTGCCATTTTTTAATTTATTTAAAATGTTTAATTTGAAGGGTTTATCCTCTTAACAGTTATTTCCCAGACTCAGCTTGTCAGGCTCAGCTGTCCGGACTTGGCTCAACCTTTATCCGTTTAAGCTTCACCTTGTCAACTATAGTTTACATGGGCTTTGATGGACCTGAATGCTAACATTAGCTCGTTAACATGCTCAAAATCCTTACCTAACTAACCATTTATTGTAAAAATGCTAATGTTTAGCACGTAAGATTCAGTATGTTAGCATGCTAATGATTAAATTATTGTCTCTTTAGCATCTTGGTTAGCACATCATGCTAGACAAAAAGCGTGGCGCCAGCATCAGTGTTGGGTAAGGTGGCGACAGCAGCAAGGGAACCGGGAACTACTACAGAAGCAGTTTTGAGTTTGCCATGTGTTTATATGTCTGTTGGTCTGTGAACAGATTTTGTCAACACAGTAGCATCACAACCAGTTGGGATCATAAGAGAGGCCAAGTTCAAGGACACATAAACTAGTAATGACTACTGAGTAGTCATTGATGGGAACATCACCATCTTGATGGGCATTGTGGCTGTTGTGATCCCATCACAAGATGATCCCTGAGTACTGTTGTCTTTAAGTAAATGCAATTTAAAATTTAGTAACTTAATCACATTACATTCATGAGTAACTTTGGGATCAGTAATAGCAGCAGTATTACTGGGAGTCAGAGGATGGGATCACATCAGTTTTATGTCTCTGTGCTTTCAGTGGAGAGACTGGTCCACATCATGGACCTATTGGGTCCACATGTTAAATGTTAGCTTACGTTTAAGCTAACATTAGCTGTAGTTAAACTCCAGCAGAAGTAAGCCTTCTGGAAACTCCAAATTTGTCTTTACATGTCGCTAGCTATCCGCTGGCATACATGGGAAACACCTGGGTTTTGTTTAGAGTTGTTAAGCGTGTAAATAACTTTCAAATTGGAGGTGCGGGCTGGTCCACAAAGTCTGGAGTTAAATACAAGCCTGGCTAAATAATGGAAAGAAATGTAACTAAATGCTGCCTGTGTGCGGTTACATTTTCAATTAGCAATAACAAATCAGTTTAATTAGATTTTCCAAATAATTAGCCCAACGGCCAGTCGGCAGCATTTATGTAAAAATACCACCAAATTCATTCTGATGTATCCAGTCATGAAGAGAAGTAGAAATTTAGGTCTGTTGGTGATGTTTGATGGACATTGTAAGGGGATCAGAGTCATTAGGATTCGACTCCACCTAAAATGGGATGACTTTTACCTATTTTAAGTTTCTCAACCTTCTTTGGTTGTGACCAACAGTGGCATGCTGCACTAAGATTCTATATTACACTGGACTTGGGGAAAGTCACTTTCTTTTGTTTTCTTGACAGTTTTTTCGTTCTGGCCACGCTGCCATGATAACTTATTTTTGAATGATCATACTATGTAATAAATACCCTTATGAAAACCTTTAAAAAACTGTGTATATGGCTTTTATTGAGTGACGTGAGGGTGGACAAAGGTTGTTTCACTCCTGGAGTTGTCCATCCTAAACAACAGTTTCACGAGTCCAGAATACACATGAGACTGTACAAGTTCACACATCCTTTTGTCGTACAGTTTATCAGATTAAAGAGACATTACATCTTGACATTAGTTATTAAAAAAACTGGTCCAAATGCATATACAAAGATCATTATCCATACTTTCACATCAACAGCATGTACTGGCTTTAAATGTGGTCACAAATTTCACTGTAAGTAAATGCAGAGCATCTAGATTTAAATGCTCAACAACAGATGTGCTTCAAAGAACAGGCATTAATGTATGTTGCACATGTCATGATATTTATTTATAGCCATTGATTTACATGCTACTATTTCATAATAATGGTTACAAACAAAATACAGAAACCTCTGACTGTTAAGAGTTGATCTTGCCACAAATCTGACAAACCACTGTCCTTGTCATTGTGGTCTTTATCTCATAATATTAACTGAGATATGAACTCTACATATAAAAACAAGACTTGAAAAGTTTAATGGACCTTTTGGTTTTGTCATTTTTTTCAGTCAGGAGACATTTGACAGGGTTAAAAGAGTAAACATTTACTTGTGTTTCGATTGTTTTTCATTTTCTCCGCAGTAAAGCCTATTGTACTAATCACAAGACACATTTTGTATTTACAAAGATTCTGGGCACATGATGACGCAAATGAGAACACGCGTCAATGTCTGAAATGACGGCATCTTCAAAATGATGCCAAAGGACCATCATCAGTCTCAGTATACACACTACGTACGTAAGCACTTTTTCCCGAGTTGTACACATACAGTGATTTCTTTTGTAGCATATTTAAACTTGGCAACACACATTTGACTCCAGACTCTTCCGAAACCACAGCTGTGTGCAAATGTTATTCCTGACTGAGAGACGTGGAGACATTTGCAGTCCACTAGGGGGCCACTGGCTTGGCTAAATTGGCCCTGACTCTGGCTTGGTCGACAGCGTCCAACATGTTCTTGCTGTCCATGGCCAGAGTGTGTGCTGCGGCCAGCAGCTGTTTCTTACACTCGTCCTTCAAAGAGGTGATGGCGTTCTGCTGGGCCAGCCGCATCTTGCTGATCAGCTCCGCCATGTCGTTGTTCAGCAGCTTCTGGGTGCCCTCGATCTGCGGGGGAAGGACACATTTTCATGGAAGACATTCTGACATGTCACAGGAGGAAAAGCACAAGTGTAAATAATGAAATGAAGGATGACTGAATTCTATTCAGCTGCTTTAGTTTCAGTTTCAGGGTCTTGGTATTGTTTATGCCAACTCACCCCACACTATAATGACTTACTGGGACACTTGAATACAACCAGAATGTGATTTGTAAAAAAGGACAAATTAGAAGTGTCTACAGTGAAAAAAGGGCCTATAAATACACCTGTAAAATAGTATGTAATCTAAATTCATAGACATGGACACTGTCTTTGTGAAGCTTGTACACATTTTGGTTGAAAATTGCTTCAACCAGATGATTATTTTCCATCATCTATTGTTTTCAATATAAAAAAACGCTTTCCAGTAGTTCAAAGTGACATCTTCAAGCTGCTTTGTTTGTCCAACAAACTGTCCAAAACCCACAGTTTTCATTTAATATCATAAATGACGAGGGAAAAGCAGCCAATCCCTACATTTAACAAAACAATTCACTGATTAAGGCAGTGAATTCTCTTTTGATTGACTAATCGATTAATTTACTGATTGTTGCAGCTCTGCTATGAGATGTTCATGTTATTTTGTCCATACAAGACATGTTTGGTCCTTTCTGTACATTTCGTTGACCCTGTGTGTGCAAATCCTGCCTCCATGCTAACAATATCTACAGTGAGCAGTAGTTAGTGATTACTATGCTGCCCCCTGTTTGTTGGAAGATTTGGTTAAAGAGGTCTATTTCTTACATAGCGCACCTTTAAAGTAAGTAAGAAATGCATCAAACTAAACATTTCTCTGTAGCCTGTTCCATGAATTAATAGAAACTGCTTTAATATGTAAGCTTCCGATTCTAGCTGTCCTCAACCACAACAGTAAGCATGAAATTATCACTTCCTCTTTGCTTTCTTTGTGTTTGAGGAGAAGTTCTGTCACTTTTTGTTTCAAGGACAAGTATCAGCAACAGCATGGGGGGGAGGGGTAAATCGATAGAGACAGTGAGTAAGAAGATGAGAAAACACAGCAAACAAGCTGCAGACAATATACTGTACCTCCGTCCTGACAGACTCGTGTAAAGTGGGCAGTATGTCATCCACACTGCGGATCAGGTCTCGTAAAGCCATCCCAACAGACTGTGGGCACAGATCAATGGGGAGGATTCATCAGCTGCGTGACTCAAAGGGTTCGGCTTAACTTACAATTCATAAACATTCAGTTTGACGTGAAAAACAGATTTGTCTCGGCGTACCTGGACAAGGGTGATGTACTGTTCCGGCCGCAGCTCCGTGACGTCATTCTTGAGCTGGACAACGACTTTCACCAGGCCCATGACGGAATGGTACACTTTGTCGTCGGAGCGGTCCAGCTCAGCGGTGGGCGCAGGCTGAAGAAGAGAGAACAATGTCTTTTTTAATAATGGAAATCCTCATTACTTTACACAAAGGATCACTGGACGCTATTCTAACGGCACGGAGGCATCAGTGCCCTTTCAACTACAGGGTAATTTAACTTCTTCGAGGTGACAGACTTCATTATAACTTCTTCTTTTTTTTCATCTAAAAATCAAAGCTAATATAATTAAATGGTCTGAAAAGACATTACAATAAAAAAAAACTGAACAGATATAATTACGTGCGCTGTGAGCCGCGGGGGCTTCTCTGGAACTGCTGAGAGAGAGAGAGAAAAGACCGACAGGAGCGTTGAGAGAGAGGAATAATCATGCTCTGAATTCAAAACGCGAATCTGTGGATTTTCTTCAAGCACTTACCATGTTCGCTGTCAGCTTCAGGGGACTGAAAAGAAAAGGAGATAAATCTTGTGAGGACCAGAGAATACAAACAGGCTGTGTGTACTGTCGCTGTCAAGATATTTAACAGCTCACAAACACTGTAGACAATAATGCGGAGAGGTAATCCAAACAAATCTTTTCAGACTGAAGAGAAGTGCAAAGTTCAAAATAAAACCTCCCCTCGTTTTCATTCACACTGCTGAATTTCCCCAATCATTCATTTCTTGTGGTTAAAACTTCCAAACAAGGAGCGTCGACCAATGTGCCTCTTGCACTTGATTGGCGGTGACCCCATATTTCCCATCATGCCCGTGACATCCCCGAAGAACAACATGTGAAGCTTGTGCGTTTCGCTGACAGATATACGACCTCAGTTAGGATTGTATTGGCTCGCTGCAAATACATAAAAGTGCTTCAGCTGATATATTTGTGATCAGTGGAGGAGGATGGAAAACACGAGCTCTAGAGAGGGCCTTTCGCATTTTAAGTGGACACTGAAGGGGAGGGTGAGGCGAGGGGTGTTCAGTTGGTTGCCATCTGCAGCTTCTGATTAAACATAAAGGAATATATGCTGTCGAACACACAGTTTTACCTTTAAAAGTGATCAGAAACTGTCTTAATTGCACTTTCCCTGATTTCTAATTTTATCCATAAGGCATACTGCTGCTAAAGGTTTTACAAAGCAGAAAAATAACTTTTAAGCACTAGTAATATCACACAAACATCATGCTGACTACATTCAGTCAATGTGTCACCAAAGGAAACAAACTGGGCCCAGATAACTTCAAAAGCCGTTTGCTCGGCATGTTTTAGAGCCGAATCTTCCTTTAATCTGACTCTGAAATCACAGTTTCTGTGTGTGGACACCTACCGCTGGGCTGGCATGGTCCTCCGGTCCCATGGGGTCCTGCAAAAGAACAGGTAAGTTCATTTTATAGATTATGGACGTGGACCCCCTCTTTGGAACTGTTATGAGTGGAACATTCAATTTAAGACTAGCGGGGCGCCGGGAGCGAACGAGCGGGTCGATACTGTCAAACGAGGCCTCGTTCAGCGTGGCCTCCAGGGCCACATCGAATTCAGAGGGACACAGAGACACAGAGAGGGTTTTGAAAAAGGTTAATGACGCTCTGCTTCCCACCAGCAGTCTCTCCTCCTTCGCCAGCCACTTTTTGTCCTCCATCATCTGCTCCTTCTGCTGGCGGAGGGTGTCCTGCATGTGCTGCCGCTCCCTCTGCCACAGGCGCTGGGCGTCCTCCTTGCTGTTGGCTTCCACTCGGACAAACTCGCCCTCCTGGAGTCACAGAAGTATCCCAGGAGGAGGTCGGGTTAACAGGGCAGAAAGTCTTCTCAACATCGAACACGTGGCTTCTTCAAGTGTAAGAACATTCAGCAGAAATACACACGGCCGAGTCTTTCTTACCCCCATGCTTCGGCGTCGAGGGGACCTGACCGGCAGCGTGAGCGTGTTCATGGAGTCGACAGGGGACTGATATTCACACGGGCTGGCCAGGTCAGGCGAGCTGGCACACAACGCCTCGTTCAACTGCACATGAACACACACACACATAAAACGTATGACAAAATATCCAAACTAAAGCCTGTAGTCTAGGATGAAACATCTTCAGAGGTTACCCGGCTTCGCTACTGTACCTGAATGTGCAGCCCGATGCTGAGCGTGTTCCCAAACCGACCGGGTTTCATCCTCGAGGGCTGCAGTGAATATTGAAGAGATGCATCAAAACACACACACACACATCCGAATAATGTACCGTTTCGGCTGATGGGATTCCCACCTTGGGCGGAGGCTCGTTAAAGTTGATCTTGGGGTCAAAGAATTTGGTGGAGCGCGCTCTGTCCCTCTCTCGCTCCACTTCCTGCTCCTTCTCCATCTTGTGGACATCGCTGGGAGATAAGACAACAAGTTACACCATGTCTCCGTAAAAGAGATATACAAATTTTAAATGGACGGTCTGACTTCACCGCACCATTGGTCTTTAATAACTTGTTCCCCAATCTTATTTTTTTACAGTTTAAAAGCTAACCTAAATCCTACATTGAACTTTAGAAGATAGTTGTACTAACACATGATGTTAAGACCATTTCAGAGTCCTTGCAAAGACGGCAATGAAACAGCATAACCAGCAGTGAGAGGCCTTTAACATTGACTCATAAGAACAACATATTAGATCTTGACTCACTGAATCTCCAAGTAAGGTATCTCTGACATCTGTCATCTTTTCTGTTGTTACGACAATGTATTTAGCTTTTTATTTGGTCCTCTGTCCAATGGGACATTACTGTAAACCAGGGTTTCTCAATCCCAGTCCTCGAGGACCACTGCCCTGCATGTTTTAGATGTGTCCCTTCACCACCACACCTGATTCAAATGAGTGGCTCGTTATCAGGCCACTGCAGAGCTTGATGACGAGCTCATCATTTGAATCAGGTGTGGTGGAGGAGGGACACGTCTAAAACATGCAGGGCAGTGGTCCTCGAGGACTGGGATTGAGAAACCCTGCTGTAAACCGATCATTCTACCTGACATTGTCCGCCATACTGCTGGAGGTACGAACCATCACATAAGAAGGTGCCTTTTCAATGTGCAAAGACGATACGGAGTTGATACTCATTTATTTTCCGCGGTACATATGTCGATATGTCCTTGGATCACATTCTTGTGCTCCAGCCAAGTGCTCTAGCGATTTATAAACAACAGCTGAATCCTGTCAGACTGAAGGATTGTCTGGACAGAGCGCTTAATTGCCGCAGGGCTCTTCTCTCAGGCACTTTTTCATCGCTCAGGAATTCAAAAAGTACACATTCTGAGAGCCCGTCTTCATTATTCATTTGATGACGGTTCTTGCAGGTCCCTGCAACACGGCACTGCGCCGTAGTTATGCACCGACACCGACGCAAAGGAAACGTCTCAGACTGATCCTGAGCAACAGTGGTCCTCCCGACAACATCATTTTGTGAGAGTAAAGCTCCCTTTACCTGATCTTGACCACCAGCTCGGTGAAGTTGGGTCTCTCTCTGGGGTCGTAGGACCAGCAGCGGGTCATGAGCGAGTAGAGGGCGGGAGGGCAGTTGTCCGGTTTGGGCAGCCTGATTCCCTGCTCCAGTTGGTTGATCACGTCTCGGTTCTCGAGCCAGTAAAACGGCTGCTGCCCGCAACTCATTATCTCCCACATGCACACAGCTGTCGAAGAATCACAGACGAAGGAGAAGCATTGAGGATGAGTACGAGTCTGTGCGCCTACTGTGCTTTGGAAACTAGCACGTGGTGTGAGTTGTAACTGAAGGTTAACAATCCACCTTCTGTCGCCATGTGTTAGTGAGTGTGCTTCTGTGTCACGTGCTTCTTAATTAACATCTCCGTTAACTAAACCCTCTCTGCGCTGAGGAGTCGTGTCGTATGTCGGAGTATCAGAAGCTCACCAAACATCCAGACATCGCTGGCTGAGGTGAAGCGCCGGAAGTTGATGGATTCTGGTGCCATCCACTTGATCGGCAACCGAGTAACAGACGCTGCGAAGAAACGGGAGACATTTCAGTCTTGACGACATGAACAGGCCACTGACGTATTCCACGTTCCCCTTGTCTATCTACTTTGGCAAGGACATGTGTGAAATATGAATCCAGTATTTCTACGTCTCCTACCTTTGTAGTATTCTTCATCCTCGATGTATCTCGACAGGCCGAAGTCTCCGAGCTTCACGCAGTCTGGACTGGCGACCAACACGTTCCGGACCGCGATGTCTCTGCGACAAAACACGAATGAGACAGCACAGTTTACGCTCAGCTGGCAACACGCAGGAGTCTCAATGTTGACCTCGCTGATTGACCCGAATTGGCCTCTCGAATTTTACTGCGGCGCTGCCATGGCTGCAGAGGAATATAAATCAAAAAGAGTGTTTGCATTTTCCACACAGGCAGGAACTCATTTCCTCCGCTGTGTTCTTTCTTCACGGGAGATTGAATCCACGAGCAGCTGCTTTGCTGCCTGAAACCTGCTGATAACATTCTGCAGGAACGTTCGACTCACATCAACTTTTCTGTAATTTGTGTGTCTTGGTATAAATATTTATAAGAAAAATAAAAAAAAATAAAAAAATTGACCCAACTTTACATTCAGATGCTGTGTCAGCCTTTTGTTTAGGGATGGACTGTATTGGATTTTTTTGCAGCTACTCACAGAAAAATAATGGTTCTTAAATGGTTCTTCAAAAGGCTCTCTGGTTCTTTAAAGAACCATCACCAATTGAAGAACCTTTTTATATACGGGATGGTTCTTCGCATAATTTATGTGGTAAGTACTAAAGGTTCTTCATTTTTATTGGAGTTACTTGCTGGCATGTAATAGCATAAAATTGGGGCTGCAACTAACTATTTTCATTAATCGATTAATCTGCAGATGATTTTCTCAATTAAGACCCATTTATGGTGCCTCAAAGAACCATTGATGGTTCTTTAAAGAACCGTTTGCAGGAATGGTTCTTCAAAGAACCTCTTGCTAAAAGGTTCTTTGAAGAACTAAAAATGGTTCTTCTATGGCATCACTCCGAAGAACCATTTTTTGGTTCCAGTTAGCACCTTTATTTTTCTGTGTGTATGCAGATATTTTCTGAACTCATTTCTGGCTGGTTGCCTGTGGCGCTATATACATATTTGTTGGTGGTGCAAACATACAGCGCTTTTTCAAAACACACATTCACAGGAAAAACGTCAGCTATGCATAATTAAAGCTCATCTTATCGGTTTCATTTCATTCATTTGCTTTAAGGAAGCTCTATCTGCTGACGATATGTCAGCAGATAGAGCTTCCCCAGCCTTTTTCTTTTCTTGTGACTAACCACTGCACACCAAATCACAAGAAATTAAGAAGAACATTACAGGATGTGCGTCTTTCGTCAGGACCCAATTTATCTAAGAGCTACTCCTCCAGATTCAGCACACACAGACTGTACAAACACTATCACTTCGTACACAAAATCAGCTTAGGTTAGCTGGTCACGGTGACTCAGTAGTACCGTCAAAGTGACAAAAGACACTCTCAGAACACAAGGCTTCTGTTTTCTGTGCAATGTTTTAGGGAACTGTTTTAGATAAACTGGAATCAGTTTCAGCTTGTTTCTTAGAAGACAATGAACTCACATCCTGCTTACGCTCAAATATCAAGACAAGCCTTCAGTTTGACTTATGTTACATATATACATACATTCGTGCTGTGACATGTTAAATACAGCTACATGACTATTGTTTTATCACTTTTTGAAGACATTTTAAAGGGCAACTCCACCAATTTTACACATTAAAGTGTGTTTACAGGTCGGCTCACCTGTGCACCATGTTGACCCCTCCGAGGTAGACGAGAGCTTTGCAGATCTGCAGGCTGAACAGCACCAGAGTTATGTTCGTCAGCTTGCTCCGGTTCTGCGTCAGGTAGTTCCCCAGCTGCAAAAACATCAAGTGAGACAGGAGTTCACTTAAAGAGTCTCCGTCACGCTCCGGCGCACGAGGCTGGCTGAGACATGACTACACGGCGCGATCGATGGCATCAAGATCGGCACTGACCTCTCCGTACTGATAAAGCTCCATGACGATCCACACGGGATCCTCCTCGATGATTCCAATCAGTTTGACGATGTGCTGGTGATCGAGGTTCTTCATGATCACTGGCAAAACGCACAAAGTTCACAATGTTACCATCACAGTTATTTATATGACGGTTATTTCATCATTACCTTCATATCTTTCTGATTACCTGCTTCGCTCATGAACTTCTCCATCACATCAGGTGAGCAGTCTTTGCAGGTCTTCACCGCCACATTCACTCTGTTGCCATTCTGTCCAGTCAACAGTCAAAAAAGACATTTTAACAGAAAGTAGTGCAAGCGAGCAAACTGAGCATAGCATCATTGATAAATCAATGGACGGAAAAATAAATGTGCAACTATTTTGACCACTGATTGATCTTCACCATTCAAGCAAAGGCACCAAACATTTTTGGGTTACAGCTTCTCGGTTTGGAGGATTTGCTGCTTTTCTTTGTCTTATGTGACCGTAAACTGTAACTTTTTAGGGTTTCAGGGCCACGGCATGTCTCAAGAGACACCACTAACCGCAGCTGCTGTTAGCTAGTTAGCTCAGTTAGCAGTGCGGCTACCCTGGGAGCTCGGAGCACCAGGTCAGTGTTGGTCCTGTTTAGACCGCTAGCACAGGACCTTCAGCAGAGGCTAGCCGGTTAGCATGCTAACGTTAGCAGATATCTCTTCAACTCAATACTGTTGTTATGTTATTCTGAAATTTAGTGATTTATAAAAATGTTTTAACTAATATCTTACACTGAATTTTGTTGCTATTATTTAGATATTTTTTGTTGCAAGGACCGCATGACGATTAGCGACCACCTTCTGGAGTTGAATGCCAATCCTTATAAAGAAATCCGTGACCACTGGTAGCATTTAGACTTGATCAATCTTTATTTCTCCAAGTATCCCATCATTATAACCTAAAGACAATTTTATAAATAATATATATATATATATGACAATTCATTTGACTAGGAAGAAACACTTACATCTTTTTTGTAAATTCCTTCGTAGACTTCCCCGAAAAAGCCCGCACCGAGGATTTGTCCCAGTTCAATGTCACTTCGGTCGATCCCGTACTTAACAACTAAAGAATGACAATTAAATTAAATTCAGGAGTGAGTTCCCTCAGTCGTTTTGCTTGCGTAAGACGTGAACGCAAACTTTCAACAAACCTGATCTCGGCCTTTCATCCAGAATCTCACAGTAGATATCCGACCCTGAAAATACAAGAGAGAGATTTTGTTTTCTTAGTCGTAACCTCATAGCTTCTATTAATGAAATAAGAACATGATATGTGTTGCTTTACACGTGGAGGTTGTGTAAAAGTAAGAACACTGTCCGCTCACCCATGCTGTGTCTGATCGTGCTGTCTCTGCTGCTCCAGGGAAAAGACAGAACGGGAGAAAAGCCCTCAGCATAAATCCTCAAATTATGGCTCCTCAGAGCACCGACAGGATGATTCAGTAAAGCGGCCTTCCTCATCAATAACTCTAACTTCTCATTTCATATTACAACCACAGAGGGGATGAGTACAGTGTGGACTCAGCACCTGCGCCGACGCCCACAGAGGTCACAAATCACTCAGAGCTGCACAACGGCCAAAATCCACTCACCTTGTGGGGATGTCAGGGAGGGCGGTCCGTGCGTTGGCATCTAGAGACATATGATATAAATAAGTATTTATAATTCAAATTTTGTTAAAACAGCTTCACACAGATTTTAATGCATCCAAGTAAATACTCATGCTGTTTATTGTAAGCTTTAACCACAGCCATATTGAGATAACAAAAGGGGAAGCCGCTGCGTCGTACAAACCTTTATTTGGTCTGTAGATTACAGTATCGTCTGTGTCGTTCTCCAGCCGACAGTACCCATCAATCAGGTCTATCATGTTCTCCGCCATGGGGACCGTCGCCACATTGATCGACAGGCGCTATCAGAAAGGGAACGACAATGTGAGCACTAACCTCCTGTGCAAACGCTCGCTGTAGTAAACGCACTTAGTACTTTATTCTAATCCCGTGCGATTGTTCAACAGTGTTGTTGTGGTGGCGCTTACTTGTCTGGCCCCCTCTACGTCCATGTTAAGGAGAGCCTTGCCGTCGCTCTGAGACATAACTTGTATTCTCTTGATCTGTTTGAAGTCGGCTAGAAAAACAGGCTGAGGCACAAGACAGAGGAGTGCAAAAAGTTCGATTACGTTTGACAAGTTGTGTCAGGTGTGCTGTATAATGGTTCAGCATTCACTCAAAGCAAGAGAGTGGGAGCAGATTCTTTGCAAGATACGTCTGGAACTGAAAACTAAATGAATGAAATCAAACTTAAGATAACTTTAAAACTTAAGACAAACTTTAAGATATTAGTTCAATTAGTTCTGTTTTTTGGGAGAAATTACTGGAAAATGTGCTCATTCGCTTTCTTGCCCGAGTTAGGTAAGAATATTAAATCACTCTCTTGTCTGTACGATAACTGTGAAGCAGTCGGTTAGCTTAGCTTAGCATAAAAACTGTAAAAGTAAAAATATCTGCCTAACAGCACCTGTAAAGCTCACTAAGTTGTACATTCTTTGTAGTTTGTTTCACCTGTACAAAAACTACAATTAGTCTACAATTTAAAAATGATGGTTGTATGTGGGGTCACTCACCGCTGAATTCTTCTGTGTGCGTTGGCGAATTCCCCTCCCGCCGATGACCAGCTCCACTGACAGACTCCAACCTTGCTGTTGACACGTGAGGACGGTTAAATGTTTTGTAAAAATCCGTGCGAGCAGGGGCGGAACAAGGCCCGGATCATCGCGCTGATACTCACCACGAGCTCACAGGGGAAAACCTCCTCGTCGTAACTGTGGAAATCTCTGAGGGTCTCAAAAAACCTGACCATGCAGTCGTCCTCCTTGAGCGTCGCGTACTGCTGAAACGTTTGCTGGATCAACTTCCGTAGCTGCCGTGACTGAAACACAATCAAATATTTTTAGTAGTAAATAGAGGTGTGGTTCTTTAGGCATTAAGAACTGGGGTGATAGCTTACCTTCATGCTGTTAATCAGCTGTTGAGGAAAGAAAAGGTCCAGGCCCACTTCTTTTCTTCAGTTATGAAGAAAGATTCACAGGAAAAAATATTAAAACCATGCCAGATTAAAACATCACCTCCTCCAAGTCAATTTACAAGATTAATGAAAAATAGAAACTTACTCTAGCAGCTCAAAGTTGGACTTCTTCTCTAGACCTTTTGCATTCATGTCTTTATAGAACCTCCTGTTAAAGAGAGATAAAAAAAAAAAATGTATCAAAACCATTCCAATAAATCAAATGAGATTACAAGTTTGACCACCACGAGCGACTGAACGGGAGGAACGCGGCGACTCACCTGATCTCCAAACAGCCGAGCTGCAGCGCCATCCCATCACTGACCTTACTGGCGTGATACTGCATGTAATCACTGCGCACCTGAAGTCGGAAAAGGCCAATATAAACTACATTAACACTGGACTAAATACATTTGTATAAGTATTATTTTGCCTTTCTGCAGAATCAAATGGTCTCCAGCAAATATGCTGCAGCCCCGCACAGTAATGATTTACAATATCATTGGTAGATTTGAAACAAAAAGCAGTAAAGGAAAAGGTCATTAAAACACTGGATAAGAATCAAGTATTAATCTCTCATGTTGGATTTCAAACAATATTTCTTATTGCTGAGTATCCATCTGCAAAAATATGAAAACAAGAGGTAAATTCTATGGAAGCCAAAAAGTTACCTGTTGGTAAAAATACACTAACGTAGATCTGTCGTCTTTGAATTTTTCCAGGAAGTTGACGGGAACGTATCGGATACGAAGGTCGTACCTGCAGACACACCAAGCCAGTTTATCAAAGGTCAGACTTTAAAGGAGACCTGTTATGTGTTTTCATTTTTTCCCTCTTTCCTTCAGTGTGTTATGTATGTTCTTGTATGTGCAAAAGATCTTGAAAGGTAAAGAGGTCAAAGTCTGCACCAACAGAAGCTCCTCTCTCCCACAGAAAACACTGTTCCTTAAACGCCTCGTCAGTTCTCTCCACTTTAATTGACTTTGTGACGTCACACTACATCACCACGTCACATATTTGCATAATTAATGCCCAGTGGCTAGTCTGGCACGCAAGAATTGATGCTGTAACCGGTATTGTTAGCGGTGCCAGCTCAGGTGTGTGTGAGCTGACCAATCAGAGGAGACTGGGTATTGGTAGGGGGGGCCTTAAAGAGACAGGACCTAAAACAGAGTACAATGCTTCTGCACTGGACAGTCTGAGAAAACTGATGTGGTTTTTGAGCATTAAAGCATGAAAACTTATTCTTGTTGCAATTATTGAAGCTTATGAGCACAATTTGTCTCCTTTGACACACTTCATCCCAACAGATCACATCCAAACACTCGCTCTACAAGATAAAACCAGACACAAACGTCTGAAAACGATCTCTTACCTCCACTCAGCTTCCACATGATGGCTCTCGTAGCGTTGCTCGACCTCTCCGACTGTCAGATCTGGATGCAGCCAGTGAAGTTCTTCTGATTTCAGGTGCTTCAGCTGGAGACCGTAGCATCCTGCGTGTTGGATGTTTGGCCCCAGTCGACCGCTGACCAGAATCGAACGAATAATGGCCTGAAGGTGACAGGAGAGTGAACAAACTTTTAGCCCAACATTTGTCGCACTTTGTGGATACACTAGCTTCTTCTTTAGCACTGGAGATAACACGTCAAACTTGTATTTTTGGCTGTTGCTACACACTCAGGCAGGGAATAAGATATTTGTGCATTGCTCAAGAATTCATCATCTTTCCTTCATGTTAAGGATGCCAAATTAAACACATTTCTGGCTCGAATACAGAACACCACCTTCTAATCCGTAGTCTCTTTATCACAGTCTTCTGACACATCACCACCCTCCCCCTAAGATGACTCTCACCCTAATTTGCCAGGAGCTGTCACATTTCACCAGCTTGAAGTTCTTGCCCAGGTTGTTGTTGGTGCAGAAGCACACTTTGAGGATCTTGACGGACCCTTCGTCCCCAGTGAAGATCAACTCGGGGGACTCCACGCTACTTTCTCTTGGGCTGGGCACCTTCCAGCCCAAGGTGTCTCCGGACATCACCTCGTACATCGTCACGGTTGTGTCGGCACCATCATATCCAAATCATCCTTCAGACAGACAGACAGAGGGGAAGAAAGACTTTAATTAAGGTTTTAAATGAGTAGCGAGGCCTCAGCGGTTCACGTCTTGATCCTTAAAGAAGGAAAACTGGAAAAAAAGAAAGAGGACAGTCTGTTTTATATAAAGAAGTTCAGGTTTCAAGGATTGTAGCCCGTGAGAGGAGAAAAAACTACTACTGCATATGTTGAATGAAAGTCTGTGACAGCGTTTTCAACACAACAGCACACACTGTTCTGTGATTTGCCTCGTCGTAGTACTAAAGTCATGCTGAGCTTCACATTGATGCTCTGATCTCGTGCCACGCGGCGTCTGACTCACACCATTTGACTCGCAGATCCGTCGATTACATTCCTTCCTAACCGTGATTTTCAAGTGAGGGCCTGTGTGATTCATGAAGCAGAAAACTGTGACAGTGTGCGGACTTGTATCGTCTATGTCGAGAGAGCTCTCGCGTGGAAGGACATTCGGGGCTCGTCCCAGAGTGCGCACGCAACTTAAGATTCCTCACATACCCGCTAAAAAAGGCAAAACGTGGTAGAGGAAGCTTCCTGTCCACAGCCTGACAGGGATGAGAAAACGTCTTAGACCCAAACAAACAACACCTAAATATATTTGTAACCGAACGACTAGTGAATGGCTGGGAGATGACTAACCGACCCGCGCAGTAGCTTCTCCGCTCTGAGCCGTTATGCAACTTGTGTTGATTCATCCTCGAGACAACAATCTGAGGTGAGAAAAGTCCAAAAGTAGCGCGGGAGCAGCTTTCCTGTTCTTCCAAAAGCAAAGAATTCACATTTTGGGAAAACACTCCGACCCCTTTCACATAGCCGCTGCCAAAAAGTTAGATAAAGAGACTGATAGCGTATCTGTCCTTTTGGTATTAAACACACAACAGGGAACTTTTGACTGGTTATGAAACAAGTCTTAATCTCACACTGATGCCTCTTAATGACTTACATAAGCAAACCAGACCAGCAGCGAGAGTAGACGGGGGCTATTTGTATATAGTGACTCTTAATGCCACCCACCGGGTTGGATTCTGAAACTGACTGACTGACTGACTGACTGACTGACTGACTGAGGGCTGAGGGAAGAAACTGATCTGAAGTCTGAGGGTACAGCAGCAAAACAACTGGCTTATATAGCCTACCTCGCTGTTAGCTGATCATTATGATGACATAACATTAACATGGAACGTTAATAGCTTTGATCAAAATCACCATTAGATGCCGATCAATCACACAGACTTTTTAAAACACCTCGGAATCAACACAAGTAAGTTAAGTAACAAAGAAATGTCTTCGGGAGCGCTTTTTGTTCTGTGTTCGTTTTATTTTCTTAGTGTGTCTTCGGACCATAGAGAGTTTCACAGCCTGTTCATTTATCACGTCTGTCTCGGAGAAAGCTGTTCAGAGAAATAAAGCCTGCCTTAACCGCTGCCTATCTGCATCTGAGTCCTCCTTTCTGCCACAGTCTGACAAAAAGTAAGACTGCCAGTTTGTGGTTTGTGGTGGCCGCGTATCTGATCATTTTCACATCAGATCGACTTTGCTGAAGTTGCCATGAGGTCACTTTCACACTCCTGGTTTTGAGATACAGCGTCTTCCTGTCTAGCGACACTGATGCTGCTAAATGTTTCACACCTCTTCTGCAACGACTTGCTCGTTCACTGTACAGCAACTATTTATCTATTCACTCATTCAACGCATTATAACTGTTTATTATACATCTGTTGAATGGGTATTTATTTAATTATTCAGTCAGTCATTGCACTTTAACTGTTATTTATTTGTTCACTGCACAACAACTATTTATTTATGTCTGTCCTCTGTCTAGAAGCTACTTCTCTATGGATATATTCTTATTTTCATTATCAATTTATAGTTTTTTTGTATTCTTTTTGTACAATGACAACAAAAGTGTCCATTCTATTCTAGTTAGCTCTTACCTTTAAAGGTGCGAGAGGGTGAATTTGTTACCTCAGCACAGAGCCAGGCTTGCTGCTTTTCTCCACTTTCTGGTCCATGTGCTAAGCTAAGCTAACCGCCTCCTGGCTCCAGCTTTAAATCTAACACACGAACACGTGAGAAGAGTGAGTGGCATCGTTTTTTTCTCATCTAACCCTCAGGAAGCAAGCATTTCCCAGAATGGCAAACAATTCCTTTAACAATATAAATACCTCTCAAGAAAAAACCATCCCAGCAGCAGTGGATCCTGCTCCGACCACTTCGCCTTAAACAAACACAGTGATGGTTACCGGAGATCGTAAAACAGAAAAGAAAAACTTCAGCAGCAGCAGCTGCAACCACGGCCACGAAACGCTCAACAGGAAACACTCAAGTGAAATCTTATCGATGGATTGAAAAAAACAGAACTTGCACACACTTTGAATGAACTTTTCAGGTTAGATCTGACGTTGAGAGGGCCAGCGGCCCCGCTGATGCGTCAAATAAAAAGATCAGCAAAAGAAATCTCACCTCAAGAACCCTGACATAAGTCGATCTCACCCCCTCACATTAATATTCCGGCCTGACAGTCAAACATCTGAGGCCGTGTTGACTCAGTAAACAGAGCAGGAGCGGGCCGAGTACTTCCAAAACAACCTTGACAACACACCTCGCTCCGAGTTAGAGATTCTGCCGGTTACCCACCTCGCAACAGCGTCCGTCAGAGAAGTGCCCTTTGGCTGTCACACCGTGTTCTCCTCACAAACGAAGCACCACGCTGCGAGTCTGCTGCGAGGGAGCCGAGCTGTGTTGGTTTTCTCTCAGGGCTTTTTTTTCTGCCGCCGCTGGACGTGGGGTTGTGTTTTGTTAGCCCGAGGCCATGAATTCCCCAGCAGGGCCGTGTGGGTGTGTTTGTGTGTGTACGCTCGCCTGTGTGTGTGTGTGTCTAGTGAGAGAGAGAGAGAGAGAGAGAGAAAGGGAAAGAGAGAGAAGATGAGTGCGCAGCAGGGCCGGCATGTTGCACCATCACCTGGGTGTGGGAGGCCTGACGACGGGGGGGGGGGGAGTGAGGAGGTGAAGTTTAAGAGTGCTTCTAAGATAAGAAGACATCCATTGGACTACAGCGTGTGTGGAGGTGTGGATACACACAAAAAAACATTCTGTGGCTCATGTGGAGGAAGTGATGAGTAAACCCAGTGACATATATATGTGGCGGATTGCGACATGTGCTCAGATCACATTCTTGAAACCAAAATATTTGCATGCACCCCGTCTCCAAGAAGAATGACGGAACACAGAGAAAGACGAGGGCTTATAAATCTATCTATCTGTGACACAGATAGATAGGTGAGGGGTTTAAGCTGATATTGTGTCAGCTTGTGTCAGAAAAAGCCCCGCGGTGAACCTCTGAGCATGTTTTCTCTGCCACTGTCGGATGACCTCCATGCTCTCTCAGGTAACAAGAGCGTGCGAGACTTGATTTCAGGCTTTGACGCTTAAACACTAAAACACAGAACAATGGGGCTCAGACGCAGGAGGACAGAGCCTGGTTAAAAGTATGGCTGCGTAGCAAATCTCAATACACTTTTTTACAAGCAGGAAAAGCAGGTGATTACAATAATTGTTCCATTAAGTGTCTCCGTAACACCGAACAATGTCATCATTTTCCTGAAAATGTTGTTTGTGCTTAACCTGATCGACAACGTAACAAAAGCAAATGAGGTAAGAACTTAATCAATACCGTAACAAAAAAAATAACATTTTATCTGATAATGTAATAGTTCAAGAGTGACGATGTATTAATTTGGATGGATAATGTAATAATGTAAACAAAAAGACTTTCCGGGAAATGTTAGGTATGCGAGTTGGCCTACGTGATTGGAACGACTGGGAATGTCATGAATTCCCAATCATGTAATGAGGAATAACACTACCTGTATAGAAAACAAAGTTCTTACAATGTCAATCAGGATATTTCATCACATTATTGGTCACATAAACTGGCAATAAACAATTTTTCGCTCTTACTTATTCTTTAAAACGAGAGCGAACAGACGGGGGTTTACTTGATGGAGAGCGCACCGGTGTTGTGTCAAAGTCCGCTCCCTTGTCAAAATGCGTTTCCTCTTATGACTTTGAACGTGAGACGGATCAAAAGCAGCGTTATTTCTACTACATCAGCAAGTAACAAAACCTGCTCCCTTCTTAATACAGCAGGATGTTTAACTACGCCGTCTCACAGCACTGAGATCAGAATCTCTGTGGTTTGTAGGTGAACTTGGGATTGTCAGGGTTGTTTTTAGGCTTCGGGTAGCCAGGCTGCTAGCCTGCTAGCTAACACTACGTGTCCCAGAGAAACACTAAGACATATGGAAAGTTGTGCAAATTCACTTCACTTCACAAATTCAAACCACTTTTTTTTGTCATTTTACAGCGGCAGGAAATTACCACATTATCCGGTGCTACGGTTCTCATGAAGTGGGCGAGCGTGCACATTACCAAACCCAGGAACTGGCTCTGGAATACAGCCATCAATGATTTTTATTAATCACACCTCTGCTTTTCCTGCATTGACATGTCTACTGGGAAACAATTCATTACCACCAAAACGTGTCATAATGTGTCAGCAGGCTAATATCCACACCTGTCGTTACCTAAAATTAGCGTCAAACTAGAGCGTAAAAGGTCTGTCGGTTAGCCAAATGACATTAAGTTTATCGGTGACAACTCAGTAAATCAATCAATCAATCAATCAATCAATCAATCAATCAATCAATCATCTTAAGTCATTCTCCTCGCAAAAGTGCCAAACATTTCCTTCTTCTTTCTTCTTTACCGCAACTTATTTACTGTCTTTCTTTGTCAAACGTGATCGTGATCTCACACGCGATTTGAAGATCTCACCTTGGAATCGTGAATGGACGCAATGTAGAGCAAACAATTACCGAAAATTGATCAAACTTTTATAAAAAAAAAAACAATCATAGCTTCAGCCCAACGCTGAATGCCTGGTCAGATAGATTCCTTCACACAGCATTTAACAATCAAGATGTCTTGTTTCTTTGTGAAAAGAAACATGCTTATATTCCTTAAAGAAAGTTACCCAAAAGAGGCATTGTTTTTGGTTGTTCAAATGACGTTGGGTTTAATGTGGTTATTCATTTCACATCATTAAGTTAAAATCCACTTTACTGAACTCATACTGAATTATTTCATACCGATTACTTTGTCAGCAGGGCCCCACAAAACTAAACAAAAACTGAGCAGACAGCCGTGAAGTCCGAAGGGTCTCAAACAATCGCCCTGGTTTTTATTTTGAGGTGAACAAAAGCGATACTTTCTGAGCTCGCTGTGTTGTTGTCTCTCTCTCACGCGGTCATGCTGGCACTTGAGTTGTTATGGTAACTGATTTTTATCACAAACCGAGAAACCCAGGCGGAGCGAGCGAACTCCTCCGGCGCTCAGTCACAACAAACGCCCTGGCGGGACGATAAATAGGAGCATTCAGCAACCCAAAACATTCGTCTGGCCTAGGAGCTACTTCTGCCATTCTCCCATTTCTGAGCCGAGAAACGTCCATTAACTACTGGAGAAGAGATGTCTGGAGGTGAATGACAGGGGCCGACCCAGGCTGACAAATGAGAATAAAATTCCACAGAGAGAAGAAACATACTTCAACAAGGCTGCATTTCAGAGAGAGAGAGGAGACTAGCTAGAAAAGAAAAAAGGCTCGAGCCGTTTTGCAATACAGTTAAGTCTTAGAGAGAGAAATCTCACCGCACGCAGCTGGGGAAGTGCCTGAAAAAATGTGAACCGCACTACAAGCTCTCGGTTAGAGGCTGTTTTTTTCTCTGTTTGGTCATCGTGTGGGCTGAGCTCTTTGCAGGAAGCTGACTTTTTTTCTTTTTGTAATATTATCTGGCGCTTCCTGCACAGTTTGACATGAATGATGACACTTTGATTAATGTGCAGACGAACTGTGTATCCAAAATGCAATGTAGGCCCCAAAACTACATGGTTATCCATCTGCTCGCTGCCAGGCTGTCTTGATACTACGGCTAATTATAAATCAGTCCATTCAGAAAGTTCCTACTAGAGCTAGACTGATAGGTCTGCCAGGTTAATATATAAAGATGGGACGATTAGTTGATCAATTAGTGATCAATACTTGATGACTGATACTTTGACATGTGGAGAAGAGGAGGTCAGGATCGAACCTTCAACCCTGCGATCAGTGGACGACCTGCTCGCTAAATTACAAATCCTTACTGCGGTGAAGGCGGAGGGGTTGATGATTGATTAAGGTCAGGGTAATTTTTCACGGTAAGCCAATCAGAGGCAGAGGTGGGTCACGTCTACGCCACTGTGGGAATCACATATTTGCCGCCCGCTCAATAATCAACTGATCGTTTAAATGTTAAAGCAAAAGTGTCAAACGTATATTTAGGTTTTGGATCAACGGTCATCCAAAACAACAATCACAAAATGTTTCTGGGATTGGTATAATATGCATTTTTTTCACTATTTTCTGGCATTTTAAAGGGGCTTTATGTAACAGTTTATAGCAACTTACATGTATCAATCACTTTTTTTACGGGGCCAAGCATAAGCGGATTGTAGCGTAACGTGAATAATTGCCTCTCTCCGTTGCCTTTGCAAGTCTACGGACGATCATTCAACTGCGTTCAACTGTGAAATGTCCCACTCGTTAACTGTAAGAAGATTTATCGTTATCGGACGTTTCAGTACTACAAATATCTGTCCGCCCTCATCAGAAAAACAACCATTTAGTTCGACTTTTAAAGCAGCTTATTACGACCCATGTTGATTTGTCTCGTTCGGCGGCGACCTCTAGTGGCTGTAGCAATTATTACAGCAGTAAAGAAGGAGGTCGGGCGAAGCAGTTAAAGAGCATTAAAGTCAGCATAGAGAGGAAGTCGGGGACGGACGGCTGAGTCAAACGAGCGCAGGCATTTCACCCAGGAGGCCGCTGTTCATGTCCAGTGTTACGTCGCGTACATAACTGTAGTAACAGCGGTACGTTTGTAACTGAGGTTTCATAACTAACACAGTTATCTTAACCCAATCCACGCTGTTTTCCTAAACCTAACCAGGTACTTTTCTCCCCTAAACCTGACCAAAGTGCGAGCCCACGATGAAAAAAGTCCGATACACCTGTCGCTGGTTCGTGGCCGTTTTGCGAGTGACTGACCATCAGCCTGCTCAGCCGTTGAGGTATGAGGAACTGCTGCCATCTGCCTAAAAAACAAAATCCAGTCTCAATCAGGCTATAGTTTACAACCTCCGGCTGTCAAAGCAGACTGCACAGTGGCGCAATGGAAGACACACTGTCTTTGCGAGAATCTGTCATGACACGCAGCGCTGCCTGTGTTATAACCCATTCCACCAAGAGGTGTCAACACATGCTGATTGCGGGCAACAAACTCACAGGGAGAACTCACATCGTGCTTTCTACCAGACCGTGTTTTTCTCAACAAAGGTAATCTGACAACAATTATCTTCTGGAGATAAATGACCACGGCTTGTATAACCAGTGTGTCATCTGGACATCTGGGCATAGTTTGAAACCTCACTGGATAAAACAGCTAGGTCTTATCAAAAGCCGTGAGGCGTGAAAGCGCAGGAGTCGACAGAGGAGCCTCTTTTCCTGGTATCCAACAGAGGAGAGGCCTGCGGTGTGAGCAGGGCTGTGCTGAGAGGGGGGTCTGCAGTATCGCAACGTCATGACCCCGGGCGCTGGAATGCGGCTCGCTTGCTGCTCCACCTGCACAGACATGCTGCGATAATGAACAAACTCCTCTCCCTCTCTCTCTCTTTGAGAAGGGGAAATGGATGTTTGCGCTTCACATTGATCGCCTTGACAAAAAAAAACACATTTTAAAGCAGGGTATTACATTCTGCAAGGCAAATACATCTAATTCTTTTTAAAAAAGGAAGGAACACATGTTTTGAAGAGCAGGTTGAACACAGAACGTGCACCTTGGACGTGTGAATGCAGCTCTGCTCAGTTTATAACCTCTAAAAAATGTGGGCCCCTGTGAGCGGGAATGGTTTCACCCAGCTCCACCTGAGCAGAGTTCAGGTGGGAATCCCTCTGTGGAAATAAAAACACACACACACATCTGTCTATCTTGTGATCATCTTACCTGATTCTGATTGAATTCCTTTCCCCCCGAGAACACAAAGCTTGACACAAAGCGTTATTCCTCGCGGAGAGCTCAGGGGCCTGACAGCTCGCGTCGGTCTCTCTGCCTCGCGCAGCTGGCCACTCCCTCACCTGTGCAGCGGTGCAGTCAGGTGAGCCCACTTCCTCATGTCAGGAGTCTCCAGGGGGGGAAAAAAAAAGACATGGCGGACCGCCCTCTGCAGAGTTAAAGTTAAAGTCACAACACGATAGAACAACACATGCATGTCAGTGTGTGTGTGTGTGTGTGTGTGTGTGTGTGTGTGTGTGTCCTCTCTCGTCACACGCAGGGATGGTTATGAAATGATATGGCAAAAGCTTTTCAAGTTGCAAAACGCCCCCCCCCCCCCAAAGAAAATCTTGTGTAACTTAAACTCTTCAGCAGAAATACAACTTTACCACACTGAGAGGTTGTTTTAGTTCACTGCCTGACACTTTAGCTTTTGCTTTGCTCTTCGATCTGTAGCTTTATTTCCCCTCTGTTTTCAGTTATTAAGCGCTGTTATTGCCGTTATAATGGTGTAATAACACCGCCCGGACGGCAGATGGCGCTGCAAGCTCAACAATAATAATTATAATAATGAAGTTGTATGAACTTTCAAGGCCTGACGTGTGTTTTTAACTGCAGGTTGTTATGTAGGACTATAATTGAAAGAATGGATGAAAAAATTCAATATGATTTAATATTCTGAGCACAGTATTCACAGCAAGAGGAGGCCTACAGTGGACAACAATTGAGTGATACATTGCAGACATTAAGACAAATGAATATTAAAGAAAGAAAGACAGGAAAGTAGGCTACAAACAAACAAACAAACAAAATATTCTGTAAACTATATGAACTTATATTAGGGACAGTCTTTGACATACAAGTCGGTGTACAGTTGAGACAACAAAAGTGGTCCTGAACTCATGTGAAGTTTGTTTTTTTGTTTGAGAATCTGCCGGTGTGATTACCCTAGTGTGACACTGAGTAAGACATAACCATCTTTAAAATCATCCCTCCCTGCATCACGAAGCAGCGAATGTCTGTTTTAAATCAATAGATAAACTTCCTCATCACCTTTTCGTCTGTCCGAAATAATTTGATGCAAATGTGGTCCTCGAACGCATCATATGTTTTACAAATCACAAACCAAACTCCCAAGTCCATCTTTTCTTATTAACAAACATTACTGACGCACACAGATTTTGTTTTGGAGTATCACAAAACTAATGTGGTTGTTATCTCTCGTGTCATATTAATAGTTGAATACTTAAATTCATCATCATCAGAGGCTGTGTTTAAAAATACGGTTTCCTTTTCTGTACGTTTTTAGCGCCGTTGCTACACAACCACCAGCTGTGACGCATGTGAAATCTCTCTGACAACATCAAAAACATATTATATTAAAAGTAAAATCTCATCCAACTGAAAGTAGAGAAATATTACTTGCAAAAGTATCACTTTGTCTACGTGTTATTGTGTGTTTCCTGTGTGCACAAGCCGTTTGAAGAAAATTCCCCTTAATGAAGTTGTCTGAATCTGATAAGATACAGCGGCGGACTCAGGATGTTTAAGGGGCAGGGTTGAAAAAAAGATGGCACAGCTGTATGCGGTGGGGCGTGCAAAATATAATTCATGTAATGTTTATTCTGATCTGCAAACTGTTACTCGTAGCTGAAAAACAACGTACGTTCAACTAAAATGGCTTTAGACTGTATACCTCCACTAAGGCCCCACAGTCCCCATGTGTTTTCTCTCATAGATACCAGCCACCTAAATACACCAGTTTTTTTTTTTTTCATCAAAATCTATGTATTCTTGCCTGAGAGATGAAGGAAAATATCAAAAAAACACCTCATAATGCAACATTAAAGAAAGTGAGAAAAATATTCCTGGATCCGTCCTTTTTATCTGGAACCACACCAAAAATGAATCAGGTCTATTCTGAGCTGAGACCAATCCTCCGTCCAAGTTTTGTGGAAATCTGTTCAGTAGTTTTTGTGTAATCCTGCCTACAAACCAACAAAACCAACATTCACGGGTGAAAACATGAAAACCTCCATTGCAGAGGTCATAAACATGCAGCTTCAATGTCCTGGGCAGCGTTATCTTTTAAACGGGGGTCATCTCCATTGACATATCCTTCTATACTCTGTATTGAAAAATGCATTGATTTTTAGACTTGTCGCGGTGGCATCTTTTATTCACCCTGTCCTCCCTTGTCCTTCCTCTCCCTGCAGTGTGCAGCGCCGCTCTCTCTGCCGGAGGGTTTGGAATAGCTGCGTGGAGCAGTGACAGCTGTACGGGAGTTCAAGTCTGGGTCAGAACGAGAAAACCAAACCCCACCCAGCATCCAGCAGAGCACGGCGGTGTCAAGGGCAAGAATCCGCACAACAGGTGCCCGTCGAGCTCAGATGTGAACGCATTCAGACGGTAGCAGGCACGGGGCTCTGCAGTGGTGAGCCTCAGCAGCAACAATGGCTTCACTGTTCACTGGGCTCTATGTGATCATTAACGCTGACTTTTTAAGACCCCTCCTGCACTGAAACCATCACCTCCTCCTCCTCCTCCTCCTCTGCCTCCATTCGCAGCCTCGCTGTGTGCCAGTGTTTGGAAACACGAGCTCCGGGCAACACAGGTGGCTCCGTGGCATGCTCATGCAGAAATGTCTCCTCGGGGAGTCGGAGGTGATGAGGGAAAAGTATCAGATACGTTGTGGCAGCAGAGGAAGCTAATAATATGATTCGCTGTTATTGTTGTGACTGGGGGTTATAACACAACGATGATAACACCACGACTGCTGTGTTTTGTTGATGTTTGCAGTCATCAGTGTAATCCTTCATAGTTGGAGTGACGAGTTAAGACGAAGTTACTTGACCTGCCAGCCAGAGATCCTTGAAGATCTTCCTGAACAGCAATACATCGCTGAGGTCAGAGGGCGAGCGAGATTTTACGGCGGTGGTGCTCTCGGCCTTCTCGGTCATTACAGTACGCACTGAGGAATTTATCGCTTCGACTGACTGCAGTTACCATCAACATTTGTCCCCTTCAAGTGGTTCAAATTCAAGTCAAAATGTTTTAAACGGTATAATATTTATGAGTAAAAATCATATGAGTAAAAGTACTGAATTACAGCCTGACAGCAGGGTAAGAAGTAGTCTGATGCTTTTCTTAAGTAAGAATGTAACAAAAATATTCTATTACAAGTCAAAATCCAGCATTTAAGACTTACTCAAGTATAGAAAAGTAAAGAAATATTATCATCAAAATGCACCGATAGGGGGATATACTGGCAGAACTGGAATGTGACAATCATAATTATGTTTTTATTTCTGTATAATTACCTGAAACTAAGAATTGTTACTTTTTCTTTAACTTAAAATGAGTCTCTTAGCAGGTCCTCTTCTACAGAGTCCGCCATGTTGCACCGCCATGTTTCTACAGGAGCCCGGAATGGACAAAAACTTGCTCTAGAGATCTATAGAGATCCGCAACCAAACAGCTGCCACCAAAACTTATCTGACAGATCAGGCAATATTCTGTGTTTTTGCTACAGTCAGTAAATCCCTTTGAGAAGTCCAGACACGTCCATGTGTTCCCGTGTCTCTCAGTGCTGTGAGGGGTCTGCTACTGTCATTTCCTCAAACAGCTAAGTAGTGTAATTTTTTATCAAATGTTACCTAAACCTGAGTAAATATAACATTTGTTGGGGATTATTTCCAGGTGCTGACTTTGTGCTCAAGCTTGTTTTTGCTGCTACAACATTGAGAGCGTACGTGTTATTGAAAATGTAAAATATACTACAGTCCCCATTCATGTGTTGTGAACAGTCTACAGCTCAGGGGAGTATGAAATATCATACATTCATATATGGAAGATACTTGTTGGCATGATTACTCATTGTTGGTTTTGCTCTTTTTATTGAATTAGCTTATTATTGGAAAAATAAAGAATGAGTGTAACACACTTATATTATCGGATTGAATTATTTGGATTCAATAGTATGAAAGCAGCATTTTAATTTTATTGCTGGCTGAAGTGAAACTCAATATTGTACATGCACAAACCACATAATGTCGGGTTTCGTAGGAAAAAGCTTAATTTGTAAAGTAAGCAGTAACTCCAGCTGTCAGATAAATCCAAAGTAATATAAAGTGTGACATTCCCGCTGAAGCTCAAGGACCAGAAAGTAGTTTTAAGGTCCAATTCTTGAGTAAAGTCGCACGCTTCTCATGTGTGTGTTTGCCCCGGCTGTGTCCTGAGGTACTTCTCCTCTGTCGCCCGCCTCGTTGCTGTCGGTCCGCCAGCAGTTCCGTCTCCGTCCACCAGGGGATTCACAACACAAACTATCTGACGCTGCACAAAATATGGAGTGTCATGTTCAAAACCCCCTAATGAGTGTTTATATTCCACCGGTGCGACACTTTTTAACCCAGAACACCTGAGGCCGCTTGACTACCCGCAAGAGCAAGCGTTGTTATTGAAGCCTGCTGCCAGGGACGTCACTCTGTTTGACTGAGGCCTATTTTTAGAGGCCGCTCTTTTGATGAGGGATGAGGTGTTATACAAGCTCTGATGACTCCCACTCCCTCCCACCCTAATGGCCACGGTCCCCACCCTGAGAGCTCGCTATGCTTTGATCTAACAGGTCCCCTCCTCTTGCTAACTCATTATAGAACATCTTCGCCCCCGCCTCTTGTCTTGTTTTATAATGTCTGGAATATTTATCTTTCCCCTGATGGTCATGAAGTCCGCATTCTTGCAGCGGTGACCTCTGAGGTCAGAGTGCTGTTGACATCACCTCTGTGAGTAATGGCTAGCAACCACTCGTCTCTCTATTTGCTCACCTTTTGACTCGGAGGAGCGGACACCTGCGAGACAAAGGGACGGGACAGCAGAGCGCAGGATGGAGGAACGAGGGTGGGGGGGGAGTTATTTGGTTTGGGTAGCAGGTGTGTGGGGTCTCCAGTGTTATTTGTGTGTGTGTGTGTGTGTGTGTGTGTCCTGTAAAGGGGGCCGGCCGCTGAATCCCATCCAAGCTCAGCGGGAGTCCGCAATGCTCACCGAGGTGTGAAGTGGCCCGGGCCAGGAGTGGATTATAAACCCTGCCCGCATTACAATAGAGGTGAGAAGCAGCAGGGGGCCCCCCCGCGGTAAAGGCTCAGCACACAAGACAAAATGCATAAGAACATCCCGTGCGTCCCCTTAAAGAGCTCCTTTGTATAGAGGCCTGCTGTTTGAAATGATACACAATCGAGCCTCCGGGTGGAAAAGAGTAAAGGTCACAGTGGTGGTTAAATGGGTCCTCAGCATGTCATTAAAGACAGGTTAGGCTGGAAAACAACACAGGTTAGATAACATGACAAAGGTCTGTTTGAGATTCCACACAGACTTTCAGATGTCGTGGAAATGACAGTGTTTTCAGCTTCATTTGACCGAGTCCGTTAGAAGCTCCGTTGAATAGGCAACAGCGCTAATTTAAAGTGTCTCAGAACAGAACAAAACCTCATGGTGATTTAGATTTTGTACTAATACCTCATCAATCATGCAAATATTGCCTTTTGAATTTCTTTCCCAAACTACACGGCGCACCTTCGAGATAAACTTTATTGATCAAACGCAGAGGAATCAAGAAGACACGTAGGCGTTTTTTAGTTTAAACTCATGTTCTTTTCAACTTCTTTTATGTTTCGCACTTGGGTTTGCATTTGATGTGAGACTCAAGCCACATAAATGAAGTGCAGTTGATTGACGTGCGAGATTGAAAGCAGCGAACACAGATACACAGTCTAGATCAAGGACGCCCTAAGCTGACAAAAAAACGACCACGGACCCCAATTTGATACGAATTTTGCTCTTAGATTTCTCTTTTACACAGAGTCTGAGAAACCCATGAGCAGATAGTCAAACACCCTGTCATCGTGTTACTTATGGATGGAATTATAGTTGAAAAAATACATAATTCTCCCCTTGGAGCCCAGTTTGAGAACCACTGCTATCGACTTACTTTACACAAGTAAAAAACACTTCTTACACCGAAGTATACTGAGACAGAAAGTTGTCAATAAGCTCATGTAGTAATCAGAATCAAAATGACTCATGTACCCACTACCATCATAAGAGACTGGTCTGATCCGGCCTGATCAGAACGACTTTATCAATCCGATCAGGAGGGCCGGTGTAAATCTTTGATCATCTGTACAATGGGAAAATATGTGAACCTAATAACTATCTGCATGTGTAGTAACTAATGTAAACACTTAAACTGATTATTTCTTTCTGGTTTAATAATAAATATATTCTTTCTGTGCAAGTTCCCCTGGTGTGGGGCTAAAATTAGGTGACGTAGCTTTTGAGACTGACAGCTCTGTGGCCAGTACAGTTTTTTTGATTGTGAATATTTAAAGATTGGTGAAAGCCTCCATTTTCAAAAGGTTTGAAACAACAAGTTGTTCAAGCAAATGTTTAAAAAGATGAACTGAGGTTGGAGAAAAAAAACCTGTCCTCTCTTATATTCCCAGCAGAGTAGATGTGACGCGAACATGGTGTGGAGCCAGGTGGAAGACTAAACGCACATCTTATCACTTTATTTAGCATCCATGTGAGGAAAAGGTGCAGAGAAAACGTGTCTATGTAACCACAGCTCGTCACCTGATCCATAATTCATATAGAAACATTGATTTTAGCAGCTTTAAGTCCGAGACTGTACACTAACCTTTGCTTTAAAACATGGCACGGCTCCACTGACATGTCGGAACGGGGCGTTGATTTTGTTGACCCATGGGATTTTTGTGGCGTGACCTAAATGAGGTTTGAACTCCAGCTCACACACCTGAAAATGCTCGAATACATGGTTATTTTTGGTACAGCATGCTTTCAGATCTTTATTTTACTTTCCAGGGACACCACAGGGCCGGCGGTTTCCCCTCATATTTGTTGTGGAGTGATTCACGTTCACGGACTGTAACAGAAATAACCATGAACGGTATGAAGGTTTTTAAAAATGACCCAAGAACCTGATTAATTCCCGTCACACACGATGATGTGTGGCGATGAGATGACACGTTTACCTTCCACCACCCCGCCCCTCCTGAACACGATCTAAACGTGGCACTTGCGGGTTGTCACTCAGGGTGAGGTACATTCGGGGAGTGTTGGGACACGTACAAAGGGCGGCGATGGCATGGCTGGCATGCTTCGGCGGATTTCACGAGCGTCAGCTGCGGAGGGGCACCAGATAGTGTGATAACATGACAGAGGTCAATCTTCAGAGTGCTCTGCTGAGGCGCATGAAGGCAGGAGCGGCGGCCTGATGGGTGGGGGGTTGGATTCGCTGGGTTGTTTATGTGCACCGATGCGGATTGTAAATAAGGTTTGTGGGACATAATAACAGGGCAATTGTATTATAAAGGCCTAATAACATACCGTAGAGGACATTTGAGAAGAAAAGCACACTTAGAGAGGTTTATCACGACTTTATTAGATAGTAAGCCGCGGCGAGGTGACAGGGAGTGAGGGAGGAGAGAAAGGAGGGGTGACACGCATCAAAGGTCTCTGGACAAACATGAGCAGGGACTTACAGTCAGTGGTTCCTCCCTGTACTGAGGGAGTATGGGCTGGTCGCATGGAACAAAGCATGCAAAAGAGTCAAAAGTGACATTAAAGGATCAGTTCACAAAAATAAAAGACAACAGGAACAGAAAATTGACTGTTTTCTCAGGACTGTTATGGATTACCCGTGTCAAAAGAGACGGCGTATCTGGAATGAGATGAAAGAGGCAGCTATCTGTATGGATCAATTCATTCACACACAGCAGAAATAGTCAGCAAACATTTTCTGTGAGAGCAGCAAACCTCTGTGAATTGGAAACTGCCATGCACGCAGTATTTTAGCACACAGTCTGTATGACTGTGCTGTCGGGGGTCACTCAATCAAAACAATTGCAACAAAAGACGTGGTACGATGACGTTGTGAAGCGGCGCGGGGTTGTCAGACGGCCACCATTAACGATGTAAAGCTATCGGGCAGAAATGTTCACAGACAAGGTTACGTTTTAAAGTCTTGTTCATGTTATGTTTAGTCACGATTGCCGACTTCCTTTCTCATTTTCTGACGAATCATCTGAGTTATAGCGACAGGCGGCCCAGTGACCGCCAGCCTTGAACAAAATGATGTGTTTCTCTGAGGTTGAACATTGTTGGAAACATTTGGGATTGCTAAAATGTTACATGCCGAATCTTTACATTGTCTACTGAGATGCACTCATGAGCGATCTTCTTTTTTTTTATAGACTTTCTTTACATTGTTTATAATGTTTCATATTTGTTTGATTGGTTAAGGTTGTTTAACGAAGCGTTAGTCTTGATTTTCCTGCTGTTTGCACCGAGACCATGCATGATGCGCACGGTCCCTGTCGGGTTTCAAGTAGCCACAGGTGCAAATTAGCCGCTAAGCTAACCCCGGCACGTTCAAATTGACACCTGCCCACATGTGTCGTCCTGTAATCAGATAAAGAAACATTAAAGTAGTGTTGTATGTTTTCACAAACTGGATGAACTGTCTCTTTAACATTTTCAATTACTTCATAGTGTGACTTCACCTATCATTTACATGCTTTGCATTCCGCGTGATGTTTGCAAATTCTTTGCAAAGCGGCACGACTTGAATCGCATTCTTGTTTGCAGCAAACACGAATTACGATCCCCATCGACGCTGAGCGAGGCGAGCGGCGCTCGAGTGTCATTGAAGCGGTTCTGCGCTCCTTGTCGGTTTAAAGGCATGAAAGAGGGAGAGCGCAGACAAACATCCACTCATGCCTCCCTCGGAAAAAAAAAAGATGCTCTCATGCGCACGCTCGCTCGCTCTCTCTCACACTCGCACGCCCGCCCCGTGTGCACACAAACAAACATCCTCCCTCCGCCACATACGAGAAACGGAGGGGGGAGGGGCAAAGAGAGGATGATGTCACCTCTGTAGACAGCTAAGCCGAGGCTTGAGATAATGGTGACATTTCAGGGAAGGTGATGTCATTCTTCCACTGCTACCTCCCCCTCCTCCCTTTCTTTCCCCCTCCTGTCCTCCCTCCCCTCCCTTCCCCTCCCTTCCCCTCCTCATCATCAGCGCAGGTGGCCGGCCAGTCTCTTTGAATCCCGGCGCAGAAGAATTAGCTTCTGAATAGGCAGGCGATGTGAACCCAGCCCCCCCGCGCCGCGCTCGTAGCCGCGATGTGCGAGACTCTTAATGTGTGTGGGTGTCACGTGTTTGAATGTGGGTGTTATGTGTTTTTTGGACGTGGGTGTGTGTGTGTGTGTGTGTGTGTGTGTGCTTGGCCGTGCTTTCTCTTTTGTGCTTTTTAACTGGATTTTTTTTTTTTTTCTCAAGGATGTCTGCTTGCTGTTAAAGCATTTGTTTACATCACTTTAGTCTGAGCATGTGCGTGTGCGTGGCCTTCGCGTGCGTGCATGCATGTGTGTGTGGATGGGACTTCTGCCCTCTCGTTCCCAGTTGCCCACTGAGACCAATCAGGCGGAGCTCTGCCAGGCTGCAGGGCTGGTTGGCACCGAGTCCCTCGCTGAGCTCCTCACCCTGAGGATCTGCTCATTTAATGTTTCCCTGACTTCACACAAATCCCGCGTCTCTCCAGACTTGTATTATATTATGTGTTACAGCCACTGGTTAAGGCTTAAAAGCTTCTATCCGCCCCAAAGCCTTACGCTGAGCGTACCGTGGGGTCGATTGTGAGAAGAAGACACGTGTGCAAAAAACATTTACCTTCAACAAAAACACTCCTATAGGGTACATAAAGGGCAACTTCACTTCCCAGGAAGTTTAATCCGGAGACTTACCGGGCATTTGCATATTATGGAGATTTGGTTTAACCTACTTCGGCACACTGGGCTGATTGCCACAGATAGTGATGCTTCAAAGCCCAGAGGCTGCTGTACCTCTAGTCTCACCGCTGAGCTCCAGGCTGCACACCGCCAGTATTTTTATCCCTGAAAAAACTCACCGCTAGTGCGCTGCACTTTCACTCTGCCAAGTTTCTGGTTGTACGCTGTCTTTTCTTCCCCTGTCGAGAGGACTCAAAGCAGCGTGTGTGAGCTGTAAACAAGTTCCCACCCCCCACCCACACCGCCACACACTCACACACGCACGCACACACACACACACTCGGTGCTGTATCTGGGCAAAAAGAGCTTTCTGAAACCATAAGCATCTGTCTTATCATATGATTGCTTTTTCGCATGTCACACACTTGAATCACGGGGCAACAGACGGCTTCCCTTTCGCACCTAGAGGAAGTCGAGCAGAAAACCAGAGCACATGTTACAACTGCAGAAAAAAAAAGAACAACTGTCCACGGAAAATGTGTGCGGAACATGAAACACGAGCAACAACAAGGCGGCGTGGCAGCTAAGCACCGCGGAAATGTGACACATGGCGTGCTGTTATTCACTCCGATCCAACGCGTCCAACTGTAGCTGTGAAAATTCACCATTTGTTTTTTCAAAATGCATTATTCTTTGTTGTGATCGTTCTTGTGTTACATCATCTGAAGTCAACCCATTTAAAACTGGATGAAGTGCACTCAACATCAGCAAGTTCTTAGTTAAAGTTGGAAAAGTATTCATGCTGTGAATATCTGTGGGAATATTAACATGCATGTGAAGAGAAAAGTACTGTAAAGAAGAACTGTTATGAAATATTGTGTTGCATAACAATGATAGTGTGATGTTTAGCACCCGGATGTTTAGCACCCGGTGTAGAAATACTCTTGCTGCATTATGAATTTCACTTATTACAAGTATTGTGCAAGTACGTATTAAAGGAACAATTCACCCCAAAAATGAAAATCCAGCCGTTATCTACTCACCAACATGCCGATGGAAAGCCAGGTGAAGTTTTGTCGTCCACGAAACATTTCTGAAGCTTCGCAGCAAAACAGCGCTCTCCTGAACAGCTGAAGCAGACGGGGACTCGTTTTAAAACCTTAAAAACAACCAGAAAAAAAGTGTCCAGCGTAATCTAAGGATCTGAGATCCAGAATTGATTTGTAAAGACATTATGTACACCCTAACCCTTGTTGCTGAAATCTTCACAGTAGCTGCTAAGCTAAAAGTGTTAGCGTGAAGTGGGTGCACGAGCTTGAGGGTGTCAATAAGATATTTTTAAGTCAATTTTGGACCTTGGGGCTTCTGGAGACTTAGATTATGCCAGATGAGCTGTATGGAATCATCTTTGGTCCTTTTTTTGTTTTTTAAAACAAGTCCCCATCTACTTAAGTTGCTTAGGAGAATGCTGTAACACTGTTTTGCTGTGAAGCTCCAGAAAATGTTTCGTGGACTACGAAACTTCACCCGACTTTCCCCGGTAATGGGGGTGAGTAGATAAGGAATGAATTTTCACTTTTGGGTGAACTGTTCCTTTAAAAGTAAAATTACTCATTATGTAAAGTGGGTCAATTCAGACTAATCCAGTACATTATATTCCACTACTGTATTCAAGTATTGATCCATTAATGTGTTCATCACTTTTAAAGGTGGATCTAATTTTAAATAGCCTTGCTGCTGGGTAGTTTGTGAATTTCCCCTCTTTTGATCAATACAGTGTGATCTTAATGGTTAATAATACTCCAGAATGTATATGTTGATTATCTTTTATTCTATTATTAATCTGAACTAAAGTTATCAGATAAATGTAAGCGGTAAAAACTACAATATTATCTGGAAATATAGTGGAGTAGAAGTATGAAATAGCAGAAAATGGAAATACTGAGGTAAATCTGAGGTGCTTATGCACAGTACTTGAGTAAATATTCTGTAAATGTTACTTTCCACCACTTGTGTTTTTAACAAAGGACAGATTCTTTTCATAACAAGGCTGCAGGATCACTTTTGTTTTTGTTATCCTTTAACGGACGCATGTTTGAATTGTAGAGATAATGTGAGGTGTCGAAGAGCTCAAGTGTGCTCAGTTTGATCATGTTAGTCAAACCCAACGCACGCCGCCCTCACACGCCGTTTTGTTAATCTCACGTGACCTGGTTTTACCGCCGTAGATAGAGTTTGCACCTGTACACAATGCGAGATAAGAGCAAATTGCTGCCTGATGACATGTGACGTGATGTTTACACGCGAGCAGTCACGCCGGCTGGTGAAAAGCTTTCAGTCTCTGCAGGCTGAGGATTCGTGGCAAAAAAAAAAAGAGAGACACGGTGAAAATATTGACTGTAGTCGAAGTGAAAGGAACGAGTGTTGACAGAATCTGAGGGTAAAACCCATTCAGCATGAAGTGCTGTGAGTGCAGGAGACGATTCCGATGTGTGGCGTGCAACAGCCTTTTATACTATGTGAGTAATTCCGCCTCGCCGTGTCTCCCTCGGGGGCCCCCGTTTCAGCCTGAAACGCAAAGTTAAGTTGATATACATCATTTTCAGTTTGATTGCCTCACCTGATGTGCGAAAAGTGTGATGTGACTAACGGGATGTAGCATCAATTATTGACACTCTAATATACTGCATGTGCTCCTGGGGGACGGCTGGTAAATCATTCATATTTTCGGTGGCTTTCGACACACTTTACCCTCAATGGTCCTTTAACCTCGACTTGTTTAACACATTTGACTCGAGGAGAACCTGGAGGAAAATGAGAGAGATGACAGACGAGTGACGGGGAAGTTTAGCTTTAATTTGCCCAAAAAACCCCAAACAGGTGCGCTTGCTCACGAACTGCCTCGCTCCCCTGTCAGGTAAACACACACTCAGATGTGATGACAGATGGCATTCTCAATCCAGAAAACGTTCATCTGCGATACGCCGGTAATCATGATCGGAGGCTCCCCCGGGACGCCGACGCTTGTCAGGCTGATGGACTCATTAGACACGAGTCGGTGTGTGTGTGCGGGAGTGGGCCCGCTTCTATCACCCCTGGGCTGTTTGTAACACACTGGATGGATAGCAGAAAAAACGCTAATTAAGAAGTGGAGATATTCTCCAGCACCTGAGGTGTCGCCGAGGTATCTAACGCTAAACGCTCTCAGGGTTCTTGTACTTAGTTCCTCAATTATAAGTTGCAGCACAGGTACAGACCTGCTGGGGGAAACTCTCCATGTAATCAACTGAAGTCGGGGACTCGAGAGAAAAAAGTGCTTTCTAATGAGGCATATTTTGCGAAGGTTCACCTCCATTATCTCTCAATCGAAACGAAATAAAAGCCGTTGCCGATGAAAATCTATCTGATACGCGACCAAAGCTGAAATGTTTACGGGCAAAGTGGTGTTGTAACGTTTCAGTCACGCTACATTTACATGGACTTCCTGTCTCACTTTCTGACTCTCTCCCAGGCGACCAAATCAAACCCACCGTTGCCTTAAATCAAATTACAGATTTCCCCGGGTTTGAATTTGTTGGAAACATTGAGGACAATGCAAGTACTCAGCTCAACAATATATATAACAAAAGTTGGGTCATTTAAATGTAAAAATGTTACATATTATGTATTTAAATTAGCTAGAAATTAATTTTATAGATCAGCAGTAGGACATTCATAACCAATTTGGGTTCGGGAAAATCACATCAAGTGCTCTAATCCCGTCTCCTTCTTTTTTTTATTGGCCTTTTAATTCATCTCGATGGCTCATTAGAAAGTGAGAACGCCACGACCTTCTTTTAATGACTGATTAACATTATTAACTGCAGATTTGATGGCTTATGAGAAAGCGAGGACATCGTTAATAAATAGTCGCGGCTTTCTTGCCATATAATAAGCCGTCAGCAGTTATCAGCGGTAAATGTTTTCGCAGTTGAGGAATGAATAAACAAACCTTTACAAAGATCTTGGGTGTGAAGCTCTGCAGCAGTCAGTTCATTCATGCGGGCTGCAGCTAAACAGACAAAGCAAACTGATTTTTATTTTTTTACAAGCTGGAAACACAAGCACTTTTAGTGTACTTTTATTTTGACAGTGACAGGAAGCAGGAAATGAGGACAGAGAGGGATGGGATGACTAAGTTTGCATTTTTTACTTAAGGGCTTGTTACAGATCTGAAAAAATGAAGTGTGCCAAAAAGTATCTGAACAATTCTGACAAAATAATCAAGAATCTGTAACTTCTGAACAAAGAAATAACACACTCGCAGACGATTAAACACACATTTGCTCAGTTCAGGACATGTGACTGCAACAGACTCACTTATGACCGGTCGCCATTATAATGTCATTTCCACTTGTAGCCAGAGTGGCTGCCGTCTTACAAAAATTACACATGGGCTCGCAGTATTTTTATGTCTCGGCTGGCCGCAGTAACTGCCTGGAGTCCCTGTGGCAATTTCACGGCGATGACAAGACTCCAGGAAGTCGCTACTCCCGGCCAAGAAACCTACGTAAAATCACAATGTTGCTTTTAAACTTTTTTTTACGGATCACTTAGTGAGGCTCAGGGGCGCTTGTAGGCGGATTTTGTTCGCCAGAATCAGTTTGTTTATGCTAAGCTAAGCTAACCAGCTGCTGGCCGCTTCACATTAACTGCACAGTTATGAGTTGTTGTTTTTTTACCCACACTATTCCTTTTACCTAAGATCCACATTTGTTTTCCACACTCTCATTCCCTGATTGGTGAGAAATCCACGGGCTAGCAGTTTGACATTGACAACTGACATTCCTCGTTGTTCCTGTTTTGATCCGTCAGTTTAATCAAATAAAGCATAAAACTAACAAGGTCGCACAATCCCCTTATCATCGGTCACCGTTACACTCAAAGGTCACGGTGACCCGGCTGACGGTAACAAAGTACCTGACGTTCCTGAGGTGGATTTCCCCCTGCCCGGGCTGACAACACGTACCAGGAATGCTGTGATGGTTTAACACCCCGTGCACTTCTGATGATCATTGTTGGCCATCTGGGCCACGGCCTTTCCTGCGAGCCGCCTCCGATACGCGCACACGGGCGGTGTTTGTGAACTGCAGGTGGCTCCTGAGGGGTCACAGAGGTCCCAGAGGGAGACCGCAGAAGAGCCGCTTAGGGGATGACATCATTTAATCCTGATGTGTCGACGCCTCACTCACCACAAAAGCGGACGCCGTGCACTGAAATGTGTGTGTGTGCGTGTGTGTGTGGACAAGGACATGTGTGTGGGAGGTGATCCTGATGTCATTGTTTGCCGCCGCCGAAGCCCCAAAGTCTCGTCCGCCCACCTAAAAGAGGGGCGAAAAAGTTTTTGCAGCTATTTCTGTCCACCCGCATGCCTCTCCCATGACTTTCTACTCAGCAAACACCGCTTCCCCTGCTAAATAAGGGTCAGGAACTTCAAAGTAATTGCTCTTTAAAAAAAAAAAACATTCCCAGTCTGACAACCCTTACGGCTTTTCAGGAAGAAAGAAGTCGGCTTGTGGAGCTTGTGGCAGTCTTTCATGTCCGGCCTGGACAGATGAGGTTCACTTCTGGGAATGTAGCTGCCCCTGTGAGAGCTCCGGGACTAAAAATACTGAACCAGTCCTAAAAATAACCCAAGGTCACTTTGAATTTATGTTGATGAGAGGGATTATGAATGAAAGGATTGTTTTAGGCGGTCGGCTAATGAACTCTACGGGAAAACACGACTCGTTGGTTAGAGACGGTAAACCGTGGCTCTCAGATGAGAGTGGGGTTAAAGTTCAAATCAACCGAGTGACAAGTGAAAACGTATCGAACATCATCTTTTTAATGAGGTAGCAAGTCGCCGGCAGTGTAATTAACCTCTAGAAAGTACAACAGAACATTTTTCACACTTCCTTGCAGTAGAAGTGCAAATAGAGTTTCTTCACTACTCTCAACATCACCCAACATTCTCACTTTCTCCTCCTTTATTCATCTCTTCTCTTATCCCTCGACGAAAAGTCTATGGCATTTTTCAGTTGGATTTTGGATTACTGCAGAAAATAAGCTCTGAAACAAACAAAAGTTTCCACTCACAGGTTTCATTCATCGAGATTTTTGAGGTGTGAATGAAGTCGGCAGGAGTAAACAGCTAATCTCAGCCTGTTAAAGACCGACATCACGGTCACATGACTTCAGCGTGAACACCCCTGAGCATCTCACACTGCCACACTAAACACACTTATATAATATAAATTGGTAAATCTACAGCTGTAAAAGTAAGTTAGATTAGGTTGCAACTAAAGTCCGCCTGTGAAGGACGGATAAGTGAGTAGATGGGACGTCGACATTTAATTTCCTCGACAACTCATGTTTTGTCATTTAGCCACTTGTTAGCAGCCGCCTTTTTTCAAGGCAGGAAAACGCTTTGTAATTCAAACATGGGATATTTTCTCATGTGTTTTGTTTTCTGAACACAACTGAAGCCTCAGCTGACCACGGACCTTATTAAAGGCATCTAACTAAAAGCCACTGACTTAACGACAAGGGAACCGGAAGTGCTGACTTATTTCTGGGCTATTGGACTCATTTCTGTGGCACTCTGTTGGCCCCAGAAAGCTTCCCCCCCTCCACCCCCCTTATGTGCGGCCTTGTTTAAACTGTTGGATAATGATAACTGTCTTTAGACATAATTAATGGTGGTCAACACTTTTGCTTTTATGTGTCCGTTTTTTGTTGAGATTTGTGAGCAACTCGGTGGAGCCCAGGGTCTCTGATCTCATCGTGTGCCAATAGGGACAGTCACACAAACAAGGTCAAAGGTCATGAAACGCATGTGACCCGAGAGCTCCCGGTCTTCCTTCAGCTTTTAAACCACACTTGAGACTTAAGTCTTAGGACTTAGGGGCAGCCGAGGAGGCGAAACGGTCGCAGCACCGTGGCGGTTACCCTTGTTTGTTTTATCCTCTATTAAACATTTTTACCGGCTTTATTATTTAAAAAAATGCAGCCCAGTAACAGCCGGCATCATCCGTATCCATAGCTGTAAATCCCTTCATGGTGGCAACAAGCAAGACCCGGCTTTGTGCAAAAGACACTGTAATTAAGTGATGGTGTCATCCGTAACATAACCCTTTTCATGGCTTGTTTACAAGACTTCTTTTGATCCCGCACCAGTTGTGCCACCAGACGAGGCGGCGGTGCTGGCAGGGAGGGGCGGGGCTCATGCTTATTCAGAGAGACTCAGCAGACAAACAATGAGCAAAAGCATCCAGCGGACAGTATGCAAAATGAGCCGTGAAGGTTGCAGTTTGAATGATGCTGAAACCAAGCAATTTTTTTTTTTTGAATACTCACCATGACACGAGGCATGAAGTGGCCTGATGTGGAAAATGAATTAAAACACTCATCGCTTACGAGGCGAGATAGCTCGTGGGTGGTCTTTTTCATGACATGGACGAAAATGTCATCATGACATCCTGTTTCTTGATGTTGTGTTCTGTAGGCTACGGCTCTGACATATGCATGTATGACACTTTTCTTTCAATAAATATTGTACTGTACATGCTGCCTGACCAGTGTTGGGATGGTTACTGGTCCATATTACTAGTTATAAGATAATAAGGATATAATAAGTAATGTATCTTTTATTTTTCGACTTCAATTAACTACTACATATCATTACTTTTCTATAAATGGATCATAAATGGAGGGCCGGTTAATTTGTCACAAATTAATCCTATTGTAAGTAGCCTACTGGAGGGATACTGGGCTAAATATCAAACTAAATTACATATTGAATGCTCATAAATAACATAGTGGGGACAGAAGTGTTTTTTTATGTGATTGATTGTAGTTACATCAACTTACCTGTAGATGTTTCCTCAGGTTTGACATTAAGAAACAGCATTTTCACAGCTGCTAAACAAGTTTTACACTGTACCCTAATTTTTAGAGCCCTTATCTGATTTTTATGGCGAAATTGTTGAAATTCCCAGCACCGAAAGGCGTTCAACTTTCACCTTGACGGGGATGTCTGGTCAGAGGCATGGCTGACTCAGTTTGCACAGAACAATGCAAACTGCAGACGGGGTCAAAACTTGATCACATACTGGCTGATTGAATGGAGCTTGTTTAGACGTAGACAAGCTAATTGTAAGCCATTCAGCCCCCCCAAAAATAAATCTGTATTTTTACTTTTGCACAATTTCTAAGTGTCTGATGTAACCTTAAGGTTGCATCATGTTGTTTTTGCCTCATTTTTATCTTAATGACAACACTGAGGCCAACAGAGAAAGTCCCCAAAACTCTTTTAAACCACACAGGAAATGAGGTCATCTCCTCTGCCGAGTCACTTCAGCGGCTACTGAGCACATGACATCATTGTGGGTTTGGTTGCACTCGGCCCCCCTGCAGTGTGTCTTTGAGACAATTAGGTCTTTGAGACGTCACCAAGGTCATGGGACAAAAATGATTCTTCAAAAATATTCTTCATTAATGCTCCTGTACCTGAGATCCAGTCTTACTCTTTTCTGTATCTCTGTGTTCAACGTAAAAAGGTCCGTGAAACAATCATACGTGTTCTGTATGGGACTCGTAGTGCTCTTGTTATCTTTTGTCTGTGGAAAAAACTTTGAATTCTCCATCACAGTTTTTCTTTTTCTTTTCTTTTTTGCTTCACAGACAACTCTACTTATCCCTGGTTCGCCGCAGCACACGGGCGCACAGTGAGATGTATTTCCAAAAAGCTGTTCACTGTGTCCTCATTGCACCCAGCACTGTACATCCATTCCTTCACTGCCAAAGAAAAGCGGAGGCAGCCATGCTGACAGTTGCTTCTCTTCAAAGCCTCTTTAATGGCACGTCAATTCCTGCTTCCCCTGGGACGTTGACTGGGGGAAGATGAGGAGAGTGACTGTGACTGCCGGCTATGGAGGACCAGCCAGCTGCAGCTCGCGCTCACTGTGCCACAATCCACGCATCCCCTCTCAAGCAGGCAGAGACATATTCGCCTTTGTGAACTCCCGAATTGAAGGCATGGCTGTCACGAGGCTGTCTGTGTGTGTGAGCGCTCCCGGATGATGGCCGTTTCATCCGCACCAAAACGCCCTGAGCAGGAGACAATGTCTCCAGCCATTACTGCTAGTTTGGCGCCTACCTGGTGTATTCTATTATTAAAGAGACGGAGGAGAAATCTCTTACAATTAAACATATCTGCCGCGGAAACATCTTCATAAATATTTGATGCCGTTTCTTGAAAACCCCAAGACAGGCCCTGAACGCAGCTCATTAAGTCATCATACTCTATGCTCAATCTTTGAACGCAGGTGGCGTCGTCTCTTGACTTGACATTGATCCGTAGTTTAATTAATGTGTATCCCTGAGGTGAACTAACTTATTCTTAGCCAAACTCGTGGTGTGGACCTCTTTGGATCAGACTGACATATCTAACTATTTATTGGTTCTCCCTGAAGTTTGTTGCAGTCATTCATGTCCCCCTCGGGAGGAATTGTAACTTTGGTTGATCCTAAAAATTACAAATTGCACGCTCCATGTTTCACTTTCAGAAAAGAAAACCAATAGGGAGAAATTGATTTTAAGATTGCACTTCCTAGTTTTGCCTTAATTCACTGAAATACCATTAGTTTTCCCCTGTACCTCATGAATAACCTGTCTTCTAGAGTCTGCTACACAGCAAAAGAGTCACAGGCTTTGTACAAACAACCCAGAGTAACTTCACTGCTACATGTCTTTAAGCAAGTGACCGAACATTTACCGGGAAGAAGAACACTGCTAACGTCAAGTTTAGCTAATTAGCTGTTGAGCAGCAGGAGCACATCAAACAGCATGTAAATGTATCTGCAAGTGTAACTGCTGTCTGTTTAGCGGCTGGTGTGGTCCCTACCCTTCATTAACACTCACTGCTAACAACTTATTGTCCGACCATGGCTTGTAAATCACAGCACATGTTTGTTTCCTTTTTCCTTAGATTCCCTGCTGATGCTCAGCCTGCCAGACACTGATACGCCACTTAGCTCATAGGAAAAGGAGTATTCTTTCACTTTTTGTGGTACTTGTGTGTCAATATGTCATCCGATTACATATTTGTGCTCCAGCCGAGTATTCAAGTGAGCTACAAACAAAAGTTATAACTTGGGCTTGGATTGGATTGTCCCAACAGATTGATTAGTTGCCACTGTGCTCTTCTCTCAGGCTCTTTTGTACGGCCTGGGAATTTAAAAAATGCATATTTGGAGCTCCTGCCTTCATTTTTTATTCGATGATGGTTCTATTAGGTCCCTGTACTCCACCGCATCACCGTGGTTATGCACTGGCACCAGCAAAACGGAAATATCTCAGAATGATTACTTGAGCGACGGTGCAATCTCAATGCCGATGACCTCGTTGTTTGCACCTCCAACAACATGCCCGATTGGTCACCGCCCCCAATGTTTTTGGATGAAAGAATTTCTGATTTCCCCCCAAAGACATAGAGTGATGAATGGCAATTTTAGCATCCTGACACTCTAAACAATGGTGGTGACCATGGTTAAGATTAGACCTTCCACACAGAAGTATGTTATCATTGTCATTGTGAGCATGTTAGCCGGCAGAAGTTGTAAAACTTCATACATCCTCCAGTATGGCCGTAGACTCTTGGTCTAGTTAAAAGTGCAATGTGTACAACATTTAGTCGAAAACATTCAAAAATCATTAACTTAATGTGAAGAAATAACAGGTTTGATGTTATTACATCTACCTATTGTGTTGCAGAGACATTGACTGAAGGATGCTAACAAGCTGGCCCCGTCTCCGTCTCAAGCTCCTTTGCTAGTGGTGTAACCACCAACGTGCCCCAACGGCTAACGAACCTAACTAGCTCAGGGCAGCTATAGTTGGTAGCAGTTAGCTGTTACTCTGTGATGCGTGGCCTTGTACTTATTTTGAGAATGACTTTGACGGTTGGCCACTTCTTATATACTGCGCCATTAATAAATGAGGGATTTTTTTTCAAATCTTTGTCAGAGCCCTATTTGGACAGCGGTATAACCATTTCTCCCACACACACACTAAATTCAGGACAACCCATTAATTCCAGTGACTGCAAGCTGCAGGAATGTGCTGGTCGTCAAAAGCAGGTGGTCCCGGCCACAGGTGTGTTTGTCAAACTCTCTTCCTGAAATGGAGCCACATCTGTTGAAGCAGTAGAAGGGGTATTCCAATACCATCCTGGCACACAGCCTGCCAACATCTGCTGCCCATGTGCTGCATGCAGCGGTGACACAAAAGCTGTGTAAGGCTCAGTCACCCAAAAAAGCAAAGCCCCTGGGAAAAGAGGAAGGAATCCAGAGTAAAGACAGTAAAATTAATTTGCAGCTCAGTCATGCAGCCTCCTCCTCCTTTCTCAAATTGACCAGAAAATAGAATTTCGCAGGCATTAAATTCCTCTGTGGGAAACGGGATCATTTCTTAACACCAATTGACAAATTTCCGCAAAGCCGCTGCTGAGGGGTGCAAAATTGCATTCAGCGGATTCTAACAGTCGAGGTGTGACACGTGGTGGGTGTTCGTTAAAATGCTTTGCACCAGCTAGTGTGCGCTGACTGAGCGACTGGATAATGGCTGTCTAATTAAGACAACCTTAAGATTATTCAAAACATGCCCAGGACCGACATGGTTGCAGTTTATCTGTCTTTCCCTGCTTGATATTCTCCAGCTCTTTTATTTTCAGGAAGACTTTGGAAATCAGGGCTCACGCTGTGTGACTGCGTGGCTCACTCAAGAGCCACCGCTTTAATGCGAGGAGCTCTTGTGACTAACGATACGGGCAAAGTCTGTCCTCAGATCTTCAGAGGCAGCCGGTAGATCAGAGGGCGGCTGTCACACCTCCAGGGCACAGTGGAGATCCTTCGTAGCTGCTGACCCCCCTGAGACACACCGGGGCTGCCCAGGAAGCTGCACCAAATGTGAGGGATTTCAAAGAAAAGGAGCAGCTGCTCCGTTGGTTTTACTTGCTGTATCTCTAAACCATGTCAGATAGGTGATGTTGTGAAATTCCTGTGGGTGCTCCTACGTGTTGCCAATCCAAGACGAGATAATTGATTTGGCTGATAAATGATTTTTTTGGAGAAGTTGCTATGTAGGTCAGAGCTGAATGAATAAACGAGATGCAATTAAGCCTAAGTTCCCAGCATTTGTATCATTTAAAATTCCCTTTCCATGAGGAGCGTTTTCAGTTTTTAATTATACCATAATAACAACCATGCACTCAGTGTGACAAGACGAAGCGGTATTCAAAGGATTTACAGCCAAACATTTTGGACCTTTTTTTTAATATGAATGGAAATTGCATATGATAATCCTTTCTTTGGCATTTCCTGCTAAAGTAATTATTTGCATCATAATACGGCATCCCGTGGAATCAAAACTAAGAGGAAGTGTTTGTGTCAGTGTTTAGAGGAAGAGAAAAGATTTCGCCGTCTATTCAAAGACCTGTCCAACATCTTTCATTTTTTTCTGCCAGTCCTTTCCGGGCGATGGGCGATGTGCTTAAAATGCTGAACGCACACTGTTTTCACCGAGACAATACCTTTATGCTTTATTTCCGGGAATTATTCCCCTTGGCTGTGAAGCCCGACTCAGAGCTCTGCTGTATCCAATTAGCTTCACACAGACAGCAGAGGCGATCCCTCAACAGGCCAAACAAAAAAAGTTGAATAGGTCATTTCACGGATGAGCACAGAGTACCGCTGAATCCCCCCCAGAAACCCGAGGATATGTAAATCCCTATAGCTTGGAGGGATGACGTAATGCCAAACATAAAATCTTCAGAACCATGACACACATCGACTTCCGAGAAGGGCCTAGACTGGTGAAAGACGGAGACACGTACTGAAAGGGGGAATTTATGTTCGCCAACGACACAAGTTTAAATTAGGTGAGTCATTGGACGCTCCAGGCCATTTGAAGAGGCCCTCAAGGGTTGTTTGTCTTGAAGTCACCCCCCTTTGACATTAATGAGGCCTTGGCAAACAGAGAAACTCAGATTGCTGACCTTTACCAAGTAAGATAAAGGTCTGTGCAGGAAATACAGGAGTGTAGTGCAGCAAGGTTACAGCAAGGTCTGCAAAATCTCTTAAGGTGCTGACAGATCCCATTTCACCTTTGAAGCTCAAACCCCTCTGAGTTATTCCATGATATAGGGCTTGCGAAGCTTTCTTTAATCTCGACTGCACACACCATGTGGAGTGTGCTTAGCTCCCACGAGCTAATATTCATCTTGACAATAAGTATATGGTGGAAACACACATCTAAGATTTCACAAAGGTACATGTCCCTGTGAGAAATCCCCCTGTGATGACTGCTAAACGCAATGTGATCTTTATCTTGTAATTCCTCGGGCTACCAAGGACCCAGGGGACTCCTAATAGCAATTCATTTGGGGAACAAAGTCAGCTTCTATCTTATACAACAGAGCGTGCATACTGAATAACTCACATGTATATGCACACCTGCACACACACAAAATGCAATGGATTTCCACGAAACTTGGATGGAGGCTGAATCTCGGCCCAGAATAGACCCCAGTTACTTTTTGTGTGCAAACTTATGTCAGCATCTGGAGAGGTAGCAATAGACCCATGAATCTAGCTATTTTTACCTGTGATCGTTTGTTAATTTGTTGGTTGGTTGGTTGGTCTGTTTGTTGGTTGGTTGGTCGGTCTATTTGTTGGTTGGGTGGTTGGTTGATTGGTTGGTCTGTTTGTTGGTTGGTTAGTTGGTTGGTTGGTTGGTTGGTCAGTCTGTTTGTTTATTGGTTGGTTGGTTGGTCAGTCTATTTGCTGGCTGGTTGGTTGGTTGGTTGGTTGGTTGGTTGGTTGGTTGGTTGGTCTGTTTGTTGGTTGGTTGGTTGGTTGGTTGGTCAGTCTGTTTGTTGGTTGGTTGGTTGGTCAGTCTATTTGCTGGCTGGTTGGTTGGTTGGTTGGTTGGTTGGTCAGTCTGTTTGTTGGTTGGTTGGTCGGTCTGTTTGTTGGTTGGTTGGTTGGTCTGTTTGTTGGTTGGTTGGTTGGTTGGTTGGTCAGTCTGTTTGTTGGTTGGTTGGTTGGTCAGTCTATTTGCTGGTTGGTTGGTTGGTTGGTTGGTTGGTTGGTCAGTCTGTTTGTTGGTTGGTTGGTCGGTCTGTTTGTTGGTTAGTTGGTCTGTTTGTTGGTTGGTTGGTTGGTTGGTTGGTCAGTCTCTTTGTTGGTTGGTTGGTTGGTCTGTTGGTTGGTAAACAGAATTACACAAAAACTACTGAACGGATTTCCGAGGATGAAACTTACGTTAGCATCTGGATAAAGAGGCAGATACAAGAATTTGTCCTCACATTCTTAAAATTGCGAGATAGGCCTTTTTTCAACATTTTCGTTAATTTCTCAAGGAATAATGCTTGGATCTCGATGAAAAAAATCAGCCGAATTTAAGTGGCTAGTAACTATGAGAGGACAAAAGGCGACTGTTGGGCCTTGGCAACGGTATTTTACTGAGTAGCAGTTTTCTTTGGCAACACATGCCAAATGTCATGCCAATAAAGCGTAATTAAATTGGATATTTAAATTGAATTGCCTCATTCGTATCTTTACTTCTGCGCCTCATGTAGGGATACTTCCGTCATGCCTTTAAATGAAAAAAAAAAACACACTTTCAGGTATGGTTAATAAAGTACAAACGGTCTATCAGTAAAGAGCTTTGAAAAACACTTATAAGCTCCAAATTTAGAATTTAAACTGAAACGCTCAGCGCAGAATAAATAATACAGAGCAGCATTTATTGTTGAAAGGGAAAATAAATTCTCCAATATAGATTCATCCTCCAACCAGAGTAAACTAATTTGTTCGGGGGAACTATGAGCAATTTCTGTGTTGGATGGTAATGTTGTTTTTACTAATCATAGCCGTATAATGTTCCTGCCTGGCTGAGTTTTTTGCCTGCAGTTGTGTTAAATTAGGCAGTATGCATGGCATGCTCGATTCGCAGAATTATTCGAGTCCTTCTCTCCCCCCCAACTCATTAACTATTCAATGTGAACTCCTGATCCTGCAGGGTATTGACATTAATTCCCCACACTACTGGAGCAAGCCGCTTGGAATGTTTAAAAAGACTGCAAACCTCGCCCGGGCTGCCTTAAAAAAAAAGCTAAGTTTTTCAAAACAAACTAACCATTTGCTCGTTCGTGTCTCGCAACCCGCCTGGAGAGCAGCCCTGTCAAATGCTGCATTATTAAGTGGAACGCTAATTACGTCTTTCACTGGCCCGTGTCCATTACAAGCAACACAATAACAAGCTCATCGGCAGCGACAACAGGAAGAGCACTTTAACAAGTTGTTGATCACGGGCTTTAATCCCGCGCTGACATGATGAGGTAAACTTGTTACTAGGATCTTGTTCTGCTCTCGCTTGTCTGAACCAATCCCATTTCAGCAGCGCAGTCTTTGCCTTGACCTTGGGCAGTGGATTTCCTTGAGGGCAGGGTGGCCACTCTGGAAGTTGAACGAACCGGCTGCGGGTGGAGGAAACGGTGCAGCTACTAGTGCTGAGGCAGGCAGAGAAAATGTATGAATGACTGCAAAGAGGAGAGCATCGAGCCAATCGGAGCGGGGAGGAAATCTGCGAGCCAATCGCACAAAGCTTTTCTTCTCTCCCTCCAGCGTCTCCCTGACTTCTTCTCCTGACTGTTACCAGGTCACTGTGCCTGCCCGCGCCTCTGAATAATCTGTTTCATTGGGTCAGTGTGCCTCTCACAACGCGCCTGACTGGCTGGCTGGGTATACGCGGTTGCTAGGGAGCTCAGCCTATCAGAGCAAGGCGGAAGTTTCCCCTCGGTTTCTAGGCAGGTTTCACGTGCTGTAGATGTTTTGGCGGGAGAGTGAGAGAGCCGGAGCGGGAGGGGCGGCTGCGGGGTGAAGTGGAGCATGTGATTGTGTGTGCGTGTGTGTGTGAGAGCGAGCGAGCGGGCGTGTGTGTGTGTGTGTGTGTGTGTGCATGTGCGAGCCGAGTGTGCGTGTTTTGTGCGAGCGCGTGTTCATTTTGCCCTGCCTCTTGCTTTCTGATGCAACATCGAACTGTGTCTCCTGGGCTACTAGGGGACCTTGTTATGTTTTTTTTTTTTTTTCTTCCTGTCCTCGCAGGAAACGAGAACCAATTGCTGTGCTGTTGCCATCGGAGCGGGGAGGTTTGTTTTCCCTCCACTTTCATCCCTGGTACCTCCCCATCGACAGTTACCGTAGAAACAAGAGCAACTCCAACTCTATTTCCATCCATGTCTCCTTCCTTCAATGATTTATCGTTGCTTTCTTTTTTTAATCCACCGCACAGCGCCTACCTACCAACACTTTAGCAGCCAATGAAGTATTTAGAAAATTGTGTGACATCTCTGAAGAGGAAATGTATAAAAGCAGAGATGAAGAACCGCAGGAGCACACGCTGAGATACCAGCTTGTACGGTGGCACCTGAACTTTGGAGCTCCGTCAGAGCTCAAAACATGTCGAGATTGCGAGGTAACAAGATTAAGCGGCTCTGCGTTTTTTCCGCAGCATTTGCTCGGTCTCCCACACCCTAAAAAAACAAAGTCGGACGTATCTTTCACCAGCGTGTTATCTCCCCCACCCCCCCTCGAACCCCCCGTTAACAGGGGGGAAGCAGCTCATCACATCTGACACGGGCTTCCCAAAATCCCGTTACTGCCACTTGAGTGCACACTGAGTTACAAGAATTAAACTGGAGGGCAGCGAGTGAGTGGACGGACGACCGCTGTGCGTCCACTTCATTCTCCTTCAAAACAACAAGGAAGGGTTGAGCAAACCTCAAACTGACAAGCTCACTTTTATCCCAAAGTCGCAAACTCCAGTAAGAATTTTGAGAGCCGATCCTTTGAATCAAAATAGACACAGTGATAATTGATCGGATGACTATGTGACACATGGCAACCAGAATTTGTTCGTGTTAAATGAGCACTCTGGCTCATAACGACGTGTTTCTTCTCTTCATAGTTTTGGCCGTTGCTCTCATTGGTATGACTAATATTGTGCTCACCAAGTTAAGATCTGGGAAGACGGCAACATTGCTGAAAAAGAAAAGTCTGACAGGGTGAGGGACCGTGCAACCAGACAATCAGACGTCTATTATGCAAAACCTTGGATTATTCACTTTTTACTTCCAAGGCTAACGTCTCACTTTCTGCAATATCTGTGCACGGCAACAGCGTTAAAGTTAAAGTTAGGGAAAGATTGTGGTCTTGGCTAATGCATTAGTGAATGGTTAGGGTTAGGTACCTCAAACACTTGGTTAAGTTGACAGAAAGATTGTAGTTACAGTTAAAAATACATTTGAATGTTAACTGCAAGTCAGTAAGCAGAAACTCCAGTTTCCCTGCATGAATCATCTTGCTAAAGACTTGCTATGTGCCTATCCCCCCCACCACCATGCTACTTCCTGCATCAGCACTGGAAGTAAAAGCATTGGATTCAAATCATTAGGGGTGTGGAAATATCCAATATGAATGTCAGTCAACGTTGGGATTAACAGAAAGAAAGAAAAAACCCAAGTAGGATTACGAATTCGTAAACATCTGTCAGAGTTTATGAAACAATTTCCTGCTTCAATTTTAACCTGTCATACATGCGTGCTTAAAGCTTTGCCGTCCAAAAAAGGATCAATTCCAACCTTTTTAAGTTTGCTAACTTTTGGTTTTACCAACAGTGGTTAAGAAAATCTAGCAGAACTGTCCGTCTGACCGTCAAGTTGTATCAAGATCGTAAGAAAACTGCGGCCAAACTGGCCCACGTTACAAAAATGAAAACTAAAATTTAATCAGCATGAAATTATCCTTTACATAGTTTCATTCTTCTGCACAGAAATCATTACGACGGTGCTCCTGGAACAGCGTTAGACAGACTGGTAAGTTTGTTCTTTGTCACTGGTATTTCAAGACACTGCTGGTTTGGTCACCATTTTAACTGCAAGACAAACACAAAGGCTCAGACTGACTTTTGGAATAGTTTGCGCAAGTGATGAGTCGGTCCGCCTCTCAAGCATCTTAGTCATCTAATTTTAAGATTTCTTGGAGTCAGTCAGTTTTGACGGATGAATCGCTGAATTGTCTTCCAAAGCAAACAAGTCTGCCTTTGACTCACAACTCACAGATAAAGTGGTCGGATAAGTGTGTTACGTGATACAATCGAATCATAAAGAGCGACGAGTAAAATCACATTTCAACTAATGGCATGTATAAACTAGCAATATCCAAAAGTAACAGTGATATATGGCTGTGCGGCAGCGCAGGGACACCTGCAAATTGGATCTGTGAATTGTTTTGGATGCTGCACAGGTGTCATCAGGCTGCCAATCTGCCTGACGAACGGTTTGTTTACCACCTGAGCTGCCGCCACCGCTGCTCGCTAATCATTATGCGTTCATTTACTCTGACTTGCCATCGCAGCTGGAAGCATGTGAAGACAAACTGAAGGACGCGAGGCAACAAATGTATTTCAATAGAGCTCCTCATTCAAAACATGCCCGGCATTACTCCTGTGCTTGGTTACATTTAATGCACTGCATTAAAGTGGTGTCAAAATACGCATAATCATAAGGAAGCGTTTCCCCTGGGGTGGTTCTGGGCTTCAAATGTGTTACCTTTGGATGAACTCAGGGAGGGCTGCGTTCATTGGCTCAGCCCCTGCTGTACCTGTGGTTAAAATCAAGAGGTGTTGACAGAATAAGCAGGGGGAGGAGGGGGAGGAGGGGGTGGAGGCGGACAGCGGTTTCCAATAACCTGTGAAAACTTGGCATCTCTGTCAGGCAATTTCACAATCAATTTATGTGAAAAACAGCCTCCCAAAACAGGGATTTAGGTAGATGATTAAATGGAAGCGGTGCAAAAACCATAAAATTGGGATGCGAGGGTGCATGCAGTACACGCACAAACACTGGTGGAGTTGTTTGGGTGCGGAACAGATTGAAGATGGAAGACAAAGCGTCTGGACGTCAGGCACCATTAGGGAAAGAGACACAAAGCAAATTGTGTCATTATGCAGTGAACTTTGAAAAATTTCAACATCCAGAGCCTTCTCACCTCTGCTGGCAGCACGTAGTCAGAAATAACTCACTGTGGATAATTTTTGACTGCCTCGCTGGGGGAAACTGCTCTAATAACAATGGGCTGGGACACATTGTCTGCCACCGCGGCTGACACATTAGAGGTACTGGAAGTTTCAGTTTAGATGACAAGTTCTGAGTTCAGCGCCAACACAAAGGCTGTTTTCCCTCTTCAAAGGGGTTGAATGCTGTGCGCTTGAAAGTAAAAGACGGCAAATGACTTAAAACAGACGATGAGATTGCACAATGCATGACGTCTGTGTTTCTGAATGTTTCGCCTTGACAGCGCATCATGTTATGTTCCCTGCCAAAACAGAGAACAAATCCGATTTGCAACACAAATGTGGTTAATGGCTCGGCGTTCAAAAACACTTCACCAAACCACAGCTTAACTGATGAAGGACTACTGTATTCCCCAGAGTCCATTGGCAATAACTGACTGTGATTGAAAGGCACTATTCTTGGAGCTGTTGTTTGGGAACATTAATTAGTTATTGATAAAGGGAACTCAGTGCTGAAAAAAAAAAAAAAAAGCGATGAAATGCTTATGGGCGATTTTGTTTTTTTCGTCTTTAATTTCTTTGTTTTTCAAATGCAGCGCACACACAATGGACTAATTAATTTTTCAGAGGCTCCACCTCTGAAAAGTAGCGTTAAATGTCTGAATGCCACATCAAAACTGTTGCAAAACAGATGTTTTTAAACTTTTTTATTCCAGTGGGGGGTCTTTTGTTTCGATTTAGCCTTTTATTTTTCAAAAGGCGCTTTAATGATGAGGTATTTATGACTAATTATTCACATAAAACAGCGGTGTCCTTCAGATCCTAAGTATCTAAGCATCAGTACACAACAGATAAAGTAGCATAGCGTTAGCCGCCAGCATTAAACTTGGGTTCATCAGTACATATAGCTGCTAAAACCTCTTGCACCTTTGAAATATAAACACCATCTCAGCTTCAAAACTCATACCATAAGATCAAAATTGGAGTTAAAGAAATTCGAGAAAATTGTGTTATTTTTGTTCATTATTATGCATGCAATCTGCCTCAGTGTTCACTGATTGACGACTAATGTACAAAGAGAGAGAAAGAGTGAGTGAGCAACACAAAAACAACCACCATCTGATCTCTCCTTCCAAATTTTGGGTGGGGTCCCTTTCGCTGCAGGATTGGAGTTGGAGGGGGGTTGGTGTGGATGGGGGGTTGGGTGCCGTCAAGCGGCAGCTTAAACGCGGCTGAGCAGGGGTTGTTTTGCAGGCCTGACAGTCAACTGTGCATGGGAATTTTGTGACAAATTGAGAAAATCACACTTCACACGTTACCAGCTGCACAATAAAGGAGTGGGACAGTGCGAGAACATAACATCCTGCACGGGCTGACCAACGCTCCACGCAAAAAAGCAACAGCATCTGCTTTCATCCAGAAATTGTCCCCTGGGAAAAATCTGACTCACACGATGGATCAAATAGTCTCACTCTTCTTGCATGGCTGTTTTGCACTCAGTAACCCCTCTGCTTTCTGCATATAAGGCTAGATTTCACTGTGCTGTTTTTTTCATCCACTCTTGAGTGATGCCACGGGCAGGCGTGCCCCCACCCTGCAATGAGGGTCACCAGCCACGGCTGCTGTTTATTCCACAGTCACTGTGCATCCATCAGATGAGGACACCATGTTCAACAATAGGTGCCCTCAGGGGCTAAACTGAAAATGGCTCTATGCTTATATCAATACATTGGTAGTCAAGCCAGCCCCAATGTTATTTGTTCTATGTTATGAACAGTTATGTTGTATTATGTTATGACTAGTTATGGTATATTGTGTTGCGTTATGTTATAAGTATGTTTGGTTATACTGTGTTGTGTTATGACTAGTAATGTTATGCTATGTTATGTTGTGTTGTGGTTAATTTAGTTATGTTAAATTGTATTTTGTTATGACTAGTTATGTTATGTTATATTGTACTGTGCTATGACTATGTATGTTATGCTATGTTGTCTTATGTTATCACTAAATGTTTTGTTATATTGTGTTTTGTTTTGACTAAGTTATATTATATTGTATTGTTATATGACTAGTAATGTTATGTTACTAGTTATCACTAGTTGTTATCTCACACTGTGTTCTGTTATGACTATGTTACTGTAGTGGCAGATGCTGAGACATCTCCACACATGTGCATGTCCCTAAGAGCCATTAGTAAAGGATGAAGTGTCTCCACTTGTTCATGAAAAGATAGTATGTCATCCTACCTTTAGGTTTAGGCCTGGTAGGTATGAAGGAGAAAAGACCAATGCAATGTACACTTAGCCAACGTTTAATGTAATACTGTTATGTGTTATTGTAATAAATAAAAAGTGACAAGTGTTAGTATGAGTCACCCCTGGGCCCAGGTGTGACATCTGTAGCTTTTTAAAAACATATCTAAGAATGGTCAAGATGCGGGTATGTCTGAAGTTTCAAGAATAACAGGAAAGACAGAGTTTACTGTAACAACAGAAAGAAGGTTCGGAGGCGTGGAAACCCACCAGAACCAAAAGTATATAATCTGGATGCTCAGTCAGTGTGTCTCAGTCTACCCCAAATACCCTTTGACCTGAAGACCTGCTGTTTCACCTGTGATTTGGGACTCCAACTGTGAGTGTATCTTATGGATAGTCAGTAAGCCTAATTTATATCTGAAGAAAAAGTCATCCACTACATTACGTTTTATTGTGTTGTGACTAAGTAATATTATATTGTATTGTGTTATGACTAGTTATTTTATATTGTGTTGTGTTAGGACTAGTAATGTTATGTTGTCTCATGTTATGAGTAGTTATATTATGCTATATTTTGTTGTGTTGTGTGTTATGACTACCTATGTTATTTTATGTTATAGGCCTACATTAATTTAATTTCATAGTTGACTCAAATGGAGATCATTTTAACTATGTTGTACATATGTTAGGTATAAATTCTAGGTTCTAGTTTCCTAGAAGCTGATCATAGGTTTTGTAAGTGGAATCATAATTTGCAAGGGTATTTGTGTCTATGGCTGTAAGATAAATGTAATGAAAATAAAAGTACAATATTTGAGTAAAGTAAAATTGCACTTAAATACAATACTTCAATAAATGTAGTAGGTTACTTTTGCCCCATGGTTCCGATCTGCTCTGCTCTGTTCTGTCTCTTTAATAATGTTTGCATGACACACATTTAGACATAAAACCATAGCTGTGAATCAACGGGACACTGACATGCTTGTGTGATAATTAAATTTGTGAATCTATTTGTTACCTTGACAGTACACAACCCATCATCATCATCACACCGACCCCCAGTAATTGGGTGGGTGCAGTCACTCTATCGAGCAGCAGCTCCCAATCAGCTGAGCTGAGCGCTGAAAGCAGTCACATGTCTTATCTGGGTTTGTGTTTTTCCCCCTCCACGTGTCAAGAAAGACGAAACAGAAGGCGGGACCAAAACAAACCGTCTGATTGGTCCGCTCCGTGTCACCAGCTTATGGTTGCGAGGAGGGCTGTTCTCTTAAAGAGCCAGGCACGTTTTTTTTTTTTTTCACCTCAACAACAATACAGCATGAGCTCAACATTTTATGCAGAAGCCAGTTTAAATCGGCAGCAGATATAAATATTTGTTTAATTTGAACGTTTTAGTTATGAAAGCATAGACACCCAAATGGAGAAATGGTGGATACATTTGGCAAAAAATGGCACCAACCCATTTGGGAATTTACTACATTATGTACACATTTGTGAAACCATTGTGATTTAACCACTTTTACACCTCTATATTTCAGATTTAAAGATTATACTTTTAATTCACTCGTGTATTTGACAGGTAGGCTACATTTGGAAATAGATTTTGCATACAAAACAGAGCTTATATGAGCAATTGTTTCATCAAAAACACCCAACAGTGTATAAAAATACTTCAAATAAGAGCTAACTTGATGCACTGCATGATCTTTTAAACATATAGAAGCATTGAGTGCATTTATTTTTGTGCATTGTGCTAACAATGGGCTATTTTGATTTTCAATGCAGGAATTTCTGCTTATTATTGTGTATTTTTGAGGTGTGGTGGCACAGCTATATTGAAGTAAATGGACTGAATGCTTCCCCCCACACCATTCACCAGCTGCTGCTATACCAAATAAAATGGATTTTTAGAGCAATAACAGCATTTTATGTCCTATTCAGGCTGCTCTAAATTTGCATAACACAGTGTAGCTGACTCCCTGCTCCTTTCACATTATTAAGAAGGGGCGGGGCCCGGCCGTCGAGGCGGACCGCTCTGACACAGGAGGAGGAAAAAAAAAAAACAACAACCTCCTCTGTAGTCAGCAAACATCTATGAGTGGTTGTAATGCAAAGAGGGATACGAGTCGCATCAACACGGACCGTTGGAAACAAGGTAACGGCAAGCTGTCAAGATACCACCGATCACAACGGAAAACGCGTTTGCTGGCGGTGAGTGTGCTCACAGTCGTGTTTGTGATTATTAATTAATATTCGGGTTTTTTATTTTATTTTTAAAGGGAGATATCTCCGCCGTGGCACCGTCGTCGTGCTCGTTCGCGGGGAGTTTTGTCAACAAATGTGCGGGGCATGCCCGGGCAGGGGACCGGGGGGTGAGCGCTTCCACCGGAGCGTTGGCACACGGCAGAGAGCTTCTCCTTCTTCTTTTTTTAAATTATTTTTTTAACTAGATGCATCTCTGCTTCTGTCTTCATTTTAACCGTGAGTCTTTTTTTTTTTTTTCACTGTTGCTTCGACGGAGGGAGTGAATACATGACGATGCTGCCCGGTGTTTTTGACACAACCGCGGGTCTGCAGCTCTCCTCCTGTCGCTACACGTTAGTACAGCCGGTTGTTGAAGTGACTTGTCTGTCGGCGCTTTAGTGACTCATATGCGGCTACTTCGAGTGATTCGAGCTGCCGGTTGTTGTCTCGGAGGTGTTTGTTTTGGAGGGGGAAGAGTTGTCAGGCGAAGTGAGGAGAAAGTATCAGCGGAGGATGATGAATGTGTAGCTTGTTTTTAAAGCCCTGCTGGTTTGCTAACGGTGCCGCTGGAGAAGAAATAGCAAAGAAACCGAGGTTAAAGTTGTGCTTATCTTTTTTTTTTTTTTTTTTTTTAAAAAGCGAGAAACAGCCGTGTGAGTGAGAAAATCCACAAATTGTGTTGTTATTTTTGCTTAGCAGCGTGTGACCGCATCGTGTTTTCGACGGCTGCCAGTTTGTGGATGTTGCGTCCGCAGCCGATGAGCGGTCGGAGCTGCCCCGGGCATGGCTGCTTCTGATGCGGGTACAGATGCAGCGCATCCCCGGTGGTCCTCCGGAGCCCCACTTTTAAAACAACATAATGAAAATGTCACTTTTTCTATGTGTGCAGATATGGTAGTTTTATTGTATTTTTTTTTTTTTCAAGTGGTAACTTGCATCAACAATACATATATCACTCACCATACAAACGTATTTGACTGTTTGCCTGTTTACCTGTGATAGCTACAGTAGGCTTCATGACTTTATCGGAGCTTGTCACTTGCACACTGTGATCCACGGGATATGTATTCCTACTCACGTGAAAGCAGTAGGGGAAATAGCAGCAGAGCTCACCTTGTGTGCACCCCCACCCCGAGCAGTGCATGGAGGACAGCCCGGTGCACAGATGGTGCAGCAGAGGGAGCCACTTTCTGCTGCAGCTTTGAGCCTCTGACCAGCTCTGTGCTGGCTGCCAGGCCTCCCTGCTGCCCCAGGCAGTGTGTGTCTCTCTGTGTGTATGTGTGTGTGTGTGTGTGTGTGTGTGTCTCCCTGTCTATGTTTGTTTTTTTATGTGTCTGACACTATGGTTATCTTGCCAGTCCTCTGTTGGCTGCCAGTGGAAATTCAAGACAGGGCTCGCACTGCCATTGACACACAAGTGCACATTTGAGCCCAGTGAAACTTGCGGCACATTGGCAGAGAAGCCCCTTTTCTGCTTGCATAGCATTAATTACTGTACTACTGTACTACTTGATTTGCCTGGAGGAGAAGTTAACAGCAGAGTAGGGCTGTTTTGAATATATCTGTAATGCACATCTAATTAGTGTGCATTGGCGAAATGGACTAATTTCGCTCTTAAATGCCCCTGGAGCGATGGAGGCCAGAGGATTTGTGGGTCAGTGATACATTTTTGTTTTCCAAAAAAACCAGCTGGTCTGATTCAGAGACATACATCTTACACTAATAATGTGACCTGACTAATCAGACGGTGTTTTTCCACAGCTGTTCCTCCTGTGTTTCCTCCTTTGACTCCATATGACATGACATCATGCAAAGGGACACTTTCACAAAGAGACGACTTGTGCCGCCTCGCTCAGTAAACACAATACCAGTATATCCAGTTCCAACTTTTGCCAGTCGACACGGCCTATTTGTCTCCACTTACACAAGAAAAGATTAAGACAGCCACCCTCGACAAAAAAGATGAAACAGTAGTTTCGAGGTGGCACGTGGCCAAGGAGGAAGAGGGTGTGAGTGTTTGCGTCCAGCAGACGCAGTTGAGGATGGAGTGAAACTCGTTATCTCCCTCATGAAACGGCGGCTGCACGCAGCACCTGACAGTCTAGCCAGAACTTTGGTTTCACTGAGGTTTCACTCACACACCAACCCGCTGCTGTTTGTGTGTGTGTGTGTGTGATAGTGTAGACAGGCAGCTATCCAGTGATAGGAGAGAGGGAGGAAGGGAGGGAGGGAGGCAATGAGGATCGGTCTTTTAATGTTGAGCTGCAGAATTGTGCAGGAGGAAGTTAATCCCCTGACTGTGCTCTGCTCTGTGGCACACTGTTCCAGATTAAGGTAGTTGTGAGGGAAGAAAGCAGCTCCGGTGGATCTGTTGGCACTCAATTACAAACTGGCACATTATCAGGAACAGCTTGGCAAAATCTGCTGCGGGAGGGTGGCAAATCTGGCGTAGCATTTTTAGCCGCCCACTGGGTCCCCCCTACACGGGGTGTTTCCATACGTTTGGCTCCTGTTGCTACTCATCGCTATATTATAAGAGATAATCGCCTTAGCTGCAGCTGGCCTCTTGTATGTTTACCTTTCTTTACATACTGTAGACATTCACACGAGCAGATCCATCTGTGCTTCTGTGATTACTCATCTCTGCCTGTTTGTTTACAGTATTACCGCACGCAACATTGGCCTCTTTTAATGACTAATGATTTCCATTTAATGTAGACAGGGTGGGATCATTTTTCTATCTGCCGGAGGGCAAAGTTTCCACTGATAACAGGATGCTATTTGGCACTTTGTGTTTGGTCTTAAAACAAATCACGCCCCAAATTACCTGTGAGCTAAAGATCATAAACACATAGTTATGACTCAGGCACAGTCCTGCAAATAGAGATGCATATTTACACAACCAAAACAGACTGTCAAACATTTGTCACCTCTGGCTAAAGTTTCCCTCTTCTGTCCCTTCTTTTTTTGTCACACCAGGGAGTTTACCGCTGAGGCGTCGGATGGATGATGAGGAGGAGGACATGTCACGGCCCATCTCGCAGCTCTGGGGAACGCCCTTTAGGGACGTCAAATACGAAGACCGCGCCACACAGATCGCGGCCGGACAGGCCCTCGCTGCCGTCACCGCCGCCGTGTCCACGTCGCAGAGTCACAACAACAACAGCATTGGCATCAACACACTGCCCTGCAGCTTGCTCCGGCAGCCTCGCATACCCTTTCACGGTAAGGAGGGGAAAGCCTGCTGAAAGTGATGCGGGCTTTTAGAATTATCGTCATCCAGAACAGCCTCACACGATTAGTCATTCCTTTTATCTGGTAGATTACTAATTGGCAACTGTCCTCAAAGACCGGGGTGATTAAAACTGTCAATCTGATTTGGAGTGTTAGATGGGATAAGAGCGGGAGGCTGCTGTTTTCTTTTTTCCTTGACTGTTAGACAAACACACAAACAGAGAAGAAAGTCTAGAAATTAATTTTCCTTGAAGGGAGATCCCCTCGTCCTGTAAAACACATGCTGAGAACTTAAGGAACATGCCCTTCTTAGAAACTGTTTGTTTATTGACAAGACGAGCATCTTTATTACATACTTTAGTACTCATAACATGTCATCAATCTAAATCTGATAAATGACGGTCACATTCCATCCAGTTTCTCGTTTGTTTTGAGCATTTTTAAATGAGCAATAAAAGCAATAAAAAGACAATCTGACACATACATAAAGGCACATACCCACACTAATGTGTCCACCAGTTTTAATCCAATACTGTTTACCCATTTCTAATCAAATCAGTGTGACATCACCCTAATCGAATTCAACCAATGTCGAGGAAGAATGTTGTTTGTTTGTTGACTCGGTGTCAGTGTGTGAGAGGTGCATTGTTCTGGGTTTAAAGTCATCAGTACATAAAAACCACTGACTGTTATTACCTTGTCGCTCATCGTTAATGGATGTCATGCACTTGGCCCGCTGCCAGGCTCCTTAGAGGAATTATGGAACTCTGTGAGGCAGAATAACCAGGCATTCTGCACACATGATAACAAAGAAAAACTGTTTCTCCCTCCAAGTTGCATGACTTCAGGAGCGCATGCTAGAGGCAACGAGTAAACTCTGTGACACAGCCCACAGAAAGACTGCAGTTCACTGAGGCCATTGTTGATTTAATAAGGTGTTTGAGTTTATCACCTACCAACACTCTTTCTCTCTTTCTTCTTTGTGGAGTCTTTAGTTGTACTCTGAGTGCCTACCTTGTTTTTTTTTACCATCTGAGAAGATCTGATAAAAACCTGAAGAAAAAATAGATACTGTATATTTGACTTCAGACGCAGCTGTGTTTGAGGCTTTTAATAGTAATCAAGATAGCTGGACTCATTGTAAGACTGTCTACAAAGTGTTCTCTGAGGTTTTTCACTGTCTAGTCTAAAATGAAAAAGCAAAACATTAGTGGTTTTACTGAACTTGTATCGGTAATGTCTGCTCGCCTCACATTCATCTTGGCGCTGACACTGACAAGCGTCTTGGTACTTTTTTTTTTCGAGCTCCAACAACAACACAAGTTTTTTAGAAGCTTGATGTTTTTTGACTTTTAGGCAACGCTGGATTACGCTCACATTTCCCCGCTCAGTTTGAGCCCATGGAGGACCGGGGAGAGAGGCAGATTGAAGAGGAGGAGGAGGAGGACAGAGGGGAGGAAGATGACAGGATGGCAGAGGGGCCGGCGGAGCAGGCGGGGGTGAGCGTGGAGGCGCAAATCGGTCGTAAACTTCGGGAGATCGGAGACAAGTTCCAACAGGACCACGTTGAACTGGTAAGCCTCACTCCTGAGCAGTGAAGTGGATCCTCAGCAGAACTTGTGTTGCAAACAACTGCAGAGCCGGAATGCACTTTTAAAACTTCTTCAGAGTGTAGACAATGTGAGCACAAGCAGACTTTGTATAATACCTAATTAAACGCTCCATTTGCCTGCTGAACTTATGTTCTTGGAGACGGGAGATAGCGCGTCTCTGGGTCTGAACTAATATTTTGTTGACGTGAGACAAAAAGTTTGTTTGTGTGGTACATGCGAGCTATTTCTGCGTGTCAGCTTCCACTTGATTAGACACACAAAGCCACTGTGTGCCAATTGTGTGGCTCACTCGCGGGAAGAAAGGGGGCCAAACATTTTGCCAGCTGGATTGGCCACAACCCACGCTGGATAAAAATAGCCCGTGCAGTGATTCAACCGCTTTCTTGGCCACGCTGAAGGAAAAATCACTAATAAGGCACGATTTAGTAACTTCATACAGGATACTAAACAAAACTGATATGTATTCAGTCAGTGACTCCGGCTCCTGGATACACTGTGACAACATAGAAAAGTACTTTCTTTCTGCTGATATCTAAATATTGATTCTTAGTTTGGCACCGTGGTCAAGGTCATCTTCTGAACTACTGGAACAGATTATAGACTACACTGCCAATACTATGTTAGTGGCACTGACACCATGTCATTACAGTCAATGGGAATATTAGGGATCTGTTTCCTGGTCTACAGAGACAGAAGAAAAGAAAACAAACAAGTGAAAGCCATTCCCTCGTCTGAAGCTTTTCGTAAAGAGCAGATGAAGTGACTCCCTCCCATTTCTGTCCAGTTTCCCACATCCCCTTTGTCCCCACTCCTAGCGCCGGCCGTCTGTTTGCCACTTGTGTACTTTACCTGAAAGCGGGCAGACCACTTTCTCCTTAAATGAGCTCTTTATACTGAACATACCGCGTGAAGCATGAAACAGTAAGACGCCTTTAGAGACGATGAAGGGAGCTGAGCGTGGAAGCTCGCTGTTTGCTAAGCTCCTGAGGGAGTAGTTAAGCACATACAGTCTGCAGTTCACGATATGCAGTTAATTGTGCGTGTCGAGGAATAAAATCCGCGCGGAGACATGTGTCACCGTCTTACAGATGTCTTAATACGCGACTGTGAAAACATGTTCCACCTCCTGTCCTCCTTTGGCAGGGACTCGGTGTCACAGCGTGTCTGATAAGAGGCCGGAGGGGTTGCTAAAGCAGTTACTGGTCTGACTGAGAGTTCACATTAGTCACATGACCATGGAGTTAGTTAATAAGTACAAATATACTGGGAGTGGTTCCTATTTGCTGCTGTGGCTGTTTTGCCAGGGGGGGAGAAAGAAGAAAAGTAGACACACAGAGTGAGAGAAAGAATGAATATAAAGCGAGAGAGTTTGACGGAGCAGGTGAGATCGGCGCGACTGTCGCGAACAGCAGCAAGCCGCACGTCTGTGTCTGGGTAGACTTGGCCGGCTGTTTATACGCCCGTCTAAAAATAGAGTCTGACTCACGGCTACCCACAATACCTCAGTTGTCCCGCTGACTGCCTCTGTGTGTGTCTGTGTGTGTGTGTGTGTGCGCGTGTGTGTGTGTTCTGGTTTTGTGTGTGACAGAGAGATAAGAGCGAGCGTTTTTCTTTTTTGTCTGCTGTCTGCACTCGAGTCGGTTTCATCCCGCAGGATCTGATACTGCTGTTGCAGGAAGAATCACAAGTGATCCTTTATGATATCCACTCACTCCCCTGTATTGTCTCTGCCGCTATTGTTAGACGTTTTTTCACCAGCCTCTCCAAGCAGAAGTTGCCGGTGTGGGCTAATGTGTGGGTTTGTGTTTGTGTGGAGTAGGCTGTATTTGTGGTTTTGAGTCTTATCCGTCAGATTCGACTGCTTCTGCGGCCTCTTAAAACGCTAAAACTTTGAGGGAAATTTCATCCATCCCGTTTTTTTTGTTTTTTTTAACCATTTGGGGTGCATTAACCTAAAAAAAAACTAAATAAATACCCATTCTCCGCCACCCATGCAAATGACAGCCCAAAGATGAGCCTCATGTGGAACAAACCGGAGTACTGTTTAAATAAGCTCTGCAGTGTAGAATTAAGGCAATTAAGGACAATTAGGGTTACGTTTAGCGGTGCTGGTTCAGTTCAGTCCAGCCTGCTAGTTCTGCATCAAATAGCCTGTGGCGGACTCTGATTGCTAGGCTGGTAGAGACCTTGATGGAGGGAGAGCAGGGAGAGGGATGCTTATGCAACAGGCTGCAATATCTGAGCGCGGCTGTTCAGAAAGCCGGCGGGGAGCTGTGCCGGATCAGAGATGAGGAGGGGGGGGGCGAGAGGAGATACCGGGGCTGCAGCAGGAACCCCTTCATCTGTCTGTAGTCGACGTGGGCCGCACAACCCCGATGGAACATGACAGAGCCGGGGAGAAGGCGGCTCCATAGGAGGGGGCAGTGTCTGTTTCCTCGGCTTTTGTTTTTTGATAATTATTCAGCTGACATTCGTCGTTACAGGAGAGCTGTGATGAAATAGGCAGCGAGCTCGCTGAAAGCGTTTCACTTTGAGGCCCCTTGTTTAGAAGTCAACAGTGCATCATTTAATAGGAGGGACCGTGTCAGAACCTGAGGGGAGGAGGGGTGGAGCGGTGTTGTTAAGATGAGTGAAAGCTCCCGGGCGTTAAAGATGTCTCCTTTTGCGGTCGCTGTCAAGGTCATTTTCATCCCTTCTAGGGTTGATCACTTAGTTGAACGTCTCGCCTCAACTAATCTAGAAGTTGTTCGGTCCAAAAAATTGTTTAAAAATGTTTCCCAAAGTCCAGGATGACATCTTTAAAAAGTCTTGTTTTGTCCACAACCTAAAAATCTCCTAGCTAGGAGTAAAGAAATCAGAAGATATTCACATTTCACTCAAACCGGTCGGCACTCGTAAAAACAACTAAATAAAATACTCAAATTACAACTTGGCTCTCTGAGAAGTCTCGAAGAAACCAGAAGCTCCACTGATACTGTATATTCTGCACAAGTATCGGGCAGGATGTGCGTGTGACGGACATGTTTTTCTAGACACAAGCCGATGTTGTGGAAACATTCAGTCTGCTAAGTCGTGTAGCTTGAGCTCACAGGGTTTACCTCAGTTCAACTTTAATATCGCTCTCCCTGACAATAATGACCTAATGTGTGTTTTTCTTTTCTCCGCCTTCTTGCAGTTCATGAGGCATCAGAGACAAAACCTGCCTGCCTGGATGCGCCTTACGATGGCCCTGTTTGGCTTTCTGTTTCCACGAGACGCTCTCTTCCCTCGCCTGCGAGGAGAGCAGAGATGAAGGGACTTCCTGCTGGTCCTTGCCTCAGCCCCTTGCTTTCCCCCCCCAGATCCCACGTGGGGGAACAAGGGACCGGACTTTATGAGGTGGCACTGTAAGATGGAACACGGGTTTGGATTTTTTGTTTTCTAATTGAATATGAAGACGAGATGAAGAAAACACTGGTCACCGCTGGACGGGGACTGATTACCGTTTCTTTTTTTTTTTTTGTTCGTTTGTTATTTTTTTTGTTTTTTTCGTCTTTCCGAGAAGGAGCCATTGCGTTTGAAGAGATATTTTCGAAATATTTGTAAGATTACCTATTTTGTACAGTAAACTGCTCTTTTTATTTGGTATTTCAAGTCTTGAAGGACCTCCATCAGTCCAGGGAATGCCTTATTCTCTCCTGCCACAGTACGACTTTTTTTGCATCACGGAAATCACAAGAAAGAGATCAAATTTTCAAGATTAGGCCACTTTTTTTTTTTTTTTTTGGTGACAAACTGTGGACGTGGACATTTCTGTGCTGAAGTTACTGACTTATAACCTTGAGGACTCGAGGCACATTTCTAATTTATTCTCGGACTAACAATAAGCCCTGTACTTATCCTTTTACTGTTCCACACTGGCTAAGTTGAAAAATGCTTGTGGCGGTGTTACACGCCGGTGTTGCACTGTTGGTCAGTTTAATGCGTGTTTTACCAGCTTCCACTGTAGACGTAGGGACATTATATCAACCTGTGTCACCCATCAGCATCCCCATCTACAGTACCACTCTTGTTGTGACAAGGCCCGTCATGATAACTACTTTTATTGGGCGTCGTATTGATCCAGAATCGAATGCAATAAACAATATTATTGTCATTTTAAGAGCATTGTATGTTACTGATTTAATGAGGATACAAAAGCATAATAATGCGAGTACATGCTTTGCAATTGAAATGTGAAAAAAAAATATCCTAAATAAATAATAAATAGAATGAAACCGCACAGCGATAAGAATAATTATCATGACCGGCCTGGAACGTGTCAAAGTGGCCTAACGACCCACTGTGTAGATTCAGATCCTGTTGATTCATTCATACTTGAATTAAGCTCTGAGATACTTAAGTCGAGTTCCATCGTGACTGTGCTTTTAATCCGTGGTCATGCGTATGTAGGAGTGTGTGCTTACTGTTTCTAAAATCTGCAGTCCTTTTGAAACCAAATGAGCACAATCAAAGTCAAACCAATCTCCTCTGTGGGATTACGATCAGGGAACTGGAAAAACAATCAGACGCCCGAAGAGCTTTGGATGGATTTCATCATTGTCTAAGGCTTTTCGGGGGTTTATTTCTCTAGCTGGATTGACAATCGCAACTTTGCCCTTTGCGGGTCGCCTGCAAGAGAGATGACATTTATCGGCATTTTTTTAGGGGGGGGCGAGCAATATCCAAGCCAGTGGAAGGAAGGAAGTGTAATCTTAGGGATCCGTTGCATTCGCAATCAAACTGACATCCATAGAAGGACATTTCCCCAGAACATGGCTGTGTTCTCCATGAAATATCTTTGTTACAGAAATTTAAGTTACAGAGATGCATTTTTATTTCATTTCACTCCAGGTCCAAATCCAAATGTCTCGAGCACCGACTCAGTCTCCGACGTGCCGATACACTTATCAACTCAACTTTTTCATTCAAGTGCTTTCTTTCACCAAACTGCCGGTGGTGCGTTCACTGAGAACTCTGTAGGAAACAGCTTCTGTACAGTTCAAAAGAACCATTGTACCAATCACACGGACACATTTAGGACAGCGTTTTTTTGTTTTTTTTAACATCTTTGTGCGACAACTGCTTCGTTAGCATTCTGCAATGACACAGCCACTGTTTCTCAATGTGTTTTTATCAAGGAAAACGTCTTTACGGACTTTAAATAAGATGTTAAAAATTCTTCATTTGATGTATTATTTCAGTCTGTTGTAAATTCATGATATGAACTTTTGAAAGACACTGATGTTTTTTTGTTTTTTTTCCTGCTTTTCGTTTTCTTCAGGGAGTAGTTAATAAACCGTGATGAGTTGTGTTTGCTAAAAATCTGCCTTTAAGCGAGGACTCCGTTGCGTCGACGCCGTTGATGGATGTAGTAAGACGAAGCTGAACAAGCGAAGGTGTTTTCTTTATTTTATGTTTCTCCTCGTCATTTTCACTCAACGTCAGCGCGGAAGTGTGTTACAGATTGTTCGATTTTTATTTGTTTCTCCTTTAAACCAAAAGTTTGTTTCCTGCAAACACTGAACGCTGAGCCAATTCAGACCGTTGTGACACACTCTTCTGTCCAAAGTTTCGCGCCCTCGCTCTCTTTGACCGAACGCCATGCTTAACTACTCCCTGTCCTTACTGAGAACAAGTTTCACTTTGTTTGGTTCCTTTAAGATAATTTATTCTAATTTATTTTGTGTATATTTGCTCAGTGCTACTGTATAGATGCTATCTCAGTGTGTACAGTCCTTTTTCTTCTCATTGTTGACGTGCATTCGGTTGTGTGTTTGATGCCTGTGTGTGCGGGGAGGTTGGACTTAAAGCCATGTGCCTCGTGCGTTTCTCTCACACGCGCGGTGTGAGTCCTTACAAATCACAACAGACAATCAAATGTACAAAATGTGCCTTGTGAGTCACAGACCTGCCACATCATCATAGACACTCGGCATAACAATTATCCCAAAGCCACAGCTCTTGTTTCACTCGGGCCCCGAGAGATCGACGCGCTCTCACGCGGTAGAGTCGGCACACACAGTAGTGTTGGTGCCTCGATACACACAAAAAAAGAAACATCAGTCGGATTCCTCGCATCTGCTCACGAGGCACAGGCTCAACCTTTGACACCTCTCAGCACGAACGGCGAGTTTTCACCGCGCAAACCTTCTCGATATCAGAAACGACTGTTTGCAGTCAATGTGCACTGTAAAAAAAAAAACGACAACAATTTTTTTTACCTGTATACTGTATTTTGCGCCGCTCTCTTTCTACTCCTGTGCTGAACTTCCCCTCTAGATTCCCGAGACTCTCTGAAGATCTGTAAAAAAAAAAAAAATGCTGGATCGGCCCAGCTCGTCTGGGTTCTTGTGCTTTATTATCTACAATCTAGTAGGGCTGTGGGTTTACGTTTGAAGGAGGAATGAGCCACCACGGTGCCCAGTATTATTTGTGCGTGAGACGGGTTGAACAGCCACTCAGTGGCGTCGATCTGAGCCTGTCGTTACCAACCACTGTTGCAACCCTGACTCAAGTGAAACATTTTTCTATCCGTTCAGCCTTCAGTGTCTTTGATATCAAATTTACTCGATCGATTCGATTTTTTGTTTTCTTTTTCAATATCCAAGAAACGAGTGCATCTTTACTGTCAAGTGCTGTGATTTGGTGTTTTTTATACATTAGACATGAATTTGACACGGCTATTGTTGCGATCTTTATAAAAAAAAAACGTTTTTAGCAGAACATTTTCCATATCTTTTTCTAAGAAGACGAAGAAACAACAACAACACGACTTTTTCTGCTTTTTTCTATGATTGCTTTTTTTTTTTCCAATGTTGTGGCATCTTTTATTTTATTTCGGATATTGCCAAGTCTGCTGTGTCACTCTCAGTTCAAGGGCTTTTTTCAATATAAATGTAAATGGAGTAAAAATGCATGTCCAACATTCCTGAAAAAAAAATTCTGTATCTTAAAGGGTTTGAATGTAATTTAATGGAGTGAAAACCACAATATCTCTTTTAATACATGAACTGAACAGTGGAACTGATTTCAGACCTCCGTGCCGTGTGCACGCGTGTGCGGGGAGTTTGTATTGTCTTCACGTTGCTTTCTTTACGTTCAGAGTGGTCTCAAGGATTTCACATTCATGTGTCCTTTTGAAGTGAGACCCAGGCCAGATGTAGCAGTTTTTTTCGTTTAAAGCATTGGCTGTGTTATCGTTGGGACTGCTCTGTGTCTGCTGCACAGTTTTCAGACAGCACACGACATGGAGCGATGGAGGGAACGACGGAGGAGGAGGACCGGGGATGTTTGTTCTTTTTTCTAGTGCAATATGCTGTACATAAGAGCTTGGCTCTCGAAAAATCTTACAATTTCTCTTAATTTCTTTTGTTGTTAAATGGGTACATTGCTGTTTTTTTTTTCATTAAAACTTTATGGACAATTGAAACGGGCCTGTGCTTCATTTCTTTTCCTAAACAGAACCAGGGGATATTTTCTTAAGCACACACACAGCTTACTTTAAAAAAAAAACACCAAGAAAACCACATTGGTAATCATTTACAATTACATTTCTTCTTAACTATGACACATGTTTGTTGTACTTGTCAGTCTGGTCATTATTCGGACTGAAACAAGGTTCCCGTCGCTGGTTTTTACTGTTCTTTGAGAAGCCATTCATTTTAAATCCTCAGTAATAATAGAGAAGTGATGCTGGACTGGTTATGTGTTTGCACATTTGAACATTTAAACGTTTTTGTTTATGGGTACGCCGTTAGAAGTCACGGTACTGTGACATGAAAACACTTTATTGAGGTTGCTGATCGTTCACTGCCATGATTGTAGGCGTGTCACTAACTCAGGGCACACAGTGGGTAGTGGGTGTAAAAACAAACCACAGAAAAAATACAGTGATAAACGGTGTAATGATGCACAATATGCTTAAAAGTCTGAGAGTCTGACAGCGGTAATGCAAAGTTTTTTCTAAATTGCCGCTCTCGTCTTTTCAATTACTAATCATTACATGAAAACATTATTTCACCAGTGTGGTAAATTCAGTCCAGCGGGAAGTAACAAACTAAAGTGATTTCATACTCTGATCTTAAGGTTACTCAGTGGACACAGAAATGCATGTGAAAGAATTAATGACACCCCTGCAGCGACACAGACCATCAGCAACCCCGATACTGTTATAATCAAGTATTCAGTGAGGAACGTTGGAACAAATTGGTTTTTACCTCATGATGATGGTGCTCGATGAAAATGGATGAGATTGCAACTTGTGAAATTTCGTCCTGAGGGGAGTAAGAATATCTGCTGATCAGTCGAGACATTTCAGTCGAAACCACAAGCGTCAAACCCCACAGTGACTCGAGAGGAGAAGTCGGAGGATCACCAGAATCAGCAGGATTAGGGTTAGGGGTCATCTGGGAACCACGAATGTCTGTAGGAAATTTTGTGCTAATTGCACACTAGATTTGTGAACTGATAGTTGTTTTTTCGGAACGACTCTTTAAGAGGAACAAGTTAACTTTACTCGCAGGCAGAAGTGAATCACAAATCCATGAGAGCCAGGTCGCCTTCGTTCTGATCTGCAACATAGAAGTAGGAGTAAGACGCTACGTTGCGATCAGAATTTATTATTAATTTATTTAATTTATTAGAATTGATTCAAAAAGTTGGTTCCCTTTATGGCCGGGACAGACCTGGCAACTTTTTAAAGAACTTGCCCTCTCATCTCTACAGTAGATAAGTCAGGAAGAGTAAGAACTCGGACCGGCTGTTGGTCAGAAGATAACCCAAGTCATTATGGTTCATCCTCAGGGGACCATGAGAGTCTGTACAAAGTTTCATCTCAACCCACCTGGCAGTTGTTCAGAGATTTCAGTCAGCAGGTTAGACACACGGGATCATTTTAATCAGTCATGCGCGTGTCACCTCATAAACTTCAATCATAGTCACAGCGACTGGATGAAAAAAAACACTTCTGTGACGAGTCACCGGTGATTTAACCCCTCTGAAAGTCCCTCAAAAGTTAATATAGCATGAACAATAGAATCGTTTCATAAGCCCTGAAGGCAAAGCTGGAGCAGCACATTTAAAAAAAAAATTTTTTTTCCTTACACGCTCCAACCTCTGTGGGGTAAAGGTGCAACCTTACATAAACTGTGATTCACCGTTCTGTCACCAGCTTTCTAAAGTGATCTCCCTCAGGCGGCTGCTTTGTGTAGACAGGGGCAGCAGGGAGGGTTTAAAGGAGTGTGTACACATGTGTGTGGCGCGCTGAAACACATGGCCTCGGGAAGGCAGCGAAGTCAGACCTGACCTGGACCTCATAAAGAATAACACAGTGCAGTTGGTTTGCGCTGCGGGGCCAACTGATATGACTATAGATATATGAATGTTTCAGTTAGAGCAGTCACCTTTGGGGCATTTTTTTTCCCTCTGCTGTTTTTACGGCTCCGACAGAAAGCTTGTTTCCAGCGTGTTACAGTAAGCGAGAGTGTTTAAACACAAATCACCCGCAGACAGGCCGCCCGCCCCTTTATCTGCACATAACAAGTCGCCTGAGAACGTCTCGAGACCAATTACTAATTTTGGAATCGACGAGTTGCTTCAAAGACTTAGTGCCATATTGTTTGTACTCCCAGAAGTCCTCCGAGTGCACCGCATCGCACACGGACCTAATGAGATGCTGACATGTTTTCGTCCTCATTTATAATTCCGGAATAATTTTGATGTCCCGATTAATGTGAATTTTTTTTTTTTTTTTTTTTGCCTGAGCGGTAAATAAACTCATTCGAAAAGACATGTCAGTTTTTTTTAAGTTTTTGTGTGAGATGCTTGCAAAATTTCACAGGGAAAAAAAAAAATGCAACACTGAGTTTTGTCGTGAGTTATTTTAATCCTCATAATGGTTTGGAGATGAAGAGCGGACATTTTTTCTCAAACCCAGCCTGGTGAGAAAACTCTTTGCAGCCGATTATATTAAAGCTCAAATATGCATCCCAGAATGCAACGCTAACATATCCAGTTTTAACCACAAAACAGGCTCTGTGTTCACCCCCCCCCTCCCCGCCCCGTAACCTCCAACCAGCTGAAGTGAAAGCCTCGTCCCCCTGGGACGGCTGGTAAATACAGACAAGTGTGTGTATAAGAATTTGTGTGTGTCTTCAGGGAGAACGAAAAAAAAGAAAAAAACACATAGGGGAGGGAGGGGAGAGGAGGAGGGGTGGGGAGGGGGGCGGTGTAGTGAGGGCTTTGCTTGGCTCAGCACTTTTTCGCACACAGCCCCTGACAAAGGGCCTCTCTGTTCTCCCGGCCAGTCACTCTGGGAGACGCCCTCATGATAGCCCGGTGCCTATCTCAAGGGTCACGCCTCGACTTCAGCAGCAGAGAGAAGCTCCAGTCCCCGGCTCCTTTTTGTTTACTTCGGCCTTTTCTGCCCGGGAGCGCCGCAGATTAACCCTTGAGTGTCCGACTGCAACGACCGGCAAACAAGGAGAGACTCGGAGTTTGTCTTGTGGATTTTGTTCTGTTCAACAGTTCTTCCATTCAGTCATGTTTCTCTACATGTTGGCAGCTTCTCTAATGTCTTTTTCTGTGTCTTATCTGAAGTTCTCTCAGCTTGCGGTGGAGAGCGGTTTCACCACAGCCTTGTGCAATAACATTGAAAAAGTACCCCATTTCAATTGTTCGACATTGACAAATGCAAGGTGTCGTCCCTTTATGCTACACAAAGAAACAATATTGTTCATGTTGGAGTGTTGAGGATGAGTTCAGGAGTCTCACAGCCCGTAGAAAGAAGCTGCACTGTGGTTTAGTGGCAGCGGATACTGCTGTATCTTTTGCCAGATGGCAGCAGGGTGAACAGACTGTAGCTGGGGTGGGTGTTTTAAAAAAAACGGTGGTGCCATTATGGTAGATAAAACATGACAAAGTGCCCTCTCTTCACTATAAATGTATCAGGACTTTCTGCACGCTGGTGCCCTTTTATTTAGTTTGCCTCAGCCCCTCAAACATCCACCACTGTCCTTTGGGAACCAAAGTACCCGTTGTTCTGGGCGGTTTTAATCACCCGCTGCAGACTGTGGACAAAGTGAGGAGGGGAATGAGCTTATACAGTATCTGCCTGGTTTATGAATCCGCAAACCTCCCCCAGTGAGTGATGACATTTCAATTATCACCCTCTTAAAGCTTCTGTGACTTACAGTTGCTGTCAGGGAAACAGGTCAGAGAAGGTGCATGTTCCTGCACCGTGAGCGCCGGCAGCACTCTTTTTAATGCAAGAAATCATCTCCACGCTGTGTCAACACCGACAAAGGTGCACTCAGGTTTTGTTGATTCGTGCACGCCGTGAGATGTACTCGACTTCGGCACTACAGCATGCAAAGACGATGAAAACATTTGAGTTCAGCAAGTGTATGAAAACAAAGCAGAGAGAGAACAGAAGTAGGCTGCATCGGGGGGGAAAAATAATCATACGACATTATAAAATTCAGTAGGTGTGGTTCCATCCTCTGAGGAAATGAACTTCCTGTCCACAGAGAATAGGTCCTGCCGCTCTGAAAGGGCGCACATGTCAGGTGTAGCACTTCAGCGGGGTGTTAGGTCAAAACACGTTGGTGCAGCTGCAGCGGAGGAGCCGCTCTGGGGAATAGTCCGACTTCCTTCATAGACGAGCCTTTGCTCCGTGTACCGTGTTACAATAACTGACTCGCGGCCGAACACCTACCTGTGGTTTTTGGAGGTGACAATTTATTTGCATGTGACCGGCACAGTCAGAAAGGTTTCGTGATTGTTGTGAATTCACTTCTACACAGCTGGAACGTGGTGACTACGTAATTGTCAGCAGTAATCTCATGTGGGGTGTGACATGTTTCACCTTGGTAAACACCATTATGACATAAAAAAAATGTGTTATTCCTTCGTGTAAATGCGGCTCGTAAAGTTCGCAGTGACAGCAAAACATCCAACAACCAAAAACCTCATTGTAGCTCTGAGGTGTGTTGGCTCCTTAGAGAGAACTACATCAAATTCAAGCTAGCGGGTGAGATAGCCACAGCTAGCCTTAGCTAAAGATAAATTACCATTTTGAAACTTTATTTTGCTTTTGAAAGCTATACATGTTGATGAACTGTCTGTTGAGAATTCATGCCAGTAGCTAAAGTCTGTTTAATTAAAGGAACAACAAGCTAATGCTAATTGGTAGCCTAGCTAAATGGCTTTTTCAGTCTACTGACCCCTCAAAGCACTTTACAACACTTGTCACATGCACCCATTCACACACTGATGGCGGAGGCTGCCATGCAAGGTGCCAACTGCTCATCAGGAGCAATTTGGGGTTCAGTATCTTGCTCTAGGACACTTTGACATGCAGCTAGGGGTAGCTGGGATTCGAAGCCAGTAACCTTTCCGATTGCTAGACAACCTGCTCTACCTCCTGAGCTACAGCTCGACGCCGTTGGTTGGCTAACAAACCTAGCTTAGCAAAGTTTTAGCAACTGCTGGCCTAACCTAGCCTTTGAGTATAGTGTGTTTAAGTTATCTTTACGCCACATTTTCGTTTTTACTTATTGATTTTATATTGATTTCAGTAGGCTGAAACTGCAATGGTAGTTAAACAGAAAGACACACAGTAAAGCCTGATTTAGGGCGCTCAGCATGTTCGACGGGTGTCCCTTAACACCTTCCTTCTATGTCGAGCACCCAAGTAAAGGTCAACAAAATGCATCTTGCATGCAGCATGGTAGGCTATATGCTTGCCGACACTGGATTTGGGTTCTCTCTTCACCCTCAAAACCAAAACCTGCAGGGCCACAAATGAGGCCAGATTACTGTATCACCATAAAGCCAATCAATAATTAGCCATGAGTCACAGTTTCTCAGACAGCTGATTTTCCAGTTTGGTGGCTGCACTCCTCGGTTACCTGGCTCCTCTCAGACTGAGCCACGCTGCCTTCACTTTACAACCGCAGCCCCTCGTATACACACACACCACAACACCAAATAAGGGCGGGGAGCGGCCAATCCATCTTCGAGGGTAATAAAAGTTAAATGCAGCCCGTGAGTCGAGACATGCCTCCAGGGGGACTTCTCGGTGCAATGGGCGTCCACTATTGTCTCTGTCATCTCAGGGCCTGTATCAGGGGGGAGTATAACGACTGAGATGATAAGTGGGTATTTATGTGGTGGTGACTGCTGTCTAATTCAAGACAGATGAGAGGTGAAGGACTGCAGCAGTCTGACAGCTTCTTGAGACCGAACAGCTTCTTTCGCTCAGTAATAAAGAGAAGATGTAGCCTAATGATGTGGAATACAACGATGATATATTTCGTAAACTAAGATACACAAGACAATCAGACGATCAGTTCACATTCAAATCTGAGAATATCAATCCCAGACTGGGAGAAGATCTGGCAGAGGCCGAGCTGCAGTATCTTACAGTTCTTGAACTTGAACCCCGGCTGCTGACAGCTAACTGGACAGCTAGCAGCTAGCTGGCACTCAAAGTAGCCAAAACTGTTTTTTCTGCACCAGGCTGTAAATCTACGTTGAGGGTTTTTACATGGGGGTCTATGGGAACTGACTCACTTTTGGACTCAGCCTCAAGTGGCCATTCGAGGGAACCGCAGTTTTTGGCACTTCCGTGTTGGCTACATTCGGCTGTTCAGATGTTGCCGCTTGACGACACACGACTTCAGCAGTCTTCAGTCACGCTGGCATTAGCGTCAACATGCTAACACGCTCACAGTGACCATGCTATCACGCAGATTTTCTATAGCAACAATAATGTTCACCTTGTTCAACACGATAAATTAGCCTGTAAGCATGCTAGCATCTGCTATATAGCATTAAACACCATAGTTATCACAATTCGTGTTGTTTTGGTTGTCTTATATTGATTGCAAGGAAAAGCACCACCTCACTGGCAAATAGGCCAACAGCAAAAACACCTATTGCTCCGTCTTTAAGTATTCACACAACACTCACTTTCCAAGATCGTTAACTCTCTATTGCAATAATTTCTTGTGTCCAAACACAGGTGCCTAACTGTCTGATCGAGAACTTGCATCTGTTGTTTATGGGGAATCTCTGGCACGTTTCCTCCTGGACAGTTTTGTTTTATGACAGCCCGCCTGTTAGACAAGGGTCAAAATCTGACGATGGTGTATGTTGACTCTACAAACAACAACGAGTACTTCCAGAAACCTGAGTTGGTGGCAGTATCAGTTTGCACAGTCATATAATTACTTGGTGACACGAAACCGTTCACGGTGTGTGATATGTAACTAATTACGTAAGAGCAGTGGAAAAAAAAAAACATCGAGCCTGCACCCTGCCTTCGAATGACGGATGTGATGAATTAGCTTGTAAAAGGAAGAAAACAACCGTGTGTGTTCACAGGGATGAATTATATGCAGGTAGTGAAAACACTCACATAGGTGTCGCGGCACTTTCAAGTGGTGCATGTAGATGGACAGGGTATTTATAGAAAGCATAAGCCTCGTGGAGAGGATGGAAGATGGGAACAAAGCCAATAACTCGTTGACTTATAGCAGGATAAAAAAAAACAGTGATTCTCTTTGTTGTTTATGATTTTTATGATAGTCCTCCAATCCAGGTACACTGCATTCGCAAACAAATAGCGTAATTAAAGGAGTCGGAACTTTTGTCATTTAGGTTGGCCATAAAATGTACAGACGTGAGCTTTGAGCTCGGTGAAGAGGTTGATGAAGAGCTGTTTCTCATCATGGGGGAAACAATCTGGCCACTGAAAACACTCGTATCATTTAATCTGTGGCTCTGGAGGAGCTTTGTCAAGTCTTTGGAAAATAACTCTGATGATGTCATCGGGGTTGTCTCAGTGTGTGATTGGAGATGACACATTTATAACGGAGAGTTATAACAAAGGTTCTTGTAGCTGTAGAAATATTTTGTGCTGACTAGCCAATCCGCCCTGATCCTCGCCCTTATTTGCTTCGTTGTTTGGGGGAAAGACTAAAGACAGGATATCTTGTCCTGTATTGCTTTGATTTTGACTTTTAAAACCTTGATACCCTTGTAATGTTGAGGAGATTCTAGTATCACGTGATAGTCAGTGTGTCGGCCATTGTTCATCTAAGGGTTGAGGTTAGGTGACGCCAATTCATCAGGTTGTATCCGATGGATTGCTCTCCCCGATGATTCCTTGCATGAAATATGGTCGCAACTTCCAGCGCGCCCTGTCACTTAACTGGGACCGGTGGCGTCCATGGTTAAAGGACGCTAATCCTCATTCTTATAGTGATTGGTAAAACATACTCTCATAACCTGACGCGCCAGATGGTTTGTTTTACAAAAGGGTTTGTTTCAAAAATCCATCTGTGAAGGAGCAGCTGACTGGACGAACCATCAAACAAGAAGTTTATCACAGGCTAACTTCAACCAATCAGATCAACAGTAAGTCAACAGTAGTCAAACTCTAACCGAAGTTCTCCGGCGCACAGGATGTATCACCCATAATTGTTTACCCAGTGACCTTCCCAGTGGGAAACACATGGACAGTCTACAGAGATACATCCGATGGGTAACCTTTCTTAAAACACTTACTTGTAAAGGGCCTTTTTTGTAAGGACTTTCGAAATGTCATTATACGCTTTAAGAGGTAATAACACGCTGGTAACAACAAATATTTCACCTCGCTTTGACCTGTGATCTTTGCCATTTCTTTCATAACCAAGTGAGGAGGAGTTTTTTGCTGTTTTTTTCTGATCAGCGGTTTAACTTTCATTTTCACATATTATCGACGGATGAATGAAGGAGTCATCCAAACAGCTCATGGGCACAGAGAGGAAACACAGAAACATACTGAAGACGTAAAACAAAACAAAAAATCTGGAACCCTTTTTTTTTCAGATCTTCCTGCATTTGCCATCATTAATATCTCGACGGTTGTTTTGTTTGTTTCTCAAAATGGATTGGCTTCTCGATTGTTATTTCTCACTGTATAACTCCCCGCCACCGCCAACTGGAACAGCAGAGGTCTATTAACACTGTAATACGATGTGAAGGGCAAACAACAAGAGCAGCCATTATGTCTTCCCTTAAAACACAGATCCTTTTCCTCCCACTGTTTTCGTTTCAATTACCCGGCCCCAAGTATAATTTCCTCTGAGTGCCCTGAAAAACCCAAGGTCCCTGCATTAACTGTGGCCTTAAGAAGTCCATTGTAAACTTAAAAGAAAAGAGTTTCGGACTCTCTCCCCTCGTCTAGCGCGTTCTGCGGATATGAAAGGTGACTTCGGGTCTCGCGGGAGCACCTAAAAAAGAAAGCTAAAGAGGCTCGAGCCAAGTTATTGTGCTCTATCAGTGTTTGTGTAGCACGGTGACTGAATGCGGCAACGAGTGACGAACAGAAAATACCAATTTCTTTTTTTTCAAATTTATATTCATGCAACATCTTAGAACCACGGGTCATTTTTGATGGGTGACATCTGGAGAATAAAATCTATATTTGAACCATCCCGTCATCAGTGAACATATTGTGAGGAGAAAACACAATGCAGTGCAGCAGCCACAACAAAATAAATGACTGAATAAGAAGAAGATTGTGAGTTTCAAAAGGAAGGTTGTTTTGCTTTTTGTGGTGTGAGGGCACGTACAATTGTATCCGTTGTCGTCATCACTTCAGACTCATTCTGAAACTCGCAAGTTTAGCCGGATTACTTTACTTGGAACTGACAGTCAGAACCAGAGTGTGAGAGAGTTTGAAAGTTCACACATACTGTCGTTACCACCGCATCGAACACGAGCGGCCGGTGTGCTCGCACTCCTCCAGCAGTCGCTGCCCCGCTCTGCAGCTGGAGGACCACGGGATCGAGGCATTGTTTTGTGTGTTAACACAGTCTATCCCGCTGAGGTAAAAATAGTTCCCAGCTCCATTCTCTCGCAGCAGAGCCAGCGATGGCCCGGGCCAAAAACAATATTTGGACATGGCAGCAGATGTCCCCAAACAGGCCCACGAGGACGGGCCTGCGAGGGGAACTTTTGGCATCGGTGGACTCCAGGGAGAGGGGAGAATGAGCTGGAAACAATGTGGTTTACGAGGACACTTGAGGGGAGGAGGGAATAAGTGCGAGCTTGTATCTCAACTCAAGACACTCAATGGGAGGCTCGGATTTATAGATGATGAAGAGCCTGCCTCTTTAAATAAAGTGTGGTTCACGGAGTTCGCCAACTTATTCCCAGCTGTGTGTGTCTGCACTCAGTCAGGGAAGTTTTACTTTGGTTTTGGGGGCTGAGAAAGAAATCTCTACATCTCTCTTTCGCTTTTGTGATTGCGTCGGTATCATGTGGGTTATTATCTGTGCATTGAAACACAGAAACAGGAAATCTATAGTACTATATATTTACTATATGCCGCTCATTCAGTCGCCTTATTAAGAACTGCATTTGCAACGATGTGTCTCTACCAGGAGATCGTTGCAGCCTCACATCCAAAAGAAAAAAATAATATCCTCCACAGGTTTCATGGAAAACAATGCAGAGCCAAGAAAGACTCCCCGATGACCCGACATGTAAATCGTTTTCAGACATATGGAAAGTATCATAATAAAGCAGACACACATTTGTCCCAGATATACTGACCACCGTTACCAGTGAGTCTGCTTCACGTGATGAGATTATCTTCTTTCCTTATAAAGATTTATGTTGTTCTTCATGAGGATATTCACGTGAAATAGGCGGTCACGCTGCGGCTAATGCTAATCCAATGCAAAGCAGAGCACGACTCAGATTGAGCTCTGCATCGTGAGTCTTGCTTGTGGTTGAAAGCTCATAGTTTGAGTCCGTTTTGACTTTTACCAGAACCACAATCTCTTCCTGACTATAACCGAGTGCTGTGACGATCAAACATAACCGCAAGCAGATTTTTTTGTTCATGCTTGTAGTCGCTACATGAGTGAATACGTTTTGCACGAATGGATGTCGTAGGGAACGGTCTGTGGCACATGATCGCCAGATTTTCGGTGTTGATCTTGGTCGGTTTTCAATTTGCCACTGATAAAACTCTAACCTTGGAAAATTAGTGGTGTGGGTAGAAAGGCAAACAGTCCCTGCCTGATCTGATAAGATATGTGTTATTGACAGAGAGCTGTTTTACATTCACTTACTCTTAATACAAGAAAAACAGAGCAGTAAGTTAATGTTTTCATTGAGTTGAAGTCATTATTGGTGTTTTATATGATGTTCTTTGACACTAGACAATATACCAAAATGTTTAACGGTGCTGCAGTTGCACTAATAACAGTGTTGTAAGCCTGTTCGAGGCCATTTTGAAACATTTTCCCTCTTGACACGTGATTCCAAACGGGGTTATACTATTGGCTGATCGTTGGAGGCCGCAACCAACTGTTCCAATTCTGACACAGACATAAACAAATCAATCATTTCGGACCCAACAAACTTTGTACAATTATAAATGTCCAATCATAATAGTGCATTTAAGGAAAAGAGATTCACCTTTCTCCAAACTCTCTGTAGGTATATATTTTTTTTTAACTAACCACACACAGGCTCTGCTTTATGTACACAAAACCAATCATTACAAATTAAGTATTTAATGCCAACATATAAACTGTTTTGGTTTCTCATTCAGCCACTGTAGATAAGAGAAAGTGATACCCAGGGAAAGCCAAAATGGCTTCGGATCCGTCTTTATGTGCAGCTCCGTCCACCATTTGTCACGTCTTCTTTCTCATGACTGCAGGAAGCACTTCAACACCCCTCAAGAGCTGCGATGCTGATTTTCCATCTCAATCAGCAGTATCAGCGAGAGAGAGAAACCTACACCACCTCCAGAGACCGTCAGACAATGGCCCTCACATCAGTTTTCACTCCCCCTCCTCAACCAGGCTAACACACTGTGACCTGGATCTGGCACTCCGACATGGAGTCGATTCAAATCGACATGCTAAGAGACACGAGTGCTACATGATCCTGTTTTATCCTGGCAAGCTCGTAATGCCTCCGATGCCACAGCCAAAATGCTGAGACAACGGGGACTATAGGCTTTCTTTCGTCGGAGCATTTAAAGATGTACACCATTTAGTGTCTGTTCCGTTTCATGCACGGTGTTCAGGGCTTTTGTCAATCAAAGAAACACACAATGCAACGGCACCACTTCGTTTCGCTAATCTGCTTATTCAACATGCTAATCATAAATGGATGGATGTTCCAGAAGCTCTGTTGCAGTCTGAGAAGCCTTTGTTCGAGCAGATGCAAAAAAACAAAAAACAGCTGAGTGTACCTTCTGGCCCCGACCGAACCAGCTTTGTCACATGTTTGCGTGACGTGATCGAGCACTAATAGAGTTGTTTTTCAGTCATCAACGCGTCTAACCAGCTGAACCAGTTTTACATGAGGGTATATTTGAGGTTATAATTTTTAGCCCAATATTGCATAACACCGCGTAATGATCCTGTGAAGCGAGACTGTGACAAGCGCAACAATGACAGGACCAGCATAGGTGGGCTCGCCCCACAGCAGTTACATTTAATTATAAGGCTTAAAAACCGACAGCAGGAGCTGGATCACAATGTCGTCTTGTTCCACAGCTGTGTCCTGCGGTGCCATCGGGGTAAAAAAGGGAGAGAGAGAGCAGAAGGGAAGGAAAAAGGCGACGGAGCAGCCCTCATTGTCACCGCGCCTGGTTATTGTTCACACTCCTCGTCATGCAACCCCTCCGCCTCGGGCTTTTTTATCATACCGTGGCACGCGAGCAACAGCTGAGAGGTCCTTTCTCTATCTGAGGAAAAGGCCACTTGGCTGCCGCCGAGAGAAGGTGAGGAAGGAAACGGTGACAGAGTGGTCATGCGTTGGACTTCCCTAGATAAAGTTAGCTGTGTTTATGGACATTTAAGGAGAGACCAGAGCTGTAATATGCCATTTAAACAGTGGATGCTGATACATACAACGCTGTGATACGCTTGGGGTTTTTTTTTGGGAGCCACAAGTGACCATATGAGATGCGATGAGAGGGTTGGAGCGGGGAAGATATCCTGATTGGATCTGACTGAGAACCCGAGGACACACCGCGGTAGCGACTTGTCAATCATAAGATAGCCAGGCCCTAAAACATATCCTGCTTTGTCTTCTATTTTACTCTAAATGGGACCATCATTTACTAAATGAACATGACAATGTATTGAATAAGACTTGAAACTAGTGACTGAGAGCATAAACTCATAAGGAAAATGTTTACAGAGGTAATAAATCAAGTGAGAAATATGGCTATTTTCTCATAAGCTTACATAAAGACTTTTTTTTTTTCCAGAAACCAATATAGTCGCCCCCTGCTGGCCGTTACACAGAATGCAGATTTAACACATTGGCTTCACTTTTTTGACCTGGAGGCTCCATCCATAGTTTATACAGCCAATGAGTTGGACTAATCCTGTTCCTGTCTTGGTCGGTTGGTGTCGATGGTTGCGAGATAAAATCATATTTATGGGTCTTATTGTTAAGATTAAGATCATTAAGATTAAACATGGTTTATGTCACAACTGGACTTCCCGTCATCAACATTGTGTAGCAGGTTGAGTGACAATAAAACAAGATCAAGAGTCGACAGCCGTGCTAGCAGCTCTGCGCGGCTGTACCGTGAGGCTAAGCGCTAACGTTGGCATGTAATGTTAGCATGTTAACGGGCTAAAAAGGACAACGTGGCTATGTTTAGCAGATACGGTGTTTCCCATGTTCCCTGTCTTATTTTAGTCAAAGGTCAAGTAATCACTGTTCCCACAGTGCTGTTGTTGTTGTTGTTGTTGTTTTGTGGCTCTCATGCATGACAGATGCTTTAGTGACGTTTGAGTCTTCAAGCTTTTGAAGACTGTGAGATTATGCAAAGTGTGAACATTTTCTTTTTCTTCACTTTTCACACTCACAGAAAGAAAAGCTCTGGCAGCACTGTACCTCTGAGGCTGTGAATAGCTTTAAAGGTTCGTGATATTCCCTCCAGTAGATGTCAAGACATTCTAACCTCGAACAAAAATATGTCAACCTGATGGTGCTGCTCCCAATCAGCGATCCATCTAATAACTGTAACGATATTCAGTCCAAAAGGTGGACTCACTGACAGACCAACATTTTCCATTTGTAGAGCCTTGCCTTAACTGCTAATGGTGTGGTGTGAGTGACAATTATGTTATAACCCTGCTGATCAGGTGTCAGTGCTGAGCCACAAATGAACTAACTCTTATGAAATTAACTCACCTCCATCTGCCTCTGCAGCCCCGCTGTTCTCGTCTCTCCATCCACCTTATCATCCGAACGTAGTAAATTGCAGTAATTATTAGCAAGGCAACTGTTGTTTAATGCATGCCCATTTCTCACATTCGTATGCATATTATCTCCTGGTTTCTGGGCTGACTCGCACCATCACAGACCAGTGGTACCCAACCTTTCTGCCCCGTGACTTTTAAAAGCATACAAAGTCAACTCGTGACCCTGCATGAAAGGTTTTAAATTTCTACGAGGTATGAGCACTTCAACTGAGCGCAGATTTGAACCCTCTCGGGTGGTTTAATTTTAATCATTTTAGAGGCCTGAAGAGGTAAAACTATCCAGTACTTTACAAGATGTGTGCTCATTTCTGACTCCTTAAAAATCAGCGCATGTTTGTATGAATAATTCTGATGAGGCGTCTAGTTTCAGCTCAAGTTCATACTTTTTTTCTACCTTTTTTCTTCAATATTTGATGTGACTTTTGGAAACAACCTGCCGAGTCAAATGTATGCTTCTGACAACACTGGCAGATTAGCAACACCATGCTAATAATACTGTTAGATGGTGATTTAGACAGCTCAACTGCAGGCTTGAACGTGACACATTAGCATTTGATTCAGTTTGTTTCGATTGGCCCGCAACTGAAACACTGCTCCATGTGAGACTTTTCTGAAAGAGGCCACATTGCTGGGAAAACTTCCTTGTAATGATATCAGGTCAGAGCCATTTACTATAAGTTACCAGACAAATTCAGAATGGTCCAACCACTGGCCCTGATTCTGACAATCATACGGCACATCACGAGCTCTGGTTTGTTTCAGAGGAGACACAGTCGTTTGGCCCGCCTCCCGAGGAAACAACATCTGGACTTTTACTCTTAATGGGCTTTTCTTAATGGCAAAAGCACCAAGTGTGATGGACTGTGTCTCCCCGAAGACCTAAATCTCAGTCTAGCGGACATCAGCCGTGTTGTGTTACAGACGATTTTAAAATAGAGTGAAAGTGTGTAGTCACATTCATCAAATACATTCTTTTGAGAGCAGGGTTGTCACTTTTTCAGCTCGAGTCCCCCCCTTAAGATGTGAACATCTCACCAATTCTGTAAAAAAAAAACACCAAGAAGAAACACTTGTGGGTTTACCCATATAACCGCGGGGCTTCTCTAAGTGGTTAGTGTGTCTCTGAGAAGGTTGAAAGGCCACCATTTGCAACCCATGTCTCATTATTTACACTGCTGCTGTTTTAGTCTCCGATTATACTGTAGTTTAACGGCCAAACTGAGACCCAGGGGAAAAGTGGCGGCAGGAAAAGTGAAGAAACCACCAATTGATCTCAATATATTTCTGTGTTGTGCAGCCTAATCTTTGAAGAATAGTGGTTTACTGCTAAGAATCTGCCCTACATAACAAAGCTCTTAAGCTCTGTATAATGAGTCATGCAAATTCATTTCTGGTTACACCAATATTCATTAGAAACAGAGCATCTCTGGAGGCAAGAGTTAAAATATTATTGCTTTGAATTTGGCCGGGCGAGGAGAGAGAGAACAACGCATTCTTTAGAGCTCATTTGTAATGTTAAAGTGATGAAACCCACAGGAGAGTTTTAGCTTCATTCAGGTCACTGTTTTGGTTTCATGGCCCACATTTTTACGTGATGTTTCCCTCTCACCGCTCTAGTCAAAAGAAGCTCTGATAGTGACATGCTGCACTCTGCCCCAGCACCGAACAGCAGTCTGACTGTTAGCAACTAGCCGGAGAACACAGTGGAGCACGTATCAGCTGAAGTGCCAGACCTTTTCCCTCAGGAGATGGTGGAGACCAAACACAGAGCCAAAATTAAATGTAATGTTCCACTTCAAGTGGGCCAGTAAATGGGCATCAGTTAGCTGACATGTTGTCCACAACAGCTTTATAAGGTGATAATGTGTCAGTGTTGTGTTTTACAGCTTGCTGGAGTGTTTACAAGTGGTAAAAATGATTTAGACCGTTAGCCTGGTCTAATCCAAAAGGTTTGGTATTGCTCTCATGATGACTCAGTTGAGCCGGTGCTTCAGTCTTGTCGTGCTCAGCTAGACTGAAACCTGTCTGAACCAATATGACTAATACATGCATTATTAGATGAGAAGAAATATTTAAATTGGTGAAATGGGAATTATCACCTCTTTTGGGTACTACTAGGGCTGAGCAATATATTGATCATTATTGTGATATGGGACAACACACGTCTTAGATTTTGGATCTATCGTGGCATTAATGTTGCCTGTTTTGGGTTTTGAAGGTTACATTACAGTAGAGTGATGTCATTTTCTGAACTAAACCATACTGTCCTACTTGCTCTGACACCTTCCTTTACACATTTAGTCGTTATATCCTCATTACTGGTGATTATTTAACGAAAAAACTGGGTTGTGAGAACCATTTGTGAAGACTCTAAATCTCAGATGAATCCACTCATATCAAGTCTCATATCTATTGGCCTCATCTGTACTATGAGCAGATAAGTGTCTACAAACAAGCTGCTCGTGTCAATACTGTGTACAAGTGTCACGATCTGTGAGATACGGTCTTGTTTCACGCTGAGGATGTGTCACCATAATTAGCGCGAGTCGCTGTTCCCATCAGACACTTTCCCACAGCCTGACAGACATGGCAACCTCGTGTCAGACGCTGACTGCCGCTGCTGATAATCTTGTGGTTTGAGCCTTTAAAGGGATAAATACAGATATGGTTGAAATGAACCCACATGCTGCTGCACATGTTGCTCTGAGCTTGTTCACACACAGAGAGCGATAACAAACAACACAGGCATTAGTTTCACAACCGGCCTGAGTCTCCTCTTTACAGTTGGTGATTTCCTTGCTCATCATTTAATCTAGCAGGAGCTCAAGGTTGCACAGAAAGCAAAACTATGTGAAATGGTGTGATGTAAAATTCAGATGATGTGTTTGTTCAAGAAGTATTCTTTATTTAACAGCTTCAGGACTTAATTAATATAAATAAAAGACCATTAAAGTGTTAACTGCAGCTGGCACCAGCTCTAATGGAAAGTGAAATCTTAGAAGTGCCTTAAAACCTGCATTTTCTTTATTATGACCAGCAGGGGGGGTGACTTTCTGGTTACAAAAAGAAGTCTATTTGTATATAAGCTTATGAAAAAAATTACCCGACTTCTCACTTGATTTATTACCTCATTAACCAGTTTGCTAATGAGCCCATGGTCTCAATCGTTACCAGGCCGATCAGGAAATCCTCCCCAGCTCCACCCCCTCATCCATATATGGTCATTTCTGGCTACGACGTCTGCAATGCCAAACTCAAGGAAGCCAGATGGGTAGCCCGCAGACCAATGATTGATGTCCCAGTGGGGTTTAACACTTGACTGGTCACCTGTGTTATTGTGCGTGTGCTACGAGAGCACAAGATACAAACAAAACAGTGATCAGCTCACGAAGACTTTGCCTAGATACTGTCGCATCACAGGCGGTCAAAACGCCACAGAAAGGCTCTTAACTATTGTTAAATTTCCAAACCCCTTGGTTGTGAAACGATCGAGAGGTCCACCTTTACATTTGTCTATGCTACACTTCTTCCGTTTCAAACTGTTAAGAGGTTCCCAGGGTCATAAACAGTCTTGTCAGAATAATGGAGCATCTTCCTCGTAATGTTATACCATTTTAATAAGCCCCATGAGACCCTCTGGCAGCTGACCAACACAGAGCTCCGCATACGAATGACTTTAATTCAAATCTACAATACGTGAGTGTGAGTAGGCCTTATCAAAAAACCTGCCCCGGCCGTCACGACATTGAGTGATGGGGAGCCTGTCCATTTTGGCGCGGGCTTAATTTTCGTGTGGAGAACATTAAAACTCCTGGTTGCTCAGCGGTGCACACAGAAACAGCCTTTGGCTCCACAGACACTTACAAAAGGCCAAAAGGGGAGCTGAGCAGAGCACACGCAAACACGAGTAATGACATCCAGCTGCTGGCTCACGAACACACACACACACACATGCACCAAACTCACTCACGCACACACACTGTCGGCGAAACAACACAATCCAGTAGCCTGTCGATTCAAGAAATGACACAGAGATCGAAACGAGGCAGCTTCTTCCGTCCGACGATAGGTGATGTTTTGCCTCGCCTCATACGCTACATGTTGTGCGACAGGAAACAGTCATACCCAACGCATGCATCTTTAAACCTCTTGTTTCCCACACTCACACACCAACTGCGTGCAGCAAAGGATATCTGCAAAAGCAAATGCCACAGCCTTCCTCGTCTGGTTGAAAGATGTGGCCGATGAGGTTTGTGCGTGGAGCGCCGCGCGGGGCCCGCGTTGTGGTTGTCAATGTTCACACGAATCTCTCGAGTAAAAGTGAAGCTACTGTGTGAAAATATCACTTTGACAGGAGTGAAAGTCATCGTGAAGTAGCAGAAAATGGAAATACTCCAAGTGAGGCACCTTACAATACTACTTAAGAAGAATACTTGAGTAAATGTGCTTAGTTTCATTCCAGCACTGTTGAAAACACACATATATATGAGAGACATTAAGCCATTGCTTTAGTGACTTCGTTCTGTTTACACACAGTGGTTTAGAAAGAGGTGGAGCACTAAAAAGTCATACGTGAGCAGATTTTATTGTGAGGAAGCAGCAGGCAGTGTGATAACGTATGTGTGTGTGTGTGCGTGCGTGTCTGTTTGCCTTCAAGAGATGACCACAAACAGGAGCAAGGGTGTTCTCTTCTTGATAAGAGACCTCACTTAGCCAGTTTCTTAAAGGAGCTCGGACAGTCACGCACAGGGGACTTTCCAGTCTCTTATCTAACGCTTGTCGAGGTGACATCACCGTCCGTGGAGACTACCCTAACACAGAGACGTTTATAGCGCAGCATGACTTCTGAGGAGGCTCGGCGCTTGTTATGAGCTTGCCGTGGCCTTAAAGGTTGTCAAGTGATTGATGGAATGTGGAAACACTCCTTCATATATATAGTAGTAGTAACATGCTTATTATTTTCAAAAGGGTAATTCAGCAACTGATAAATCTTTTAATGGTATTATCCTATTTTGGTCCACTTTTTATGTATAACAGTAATACAAGTCATAATTTTGTCAAAACTTGCCTGTAAATCTGAGAGTAAACACAGAAAGTAGTCCCCTGGAAACTGGGGGAAACTGCATAAGATATTGAATCCACTTCTTGGAATATTTATGCCCTCATGCTGATTTAATTATATTAGTGTGTGGCTGTGGGTGGCTTTCAATGTAGCATGTGTGCGTGCTAGAGAAATATTAGCAAACCAAGAAACCCCAGGAGCAGCTGTGGGATGTGAGACAATTTTAGCTCGGTGCCACAGTTGGAACAGCAGGTACTCATACGACATCATTACAAAATAATTGTCCTTAAAACAGTTACATGGTTTGAGCAATTTAGGTCAAATAAACTTGAAAATAACATATTCTTGATCATTGTCCAAATAGGAAGATAACAATGCTTAGTTATCCTTCCCCTTTAGAAAGTCTTTTATGGAAGGCATCCATAGTCTTGCACTCTGTTGATGCATGAAAAGTAACAGTGGTGATGGTGTTAACAATGAAAAAAAGAGAAGAGAGGTTCAAACCCTGACGTAGCTTCTCGCCTCCACCTCTAGTGACCAAAAATCAAAAGTGATTTATTTTTAAGTTATGTCATGTAACTAATTTAAAGTGCATACACGATGTAACTAACCCAAAATGTGATCTTTATCTAAACCTCACCAAGTAGTTTTGTAGCCTAAACCTCACCAAGTAGTTTTATAGCCTAAACCTCACCAAGTAGTTTTGGGACCTAAACATCACCAAGTAGTTTTGTAGCCTAAACCTCACCAAGTAGTTTTGGGACCTAAACATCACAAAGTAGTTTTGTAGCCAAACCTCACCAAGTAGTTTTGTAGCCTAAACCTCACCAATTAGTTTTGGGACCTAAACATCACCAAGTAGTTTTGTAGCCAAACCTCACCAAGTAGTTTTGGGACCTAAACATCACAAAGTAGTTTTGTAGCCTAAACTTCACCAAGTAGTTTTAGGGCCTTAACATGACAAAATAGTTTGGGGGCCTAAACATCACCAAATAGTTTTGGGGCCTTAACCTCACCAAGTAGTTTTTATGCCTAAACTTAACCAAGTAGTTTTTGTGCCTAGACCTAGCCAAGTAGCTTCATTACGTGAATCTTGACCATTTGACAATGTTAATAATAGTCCAAAAGTCATAATATGTGAACTGTTTGTCAGAACGTTTCATTTTGAAAGTCGAGCCGCCATTGCACATTGCATATTTTTACTCACATGACCGTGGAGCCCTTTACATCCAAAAGCGCTAAATAATCGGCCATATTTGACGAGGCTGGGAGTGAGAACACCTTGGTAGTAAACTGCTCCAAAACTGCTATTTAGTTCAGCTACAGCTCAACGGCTACAGTGACTTCTAGGTACAGCTCTCTCCTCAGACAGGTGTTAAAGATTCTCACGAAGTTTCGCTCAAGTGTTGCGGGCAGGAATCTTTCCCAGCAGTCTTCTGTTGAATGAAGAAGCCAGCAGTTTATCAGAGGACACATCATCCTCCTGAGTATATATCAGCTCTAAGTGCCAGCAACAAGGCCAAAGCCATCATGTATCATTATTAGATTGTTCTTGCTCTGCTCTCTTGAAGTATTTACTGTGTTTACAGTGGCAAACCTCGGTATGTACATGACTGGGTTGTTTAGATAACATAATCTCCTCTAGCTGTACAGTGAACAAAATATGGGAATCTGATGGGTTTCAGCTGTCAAATTCTGCAAAGCTATAGCGCTAAATGTATAAACAGCATACTCATAATCACCCAACTGTGTTCATGATCACATTTAAAAGGCACTTAAAGTCTGATTCTGCGGCTCAAATACACGGGCTGTGGCAGGTTATAATTTCGGTGTCAGCTGAGGGAAAACACTTTGGGGTTTCGTGGGGGGGGTTTACCAGCTGTGTCTCCCTATCCAGCTCAGAGTCTCAGCTGGGAATTTCTCTCTTTTGCAAAGCTGACAGGAAAACATAGAGTCACGGTAACCCGAGATCAGAGATGGAGGGAGCGAGATGGAGGGAACGTAGAAAAACAAATCCCTTCAATGCTGCCAGTGTGTGTTAAAGAGTGATGGACGGATTAGTGCAGGGCGGGGTGCCGGAGCATCCCCCCACTCCCCCACTCCTCGAGAGATAACTCCAGGCTCGCACAGAACGAGGGAGAGACACACAATGGAGGAGGGAGGAGGTGCAAAAAAAGGGGCTAAGATTTATGCCATGATGATTAAAAGACATAATAACACGTTACAGAAACGGAGCCTCAAAATGGGCTGATGTGATTTCTGATAATGTCAGGGAACATTGTGCTGCCTTGACTGTTTTGTCTGTGTTATGAGAAAAGCACGTTGAGGAATTTTAAGCTTGAAACACAAGAACTCATTTTGTTGTTTAACCCGACGACAATCATTAAGGCTGTTTAAATACAGGTAATCGTCAGCACCTCGTCATGAGCTGTGAGAGAATGTGTCATTAAATAATGTCAATATATATACCAATAGTCTAGACTTAGAGACCAATAAGTCCAGGCAATATTTATTTTTATTCAAGGCAGGTTACCAGTAAAGGAATCATTAAACATTTTGGGAATTATGGTTATTTGCTTTCTTGCTGAGAGTTAAATGAGAAGATCAGTCCCACTCTCAAAAACCACAAGCTGCTGATACTTTGACATGTTTGTTTGTGTACAGCTTGAACAAATGAGGTGTTCATTTGAGAGCTTTGCAGGTGTAGGCTGACAGATTTTTTTGGGCACTTTGGATAAAGCCATCTGTTTATGCCAAGCGAAGCTGATCGTCTCGCGGCTCACGCTCCAAATGTGAGGCGAAGACGTGAGAGAGTGGTACGGATCTTCTCTTAAAGGTGCGATATGTAAGAATTGACCACCTGCTGAATTCGTGACTTCAAAACAAACTGTAAATACTGTTTGTTATTATTATTTTATCAGTGAATACATTTTATTTACATATTGACATAATCTGCACTAAAAGGCAGAGTGAAATATTAATTTCTGTGTCCAAGACGTTACACAGCCACTCAGCACTTGTCATGTTTTGTCTTATAATGGACCATTTTCCCTACTATATATTCCCTTACTCATTTGCTTTTAACACTGTGGTTCCATCGCTGTGAGACTACCAGGAGAGGAATCTCTCTGTATCTGTGTAGACTTCGACAGCACCAGCTGTGACCCCATGTTTGACCCCTGTGACCCTCCTGCAGACATTTGACCCCTATACCCACATCCCGATCTGCAGACAAGACGGGGTAAACAAAAATGCATTTATGTATGATAAGACTGATGAAATGAATGTATGATACAGCCCATCGCCACCGGTGAGAAAGCTAATACATATTTTCAGTGAGTCGGATGAAAATACGTTCTGCACGGACGCAACACAACTAACGCCGAACCCAAACAAAGGGGGATATCCTGTTTTTCCAGAGCCCACTCCCTCCCAGAATAGCACAGCATGGCAGGGAGGTTGTTATCGCTCTTATCGCAGCCTGCATTATAATGGCCGATGGGGCGAGGAAACATCCCTTATTGTTTTCTCTCAGGCTTCCTTTTCAGACCAGGGGTTGAAGTGGTCGAGGGGGGTCGCGTAACTAATGGCATCACTGTGGTTCTCCTCCCGCACCCGCCTGCCTCATTAAGACATCGTATCTCCATCAGCGTTTTCAACTAATGTTACACAAACCCCACCCCCCCCCCCCCACCTTATCTCAAGCGTGCATGGAGGAGGTGCGCTGTGGGAACATGTACACACACACACATCTATAATCTCATCATCTCCCACTTTTCCTCGTACAGTGGCACGCATATCTGCTTTGGTTTGGAGTGTGCTCGACTTGTGTCAGCAGTGTTGCAGGAGCTATAAGTAAGTGGCATAGCAACACACACGAACTAACATGCCCCATGTGCACACGCGGGGCATGCCTCGCTAAGAATCCCATGAATCTATATGCACCGCAGATTGCTTACACTCAGCTACGGTTTGTGTATCATAAACACACGCACACACGAGACACATTCACACATCAGTTACACCCATATCTGTGTCGCTCCCCCCCCCCGAGCGTGCCACCTCTCGTATCCACACTCACTGATGGTTTGGTATGTGAAAGTATCGCAGGCTCATAACGAGCAGCTTTACGCAGCAGCTGCTGCCCTGCTGGCACACCTTACTCCATAAGTAAACCCACGCTCCAGGTATTTGCGGCATGCGATCCGGCCCAAGCCGGGGGGCATTGTGCACTCGCGCGGGGGGTCAAGGCAAACCTCGGCAGGGGTCGAAAAGTCAGCAATTTGAACGCCAAGGTTAAAACTTTCAGCTGGAGAGCAGGTTGGGCGGCGGGTTTGGGACGGGGTGGTGCTACAGCTTCATTCCTTTCCCAGTGGAGGAGATTCACTTTCTTTAACAGCGTGTGCGCTCTGCCAAGGCGAAGTGTTTGTGAGTTTGCTGCGTTGTAAAGTTTGTTCTGGTGGGACAATAGAGGCTCTGGCGTTTGCTCCATTTGGCTCATGGTACATTTTCTATTTGCGGTGGTACAACATCTGCCCTCTGGTCTAGTAGACCCGCTGATGCCAAATTGGATTGTTTCCAATGTGCCTATACACAATGTCCTCTAACCCTGCGTGCAAACATTTGCAGCGGAAACAAACTCGAATTTAGAAAACACTGTGCTTCGCTTCAGGTTGGACCCTGATGGATGTTGCATCACTGCAACACAACACGGGAAAAAAATAGGATTCTATTTTCTGGCGAGAAGCAGCGAGTCATAGCTGGCATAGCTGCACTCGAAGAGTGTTTTGTTTTTTTCAAATTGCAGTCAGTGATGGTGTATAATTTGATTTCTGGTTTGTAATGTGTCTCAGCTGCTGTCTGAACATACAGTGGAACCCTAACCTTGTTAATCGTCAGTACATACAGGAACAGACTTCATAATCCTTGTTATATTTGTCCCCCAGAGCAAAGCTGGAGATCCAGACAGACCACACAATGACAGCGAGTGAACGCCTTCACGTGCAGACTCTGTTCAAACACACTGGTGTAACTGAAGGCTCGCATTGCGTCCTGTAATTTTCCAATGTAAACACACGTCGATTTAATGTTAGCGCCTGTGTGTGCGCACAGAGAGGTCCTCCCTGCTCATGAGTCAAGGTCATTATGGCGGGGCCGCTCGGACACTCGAATGCGCAGCATAGTGAAAGATGTGCACCTGTCTCGCTAACTGTCAGGGCTAACTGTCAGGGCCAACTGTCGAGGACAGACGGTCGTGGGAAAACTCGGAGCACGCCGGGCTGTGAGGTTTTCGTTAGCCGGTCTCAGCTGAGTGAAGAGATGATTTGGCAGCTTAGAGACGCGAGCTAAATTTACAGTCCAGTGGAGCACTTGACTTGCCAAATGTGCCATAGCAAGAATTATATTCTAATCTCGAGAGAGTATTTTTAGAAGAGCTAATTTAATCAGAGAAGAACATCAATTGAGACATATGTCTTAACAAAGTGTTGCTGCCTCCAAAAGCTGTCCGATTATGATTGGAGGGGTCGTGTGAATCTCAACCGAATGAAGAAATTGTGTGCCACGTTTACAAAACAGGAGAGGCCAGAAGAAAAGGGTGTGCTGTATTAAAAGTTTGGTGTGTAGAATTTAGTGCTAACAAACTTGGTCTTACCCTCCCCACTTGAAAATGGGAAAGGCTTTCTCTAGAGCCAGAGTTTGGTTTGTCCCTTCTTGGCAACTGCGGAAACATGGCGTTGCAACATGGCGGACTAGTGCGGGGCATCGAGTGTTGGCTACCGAACTTTTAGTGCGTCCGAAACTTTAATATGAAGCCAATAGTACATGAATTGTGTACTATCTATGTGGAAGTATTACAGAATAAGACAACAACACGTCAGACGATCTCGGTGTTTCTTCTTCTTATCATTTGGTTTGCGCAGAGTTGACACTGCAGTGGCGTTCTGCTGCCCTCTACTGTTACTAATGTGCCTTATCACATTATTTTATACGGTTCACTAGTGCTGATATTCCATCAGTTTCTTCATTTTAATCCAGTTACGCAGGTTGGGTGACTTGCACAGAGTACATTTCTTCGTCTTTGAACGGCTTCATACGTCATTTTTTCACATCTTTTTGTAAATGAGACATTTTCGTTATTACAGAGGGAGTACTGAAAACGGGACTGTTGGGTACTGGCATTCCAGGTACCAGTACCAGTGTCATCAAATGTGAATGGTACCCAACCATCTGTGTATACAAAAAGGGAGTTCTAATGTCACAAACACATGATTCTTAGCTCCAGGTGATTATACACTAATTAAAACATAATTATAAATGTTATGGTCCATTTCTGCCTACTGGACTACTGGACCTTTAACGCAGAGCTGAAACAACTGAATTGATTGCGATAAATCGATGACAATAAAAGGATTTTCTGCACTTTTAATGTTACTCAGCACTTGTTGTTTTCATTCTGAGAATTTCTTTGATGACAAGTTGTAACTGTTTTATAAATGATGACAAAAGATTAATGATAAAAACAAATTGCTTCGGTGTTTGCTATGCAGAAACCACCTATTGTGCAGCTTCTGCTTGATGTTAGCTCTGGTGGTTCAGCCGTGGACTGCCGACACGGTTTGGCACGCCACCTCTCACACTTCAACCACACCGTCTGGTGCCGTGTTTGGTGAAGGAGGTCTCCAGACTGACTTTGGCAGCACGTGGCCCACCGCGCCTTTCTAGTGAATTGTTTACATCTCGTCGGTGACGTGGTTTGAGGAACTCGAGAGAACTTTCAGGAGGCTTTCATGTTTGGTAACACTTGCGTGCACATGATGATGTGAAATATTGTGTGTGTGTGTCTCTAAGGGGAAGTGGCCTATTGTGTGGGCAGTGTTCTGTGGTAATTGCACGGTCATGTTGTTTATACATACAGGACTCCACGTTCTCACTCTCACATTACAGAGCAATATACGTTCCTCCAGCATGAGCAGATTATGTTACTATGGTGGGAATCGACCCCCAACCATGGAAATTCAAAAGCAGAGAGTGGCCATCATGTAAGACAGAGGTGGGCAAAAGCAGCCTCTAATTTCTAGCCGTCAAGCAGCATCCTCACCATTAGATGGTTCATGTAGAAGCCATGAAAATAAAGAAATTATATAAAACAGGATGAGAGAAACTAAAGAGATTCAAAAGCTACAAAAGTGCTGAGCTCTGAGCACACTGACTTTTAGAGAAGTCTTTCCCTCAGGTTTAGTATTTAGTATTTGAGTATTGATCTGAGGGGGAGATGGGTGCTTGATACAGGTTGGGCGCTGTCGCGAGATGTCACCACAGCCCGCTTGGAGGAGGTACGTGAGCAAGGCATAGCCATACAGATCCATCGCAAGTGCGGCTCGGAAGTAAAACTGGTGATGGAAAATCAAATCGGCGCGGTTTGGTTTGGATCGGCACGGCCCAAAGTGCTAGTGGAGAGTCACACCGAGGTTTTGCTCTCTGGGAAGCTACTTTGCCAGAAGATGTGAGCTTATGTTACAATGAATAAAAACAACTTTAAACCCAGTCGTTGCACTATGGCTCTTTTGGGTTTTTGGTTTTGACAGGCTAAAAAACCCACCGCCCTCAAATGGACGTCCAAGTGAACTTATTGGCAAGGCAGCTTAAACCACCTGAACTTCACTGAAAGTGGAGGTCAAGGCAGGTCTAACAGCCTTTAGAGATGATCTGTGCTCTCAGTATCACACTATTATTCATAAATAGCAGTGAGTCAACGCGTCGGATCTGGCAGGAAGAAGGTGAGAATGTGAGTAACTAACTACACGGCTTCATTAGTGCCAGTTCTCTCCATGGATCCGACGGAAAAAGTTGAATCATCATCAGAACCAAAGGTTATCACTTATGTGGCTTCGGATTTTCTTTTCTTTTTTTTTCAACAGTATTCCTTAATTGGTCAGGGTGCGGTGCCAAGACTCAATACGAGAATGAAGAGGTGAAGCGGTGCCAGCAGAATAGCCAGGCCACAGGGGGAAGGAGTATTGTTCTTGGCACGGATCAGAAGGGACTAAATCCAAGCACCCAGATGGACTCCAACGGGCTCCAGCAATAACACACACACCGAGATAGAGTAGAGGTCACCTCAGGATACACACACAATAAATCCATTGTGACTGGCTGTCTCTTTTCAAAGATATTTCACCGCGAGCGGACCTTATCTACCTCAGCTCCCTGAGGACAACTACTTGATGAACAATGAGTTTAAAACCTGAGCCAGGCACTCGAAAACAGCGCAAGTGGAGGTTTTAAAGTACAGCGAGCTGAACGCATGGACGTGCAGAGCTCTGACCGGTCCGAGTGGACCACAAACACACAGTAACCCCTGCATTTAGGAAACCTGCTGCCTTATTTTGCCGCGTGTAAGCATTACTGAGCTTTAGTCATTGTTAGGCTCTTGTCCAAGATCCACTTCAGTGCCTCTCACTAAAACTCATTATGTAAGTAAAACGGCTCTGCACTCCCTGAGCTTGAAAGACGTTTCTATGCACCGTGAAGAAGCTGGTGCATTAAAGAGACTGTAAAGAGGGCTAAACAAATGCACATGCAGCATTATGATGTGAGCCAGTCTACCATGCAGATCTGACTCATTGCACACAGTAAAATAAATATGAGTTCATTGCTTTGCACTCGTCTCCGGTGTAAAGTCACCAACTCCGCAGGACTCTGTGTAAACTGTGTTTCTGTTCATTTGCATGACACGTGTTTGTCAACACATTAGAAGACTGACGTGATAACAATGCAGTCGAATGTTCTTATCCCACAATATCTTGGCACCCTGTGGTTTTAATGTCTAGACATGCGGAGACGCGCGGACAGATAAGAACATGCAAATATAAAAAAAGAACATGAATGTGCAAACCGCAAAATAAGAAAGGTGCAAACTCCACCCGTGCAAATTCACACGTTTATTCACACGTCATCCTTAAATATGACTTTCACATTCGTGCAAGCCAACAAGAAATCTGCTGTAATTCACATTTAACTGCACATGTGTGTATTTAAGTGAGTGTAGGTGGATATTTAGCCGATGCAAGCTGTACCGGACTTCTCTGAACGAGAGGAATGTTTCTCTCTCTGTCTCTCTCCATCTCTCTGCGACTCTCCTCTCTCCCTCTACCTCCGGGTTTTTTTCTCGCAGGGAAAACAAAAAAACGCAGCAGCCATAGCGACAGAGAGCAAAGGAAGACCTGGCCCGGGCCTGTCACCTTTGGAGCGTCCTGATTGGTTGAGGCCTGCTGTGTGAGCTTTGTTGCCGTGTGGACGGCGAGGCAGGCAGTTCTCTGAGCGTTGCCGTGGACGCAGAGCTATCTCAGCAGTCCTGTCAGGGTGGATTTACACCGCAGGCTCCGAGCTGATTTTTTCACTCCTGTGACACATTTTGTGGCTGGATAGAGGAAACCTCAGTACAACAGTTCACATTAATCACAGTGACAGGGAGGGAAAAACTATCTGCTGACTTATTGACTGTTTATTGACACTGGAAATGTCACAGAGCTTTTTAGACTTGAGGTAAAACAGACAGACTTCTGTTGATTTTAACATACAAAGTGAAAATACTCAGTATCCTGCGTGGTAATAGACTCAATTAGAAAGAAAGCCTTAAGCAGCCAATCACACTGAGACAGATTCCCAGAAACGCATGCACCTTCCGTATATCTCTGATTTCTTCATTGATACAAATAGGTCTGGTGTTGTCATCATCTATCCGTGCCATATGCAGAAATTCGGCAGAATACGGTGCAAGATTAGCTTTACGTTTGGAGTCGTGTGTCATGGCCGCCCACTGAGCCCAACATCTGCACACTTCAACCTTTTAGCTCTGTTTTTGTTCTCCACCAGCTCTCTCAGAAAACATCGGGCTCTTTGGCTTCTTTCTTCATGGGAAAACAACAGAGTTGGGTGACAATTCTCCGCTAGTTCGTCAATACAAGTGAACGTTTTCAAATCACATGTAGTAATTTTACCCATTGTCAAGATAAAGTATTGATGAGCGAAGCTCAAACTGATTCTAGCAGACCCATAATTCCAATAACCTTAATTGTAAGAAAAATGTCCCATTTTACAGACGCTTCTTTCACAGTTGGTCTACTGTTGTTTTCTCTTCTATTACAACTGTTACTGGCGACTTTGTGACGTGAAACGTGACGTCACGAATGCGGGAAGTGGGAATGGGGTCAATAGGCGATATTTAGCGCGTTGACCCACGTTTACAAAACCCGTGTAGATCCGCTAATGTTGCGGTTTTAGTGTCAGATTGAGTGAATAAAGTTGCAATCAGGCTGATTATCAGTAATAAGACTTTAATAGAAACCAGTCCAGTCTCAGTTTGCAGGTGCTGGTGCTGGTATGTAGAACTTTTTTAGCTCACCTGTGCTGTCTCATGGTGTCATGGCAACTTTAAACTCAACTAAAGGTGTTGAATATCTCTTAGACAACAGGGCCTGATGATGAAGACGCAGGTATGCCCGTACCTTCTAGATGATTTGACCTTTCCGTGTAACTCACAGTGGTGGCAACAGCAGCTGTCTTGACTGATTTATCAAGCGGCACTCTGGTACATGGTGTCTCATGGTTTAAAAGCTGTTGCCGAGTACACAGAGCATACAGGCTAACCCGCCTTAGAAAAACATGTTTTTTAATCTTACGCTCCAGTATTAGGAAATAACCACTTCAGTCTAGAGTTTAATTCCCTTCCATCCATTTTTCATACATCCATATCCTGCTTGGGGTCACAGAGACCGTCATCAGCTCATCAAAGTGCTGCCTCTCATTCTTCCACTAAAGTTCAGGTAGGAAACGTTGCAGATGTGAACCCTCTTTCATCGCCATTGTTAGTCATCCTACCCTCATTTGTTATTGCCCTGTGGCGAGGTGTTGATAGATGAGGTTAAAATACAGTGAATAACCACTGACAGTCGTTTCCTTCATAGGAAGAAGACATACAATGAGCCCTCTGATTCTGTTGTTTCCCAGACGGGGTCCAGATTGAGGTGATGACTTCCTATGACTCCTCTGACTCACTTGCGTCTGCATCGAGGATCCACAGTATGTCGACCCAGACCCCGTGTGTCTGTCGCAAGTAACAGACGGTGGACGCAGTGAGAGGACTGAGCGATCGCCCTGTAAACACGATGCACGTGTGATTCATGTGCGCAAAAAGAACAACTAGTACACTTTGTTGCAAATGCTCCCTATGAATTCAGAGAGAACCTTAAATTAAAGTGATCACTGTCAGGTTATCCTTTGTATTCCATCAAATATTCCTCCGGAGTTAATGCCATTTTCAAATTTGGTTGAAGACAACGGCAAAGAAAAAACCAACGCAGCACACAGAATACGGTCATATGGTGAAGTGAGTAATCCCACGCTGGCTTGGCCGACGCCGCCGAACATAACGTGCAACTTGGAGCGATTATCAAACAACACGTCTCCTCTTACCTCTCTCATCAAAGACCACACATTTGTCACATGTAGTGCACTTTCTTTTGTACTTGTGGGTCAGAATGTGCATGTCCAACTCCGCTATTCAAGGCCGGCGTGATAAATGCACTTGTAATCGTGTGGGCTTTTGTCCGCATGCACAGGCATGTTTCATACAGCTGCGGAGTATGTGGCCTGTAATTACCTGCTAATGTGTCACAGCATTAGACAGAGCTGTGACCCCTGATGCTCGGTGGATTCCCCAGAGAGCGGCCCGAGGCGTTCTCTCACCGCTTTCGAGCTGAACTTTCAACCCACATCAGCGACACAAAGGATAATGGCGACACACACACAACCATACGCAGACACACACACACACGCGTGTACTCTATTCACGTAAACTCACAAGCACACGCACACAAAAACTCTAAGTAATTACGACAATTATAGCAGCGACTGTTATTGACAGAAATTGCCAATAACTTGCTTTGGCCACAGGGGGCGACACTGACATCGCAAACTGTTGCTTATTTACACATCCAGGAAGTAATGCAGCAACACTGTGTCAAGTTTCTGGCCATCTGGCAAATGTGAGTCCACTATCATTCTCTTTTAACCAGCCCAGTCACCCGCACATAATGTGAGCAGTTAATGTTTCTGCAGCCACAGATACATCAGGTTGACATTTGTAACGCAATTACAAGCCACAGGGCTGCCAAGCTGTTGACCACAATTCGACTCTGTGGGGAGATTTCCAGCTGGTTTTGCGGCGACCAAAGCAGGCAATTTGTTACGGGAAGGCGGACCATCTCCAGATGTTTTAGTCGCAACAAATCAGGTGTTTGTTTAGGGAGACCTGGGGACACTTCAAGACGTTCTTGTGGCGACCAACACAGGTAGGCTATTTAAGGCCTAACCATGATGTTTACCTAACCCTAACAAAGTCGTCTTTGTGCCTAAACCCAGGCAGACTATAAGCACACTATTGTGACGAGAGAGGAAGAGAAAGATTTAACCTAAAAAAAAAGTAAAGTATCAACATAAAGAAACATTTATTCTGGCGATTGGGTTGCTTTTGACTCTGTTTTGGTCTCTACCAACTTCTGAGGGAAATATCTGGGTCTTTAGCTGCTAAATGCTCCACTATGAGTAGCTTTTTACCTTAAAATAGCCACTTGCTGCAGCTGAAATTGACACTATGAGGGCGGTAAAAGTTACCCAGAACAGTCAAGTTTGAGACTGCAGACTTATCATCACTGGGATAGTTTGGCCTTTATTTTAAACGTGATGAGCGTCAAATGAATCCAGGTCTTATTGTCTTGAGTTTTGCGATTCCCTGTTTTATGTTAAAAGTTTTACCCTCATATGCCATGTTTTACTTTCTACTTCCTGTCTTTGTGTGTTTTCCTGCTCACCTGTGTTCCGTTAGTTAATCACTCCCTGAGTATTTAAACCTGTGTTTTCCCCCTCAGTCCCTGTTGGTTTGTCCAACAACTCGCATCTGTCCTTTGTTTTTCATTTCATCAGTTCTTTTTTTTTGCTGCTGCATTGCTCCTGTTCTGTTGCCTGCCTTTAGCTATGGATTTTGATCAGTTTGTGGACTTTATAGACTACAGCTTTGGTTGCATTGGAGCTGACTTTCTGTTCTGTTACCTGTCTGCCTTTCAGTGTCTTGCTTTTGGGTCCATTTTTACAAAATCTTGACAACAGGCTCTTGAGGCCAGCTGGTGGCTTGCCAGAGAAAAATGATAAGTAATGGTAAGTTACCCTGAACTGCTAAACAAGCAGCTGTTACCTTTTCTTTTGCAGGGATGTAGCCATTCAGTTCCTCGCCTCCCTTCACGGAGATGTTCCGCCAAAATAAGTGCCCCTCAACACTATTTTGCAGTTGTATCCCTGGTCTTATGCCATCTAAGCACATCGTGATTGGTTTAAAGAAATACAAAGAGTGTTTTCCCCTCCAGCAGAATGAAAATGGCTGCAGTCAGTCCTTTCCCATGGGCTTAGCTAGACTTTGTCATGGTGTGACACCAAAACCAATGAATAATATTACATTATTTAAAAAAAAATAAAAAATAAAATCCAAACTATTACTTTAATGTAATAACGGCTTTTGATGGTCTTTTTTATCTTTGTCCAGCCAGAGCAGGTATTCGGCCCTGATTTATGTTCGGACTACTTGTAACAAGCTAATGAAGGAATTCCCCACTGAAGTCCTTTAAAATTGATTAAGCTAAAGAGTCCTGGGACTGTCCCTAGGGGGGATTTCTTTTCTGAGCACGAGACCAGGATAAAGGCATAAGGGGAACATCAGAGACATCCTTCATGGCACTATATGTAAGATTCTGTTATTAAGAAGTGACCTTTCGTAACAAGATTAGAGGAAAACGTCAGAGCGTATCAAAACAATTCCAAAGTTTGCAAAAGGGCCATGTGTGCTGTCATTTTGAGGACAAAATGCTGCCAAGCTAATTAATTATTTAGAAGATATGTCATCAAAAATAGAAGCCATACAGCACACACAGTTATTCTGTGATTAGAAAGTATTTAAAGCCCTGACAGAGTTGAGGTTGTGTCAAAGGAAACCGTCATCTCTACTGTTCGTAGTCACCTCTTGAAATAATCACTCACAAGCCTGTTAAAAGCATGACCTCCATCATCGATTCTTAGTAATCCAACCAAACAGCAAGTTATTAAATCAGCTATGTGTTGAAGTGGAAAAACAAAAAACTTCTGTGACACCAGACTCTGTTCCTCATCATTTAGCACCCGTAATCTCCCGAGGCGTGCCTAACCCTCCGAGATAACTCCGGCTCGTCAGCGTTCGCCTCCCTTCTCCCAGCCGTCAGGTGTAGTGTGTCCGACAGCTTTATTCATGCAGTAACACCAGCGGTGAGGTTCACGCAAAGGTAATTAATCTGGAAACCTAAGGCTGCTCCCCATTCACAGCGCACTCGCTAGATAATTATAGCTACAGGCCTTCGGGGGTACAAGGGCAATGAAAGTGCTGAAAGACAGGCTTAAACGAGAGGCTGAAAAGTTATATCTAAAGTTTTTTTTCTTTTTGTTTTACCCTCCAGAGTTTCATTTGCTCCATTAAACCAGCTGTCCTTTAGGGAATGGGGAATTATCATACTGTGAGGATAGAATGAAAAACAGCACCAAACTTGTGTTTTGTTTTTTTTCACAACACAATATAACATCATTACAAAGAAGCTGATCACCATATTCCTCCTGCTCCCCTCTTTGTGGCGATGCAGGTGTGGAGCTGTGTAAATAATGGTGCTGATGGATGAGTCAAGAGGACGTGGTCAAAGTTCAAACCTTTAGGCCATGGCGGCAAAATGACCATCTTAATGATCGCGCTGTTTGGACAGTCCACGACCTCTGTGGGATTCCAGATCGGCTTAAATCCATCAGAAAATTCCAGACCTCTTCTGATTGCTGTTTTGTGATCACAGCCGTTTCGTTTTTTCTTGCTGGCATCCAGCCATTTGCAGCCTCCACAGCCTCGGCATCATCATGTGTAATGGCCATAGACTTATGTTCAGGCCTGACGGGGGACGATCATTGTTAAACCACTACTGTATTAGCTATAAATATTGAATGAATATAGCTCATTAAATGCTTCCCCCAGCTGCACCACAAGGTCAGAAAATATTGCTTTAACTTCATCGTGTGGGCTTTTCCTCCTTGGTCATGTGCCGACTTGTGGCCAGGATGTTAAATGCTTTTTTATTATTACCAGTGGCTAATGTACCATAATGTAGGGGATAAAAAAAAAGTGTCGTAATTTAGGTGAATGCATAATTTATAGGCCACTCCTGAATACATGTATTACCACTGAGTGATTCTTTTTTTTTTTTCAAACATGAAGCTTTTTCTTTTCATGCTCTCTTTTAATCGTTTGATCACATGCATGTAACAACATGACAGTTTATAATAGTACATAGAAATGTTAATGTGTGGGGTTTTTTTTATAGCACGGTGATTGCTGCACTCATACACACAGCAGAGTCAGAGAAGCAGGGAGTGCATGCAGTAAGAAGTGTGTTAAAGGGACAGTTCACCCCATAATCAAAAAGACATGTTGTTTTGGGGATATATTAGCAGTAGAGATGTCTGCCTTATCTCAAGTACAACGGAATAACATGCCACCCGCCTTGTATTCCTCAAAGAAAGAAAAAAAATCTTTTCATAAATCATGATCTAGTTACTCAAAATAATCCACAGTTTTGGCCAGTTTTATGTCGGAACCATTTTCCTTCTACTGAAGTACCTCGTATCACAGTGAGAGGCTTGTGGTCGTGACAGCGTTGGATGTGAACATTAATGGCCTCCTCCTCAGCTGAGCTGTATCATTAGCTTAGTTAGCCAGCCTCTTGTCCATGAGCAGATGCATTCTTCCTTCTGTGCCAACATATAGTTGATGTTCAAATGGTTCTTACTGTCCCTTTAAGCTGCTCAGAACATGATCAAATGTGAAACAGATCAATAGTTGTAACAGTTGGGGCTGAGCATTACTGATTTATGATTGCAGGCTCTATGCAATGCCAATGCAGTAACATACTCTAGTGGCCTACGCTGTTGTGAGCATTTATAAATGTGCCCTTTGGTGCCTGCGTCGCTAGCAGTGGTGATACATCTAATTGCCGGCTGTGCTTTCCCCAGTAAACACACCGACCCCTTTGGCATGCAGCTGTGTCTCTGTGCAAGGCAGAGTGGACAGGCTGAGAGTCCGCTGGGAGGGCTGCCCCTCCATACACATCAAGCTCAAATGCAAGACTAATCTTACTTGGTTTCAGAGTGGCGTCCACTCTCCCCATACTGCAACAGCCAACAAGGTCGTTGTGTTTACCTGGGAAACTACAGGTCACAATTCCCTGTTTTAGCACCTCAGCTAACCACTCGAAGGGAACCTGAAAATGTGCCATAGGTATGGTGTAGATTCAATGCAGAAGACAAATCAGCCTCCAGCTTTGATGCTTCAGGTACAGAACCACCCACTAGTATATGCGTGAACAAATGATTGCTGCATTCTGAAATACAAACATGACTGTAACCGTATGTATGGAGAGCAGGATGGTTTATTAGGAAAGGTGATTATCAGACATAACTTTGGGTTTTGCGATGACAACGAGGAGAGAAAAACTGATCAATATTTAGTAGTTTGTGGCACTTTCTAAGAAAATGATAGCAGTGCTTACAAGTAACCAGTTCTTACTCATTGGTGTTGATAGTTTGCAGAAATGTCTCTGTATTCACAGTGAGTCACTCACAGTAAGATACTTCACACCCACGACCTGTCTATATTAATATTTCCTGTTGCAGGGAAAAGTCCTTCGTGTGGGTGTAGTGCATCTCCATATGATTTCATAGTGTTACAGTTCAGGATAATCGGGATCAGCTGCGAATAAAACACAAGTTACAGGACATAATAAACCTGTCAAACGCTGCTAAACCCATCAATAATGAATCTCTTGCCAAACTAGAAACACGGGTCGTGTTAAACTTTTTGATGAGAGCCAAGAAGGGACCCCATACCGTCAACCATGAACTGAGACATAATTATTTTGCAGCTTAATATATTCAAAAGTAACATGTTAATTATTATAAGATTTTCATTGAATATCATATCTCAACATTCATGGAGGAGATTAGTCTTATCAACATCAGTGATAAACGAGCTCCGCAGGGTGTCTCATTGTGCAACTTCTCCCTCCTTTGGTCCTCTGATGAAAGGCAAAACTCGGCATCCTGCTAATACTCTAATTAAAGCCAAACAGCCGCGCAGCTTGCTCCACCACATAATCAGTCATCCCCTTCACCAAGATTCATTTTCACAATAGCACGCTTTATCTCCCTTATTCTGTCTTTCTAAGAAGATTATTAGTTAAAATAGCCTGGACGTGATGTGCTTCGTAATGAAAGAAAGGCTTTGTTCAAGAAGGTCAAAGAAAACCTCTGGTTTAATCTTTACTGAAAATATATAACATATCTTTGAAAAAACAATCTTGAAAGCTTCACTAGATGATGATGTTATTGTAATAATTTCTGATGTTATTTCAGACTCTCACTTTGTGCGATTTTATAAAATATTAGGAACCTCAGGAGCAAATGTCAGGCCCTTAGACAAATGTAGAGTGTAGAGAAAATCTGTGGTTGAACCACTTTGCAAAAAAAAAAAAAAAAAAGAGGCTCCACATATGTTGTCTATTCAAAGGGGAAAATGCACTTGTTGAAGCCAACCAGCTGCAAATGCAATCAGCGGAGGTTGTTACACGATGTGAGGCGTGCCAAGATGTGAAGGTTTTTAACAGGCTGCAGCTGAAGAGTGTCTTGAGTGGCTGCAAACTAAACCTGGCATTGCAATTGATTCAGAAGACAATATATCCTCAGCAAATGCTCGAGTATACGTTTAAGGAGCCGGGTCAAATCATGTCCCAGAGAGATGAGCATGTGGAAAGTTAATACGCTTTTAAAACATACGATTATCCTGGGTCTTTTGCGATGCACGTACTTGTCCTCAGACATGTGTTGACAAGGTAACAAAGTTCTTAAAAAGTACAGATTTAAGCATCAACCGAGAGAAGGGCATTCACACTGTGCTGCAAAACAGTTTTATATTTTTAGAGAAAGCAATAAAAACTGAGAAAAACCACATGGTGAGCTTTAACCCGCGGGACTCTCTTAATTACCACACATCTAGGACAGAAATGATCTTGTGCTCTGGCTGTGTTTTCCATCCTGTTGACCTCCTGCCTCGACAGTGCTGCCGTCACCGGCCGAGATGACACCTCATTATCAGACGATTCATTGTAATTTACAACCTAACTGTGTGCATCTTCAGTCAGCAGGAGCAGCATGTGGACGATATGTAAAAAATGTGGTATTGTCGGTGTCTGGTTTCCTGTCAGGTCTCATTAACATGTGCACTTAAATTTACCAGAATTTTCACATCGTGTCTTTCCACATAAACACAACAGATGCACCTGATGTTTTTTCCTTTTAACAAGACTTGATGTGGCTTTTGCATCTGAAACCACTAAATTTGTCAGACGTGCCGATGTTTACTCTCTGTGCCCCCTGACGTTGCATTTTGCTCCTTGCATGCACGATTTGTAATTCTATGCCTTTACATTGTAAGGGTTTTCTGTCAGACGGACTTTTCATTTTGCAATCTTCCTCTGCAAACTAAAGTGTTGATCCACTACACATAATCGCTCCAAAAATGATGGTGCTGGTTAACACAAATTATTGGGCCTGCAGCGTCAACACAAGCCAAGTCATAAAAAGAAAACCGCAGATCTTTTCTGTGGAAAAATGGTAAAATCTGATAATCAGAAGGACCACATTTGCTTCTTGACAGCTGAGAACTTGCTCTGTGAACATTCTGTTAGTGTCAGTGTTAAATGAACAGTGCAACATTTGCTTTCTTGCCAAGAGTTAGCCTAGCGTTAAATAAAACGAAGGAAACAGCTAGCCTGGCTCTGCCCAAAGATAATAAAATGTGAGCAAATGATGCACTGTGGTTTAAGGGGGGGTTATGTAGATTTTGTTTCCTTTAGGCAAGTTACTCTAGGTTTGCCCCTATTTTCGATCTTTATGCTAAGCTAAGCTAACCAACTGCTTCATATTGAGCGTACAGACATGCAAATTGTAAATTTTGGAAAATCAGTAGGCCCAATTTGCGTCTTGTCAACCAAGAACTTGCTCTGGAAACAGTCATGGAAAATAGCTTATTTGCTTTCCTGGTGAGAGTTAGCTAGTAGCTGGTTAGCCTAGCTTAGAATAAACCGAGAGTAAACAGCTAGCCTGGCTCTGTCCGGAGATAACACAATGTTTACAATAGACCCATTGTGGTTTTACAGGGGGTGGCTTGGATTTGTTGCTGTTGGGCGGAGGCACGCTCGCTGTTTCCAGTGTTTCCAGTCTTTATGCAAAGCTAAGCTAACTGGCTGCTGTCGTAGCTTCATACTGAGCATACAGACATAAGAGTATGGTATCAAACTACTCATCAAACTCCCAGCAACCAAGCCCAAACATTGATTTCAACTATTTCTTTAAATAGGTGAAAACTCATTATCTCTGTGTCCTCAGGAGTCAGTCCCGTCTGTAGGCTACATGATCACGATGATATTAAAGTAGAGACGGTGCAGACTTGTTCAACAACCAGCTCATATCTCTTGAAGAAGCTACTGTACCAAAACATACCCAGTGTGTGTGGGTGGTTGGTGTGTGTAAAAAAAAAAAAAAAAAAAGGAAGGAGGTTCATAAAGACAAACAAAATATTCAGCCCTTACAAATTATGATAAAAATTCTCTCCTGTGGGCCAATTAATAATAAATCTTACAAATCACAAAGTTCACATATTACAGACTGCAGTTCGAAAGGTCCTCACAGTTACTGTTTTCCAGGTTGCATTATTCTCTCAACAGGCTGTCAAAACTTGACCCGAACTCCTACACAGCACAAAGATTGATATTTGAAAACGTTTCCAGCTGTGTAACCCGGACTCATCCATGCTCTGTGCTGGAGAGGGCTGTAGTGACCCACTGGGTCTCTCCACTGAAGCTCCAGCAGGTTTGGAAACAGTGATTCGACCCGCTGTAAACCTTAGTGGGCTTTCACTTCCTTTCCAGACCAACGAGTGAAAGCGTCGCCACTCCAACTATGTGCATCAAAACTGGGTTAAAACCCTCCACGATCTGAGTGTTGTCAAATCTTGTCCTCAGACAACCTACTGGGATTTCCTGATTTACTGCACTGCACAGAAGACAGTTGAAGGGAATTGCTGCACATTTGGATGATGCAAACGAGCTTTGATTGCACTTGTGACTTGCATGTGCGTGCCTTTGCAGTACTGGAGTTTATTCTGACATCACCTGTGTCTCTGAGTGTTTGTGCACAAAATCTGAGCAGCCGTCCCGCTGTGTGACTGTGTGATATGCATGTGAGTCTTCCTTTTCTGTGTGAGTGCAGTGTATGGAAATGTGTGTGTGTGTGTGTGTGTGTGTGTGTGGACACCCAGCTGCAGCAGCTTCATTCATACAGGTGTCATCCTGTGCAGGAAAGCCTGTATTAGGTTTCTGGACATTGTCAGAGCAGGTGCAATGAATTATCTTCCTGTGCACGTCTTTGTCAAAAGCCCTTTTTCTGTAATCTTCTACCTTTCCATCCTTTTCTTTTCCCCTTTACAACCCCAAGGCAGGATCTTGACTTATCCAAACTGTAACGTGACACTAAAAGCATGTTAGTTTTCTTCGCGGTGAGCAGGTTTCAGAGGCGACGCTTGACTTTGTCTCCAGGTCAGGCGACTCGTTGGAACTAACGTCATCGCGGCACATGCGGTTGAAGAATTCGCGGAAGTTTATCAGCTGATTCACAACTGAAGTCTCTTCGTTTATGACAACATTTCACAGAAAGGGGAAGTAGAATTACCACAGTCCTCCTGTGTAGGTGTGGGAGGAGACCGAAGCCGGCCGCAGGATGTTGGATTTGCGGTCGCATACAAACAGCGCAGATGGTGTCTGGGGGCATTTACTGTCGGAATAAACATCCGATTTCTCAGAAGTGTTTGTCGCGTGCTCTCTTATCTTGTGTCAGTATGTTGATAAAATGTCCATGCAAATGCACGATGTGTTACCTGGAACATTTAGATACTGAAACTGAAACCCCCAAACTTTTTTTTAAAAAAGTACAGAAGAACTCCCAGTAGTGACAAAGGGTGCAAAACGGTCACATACAGGGGCATCCACATTCAAATTACTGCAGGTTGTGAAGTGTTGTGAAGAGTGAATCAGCCAAATGTCACATCTGCAACAGATAATCATTGCATTTTCTTGCTTAACTAAATTAAATGCAAGTAAACAACACAGCTGAACACAGGACAGAGACCTGCTCATTAAAACACAGCTCTGAAGCGCACCTACTGGTCAAGAACTTCAAAACGTACCTTTAGAGTTATCGTTTCATGAGATATTCGTCCATTTCTCTGAAGCCACACTTGTGTGACCTTTGGTAGAGTTGACAAACAGCGTTCCTTGGTGATCTGGTATTTCATTGTTCAACATTTCGGGAAACATATTGAATCAGTTTCTTTCAAATTTGAAGAGCTAGCTTAGCACAAAGACTGCAGGCAGGAAGAAAGAGCAGGCCCGTGTCCAGAATTCAACACCTGCAAGTGCACTTATCAACACGCTTGTTTAACCTACACTAAAGCAGTGATGTGAGTTATGTGCCGTATCCACTTCTGCTTCCAGATTATCCAAATGCAAACTTGTTTTTCTCAGTTGTCACCTTCACGTGGTCTGACCTATCTGACGTCCATGATGTGCTCTTGTCATACACTGTGTTGCTTTGCTAGAATCTTTAATAAACCAAATGTACCCACCAACGATAACTCACCGCCGCTTGGACGGCCCCTTGTCGGCAGCTTTTTGACTGTTGAGCATGTAGAATCGGCGGCGAGTCATTGGTGAGAAACATCACTCTGATTGACTGTTTGGGTGAGCAGATTAGTAAATGAAAAGAAAAAAGGAAAAAGAGAGGGAAGTGTACTGCAATATCCACGATTTCACCCATGCAGCACGATTTTTGCTTTATTGCCTCCTCTGTCTCTTCACCGGTGTTTTATCAAGATGGAGCAATGGTTTAATGAATGAAATAACGTTTGAGTCCTTGAGTCCTGCTACATCTACTTTAGACAATGGAGTGTGGAGGATAAGTTCCTGAGTCTCACAGCCTGGGGAATAAAGCTGCTCCGTGGTCTGGCGGTAAGGCAGCACGGTGAACAGGCTGGCTAGGATGGGTGTATCTGCAACTTTGATCAGAAGTGGGTGTATAATAAAATGGTGTCAAATACTTCTGCTTAATCATGAGAGAGATGTTTCCTTTCATGCGAGTGCAGAACGTACAAGCTTGTTGGCCTGTTGGCTGATGTCTTTACGGTGTGTTCAGGTGCAGCTGAGACACAGGAGATGTGTCTTTGTGACTTTATATCTAACTAAAATCCCTCTATGGTGTGATATTTCTATTGTAGAAGGAGCAACTGTAATGTACCAATTTCCCCTCGGGGATCAATAAAGCATTTCTGATTCTGATTAGTCCGTGGCTCAACGTGAAAATGAGTTCTCCAACCCGATGTTAGTGAGAGTTGTCATAACATGAAAACATCAAACATGCGCTTTTAGATGAATGACGTGGACACACTTTGAAATAATATCATCAAAAAAGGCTAATTAAATAGTTCGACAGCTACGTGACGCAGAGGTTTTCTACCCTGAGGTTATCGTGAACAAACACCTGCCGATCGGTTCTGCACATACAGCATCACCTGGCTTGCACTCGTCTAAAAGAAATCACACAGTAACGTTGAGGAAGACAGCGCACACACATCGGATGAGGAATAAGCGCCACCATCATGCCTCAGAACACGCAGCAGGGCGGGCTGGCTGTGTTCACTCTGCTGATGGATGTTGTTGCAATACTTTTGTTACAGGGGTCAGTGAGGAGGTCCTTCCTCTGCCTTGATCCAATTTAACAATAGTGAAACGAGCGACAATGGGACGGGGCACCAGATCCTTTCCAAATTCTGCCCTCTTCACACACTCTAACTAATCCACTCACGCTTCCTCTTGAAGGTAAATGGAAAATACAGTAAGTTGCGGTGTGGATGACAAATTAGTAAAGAGATCATTAGGCTGCGGTCGGTGTGGTAAGTTTCCCAGCGGCTCACTTGGTTGAACCACAAGTGCCCATCAGCACACAGATTTGAATAAAGACATTTTTAGTAGAAAGGGTACGACAGCGGTGATTATATCACTGGTAATCATAACGAAAGCATTGTGGAGATCCTCATATAACTGAGGCTTGACGTGAACTGTCATAACATTTGTGAGAAAAAGACAAAGTGGATGTTATTAAACATTCAAACGTTTGTGCATCAGCATGACCTCGTGAACAAAGCAGACAGAGAGACAGAGCAGGCAGCGGCGGCGGCGGCGGTTGAGAGTGTGTGTGACGCTCGTCTAGACGGCGAGCAAGATCCTTCCCGTCATTGTTGCTTGGCATTGAGGGGCTACAAAACAGGAAACAATCTCTGAGGGAAAACACACAGCGGAGAACATTAGAAAGCCAAAGACGCACGCTGTAGAACACGGCGTTGGAAGATTCTTTCAAATCCAGTTCAGTTTAAATTCTCACACTGACACAAATGTCTTAACAAAGCTGCACTGGTTCATTCACCTTTAATTTTCATCACTATAGCTAAAGAGTGTTTTACATGCAGCCCCTGAATACCTTTTATGTGACCAATTAAATACTTAAGAGACGGTACAATATCAATGATTATGTCAGTTTAACTAAATTAAAACTGGAATATTACAACTTTAATCATTTAGGTTGCATTTTGTTACTACAGTTGAATTCAGTATCTGAATGGTCCGTCTGTGATTCCAGATTTAGGTTTCTAAATTAATTCTGGTCATTGTTTATAGGAGTAAGTCATCCATTACTGGACTATGACATTCCCTCTTGGTCGAATATGTTCCCACAGTGGCGTGTACTTACTTAATGGTCTCTTGCACCATCTGGTGGCTACAGCAGGTTTGAAATGGACCGATACCAAAGAAACGTTTGTTTTAGATAGAACTGGGAACATAGAACTACATTATAAGGAAGTACAAACTTCACACATACAACCTTGTTGTATATGTTTACATTATTTGAGACTGCTTGTTGTCTGATCTTTATCCCCCTTGCCCCTTTTTTGCTAAAAAATAATTGATATTGCATTGCATTTTTCTATTTTATTCTGTTTATAGTGTTGTCTCATTTTTGGTCTGTTTTTATCAATGGCTGATGTAGTCGTCAAAGGCATATTTGTTATTCCTGTTTTGATTGATCATTGCAGCCTGTGGCTCCAGTGCATATGGGCAACAGTATGCTGTGCGACTTATCTTTATATTGTGTGAATTAGATGCCTGAGGAAGGTTTATGACATTGACTGTACTCACTTCTGCATGACAATGTGCAGGAGCCTAATACTTCCTTTGCAATATTTCAGTATTTTAGAAATATTCTTTAAAAAGTTGACACATTAGCCGAAAAAGCTTGCAGAAAACAGCAAACTGTGAAACACCTACAACTGGAATTCAACTGTTAAATGGAAGGAGGACAAATACGCCTATATCCTGCTGTATCACAGCTGGGCATAAACACGGTTTCAACAAAGAGCCTGCTAAACCCAACTGAGAATCAGTCAAGGATTAAGGCAGTCCTTGAATTTGTCAAGTAGTGCGGATTATGGAAATATCATCAATCCAAACTGCAATTCAATGCTGCCAGAAAACCAAAATAAGAAGTCCTTGACTACCTGAATATTTGTGTGATAATATTTTGGTTTTAGATACATTTTATATAGCCTACACAAATGTAGATTTTAAAAAGTTACTCCAAGTTTTGTGGTATTTAAAAATAACTTGAAAATCTGTATTTGTATTAATTTTTTTAATGAAGAAAGATGAGTTCCATAGGCTAATGATTAAACCCCCTAAAGTCAAATACCTTTTTGTCCCAGTTTTTTCCCCTTTTGTTGTTTACTCTCCGTGTTTTTTTTCTTCCTGTTTGTCCTTTGAAGGGTGTTCAATAAAGGTTTTTCAAAAAGCACCAAGCAACGGCATTCGTCGATCACGTGATCACACGTCATATTTGTCCCTGCTGCTCTTGCTAACGGTGTAGCCGCAAAAACAGTCCCCTGCTTTTAAAACTTTTTTTATTTGAATAAAACGACAACCATGGAGATCGGGACAGAGATCAGCAAGAAGATACGAGTGAGTAACATTGTGTGCTGACTACGAGTGATTTGTTCCCGCCTTTTAAATGTCAGTGTAGCGGGGGAGTTGCTAGCTAACGTTAGCGTGCTAGCGATATTTGTCCGTGCGGTAGAATGGCACCATGGTTTTTATTTACAAGGCCGAGGGGGGGTTTTCTACGCAACTTAACGCTGTATCCAGCGGGCATGTTTACAGACGGGTTGGCAGCTTCGTGTTTGAGTTTTGAGTTAACTTTTGCAGTAACAATACGTACGTGCTACGTTGTTGGTTGTTGTAAATGACTGGTATCAGTGGAGTCAGCGTGCTGTCCACAATATGTTCAACCAGGTGATAGCTATCATCAAGACTATGCACTTTTCTGTCTGTTTCAGGCTGCTATCAAGGGCAAGCTTCAAGAGCTCGGTGCTTATATTGGTAAGTGAATACAAATGCACATCTTCTTGATGCCTGGCACTCTTTCAAATCAAAACATGACATGCTGAACGTGATTCCTTTCATATCCCCCGGTTTAGATGAGGAGCTTCCTGACTATATCATGGTGATGGTAGCGAACAAGAAAACCTCCCAGCAGATGGCCGACGACCTCTCACTCTTCCTTGGAAACAACACCATGAAATTCACAACCTGGTAGGATCAAAACAAACCAACAAAAATATATCTGTCTCAGTAAATTCTGTTATTCTCAACACAACCCTCTATCTCTTCTTGCTGTAACTTGGGTTTGTATGTTTGATTTTAGGTTACAAGGTGTCCTAGAGAAGTTGAGAACTGTTGCAGTCGGTAAGTAAGACTATGTTGAATACATTCAAGCCTTTCTCCACGTTAACAAACTGTAGTAGCCATTAATGGATTCAAAGGGACGCTTGATTAATGTGCTGACATGGGGGTTAACCTGTGAAGCCTTCTGGGCACACTGCTTTATTATCAGTGGCGCTGATGCTAAAGATGAAAGATTGAATGAGACCTTGGAGATGTTCCTCACTCCCCAGATTACAGTCAGTGAGAAACAACATTGTTGTAACAAACTTGCATATTAAAGTAAGGACAACTGAGTTGCATCAAGTAAATCTTTTTTTATTCATGAAAGACTGACCAAAAGTAGGCATGTTTCCACTTCACCGACTGAAGGGGTAACAGTTTTATACTTGTTTGAATGCATGTGACCTGTGTTCTTAGTGCCTCAGACAAGCTCATGTTTCCTTTCTCCACTTGTCGACATGGTTGTTACAGAGCCTGCATCCGGCAAACATCAGCTCCAGTCTGACAGTGGTGCAGTGGCTGGGAGAAGCCGGTCATCTGTGAGTGAAGACATCAGAGCGGAGGAGTCGAAGGTGCTGATGGTGTCCAGCTCTCGCTCTGATAGGACTGAAGCACGTGTGTCCAGTTCCGCTCATGAAAACAGGTGCCTAATGCAAAGCTAGAGATATTGTTTTTAATATTTACTGTTCAACTAATGTCTCTCATTAAAAATGTAAAAACACTTCCTCTGTTTGTCATCAGGAGAGGCACTATGGAGAGGAGTTCCTCCCGACTCACCTCCACTGTGAAGCCCCTCATGGAGCTGCTCCCCTCAGAGGCTATCATTGACATCAAACCGGAGATGGATGACGACTTCATCGCAGAGGACCCGGTGGAAATAGGTACCAGCCATGGTCGAACACGCGGCGCTGCCGGTAGACCCACAGCTGAAATCTACAGACCGGGTCAGAGCAAGTTTGCATCTGCAAGCTCTGCAGACACATGCCGACCCACAGAAGGATCCTCTCACAGCAGGCAGCAGGACAGCAGAGGCAGCAGAACCTCCAGAATGGGATCCAGCAAGGTACGATTCAATGAGATGGATGCACAAATCGACAAAAAGTCAAAGTGTAGCTAAAGAGCCGTAATGATAATGCTCTGCCGTCTTTATTCAGCACGAGGAGTTGTCACGGAAACGTAAGGCGCCAGTCGCGAGTTCGGTGGTGCGAGTGAACCGAGCAGCAGACGAGGACAGCGATGAAGTAGAGGACGAGGAAACGGGCTACGGAGGAAGAGGCGTGTCCAGTAGAGTGTCCCTGCCCTCCAAACCAGAGCGCAAGTCAGTGTTAACACCTCATATAGGCATTGGGAACATTACATGTGGGGATGGGGGGAAACAAAATGTGTTTTTAAATTGCGATTCTTTCTTGAAAGATTATGTCTTGATGTTGAAAAGTCAATAACTGGAAATTTAAAACCCAGTTGTTGACATCATGAGTACTTGTAACAATTTTGGAAAACTGAGCTTTGAACTACCAAACAACTGACATGTTTGTGGGCTTTAGCATTAATGTGGTTTCTGTTGTTTCAGACCTACTCTCCCTCCAGCCAAGCAAGCCAACAGGAATCTGATACTGAAGGCCATCTCTGAGGCTCAGGACTCAATCACCAAAACCACAGCCTACCCCACGAGTATGTTCAACATGTTGCCTTAAACAACTCAGTTGTTTTTATCACTTTCTTACATTGACCTCTCCTTTTCCCTCGACAGTACCACAGAGGCAGACTGTTCCTGTGGCACCTCGTACTCGTCTGGCCAGCAGTGAAGAGATGACTGCAGCCATCCAGCTGGTCCAGGATCACCTCCACAGCCTGGCCCCAAGGGTTCCGGCCTACAACTCCACAGAACTACCTCCTTCCAGAGCACCTGGTATGTGAAGAGTATAGTTACTACAGCCTGTGGAGTGACAGCAGACTAGGCTAACAACTCAAGAGTTTGACTCTGGATGACTGAGAACCTTCATCAACATAACTCAATCTTGTCTGCTGTTGAATTGGACATCTTGAATGTTGTTCTTATTTAAGACAGTGGGCAGAACTTTCTTCTTTTACGTGTATTACAAAGTAAATTGAGTAAATTATAAAAAGCAGAGTAAGACAGAAGCCACTGATTCTATCATTTCAAGTGAACTAACATCCAAAATTGAGGGACATGGCGATGTGTTTGATCTCCTCGAGTAAAAAAAAGTCTGGTGTTTTTGTTTGGTGTTGTTTTTGTTTCTGTTTTGGTGCTTGATATTACGCTTGCCTCCTCAGCTCCAGCGAGATCTTTAGCCTCCCGCCTCCAGTTGGACTTAGCAGAGAGAAATGACGGAGGAGAGCAAAGTCACTATGGTGAGTCATTTCTGCTCAGTTATGCATTTATGTTGGCAATTTTAGTTTCTTCTGCAGATTTTTACTCAACTTGGAACATTTTTAATGTAGTAACTGATCATAAATATCCCAAAAGAGGCTTACTTTCTTGCCTTCTGCATAATGTGCCTCCAGGCGCTGAGGTTGCTGCAGGCGGTGATTCAAAGACATTTGACACCCGCTCCTTCATAATGAGTCGACCGCAGCTGCAACAACCTGCAGCCGGAAGCCAGCGCCGTCTTCAGGCCAGGGAGGAGGTCCATTCTGCTATACCACGCACTGTCCAGGCCAGGTACACACTATGAGAGATGCTCTCAGATCCGTCCATCTATACATAAGCACAAGTGTCAGCTGTTGTTGATTTGCCAGACGTGTAATTTTCGCCCCTCTGCTCTGTGGATTTTTCCCTCGCACTAGTAAGGAGCGTGGTGACACTGCCAGCCCCAAGTTTATAGTGACATTAGACGGGGTACCGAGCCCGCTGGGGATTCTTGCAGACTGTGAAATGGAGTTGGATGACGTCAGACCACCCACAAAGGTCACGGAGGCGACGGTTCACGTCAACAGGGAGCCCAAAGTCAGCGTCCTTCAGAGACTACAGGGAGTAGTCACATCATCAGAAGGTGTGGGAATTATTCTGTCCTGTAAACTGGGGTTTTAGCAAAGGGTTGTGTATTTACTGGACTATTTAGTTCATATCCCTCATGTCCCTTTTCCTTTCTGTCCTCTTCTGACAGATGATGTGATGGACATTGACATGTCGGAGGAGGACGCTGTCCCTCTAAAGAAACAGAAGGTGTTGGAGCGTTGCAAGTTCTGGCCGGTGTGTAAAAGTGGAGACGAGTGCTCGTACCATCACCCTACAACACAGTGCAAGTGAGTATTTTTGTCCGGTGATGGAGTTTTTGCTCGCCATACACTCGATCACGATTCATGATTTTTATGTGTTTTTGCGTTTCAGGACTTTTCCCAACTGCAAGTTCGGGGATAAATGCCTTTTCGTTCATCCTAATTGTAAATACGACGGCAGGTGTAGCAAGCCGGAGTGTCCCTTCACTCACGTCAGCCGCAGAAGCACAGCTGCTCCTCCGCCAAGGCCAGGTACTCTCTCGTGAACACACATTGTTCAGCCTCTCCCTGACCATAACACGGTTTAGAAAAATGTATCTCTAACTTGTCTCTTTGTGTTCACAGCGATGCAGCCAGTGCAGAATACTACTGTGTGTCGCTTCTTCCCAGACTGCAAGAAGATGGAGTGTCCGTTTTATCATCCCAAGGTAAAATACTGTGAAGGGCAGATGTGGAGATTTGATTCTGTAACAGTAGAGGAGCGGTTGAGCGAAGGATTTGGGTTAAAGCACGCACTAAACACGCAGGCTGTGTGGTCCACAAGTCATTCTATCAGTCAGGACTCTCAGCAGAAGCCCTAAGGTGTGCAGTCTGACTTTCTGAATGTTGTTCCTCTCATCTACAGCCTTGTCGCTTCGCGGGGCAGTGCAAACGAGCCGGATGTACCTTCTACCACCCGACCACATCTGTGCCTCCGAGACACGCCCTGAAGTGGACAAAGACACAGAGCAGGTGAACAGATGGACGTCACACAAAGTCTCATGTATGATAATGATGGAATTTCGACCAAATGCTCAGCTCATGTATAAGTGACCTCACCATCTATATCTGACTTGGGAATGTAGTTCATTTCTAATCCTAATAATAATGTAAAATAAAGACTTTAGTTGAAATACATCTTTTAAAGAAATGCATTTATATTCTTTGCACCTACTGACTGATCTGTCCGTCTCTTCTCTCTTACAGCTAATCAAGTCCAGGGAGTCCGGCAGGAATCTGATGACGGTTAACATGTGAAGCTGCAGAAGATGCTCTGTATCCGTGTTCATGGATTTTCATTCATTTGACTGTTGTTTTGTTACATTTTAATGTATCGTGTGCTTTTTAAGAGAAGTGTTTTGTAAGATGAACCGTCAGGTTTTTGCTGATGCTCTCAAAATATTAAATGACACCGTAATTAACTTTACGTCATCTCATCTCATTATTTGTCTGTTTGGTTCATGGAGATGTTTCAACGCTGACAGACGATCACATTGTTTGGTAATGCATTGAGCGTGTCGGTGAGGATAATTGTTGGCGGCTCGCTGGAGCTTTTCGTCCTCTACTCGAGGAGAAGATCAGGTGTAAGACGCATGCAGCAGCACAGAACAGGCTGTACATTTTGCAGTTACATGTATCTTCTTCTACTTACCTTAAAGACTTTATTCCCTGTTAAGGTGGGAAATTAAGTAGATGTTCCCCACTGATAAACCATGAGAAGCCGACACTGATGAAACCTTTTGCATGAATGAACTCATTTAATGAGGAGTCAGGTTTTGTTTGAGATGATGATGATGATGATGATGAGCCTTCAACACTGACTCTTTGCTTCCACTAAAGTCATAATAAACATTCTCCATCTTTACATTTCAAAAGAAAGTTGTCAAAGAGCTTTACATGGTTGAACGTTTTCTGCTAATGCGAACATTACCAAAAAAAAGGGGGTTTCATTTCTTAAATTTCTTTCATCGGTGTCAAATTGTTTAGAACTTAATCACGATGAACACTGGTTAGAGGGGCCCCTGGGAATGTTTGCCCCGAGCCTCAACAGAATAACACCACCACTGCTCAAACATCAGAATAACAGCCATGTAACATTTGATAGCATGTGATGGTGAGTGATAGTCTCTGTGTGGTTTCTGCCTGTGTAAAATGAAAGTGGTGGTGTGAAAGTTTTAATATATTCCGTGGAGTTTTTATTTTTATTTTTGTCTCCTAATGCAAATTACTGGGGGGCAAGAAGAGGTCAGCCACTTCTAGTTTTACATACAATGGATACAGTAAGTATATGTTAAAAAATGTATGCATGAAACTATATATTAAGAGATGTTGCTGGTAAAATGTGATTCAAAGAGGCATGAAGAAATAAGCTCATTTCCTCATGTTATCGGTGATGTTTTAATGATAAACTTTATTGATACGGCACCTCTGAAAACAGAGTTCACAAAGTGCTTTGACAATCAAGCAAAAGCAGGGAAACAGCAGTCAGACCAAACACAAGGAAGCCTGGTTAAAGGTGAGTTAAAACAAGAAGGCAGAACAGAAAGTGTAAGAACACAAAAAGTCAAAATGATTAACTGCAAGTAAAACAGGCAAAATCCCAGAAAAAGTCATGCAAAAATAGAAATAACTAATAGAATGAAATCAATAAAGGACAACAGGAAGACGACATCACATCAAATAAATTACAAACATGAAAAGATTATGGGCAGTCAAAAGAATAAAGGACAATAAATAGATTAAAGATAACAAATAAAAGCAGTTAAGGACTTTAAGAAAGAAAACATCACAAGGGAGGAATTAAAAACAGATAAATGGAATAAGAGCAGTAAAAGGAATAAAAGACGGACAGATGGGGACTCTGACTGAGAAAAGGTGGATTATTTTGGCATTTACAGCTGAACTGACACTACTGAGACATCGGAGGAGAAAACACAAACACATGACGTAAAGGTAATATAGTACCTAAAAATCTGTGTATAGTTTAGGGGGAAATTCCAGTGTGAAAATATCTGAGACAAATAAATAAACAGATTACACAGAGTCTCAGATATTTTCACACTGGAACTTCCCCCTAAGACATAACCCCAATAACCCCTAGACATATGATAATGATTATTTCTATAGAATCTCCTGCCAACTTGAGTGTAAATCACTTTGTGTCACTGTTTGTAGTGGTTTAAACTTCAATAAAAATGCGCATTATAAACAAGAAAGATGGAAAGATGAAATGCTGTGTAAAAATGATGACGTCACATGAAAACAAGTCCATAAAAGATGGTTTTAAGAAGCCATTTATTTAAAAGAAGCTCACTGATTCAGCCTTCACCACTGCTGCTGCAGTTCGAATTTACGTCATACGCCATGACGTCACATTAGTCCAAGTCAAAAGCTCTATGAGCACCTCTGACGGTCGCCGGGTGCGGTGGCGCGCGCCTGTAATCCAAGCTACCGGGAGGCTGAGGCTGGCGGATCGTTTGAGCTCAGGAGATCTGAGCTGCAGCGGACTATGCCGATCGGGTGTCCGCACTAAGTTCGGTATCGATATGGTGCTCCTGGGGGAGCCCGGGACCACCAGGTCGTCTAAGGAGGGGTGCACCGGCCCAGGTCGGAAACGGAGCAGGCCAAAGCCCCCGTACCGCTCAGTAGTGGGATCGCGCCTGTGAATAGACGCTGTAGTGCAGCCTGAGTAATACAGCGGGACCCAGTCTTTTTATCCTCCCCGGGACACCACTGTCACAGCACACACACTCACACATGACTCCTCTGCAGCACACAGCGGCTTCTTCATCTTCTTATCCCCGCTGAAAACCTCCACACACCTGCTGCTCTGAGGGTCCTACACCGCCTCCACCTGGAGGAAACCTGCAACTACACCAAGTCTCGTTACCGTCCTGCAGGTGGAGGCAGACTAAAAACTACACACAGTCAACAGCTTCCTGCTCAGTCACTCGTCAACAGTGGGTAACGCGTTACAGTAACAGATTACTTTTAGCAGTAACGGAGTGATATAACGCGTTACTAATAATATTTCAGTAATATATTACTACAGTTGGTTGTGTCATGTATATAATAATAATAATAATAATAATAATAATAATAATAATATAAATATCTCTCTATTGTTGTCTATTGCTACTTATTTCCCTCTATGCTGCTGTGTTACCTGCGAATTTCTTCCAAGGGGGATCAATAAGGGAACGTCTTACTCTGAATCCTAATCATACTCCATCATGCCCACTTTAATTTACATTCTTGAATCACACCACGCATTTCTTCTTCTGTTGACTAAAATTTAAAAGGCGTAGAAAAAGGGATTTTTGCCTTGTCGTGTTTCATATGACTAAGCCTACCATTAAAAATATTTATTCCTGTATCATAATATATCAGATCCTCTGTCTGCCGGCTCATCCCTGTGACCAACGCCATTCATTTATTAAAAAAGATCGAGGCTATTTCATTGTTCTGTACAGGTTATTTGGGCATTTTCTTTCAAAGTAACTAAAAAGTAGTGTCATAAGTAATATATTACTTCACACAGACAGTGATGTTGTAACATAATATATTACTTTAATATGAAGGTAGCTAGTAATATGTAATATATTGCATTTTGAATGTAACAAGCCCAACACTGCTCATCAACACACTTTTCCATTCAGCCTCGTCTTGTGTTGATATCTTGGTTCTGGTGAAAGTGAGGCAGCTGTTCACAGCACAGAAACACAGAGGGGCCTCCACACGACACAACACATGCCTATCAGATTCAGAACCAGATTCAGAAATGCCTTTTTAAGTCCCGCAGAATGGGGGAATTTGTGCGTCACAGCAGCATCATTGATCCAGCAAATATCTGAGGTCGACTGATAATAATAATTAATAATAATCATCTGCATTAAAAGCACATCTGCTCTTCTACCAAGGCATACATATAAATGATTTAAGGCTACAAACCCTTGTTTTCATGCGCTGGTCAGTCTGGCTTCCACAACCTGTGTCACTGCACCGAATACTTCCTGTGGTGTCCTGCAGGTGGAGACTGTCAGCATCCTTCAGTTACAGTAAACTGTCTGTTGAGAAAACAATCTTCAGGCCCTCATGAGTCATTTACTGTTAATGGGTCATTCGACTGAAAAGTGACACTGCCTTTTCTCAACATTTTTGACATCACTTCTCCGCATCTGATTCTCTCTATTACACAAGAATCGGGAGCACAATAAACCCTTGTGCGTTATGGTTTTAAATAGGCTCAGTGGATGACACAAAAGTGGCTTTCAATTTGTTTTTGCTTCTTCCCACGTGAAAAACCTGAATCATTTGCTTCTCCTCCGCCACCTTCCCTGGAATACAGATGTGGGCACTCATAATGCGCCTGACTGTCAGATCCGGGCAGCTGCTGCCGCTATCATAACATTATAATCTAGGATCCGCCGCCCCACTCCAGCTGTTACAGAACCACAGATTACAGACTGGACTATTTGTGGGGGCAAGTTTGAGGCCATCCTCGGTCGATGAGGAAGTGTTTCATCATATGCAGACTGACAACATTTTGGAATAACCTGAGGAACTGTTCTTGGCTGACACACTGCGTCTCGAAAAAGAAAAAGCACAGAACAACCTAAGGTGTGTTTCTTAACCTGATGTGAAACTATGCAAGGGTGGGAATTTACCACCATGTTGTTTCCCAGATTGACAGAGGGCCACACTCTTTTTTTTTTTTTCTTCATGAGAAACAGGTCAACCACAAACTCTGCCAGTGATTAAATAATGACCACCGTTTCAGCTGCAGTTACTCGTCAAGTAAGTGTATAAAAACAGCATCTAAGAGGGTTAGAACACCTTCACATCAGCACAACAGGCTGGACCTCACGCCTTCTGTGAGTCATAAATGGCCTTTTGGAGTATTTTCAGTGTAATCAAACCCACGATATGCGTACCGGTGTTATTTTTTTTACGGTCATCGGCGTCTACTCGCTTCTTCTTCACTTTCCCTCAATTATGCGGTGCTTATTAGAAACCTCCCACAGTCATTTCCAGGGAAGAGAGGCCACAAATGAGGGCATCTCGCTCTGCTCATCTAAATTAAAAATGGCCCTGAAGGGGGTTTTTCCAAGTGTGAGCGAGGCCCGACGTAGAAAAGAGTTGACAGCAGCAGTCAACAATTCATTCACACTCTTGCTTTTTCAGCCGCCGCTTCTGCGAATTGTTTTGTTCAGGATATACGTTGTCGGAGCGTGCATGCGTGCACGTCTCACTGAAGAAAAGGTCAGAATGAAATAGGTAAACAAATAAAACAAAATTGTTGGTTTGTTGTTTCTTTATTTTTATTTTTTTTACAAATGTTTAAATGATCTCAATCCATTCAACTTAAAGACGTTAAATAAATAAGGGTATAAATCATGTGCTCACTCATTTTTATTTCACTTTTGGCTGTGAAGTGAAGCTCCCAGCTTGTAAAACGCATTTTTAAAAAAAAACAGTTTAATGAGTAAGAAGAGGAGCAACACTGTGGCTTTGCAACACGTGAAACCCTAACCCGATTCATTTTGTGAAGTTGGCAACCTAAAATCAAGAAACATTGGCAGCAAAGCAAGAACACACAACAACAAGCAAACACAAGCGAGCGCAGACATGATGTGTAAGGTACTCGTGATGATTTAATGTAGAGATCGACCGATTAATCGTTTTTTTGGTGACTAGCGGGTATGTGATAATAATGATAATTGTTTGGTTTTTTTTAGTGTAAAATACAACTATTGTTGTGTTATCATCTGTCGGTCGGCCGCCAATCAGCCGCCAATGAATTAATGCTGGATATATCATGAACTGCTGTTGCTAAACGTTAACAAATGATGGGGGTTACTATGACTTTATCTTATCAGTTCACACCTAATAATCAGTTAATGCTCACTGATTCACAGTTTAGTTTACACATGACTCGATGTGCGACCAAATTAGCTGCATTCCACTAACAGAGACGCTTATCTCCTCAGCCTGTCTAAAAGCAGGAAAGCACCTGTTCACCATGCACCATGAGGCTATTTTTTTTTTTTATCAAACCGGTTGTCGGATGCAAACATTCAGATAAAAAACATAAATACAGTTGCGTAAATGAACCTTGATGTAACTGAAATCCAGCTAACTTGATCGCATTCCAATTCAAGTTTGAATTAACATAATTTTACTCAGGGCTGCTCAAAGTCGGAGCTCGTGGACCAAAGGGTGTTGTATCAAAATAATACTATATAAATAAATCAAACGGTCTAGGATTCATAATTATTTCTTATTTTTGATCATCTGAGCACAGCAACACTTTCTGCAGGAGTTCAGCCGATGAAGGGAACGTGGGATCTCTTGTACCATTCTGCATTTTAACAACACAATTCAACAGGTGGCTTGATTCTGGCCCGTTAAGTTTCTGTCTTGGCCCTCAAATGGAAAAGGTTTGCTCTGACTGACAACCTATTAAATGCACAATATGTCATTTCTGCTGCTCTCATTCAAATCAGAAGACGTACTTAGCGAAGGATCATGGTAGTCGCTGTCGTCATTGCTGACGTGACGGACGAGGTAATGTTTAAAAAGCTTTACTCCAGTCATGTTTAGTCTCGTGCGCTGACGTCCTTCCTCTCTGACTCTCTGCCACAAGTTACAGCGACAGACAACAAACGTTACGTCAAATCAAACTGCAGATTCCTCTGAACACTATTAGACACGTTCAGGATAATGTGAGTGAACAATTGAACATTATACACAAGGAGGGTCTAGTTGTCTTTAGACATTTGGATACAGAAATGTTACGTATCGTATCTTTAAATGTAAACAGCAATTCATGCATTAAACCATCACGAGCTGTGCATTAGCCAATCATTAACTGTATGATTTGTGGTCTTATTATAATGCGTGGTCGACTGGTCGAACGCCGTGAGGTCATCGCAGGTTTGGAAATAAACTGAACACAGAAAACGTGCCGCGCTAAGTCAAAGCCATCGCCTTTGTTTTGTTCTTCTATATTTGTACTGGGATTGTGTCTGAGTCCTGGTTAAAGCCGCAGAATTTGACTAATCAGCTTTCCTCTGCTGTTCTCTCTCTGTTTTCTTTTTACAGTCTCAACTCTTTTGGACGCCGTTAAATGCCAAGCATTAGAAATGTCTGCCCTTGCCCAAGCTCTTCAAAATTCCTGTGCTGGTAGAACATGTTTTTGTGTGGGAGGGCTGTTCTGCCAAGCAAAGCTGTTTTGGTCCTGATTCGTTTTTTTTTTTTTTTTTTTTTCAGTTGTTTTTTTTTCTTTTTTCTCCTCAATAAAATCTTGTTCTTGCATCACCGAACGCTACCTCGTGACGGGGGCAAACGAGACGATAACACAGGAGCTCACATGTGCAGCTTTTAGCCGCCGTCAGCCCGGATTTTGATGCGGGTTTTGTTGACGTTAAAGCCGCATGTACGTGTCAGACGCACGCTAATGCTTCTTTTTTTAGGCACTGGGGAAAAAAAAAACACAAAAAATTCACTAATTCCCAGCATGTACCCACCAAACAACTGTGTACATTTAGTGAATTCCACCTCCTCAGGCTGTACATTTTCTTCAAGATTCCCCCTCGTATTTACAGTCATTCACACTGAAAGGCGGCGAGGGATTTCAGGGGTGGGGCTTTGGGGAGCCCCTTGAGCATTTCTCGGTGCCCGGGGGCCCCTCGGGCCGCCTGCTTCACCCCTGTTGCAGCTGGCGTGTCGCAGACCAGAAAGCGTGGTGGAAATTACCAATACTCGAGGGGCAGTCATCCATGTGGAGTTTTAGGATGCGCCGTCTCTTGAGGATTTAGTCGAAACAAGAGATCACGCGTGGCCGCCAAACAAAGAGGAAGAGGGAATGCCCGCCTCAAACGCTTGCACCCATACACACACATGCACATAATAACACGTGAAAAAATGTTGCATCAAGTTCAATATCTTGTCTTTAAGGAGAAAGTTACAAAAAAAATAGTGTAATCTACTATTGTAAATTGACTGAAGATACATCTCTACGTAAAAAAAATATATAAAATAAATAAAAAATGTTTTTTTAAATGTAGTCTGGTGGGTAAGTGTCTGAAAACTTCTTCATCCACCCATATGTATTCAAATATCAACCTATACCCCATCAGCATGTTATTTTTCTGGAGTTTACACGATTACCTTATGTGCCTTAACTTTCCATCAGACATGTGACTTCCAGTCTAATGCAACTTACCCAGATTCTTACCAGAAGCCACATCAGATACAGCTAATTAGGCAGACAGCTAGTCTCACAGTGCGTGTGTGTGTGTGTGTGTGTCAGAGAGAGAGAGAGAGAGAGAGAGAGAGAGAGAGAGAGAGAGAGAGAGAGAGAGATAAAGGAAGAGAGCATGAGCGAGAGAGTGAAAGAGAAGGAGGAGTGACAGAAAGGGAAAGAAAAGAGGGAAGAGACTCATTAAGGCAAGTTCTTCTCAGCACTCGTTCTGCTACACAGGCTCTCTCTCTCTCTTTCTCTCCCTCTCTCTCTCTCTCTTACACACACACGCCACACACACACACACACACAGACACACAGACATATACTCTGAAAAACACAAAGCAGAAGTGGACGAAGACACACGGTTTCAGTCGGCGCGGTTGGCTATGGCTCAGGGCTCTGACAGCAATGACACAAGTTACAAGTCCCCATCTCCTGGAAGCAGACCGGTAAGTGCGCGCCTCCACGCTCACCCTCTCTCGTGCGACCATGTAGCGCTGTTTTTGTTCGACACGAGGAAATCCGCAGATGTACATTCTTTTTTTAAAAAACGTAAACATCAGATGCTGCTGCTGCTGCACGTTTTTTCTTTTCTCTCTGCGTTTGTGAAGGCGCGCGGCGACACGCTGCGCTCTGTCCTCGCTGGGCTCGTTTTTTTTTTTTTTTTTTTTTTTTTTTTATCACAGCTTCTCTTCGAGTGTCTCGCTCGCACACATGGGCTGCAGGCATGACTCGCTTCGAGTGTAGGCTTTTGTGAATTGCAAAAAAAAAAAAAAAAAAAAATTTGCTCATCCAAGCAGTGGGAATCCTTTTGTTTTTTTTTTGTTTTTTGCAAGTGGCCAAACTGTGAGTGATCAGAGAGCTGTCAGGAACACGCAGTGTGGTGAACACAGTACGTGCTGTGCTGTTTTTCTGTGCATGTGGGACTCCTTCAGCATCCTGGGTGCTGCTGACTGGTTCTCACGTGCTGCGAAGCCACACTGTTGCTCCTCTTCTTACTCATTAAACTGTTTTTTTTTTTATAATGCGTTTTACAAGCTGGGAGCCTCACTTCACAGCCGTCTCTAGCAGTGTCAGTTGTTTTGGGGTTTTTTTCCTCTTCAGTGGTGCCTTAACGGACGTTGAGATAATTAATTTCTTATCTCTTTGATGTTCAACTGACTCAGCAATTTTTTTGGGTGCGAGATGAGATTAGTTATTACGATACCAAGAAAATCGAGCGTTCAGGACCCGAAACAGGGTGTGCGTTGTACCTAACCGATGACTCAGCCCCTCCCCGACCCTGCCCTTCACGTTAGGGTGTCATTTCTGAGCCCATCTTCTGCCAAACTGCCATCAGAAAACGGATAACAACTGATTCCAGCTTCACACGACAGCCCACCACCACCACCAACACCAACACCAGCAGCAGCAAGGAACTGACGTCATAAAACCACCTCAGCGCGAGCTCGATCAGTGTGTTTACGTCCCGTTAACAGTCAGAAATCTGTGTGTTTTCCTCAGAGCTCGTCAGACGATGCAAAGAAGGTGATGCGGCGGGAGAAGAACCGGATCGCCGCTCAGAAGAGCAGGATGAGGCAAACCCAGAAGGCCGACAGCCTACACTTGGTGAGGAGACTCACGCTCAGTCACCAGCAAACAGCACAACATGACACTGACCTCTGACCTTTGCAGAGACACGAGCAATACAAACACAACACAGCTGCACATTTTCAGGAGGATAAGCAGAGATGGAGGGAGCGAGGGATTACTACTCTGAGCCTTATAAATAGCTTTTAATGTCCTGTGGTGCTGGGTACAAATCAGATAATGCACAACAGGTAGGAGGATGCTTAGCACATGTATACATCATTCATCTGGGTATGTTTGCAAAGTTCTGTAAAGTAAAAGGTTACATTTACAACCCACTACTCAGTATTTTGATAAGCTTCCAAACTAACTGCATGATACATACGAGCAAGAGCTTCCAGTCACTGTCTGCTCTGCTTTCTAAAGTGTCCCTTCTTTTTCTTCATTCCGAGCCAGCGGGACCGGCTTTGTACTATATTTACAAAAAAACTGCTACCTGACCATGTGGCGAATGTGTCATGGCTTCTGTTGGGCTGCACACTTGGACGCTGCTCTGTGTGTTTGCAGAAGCTTAAGGAATAAATTAACACGTGTGGGCAATCGCTCCCTTGTGCGGCAAGAATCCGGCACCAGGGACTGCGGCGCCGAGTGCCGCACAGGCCCAGCCGCTTGGTGCTCGTCGTGCTGATTGTTTTTGTACCGTGCAGCATCGTTTCATGTGAGAGTTGTTCGTCATTTGGGCTTTTTTTAAAAAATTTAATTCAATCTGACTCTGCACGTTAATGATATTGATGAGCGTAAAGCGTCGAAAATAGCCTCTGAACATCTGGATTTCTCCGGTCACCCAAATTTGTGTGTGCAGCACGTCTGCAAGACACAGTGGCTTTTCCTCAACTGTGTCATTATCTCGTGAATCCTGCTGTAACTCTGCATGCAGTCAACCTCTGACATCCCACACATTTCGGCGTACTGACCACGTAGCCTCTCCGTGTGACATCTGCACAGGCCAAGATGATCGTAAAGTGTTAGATTTCATCATGAGTGTTTTCGGAACAGATGCTTCTATGAACTTTATCAGTATACTGACATGTACTGAAGAGGGTTTGACCTTCAGAAAAAAAAAAGCCACAGCGTAGTGTGGGCAGTAGTAGATCCATGCGATTTGACTTCACGAGAATCCTCCCCGTGTATTCTGCCCTATATTTTCAATCTCTTTAAATACTGTCGCAGACACAGAGAACACTGGGGGGGGACCGCAGAGTTTAGTCTGTGGTTTTGCTTTCATCGCCTCACTAGATAAACAGGAAGGCGAATTTTCCCTCTCTATGACACAGCGGCGTGTTTCCTGTTTCTTCAGTAGTATTTTTTTTTCACTCTTCCGTGTAAACGGGCTTGAAATCGTGTGTCGTGGGCAGCAGGGGAGAAAAAAAGGCAGTCACTTCTTGTAAAGCGCTGATAGCAAGTGGGCTGTATTTGGCTAAGTGACGCAAGTGCAGGGGTTTGCCCAAAGGTTCTGTGACAGTAAGGCCCCACAGCTCAGTGTTGTGATCTCTCGGCCAAGGTGCGATGACCTTTATGTTAAAGTGGAAGAATTTCTCCCCTGCTATTCCCACACCAAAGAGAAAAACATTTTCGACGTACGGTTTGCTCTACTTTCATCATCTCAGAGTGACAATCTGCACGAAAAGACACACGACACGAGAGCCTGTTTTGGAAACTGCACCTAACGTGTTAGAAGGGCAACTTTCCAGGTTATATGTGAAGTCGGTAGGGTGTTACTGTAAAAAGTTAAAAATACTTGACCTTGCGCTAAAGTAGCTATAATGCAAGCTAAGCTAATTTGTGTTTTTGCTTACTCCCAACAAGTGACATTTGGCCCATATTTCTGTATCGAAGGTAAAGTTACATGTAACGGTTCCTCTACAGTGAGAATAACCTAGTTTTATTGCTTATGTAAATGGTACTGTTGTCCGGTAAACAACAATCAATGATTTCACCTGCACTACCATCTGATTTCAAGGCAACTGAACAAAAGCACATGCAAAAAAGTTGAATCGGTCACTCTAAATTGTCTGTAGGTGTGAATGTAAGCATGAATGGTTGTTTGTCCCTTTATGTCAGCCCTGAGATGGACTGGCGACTTATCCACGGTGTGCCCCGCCGTCACCCAGTGTCAGCTCCGGTCCCCCCCGTGACCCTGAAATGGAAAAGTGGTTTCAGATAATGGATGGATGGATGGATGAACAAAAGCATGTTTTAGCAAGCGTTAAAAGTACATTTTAGTGCTATCGTCCTAACAATACTTCATCTTTATTTTTCTGCTCTTCGTCTCCAGACAGCCGATCATTATCATGTGTAGACTGCATCTAGTTTCTGTTGAATGATAATTCAGCTGAAAGCAAACGTGACCTGCCGCGTCTGCATACCTATCTCAGAAAAATATCGACAGGTTCACACCCACAGAGCTGAATGGAAACTAATGACTGCCATGGGTTTAAGAAAAACAAGACTCGAGTCGGCAGCCATGCCCGCAGCTCTGTGAGGCCGCACAGCAGTGCTGCTTTCAGCCAGAAAACTAATGCCAGCATGCTAATGTGCTCGGAGTGGCAATGCTAACATGCTAATGCTCATCACGCATAGGATAATTAAGTTCACTTTTTTATTTTACTGCATCAGTATGCTACTATTTGCTAATTAGCACTAAATGAATAGTACAGCTGAAACTGGGGGTGTCATTAGTTTCATGCTACAGTAGCAATGCTAACATGCTAATGCTTATCGCATTTCATTTTACTGTCAGTATGCAAATTGAGCTAATTAGCACTAAACACAAAGTACAGCTGAAGCAAATGGTAATGTCATTAGTTTCATGCTAGACTGGCAATGCTAATATGCTAATGCTTATGAGGCAGAGGTTTATGAGGGTTCACCTTTTTATTTTATCGTGTCAGTATGCTAATATCTGCTTATTAGCACAAAACAGCCGAAGCTAATGGTTATGTCATTAATTACATTTCAGGTTCATGGCACACTAATCAGTAGTTGTGGAGACATTTCACCCAAAACCACAAATGTCAGCCTCACAAGGGTGCCCCATGATAAGTCAGAGGATCATCCAAATCTGTAGGAGTTAACCTCTGAGTAACATTACTGTGTGAACAAAATGTCATGGCAGTACATCTAGTAGTAGTAAAGACAACCCTGTTTCCAATATACATGTCGACATTGTAAATGTGACAGATATGTTGAAATTTTTACGTTTTCCTTATGTTTTAATTTTATGTTGGTTGTTTCAAGGACAGCACAAATCAAAAATACGTATTTCCACTTACCTGTAGTGCTATTTATCCATCAAGATAATCCACAGACCTTGCTGTGAGCAGGTTCACATAGGACCTATTTTCTTTTTGTATCACCGAGAAGAAGAAAACGCTCTTTAAAACGAGACGTTGCTATTGAGCTTTTCAAATGTACTTTTTTTGGTGCTTTGAGCGCCGCAAGCCGAGCGCAATCTAGTTCTATTATATTCACTAGATTGCAGACAACTCTACGGCTGATATCTCCAAAACTCTGCAGCTCACACCAAAACAATCTAGACGGATACATAGAACTACAGGTGGGAAGAAAGATGTGTAGTTTTGATTTTGGCGTGAAACTGCCCCATTAAAGTCTGGTCAGGAGAGTCACGAAAACGACCCGGTCAAAGTGTTCTCAGGCGTCGCTCGCTCGCTTAGCAGCGGTCTCGCCACGACCATCACCTGCTCCTGCTTCCAATGAGAAAGTCACATACATGTAATCTGAGTGTAATATGATACCTGTTATAAAAATGATGATATGATTCCTTTGAAATGTACCAAATTTGACGTGTCTGTGGTTTTCAAAAAAATGTCATCCTGTCAACTGGCCCAAAACAAGGTGGACCAATAGACAGACCTTGCCACCGATGACGCAGATACAGTCAAATGTTATCTTTCTTTGGAAAATCATCAGACGTTTGTGGTTTAAGCACTAAAACAAACGGTTAAAAAAAAAACTACGGTATGGAAACAGGATATAATGCTCCAGATTTGACTCCCTGATAACGGTCGATGAGACTCACTTTTATGTCACCCAGCCTGACGGTTAAACTGTTTTTATCTTTAATAAAAGCATTTGCGCTCACACATCCTGTCCCCCGTGTGTTCCCCAGGAGAGCGAGAACCTGGAGAAGGAGAACGCCGCCCTGAGGAAGGAGGTGAAGCAGCTGACCGAGGAGGCCAAGTACCTGTCGTCGGTGCTGAGCAGCCACGAGCCCATGTGCACCGGCCTGACCCCTCAGACCCCCGACCTCCTCTACCCTCCTCACCACAGCAGCTACCACCACCAGCACATCACCGTACCACACTACCAGCACTGACCGGCGAGCGACTACCGAGAGACGGCCGGGGAGGAAAAAAAAAAGGAAGACGTGCGGCGAAAACAGACGACTGACCTCAATGGAGAGAAAAGACTGACTGGAGATGTGTCTTTTAAATGACATGACAGGCCAACATGTCTGCCAAACAGTGACAGTATGGAACCCAAACTGTACCGCGGCAGTGTTCACAACTATTTATTTTTTGCTCTGCTCATCTCTTTGCTTTTTATCTGATTATGAATATCAGTGATCTGTGTGTGTGAACTTAAAAAAAAAAAAAAAACCCGGTTCTACCAGTCTATGTTTACATTGGGACACAGCCTTCTGTATGTTCACGTGACTCAGACGAAGCAGTATCTTTTTTTGTAAATTTGCTTTTTTTTTTTTTTTTTTAGTGTCACGGATGAGGGAAGACATCCCCGTCACGTTTTTTTATTTTTTGAGTTGTTTATATAAATGTGATTGTCAGTGTGTTTCGTGTGGTTCGATAACGCTCAGGAGCTTTTTATTATATTTTTTTTTTGACAGATTTGATTGTGGACAAACTAGAATGTAAAGTCAAGATCCTAAAAAAGAAAACAAGACAAAAAAAAGAAGAAGAAAAATGGCTTCGATTGTAACCAAAAAAAAAAAAAGAAAACATCTGGCAGTGAGGAGTGGGCATTCAGAGGGGTCTTGACTTGTGTGCTGGTGATGATGATGATGATGATGATGATGATGATGATGCTGGTTTTTTTGTGAGGAGACCCAGCGAAGATATTTATTAAATGTGATGCCTTTTTAGGTGATTGTTTCCGATCTCCAGAGGGTTTTTCTTTCTTCTGTGTGTGTGTGTGTGTGTGTGGAGTCTGTTTTGTGTCTTTAACGGGGGGTGGGGAGGGGTGTTATAATGTGGGTGGTGGGTGGGTCTCTAGATGGCGCTGTTCACCATCGTGACGGAGGAAGCCACCGCGGCTGACGTTGTAAATAATCATTCATAGCCTGGCCTGTGTGTGGGTATGAATTAACTTTCGTCCCTGAACACAACTGAGGCGTTCAAGTCAAGTCAAGTCAAGTCATACAAACTTTTTTCTGCAATGTGTGATAATCAGGCCTGAGAGGCAGATGAATCATGTGATACACACTATTTTTAGGCCATTTGTAATAATGTAGTCATGAGGAGGATTTTCATCGGCGTTGTCCTCTAAAGGAGAGGACATCGCAGACGCGTTTAAAACGTTTATAAGACGCATTGTGAGATATCTCAGCGGTGCAGGCGGGTAAGATAACACAAAAGAACCGTGCGTGAAACTCCGCCCTTGTTGCCCTCAGTCCTGACCGACTCGTTTCAAGATCCCCAAAGCGGTTTTTCTTTTTTTTTGGGTCCGGGTGGAGGGTCACAGCAGGCGCTCCTACACGTGTAAACACTCGGGGACAGCTCGGTCCGAAAGAAACGATCACATTCATTCATGAAATGATCTGTAACTTATGTAAGCGTCGGCCGTGAGTTCGGCTCCTGAACTAACTTCGGCACCGGGGGAGGAAATGAGTTTACGGACGCGCTCGAACCGGGACTTTTAAGAGCCGCTTGATAAATCAGCAGACTTAACAACATATGCTGAGATCGAACTTCTGCTTTTTTTCTCTTCATTTTTTTTTTCCCGCTGGAAACATGAAGTCGTAGGCTCTTTCTGTCGCTTTCAGTTCAGTTTTCACGGCAGCCGACGGTTGAGTGAACTCTTATGTGTGTGCTGGGGGGGTTAACATGAGCGAGAAACAAGCGTTCGAAGACGCGAACGCAAACGTGGATCAGACCAGCGTGCTGACCGCGGGTGACGGCGAGAACCATGCGAAGCAGGAGGCGGGAGACGCGGCGCAGCGAGCCGCCGAGCAGAGCCAGCTGGACGGGCTGGACGCGCTGCGACCGACCCGCCTGTACAAGCGGCGCTGGCTCTTCGTCCTCCTCTTCAGCTCCTACTCGCTCTGCAACTCGTACCAGTGGATACAGTACGGCATCATCAGCAACATCTTCATGAGGTTCTACGGCGTGGACGCCTTCACCATAGACTGGATGTCCATGATCTACATGCTGACATACATCCCCTTCATCTTCCCGGTGGCCTGGCTGCTGGAGAAGAAGGGGCTCCGCGTCATCGCGCTGGTGGCCACCGCGCTCAACTGTGCCGGGACGTGGATCAAGGTGGCCAGCGCCAGACCCGACCTGTTCGCCGTCACCTTCCTGGGGCAGTTCTGCTGCTCGCTCGCGCAGGTGTTCATCCTCGGCATGCCGTCGAGGATGGCGTCGGTGTGGTTCGGCTCGGAGGAGGTGTCCACCGCCTGCTCCATCGGCGTCTTCGGGAATCAGGTAGGCTATGTTTTGAGGCACAGATTGCCCCCAAGTCAGTAATTCGGCCAGTCAAGTTAGCCCCCCGACTACTTGATCACCGATTGGATCAGTTAGTTACGTGGCTAACCATTGATCGTCGTGACCTACCCACATCTTTTGGGCACGCGTGCGTAATTACGCACCCTCTGGCGACCACAGAGCCTTCAAATCACAACACCGCTTTCAAGCCACAACACCGCTTTCAAGCCACAACACTGCCTGCTGAGGATGTGACAGGATGAATGGAAGCATGCGAGACACACATTTCCAATTGCAGCAACGAGCTCTATTGAACTAAATCTATACGTAACCTCTGTTAAAGGTATTGTAGCTCATTGTCGATGAATGATATCGCGGAGGGATGAAGACAGTTCATGATCATGTCAGATGCAACTTAAACCAGTAGAGAAACAGATCTCTAGACACAGACTTGTCATTCATCAAAATAAAACAATGAAAAAACACGAATAAATGGTCAAAATCTGTGTAAATCGCTGATATTATAGTGAGAGTTAAAAGGCAGCACATGACATATTTAAGAATTGAGTACAGGTGAGTGTGTCCTGAGTAAAAAAGAGGACCATTAAATCAAAGATAATGTTCATCTAGTTGATACCATTATCTCTGAGCCCTAAAGTAGTTGTAAAGTAGCTTTAGGTGCCCTCAGGTCCTCTGATCCGTCCCACAGATGTTGGTCCCGGTCCAGGAAACACCTAAACAAGAACATCACAGGATCTAGAAGAGGAAGCATGTCTAACACGTCTTCAGGTACTGATGCGTTGTGTGTGTCCAGAATTCAGTCCAAAAGCTAACCGGTGGCCAATAACGGTATTCAGAGGCACAATGTGTTCCTCTCACTACATTTCATTCAAAGCTTTCCTGGTTAGACCAGAGACATGAGCACTGCACGAGTACATGCAGTGATCAGACCTATATTAAGTGAGCCTTTACTCAGAAACAGAAATCAGCCGTTAAAAAAGGGCATTTAAAAAAAGCCAAAACAGGAGTGCAGAGATCAGCCTCGCAACACTGTTTGTTTGAACTCATCAAGTTTTAACACTTTAATCTTCGGAACAAACAACACTTGAGTCAACGTGCAGTACAACAGCTCCCAGTAAATGTCACTGAAAAAGTCATCACTCAGCGTTGGAGAATTTCGCTTGAGTAATCCGGAGCACGAGCTGGGCTTTTGGATCCGAGTGAGTATAAAACAAGCATATAATAATCGACTGGAAAGGATGTCCTGCATCTCCGATAATGATGGCCCAATTTGGTTGTCATGGTTTATTTTTATTGCACGCAGTCTGCCTTCATATAACACCCTTTAATGGCCTCCGTGAAGCAATATAAATCTGACCATATGACAAACACATCACATTCCAGGCTTTATTGCTTTATGTTGCCCTATTTACAGGATCTTAAATGGTTTGAACAGCAGTTAATTACCGGCACGGCCATATTCTCTGTCTGAGTCCTGACTGCAGCAGCCAGGCTTCAAGTCTAGCCTGGGCCCTCTGCGCTCTCGCCCTGCTGTCCTGTCAGTCTTCCCCTGTCACTATCAACTGAATAAAGGCATAAAAAGCCCTCAAAAAGTTTAAAAAGTTCTATTTTTACAACGCACGTGTGGAACAATCAAGATTTATAACAGCATGCATAAGGCATCGTCACGCTTTTATTTTTAAAAGGAAATGCACCCAGAGCTGTCGTGGCCGCGGAGGCATCTTACTTCCGTTTGATTGGCCTTTAACATACAGACACGACAGACTTAGCTTCTTGGTACAACGCCAGCTCACCAACGTGGCGATATTTTGGATTTAACACCACATGTGTACGGCCTCACCTCAGAATCCAACGCCTAGGCTGGTTCGTTCAGCGAGTCTGGCGATGGCAGACGATAATATCATCTATCGCAATATTTGGGTGGGACAGTATCGCGATGGGCAAATTTGGTTAAGCCTACTGCATTGGACGGATTATTTTTCATTATCAATCAATCTGCCGGTTATTCTCATGATTCATCTTTGTGAAATTGTGAACTGTCTTCACGTTGCTTCTTTTGTTCAACCAACCCTCTAAAACCCGAAGACTCTGCATTTACCATCATAAATGCCAGGGAAAAGCAGAGACATATCGTTCCATGGAAACAGCAACTGTTTGACACTTTTGCTTGAAAACTGATGAAGATGAATCAATTAACAAAAGAGCTCTGTCAATCTACCAAAGGATTAATCAACTACTCGTTCTGGCGCTACTGCGAGTAATGGTGAAGAGTAATCTGGGTGTTATCCTCAACATTCCAGGTATCCTTCAGTGATCAGTCACAAAGACTTCAAAATATTAACCTTTTGGCAGAAACCCAAAAATTCTCCTCACGTTCAAATGAGTGAACCTTCACATGAGACTTTCAACAGAGAAATATTTTGACTCTCACACTTAACTACAGAGATAATACAGGGTCTGTGATAGTGGGAGGGCTTTGGGCAGGATTGGAAGATGGCCTAAATTAACATCACATGACGGGACTGGAGATATGTGCAGGGAGTTGTGAATGGTCTCCAGTAACTCCAGCTGTGCTCTCTCTCCGGCTTCTCTGAGAAAAAGCACCTCTCCTCGACAGGCGGTTTGCACTCAGGACAGAAAGCTGTTTAAGGACACAGTCTCTGAGATTTCCGAGACCTCTCACGTTCCAGGGGCCCGCTTCAGGAGAGTTGTAGAAAAAAAAGATGCCGCAAAACAAAAAGTTGAAGGGCAACCATGAAAATTCTGAACCCGGCGGTGAAGGGTGGCCGTGGTCCAAGGCTCCACAGAACCTCGCTCCGAGCCTCGCTTTGCCTCAGTGGAGTCCAGGACCTTTGGGCAGAGCCATCTCCATTGGCTCACGGTTAGATGCTGAGGCTTCACAAAGTGACCGGTCAGAGCTGGTCCCCAGTGGCGAGACCAAACTCTACCACCGCCGCTGGATCATGCTGTTTCTTTTCAGCGCCGTCTCAGCCAGCAATTCCTTCATGTGGCTTCAGTATGGTATCATTAGCAACATATTCATGCGCTTCTACGACATCGACTCTCTGGCCATCGACTGGCTGTCCATGATCTACCTGCTCACGTACATCCCGCTCATTCTGCCCGTCCTGTGGCTCCTGGACAACAGGGGGATCCGGGATGTTGTCCTCGTCGGCGCGGCCTTCAACTGCATTGGTGCCTGGATAAAAATTGGTAGCGCCGATCCCAGTATGTTCCCAGTCACCTTTTTTGGCCAGTTTGTGTGCTCAGTAGCCACAGTGTTTGTCCTCGGCATTCCTTCATACCTCGCCTCAGTGTGGTTTGGGGAGAAAGAGGTTTCCACTGCTTGTTCCATAGGAGTTCTGGGAAACCAGGTTCGTCTGAATATCTAATTAAAGGCCCTTTTAAATGTCTTCTTCTGCCGCAGAGTCCATGTAGCGAGGCTGTCTGACAGCTGTCTGTAGATTATGCAGGGCTGCGCTGGATGCCAGAATCGCATAAGACTTCTAGTGTCCTGGTGCGAGAGTCCTGAGGAAATTGTGTTAACTGTTTGCTGAGACGTCCTCGTCACACTTTGTCTGTTCAGCTGTTTGAATGTAAAAGTGCTCCTTCCCAATTCTGCTGTCACGGACGCTGTTTAAACATGTTAATAAGGCAACCTGAATTGGTAATAAGAGTCTAACATGGTTGTCTCTGTTTATGTTTAATCATCCTGCACATGCAAGGTTCAGGTGAAGGTTATTGTAGCAGAGCTTCAATTGTTTGGAAATGAAAAGATATTAGTTGATGGTTAGTCATTTGTATTAATAGTTTAAATTTAACAACCAAGACGTGACACAACTTTGTCTTCATGTCACGTGCTGTGTTAAACCAACAAGTAATATTAAAGTACTGTAATCTACATTTTAAGTGGTTTTAGAACAAACAATAATAGCTTCTGGATACAGATGCTATGGTTAGGGCTGCCCATTAATAGTCGACTACACTATTGCGCAATGAGAAAAATCTTGAAAGAGCTCCATTCAGGAATTGCTCCTTGTTGAACGTATAAGAAGAGCGGTTAAAACCTGGATGTAACACAGATATTTTTTTCAAAGCTGAAGATGAAGGCTTGTGTGATGAAATAAATTAACAAAATGTTCAGTCTCCTTTGCCGCTTGTTGAACACATTCAGAATCATTATCTCGATTGGCGTTGGCATTGTCGCTGACACGTGGCTCGCTTCACGCATGCCTTGAAAATGTGAGTTTAAATCATTAAATCGGTATCGCAAATGTGTCATGACAAGACGACTAATGGCTTGAACAAACGACTACTAATCGATTTCATATTTCTTCAGTCGGGGGCGTCCCTAGTTGTGGTGCCATTCAGTACCAGTCTGAGATTTAGGAATTAAATCATTAACAATGCAATTTTAAAGCAAAACTTTTCTCTTGTGGCAGTCTGAACTGTTCTGTCTTTAATCCCTGCTCCATGTGTTTATTGTCTTGTAGCTGGGTATTGCCATCGGGTTCCTCGTGCCTCCTATCCTGGTGCCTAACGTGGAGGACATGGACGAGCTGGCTCACCACATCAGGGTCATGTTCTACATCACAGCGGGCGTGGCCACCTTACTCTTCATCCTCGTCGTCTTTGGTAAGATTTGTCTTGCAGCAGTGACGATGGCCGGTGGAAACAGTTCATATTAAAATCTTAAACAGATTATTCAAAGTACCCAGGACCTTGTTTTAGGAGTAACATAGTGGTGTCGTGTATTTTTGTCTGTCACCCTCTTTATGTTGAAGTGGCGGGAGTGGTCTCATCTTCTGCAGATAAAACCGAAACTCTCTGCATGGGTAGACACCGTGAATATTATTACCATATTTTTATTTTTTTGCAGTTTCGACAGTTTTTTAAATTTACATAAAATGTAGATTAACTGGATTTAAATAAGTTTTTTAAAAAACTGATTCTACTGAACCGTGTAACCCCAGATTTTTTGTGAATGTTATCCATTCACAAAAAAAGAGGGTTAGTGGTAAATGAAGCACTGGACGTGTCATCACCTCGGTCTCTAAACTCCTCTACTTACCATAATTTTCTACTCTCCCTCAAACATTGACTTCTTGATGTGAATTATCTCGACCTTTTACCCTCAGGCCGACGGGAATTTTTTTATTCAGATGATCTGCCTGAGGTCGGTTTTACTTTACAGCAGCTTTAAACTCTGACAAGAAGTCGCCATTCAGTGGACAGGAAAAGTGCTGACCTGCAGGTTTTGACCAACACAAAACCCTCCCTGAAGGGGAACGCTGACAAAAACGATACTGTTGTGGTGCAAGTAAGCTCGGGAGAAATGTCATGAGAATGAGCACAGAAGTGCTTCAGTTCACTGCTTTGTTAAGCATGAGTAAAGGTGATTCAGAAATATAAGGCCTATGATCACACAAGGACCGAAGATTTCTCCACAGAAGGAAGTTGCGTGACTTGACCTGTTCCGCAGGATGTGAGTTGTCAGGGAAAAATGCTCGGCTGTAGTCTGCTTTATTTCTGCTACACGTGCATTTTGACACTCTTTGTCCCTTCCCTGCTGTTCCCTTATATATAACCTGAGAGTTGATATGTTTAATTAGCGACGTAAATGTAGCAATCACACCGTTCCTATTGTTTATTTTCATTGTGGAGAAACTGGAATCATACGTTGTGTCATTTCCAGAGAAGGGTTGGTAAACGGGAGTGGTTAGTCAGCTTACAGTAACAATTATTTAAGTATGTGATACTCCTCTGTAGAGAACCCGGGGCTGGGTAGTAGTCAGAGAGGAGGAGTAAGTTGGATGAAAACGCTGTTGTCCTGTCAGAGCAGGGGGAGGGCGAGGGCGCTCGTAAGCATTGTGCATTCAGGGACACAAAAGGATGCTTGTGAAGGCATTCCATAGTAGCACCAAGTGTAACATTCAGACCGACTAAACTGTCAGTGCTATTTATTTGGACCATAGTCTCCTATTGTAAATGAAGCACCTTGAAATGCAGAGTTGAGCTCATTCTCTGCTCACATGGTCAGTTGGACGGCATTAGCATTTTGGAATCCAACATTGAACCTTTAATTGGATTCTTGCCAAGACTAAGGTGAGAAGATTCATACCAGTGTCATGGATGTGCTTCAAGTATTCAAGCTACAGCCAGTAGATGGTTAGCTGAGCTTAGCTTAGTTTAGCATTAAGTCCTGAAATAGGGGGAACAGCTGTCCTCCCTTTATCTGAAGGCTACACCCACCAATGCCTCCAAGCTCACTATTTATCACGTTATACCTTGTTTGTTCAATCCATACAAAAAAAATCAAAACGTGAAATATTGTATTACGTTTTGAACGTCAATAATTAGTCACATGCAGTGACTTCATTTCGTTTTTTCTATGGATTAATAGCTTTTTATAGAGCTGAGCTAGCTGTTTTTCTTGAGTTTCCAGTCTTTATGCTAAACTAGGCTAACTTTCTTCTGGCTCTATTTTTTTTTTGCCTGTTATGAGAACCCTAGATTGTTGCCTAAACAGAGGGAACAGCTAGCCTCCCTGTTGTTCACTGTAAACTGTTTTAGCTTCCAACAGAACTAAGATAGCAGCTTCTATTCTTTATGCTTAGCTACGCTAACCGTCTCCTGGCTTTAGCTTCATATTTACTGTACAGACATGAAAGTGGTATCTATCTTTTCATCTGACTCATTATATCACCCGAGAGATCGCTAACCACTGCTGACTGTAGCTGCCGGTAGCTAATTAGCTCGGTTAGCCACACAGCTAGTGATTAAGACTGGGAGCTCAGAATGGTATTGCGAGACAAGACGGGCCGAGGCTAGCTGGTTGTCATTCTAAATTCATTCGAAAAAGCTCTGAAAAACATTACTGATAATTTCAGTTTAATTGTTAAATATTTTAAGCCAAAATTCTTGCATAATGCACCTTTAATCAAAAAGGGATTTTTTTTTCTCTGTCAGACCCTTTTATTTTGGTAATTTTAGGTTCACAATGAAGTAAAACTAAAGTATCTCACAAGAAGAATGAAAAGATTAGAGAAAACAAGTAAGGTTTATTGAAGCTTTTTCTAATTTCATCCCTGATGATCATCTTTTGACCTTTTTATTTATCCTCTTCTGGGAGAACCAGCCCTCATGTTGGAAACCAATGATTTATTTAATGTCATCCAGGCACCAGTGCACTTAAAAGATAGATTAACTAGATTTAAAGCATAGAGATTCTGAATTTTACCCACATCCGGACACTTATTACTTCCAGACTCTTCTCTGCTTTCGGCCATGTGACGGATGGTACTGGGCGAGGGACGTGACTTCTGCTGCTCTTGGTTACTCCAGCGGGTTAATTCACGCCAGTTGGCTGCAGTAGTTCCATGATATGACACATATAATCACACATATAGCACACCCTCACACATACATGCAAGACACCATGTGTGAGGGTTCTCCTGCTGGCCGGGCCATCTGTAGCCCTGCAACAGGCCTGTGAGTCAGCAGGGCAGACAAAGTCCCAGGATCCAGGGATTTGCATAAACTGTGTGCAAAGAGAGGTGAGAGAAGAAGTTTGGCCGCTGCTTCCCTTCTAAACAAATTGTCAGCCAGAGTTCACCACAGAGAAAGTCCGCATTAAGACCCGACAAGAGTGGATGTGGTTGACTGAATGAGGGGAATCCCTGAAGGTGTTCAAGTAAAATTAGCATGCGGGCATGGTTTTACAAGTTATCCGTATCAGCACGCTCTGTTTCCTTTGTAGTAAAATGCAACTGAGATCACTTTAACTTCAGTCCCTTCTCAGCCTGTGTTGTCCGAGCAGCTGGAACAAAAAGCAGGTTGGTGTCAGAAGATCAGCGAGAACTGATTACTGAACACAAACCCTCAGGTCAGATCTGCTGGCTCAGCTCCAAGAGCCATAAAGACAAACATTTAACTTGCGTTTCCCCATGAGGCCTGAGGGCTCATGCTCTCACCCAGGAGAAAAGACCAACCCGAACAGGTCTTCCACCTCTGGTTTAGAGACCTGCTGACTGTCCCTGATGTTCATGTTTTGTGTGTACAGCATACTGTACATGTGTGGACCTGTCCGACTGTGTGTGCCCCATTCCACATGAAATCTCTGAAGTTCTTCAGAATAATGCGGCTGACAATCAGGCAACGATCAGGCAATCCTTATTGTTGAGCCATGCTTTAAAGGAGACCTCTTATACTTTTCTCGTTTTCCTTTCCTTCAGTGTTTTATATAGGATCTTGTGCATGTAAAAGATCTTAAAGTTAAAAAGGTAAACACCAACAGAAACTGTGAGGGTCGTAAATTCAAGCCGGTTATTAAAGAGGTCATATTGTCCTCACACTGGGTCTTGAACACTCCGTTTTAGCTACAGAGTGAGACCTCTGTTCAGCCTTAGGTGAGAGTTGCACGTGCACATTACTAAACGGGCAGCATGTAGCCAATCAGAGGCAGAGTTGGGCCAGCCATGCTGAGCGAGGTAGTGTGATCCAAAATAACGCGGCTCCAGCTGATAACCATGGCTGTGGTACAGCCAGAACTTCTTTCTTGGTATAGAAGTCAATTCTACACGGACGTGTTATTGGTATTAAAGCTGTGACGTGTATGTTTTTGAACATTATGAGCACTTTGAAAAGTTACACTTCAGCTCACACACTCTTACTGAACTAACATCCTTGAGCGGCAATATGCTGTATTTTTATTTGCACTATGAGTTAGGATAAATAAGGGATGGTGTGTGGTCATGCTCAAAGCCTGGTCTCCCTGTTCGCCTGTACAGTAACTGGCTGTCAATCGATTTCCCCAAATGGAGTTTGTTTGTTATTTGTGTTCATTTGTATTGATTGTGGTCTCTCCCTATGTCAGTCTTCCAGGAGCGTCCGGAACTTCCTCCGACTCAGGCCCAGGCCACGGCTCGTAGCATCCCACCGGAACAGTACTCCTACACAGCCTCCATCCTCAGGCTGCTCCGCAACAGGCCCTTCATCCTCCTCATCATCACTTACGGTTGGTCAACAACAATTCTCCAAAGAACTTTTACAATTAAACTGACGAAGGTCCTTCATCAATTTTTAAACAGGATGCTGATGTAAAAATGTAAAAGCAGCTTGAAAAAGTGGGGAAAGTGACCTTGGTTGATTTTTATTGTCAGCATTAATCATTACTTTGACAGAACAACTCAAAATCTTTATCATATTCAGATATTTTCCAACACGTTATCAGTCAGTGATCCTCCTGGATGATATCTGTTATATTATCATCAAAATCGCTTACGGATTGCCAAGAAAGCCTCATCACAATCTCTTTAAAGGTCGACTCACTGTTGAATCTCATAAAACACTAGTCTTTATTTATTTAAAAGCTCACAGTTCTTTCCTGTAGGGGTCCAAAGTTTGTCCACGGTCTGACAATGTTTAACAAATTGGCGTGATCGTGAAGTGGAAGCTGCCAGGGGAGATTTCGATCTTTGCAGTCTGTCAATTTCCCTAATGTCACAGCAACAAGGTCAAACAGCTGTGAGCAATTCAAGGAAACACTTGCACCTTGCTCGACCTCACCGTGTCCCTTCATGTGACTCAATTCCTGCGACTATTATTAGTGTGTATGTGCGTCCCTCTGTCTTTCTGTATATGATCTTTAGGTTGGCAGATAAGTACGCAGGGGTCACTGGGTCTCAGACTTTAGACTAGACTTTTTGACTAGATTTATTCTCTTAACAAGTTTCCGAAAATATTGTTTACAATCTTGAGAGTGTTTTTTACGCAGGCGTGAACTCTTTTCCATGCAGTTTATGTCTGAGTTATGACTTTATTTGAAACCTTCGTCCAAGTAAAAACAACTCGGGGCAGAAGTTCCATCCTTTTATAGAAGTCCTTGGCTTCGGGATCTCTCTGTTTAGGAAACTGACGAGGTTCATGGACACAAGTGAAAACCAAAAACACCTCTGACTGCTCACGCTGCAATATCATGACGATTCGCCCGAGGGAGTCGGCTCGGTGCTCCCTTTAACGTTGTAAAAAGTTTCCTGAAAGGTGCTTTTTGTTCCAGTTTGTTTGTGATTTGTGATTGACAGTGTTTCTCAACTCACAGGCTTGAACGTGGGTTGTTTCTACGCTGTCGGCACCCTGCTGAACCGCATGATCATCGAGCATTATCCTGTAAGTTCCCCCTGCTGCGTCTCTATATAGATGCATGTGCATAAAGTATAAGACTGTGTTTTGCTTGAGCGCATCGTCTGTATTGACCCCGATGATATCTCTTACACAAAACTCCCATCGTTTGACATTTCAGCATTTGACAGGCTGGGCTCAGCTCGTATGTTTCGCATAGCATTGACACCCATCAGCTGCATGTTATATTCGTGCTAACCAGCTAGCCCCGCCCGTCCTATCTTGTTTACCACTCTTAGGCGATAGTCTGATAAGTATAGTCCACTAGGGGGAATTTATCTACGTTTCACAATCTCTTAGCTTTTATAGTCTATAACGGGCGGAGCATACATCCTGTGTGCGTGCTGTGTGGCAGCTATGATGTCGACATAACCGTCCACAGGTCGCTTTCAGGTTTGTTTTTGCAGAGAACCCTTGGATACGGGTGGATCTTCCTACATATCGCACATTTAACACCCTTAAATAATCACCATCAGCATCAGTGAACGGAGCTGTGGTAAAAGATTTAACAGTGATAAATCAGGATTTCCCCGGACACAGCATTTATTCATTGCTAATTAAATGGGTTTTCTTTTCAACCTTGAGGTTCTATTTTCTGTAGGAGGCGTCGTAATGTACATAGTAACACAATTTCATACAGGACAAGACTGAAACTATGGGGGAGTGTGAAGTTTTGAAGTATCACTACAGGCTGCTGCTAAGATATGTGCAGGATTTTATGAAATAATATTCCTTCCTTGCTTTCCAGAGAGAGTATCGACGTGACACGGCGTTGTTGTAGCAACTCGCTTTCACCTCAGCCTTCTTGCTTTGAATGATGACGGCTTTCTGTGAAGCCGCCCTGCCTTTCCTTGGAATGTAAGGCCGCAAGGTCACCAATCTAAGCCCTGTCCTCTTTGACCCCTTCAGGGAGAAGAGGTGAACGCTGGGAGGATCGGCCTCACCATTGTCATCGCGGGGATGGTCGGCTCCCTCATCTGCGGCATTTGGTTGGACAAAACCAAAACCTACAAGTAAGAGCTCAGAGGGGGGAGTACACTTGACTCATTCGACGACTCTGCGTGACTTTTTACCTGTGTTTCATCCGACGTCAGACGGCGACACAAGTCTTTTTATGTTCCGTTTATTGTCATTTGGCTTCACATCTCGCTGCAGCTCTTGTTTTGTGTCCATGTGTCGCCTGTTGGAGGCTCTGTGTCTGTTTGTCCAGGTGCAACAGGCGGCTCAAACACTGACCTCTAGTTCCTTCGTCGTGGGTTCCTCTGGGGAACCCACGAGGAAGGAACAAGAGGGTCACCCTCACGGACTTGGTGGAATGCTGGTATGGAATTCATGCAGGGACACATTCAGTCCCACCTGGCTATGTTGTCGACTCCAGACGTGTTGATTACTCTCAGCACACTCCGGTCGAAAAAAAAGGGGAGCCTGGATTGATGGTCTATTGACATTTATTTTGTTTCGGACCAATGAAAGAGTTAATCAGACGCAAGAGACAAAACAATACATGAGCTTTAAATATTATTATGTTTACACCAAAATGATTAGACCCAAATATACCTTGTAGCCCCTTTCGTTATGCTTCTCTTCCAGTTTTTGTCCATCTTTTATGTTTTGTGTTTGTGTTACTGTTTACCCCATTTTCACAGGATAAACTTCTGGCTCCACAGGAAACGACAAGATAAGAACAATATACAAATACACCACAAAAGCAAACCTGAGTTCATTATTAAGAATCTTATACTGTGTTTATTTTAGAGCTGCATGAGATTAATTTGTTTTATGTGGCTTAAAAATGCCATTTATCATAAATTTACAGCGCTTATTTATTTTAAAGCTAGGGTCTACGATGTTGTTCAGAAACACATTTTGTTATGCTGGGTGAAATGGTCCTTCTGTCCTGAGAGTAGTCAATACATTATGTATTCAGAAAAAGGAGCGAAAATAATCAGACTTCTGTGGCAGCTGCATGACTGAGAAAAAGCTGACCAATCCGTGCTATTCGGCCCGATTAGCACGGATTGGTCAGCTTTTTCTCAGTGCCTTCATTGGTCAGATGCCTTCATGTCCCGCCCTCCTCCGCGCGTGCACACGTCCGGTTTCACTGATGCCGGAAATATTCAGCACACTCCTCTGCAGGAATACGGAGTTCATTTGGATTACAATGGCAGAGAAAATGCAGCCACCGTTACTTCTGCCAACTCACCCCGCTAAAAAGGCAAGGGAAAGAAAGCCTGAGGCAGAAAAGGGTGCAACGAAAAAGGCTCTGGATAAAGTAAGAAGTCGGACCCGAGTCAACATCGGTGCTGCGTTTGAGCGAGTTGTGGGGGCGTGGCTTTGGACGGAGCACTGACGGGACGGAGGGAGGGGGGGTGGAACTTAGAGGAGATGCCACTTTACAATCCTGGAGAGCTAGCAAGAGAGCTAGCAAGATTTCAGACCCTAGCTTTAACTCAGCAAAGTTTAATTAGAACGACAGACAGCAGTTTTAATTGGCTTTTATTATGTTTTTTGTAGCCGTCGTGCGTGCTCTCTCATATCAACACGTGTTGGTTATTACGTAGTGATTTTTTTTTAAAAAGGCACCCTGTGCAGTTTCCTTGCTATCAGCATCAGCATTGTGTATGTTTGCAATCAGCGTTGCTCATGTTGTGAACCCTTGCGGTCTGACAAACGTGTCAAATGCATCTCCTTCCTCAGAAAACTCCTGCCGAGCTCCATTTTCAAAAACCCGAGGCTACCGTGGTTTTGGAGTTTATCCACATGAGCTGAAAATGCAGCGACACTCTGAATTTGTCTTAATAAACAGGATTTTGGCGTTCACAGTCTTGTATTTCTCTTGTGTCGTTCCAGGCAGACGACGCTGGCGGTCTACTTCATGTCTCTGGTGGGGATGATAGTCTACGCTGCTACACTCGATCAAGGGCACCTCTGGGTGGTCTTCATCACTGCTGGAGCTCTCGGGTAATCTGTCATTCATTCATTGTTTTGTTTTTTTTTTTTTGGGGGGGGGGGTAGATGTAAGGATTTCTTTATTTGCTAATGTGTCTGATAACTACAGCTAATTTGTTCAATCAAGGGACAGAAAACTGAATTTTATTTTAGTACAGAATCACTCAAAATACCCTAATTCCCTCTGTAATTTTACATTCTAAGCTTTAACCATTTCTTATACAGTGGCCGTGTCTCTTCCACTGAATTCTGTTATGGTAATTTCTAACTTTCTGTTGACATCTGCAGCAATAATTAACAGCCATGCTTGTTAAGCATTTCGCGTATGCAACCCAGATAGCCCGATCCAGAAGTACTTGTACATCCAGTTTTAACCTTTGTGTGGCCGGTGTGAAATCATTACACCTCTTCAGTGGCACAGATCGGTCCTCCAGATTGCGTTCGCTCATCCTGTGAAGGCACACCTACATAGTATGCCATTCATGCACACACGCATGCCAGACAGTGGACACTGGGCTCGTTCGACATGTGACTCAGGCTGAGTTGTGAAAATAACACGCAGAAAGCTTAATATTATAACGGAGGCTGAAGAGGCTCCGCGTTCCACTCCACGACTCCTGGTATTCAGCTGATAACGTGTTCCCCGTTTTGTGCAATATGTTTCCTAGAAAGCTTTCTGTCTCTTTATGTATCAGTAGCAAATCCCTAAACAGACTCCTGTTGGATTTTAAATATCATGTGTAACAAATAAAAAGGGGGCAACACGCAAGAGTATCAAGTTTACTGCTCTCCGTTCTTATCAAAGCGTGTTTAAAGGCAGAGGAGGTAATGTGTCCGGAAAACACGTTATGTTCTGACTCAGGTGTTTCGCTGCTGTTGCCATGCAGGAGAACTCGCAACAGAGTTTCACTTGTTGTCACTTCAGTGGAAGGACGACGTGGTTTCAACAAAACCTGTTCCTGTGTATCACCAATGTCATTTAGCCACAGACATGACCGTTATCGAATAAGTACCAGGAAGCTTGTGGTTTAGTTATTAATGTTCACTGTCTTTTTCTTCTTGCTTGTGTGTGTGTGTGTGTGTGTGTGTGTGTGTGTGTGTGCTTGTGTGCCCAGATTCTTCATGACGGGCTACCTGCCGCTGGGCTTTGAGTATGCGGTCGAGCTGACGTACCCTGAGTGTGAGGGAACCTCATCAGGGCTCCTCAACTGTTCAGCACAGGTACAGCTCACACCTTAGTCCGCGCTTAGACGGGTGTTTTTGGAAAACGGCACGCCCGAAAAAGAACGGCGCGCGGCCATTCGCACACGCCGGGCGTGCACGTGCTGCTGTAAGCAGAAAGCGGGTTGCATGTTGTGGTCAGTTGCTAAGCTGCAGGAGATACAAGGAGCAAGGCCGGGAAACGTAACCGCTCTCTGCTGCTCCACAAAGCATTGTCAGCAGGCTGTTTTATCTCTGTTTTCCATCAGTTCATTATCAGTGTCCCCGTGTGTCTTTCTGAATATGATGTCAAACAATATCACATCCGCTGCTACAACCGAATGAGCAAACACAATGATGACTGAGCCTATGGCCCACTGATTAAAGCCCTTGCCTTTGCTGTAATACCAAAGATGTACACTGGGGGTCGGTGGCGACTTTCCCGGAAAATATCGCAAGCGGCGCACAGTTAGTGACGCGTTCACCCAGCAGTGGTCGGTCGGCCAGAGAGAGCGGGTGGTTTTGCGCGCGACATGACAGTTTTGTTTGTCCTGGTCTTTGCTAGTGTTGGGAGCAAACGGCTAACGTTACTGGTAACGCTCACGGCCGAACAAACAAAGAAAAAGACAGATAACAGCAGATGATGAAAAAAAGAAATGTGCAAATCGCTTTTGTGTGGCGTTGTTGTGGAGGCGTGGCAAAGCTGACTGATGTCACACAGGCGACACTGGATCTCTGGGAAGCAGCGAGGTCCAAAAATACACCTGCAGTTGCCGCTTCACCGGTCAGGGTTTTCCAAAAAGCTCTGTTATCAGTGACCTAAAAGGCCAAAACGCACAGAAACAGCTTTGTTTTAAGAAATACCCACGCACGTGTGGACAGATCCTTGGTGGCCTGTAGATTTACTGACTGCATGAGAGCGTAGAAAAGCCCAGCATGTCCGGAAAGAGATCGGATGGGAACAAATGTTGAGAACGGGTCATTCACCTTCTTTTACTCAGCATCGATGCAGGTGCACATGTAGTAAAACGATACAAAGCTCAAACAATAATGGTCTGGAGAATCAGTGAAATGTGTGTGTTTGTTCATTTTAGATTTCGTACCTGTTTAAACCAAATTTGCAACATGCAAACTTCAAGCATGAGGCAAGACAAACACAATACTTGCAAGAGAGAACCCTGCAAGACTCCTTTTTTGAATTTCAGCAACATGATGTTACTACCATTTACAACCTTTGTCTGCAGGAAGCAGTGATTACAAACAGGCCCTTGCATAGCTGGCTGTAAGTTTGCGGCTCTGCACGATTCCCTTGAATGCAGCATTTTTCTGGTCGCAATAGTGTGAGATTTTCACAGTACGATCGCCATCTCAAAAACCTCTTGAGGAAGTTAAGGAGAAGTACAAGCCATAAAAAACCTCCAGTGGCTGCAACCCTGCTTCTTACAGGCCTTGACTGCTCAGTGTCAGAAGTGAGGAGAAGCACAGTTGTTTTGCATTTTGTGTTGTTGTTGTTGTTGTTGTCGAGGCTGTTGTGCTCGTGGTTTCAAACCCGCCAGCCTCATTCCTAACACTCTGCATGTGCTGCGCTCACAGGTGTTTGGCATTATATTCACCATCTGCCAGGGGAAGATCATCGACCGCTTCGGCACGCTGGCAGGAAACATCTTCCTGTGCGTCTTTCTTCTAATCGGCACAATAATGACAGGTAAGACCCGAAACACGAGCTGCGTGGAGTCATAACGCGCTACTGGTTTTATGTCACGCACAGCAATACAGAAGAAATCGCGTTTGTCACAGTTTCTGTTCTGAGTTTATTTTAACGCTCCTGTGGGAAAAATGCTGGATTCCAAGAATGGAGATGGTGGTTGGTTGGTAACCTCGAAGGACTGTGTTTTTCGGGGTTTGATTGTTATGATTTCCGACACAATGACAAATGTGCTTTTGTCGTCGCGTGTGCTTATCAAAGAATTTAGCCGCCTCCTTACAGGAAGCCATCTGATCCTGGGAGACAGCTGAGGGTTCAGAGTTCTTAGAAAACCTTTTTTCTCATTTCCTTAAATTGTTCCTCAAATGGCTGAATAGAAACAGAAGACCGTGTGAAGTGTTTGACCGCAGACATCTTTCTCGCTCTGTCCTCCTCACTCTGAAAGTTTCTCAGAAAAAAAACATGTCAGGGAGGAGCGGCGAACATTTTGTTGTCCATTGACTGAGCAATGGAAAGTTTTGCAGCAGCACTCAGAAGGTAATGGACATACTGCCCAATTTCTGTTTTCAGGTGTTTAATGTGAAACCTCAAGCCCCTTTAGGTCAATTTGCACGGCCCATTGAAGGGTTCATGAGCAATGTATAACTTTTTAAAAATGCTTCAGCCACTGGAGCGCTAAACTCCGTTGCACACTAGAAAAACACTGCGAGACTGTCTAATGAGACTTCTCTGCTCATAAAGGTCGGCAGCCTGACTCACTGTCTCCTGTAACTCACTCAGCGTTTAGATGTATGAGTGGACTTCTTGTTGTGGGCATCGTGCCCGTTTATTAAAGGGAAAAAAAGAACAGCTCTTGTGAGAAAACCACAAGAGAACTCCCACTTCTACTGATGCGTCATATACCGCAGAGTCCCTATGTGAAGCTGCTGTCAAAATGCATGTGAAGCGTTGGCTCTCGGTTACAGAGGTTATAATTTGTTTTCTGGCGGCAATTGAGTTTAATGATTAAGTTAACATCAAGCGGAGGGTCAGTGAGTGAGGGTGACTTGTGCTCCACTTACTGTATTTTCTTAAGATTTGCATTTGTTGCCACACAGTCTTGGCAAATACTTTAAAAGTTGCATTATACTCAAAAAGAGCCACAGTTCACGGCACACACGGTAATGTGTCTGTGCACAGGAGCCATCTACTGGACAGACACCTTTATTACATCATGTCAGTCACAGATGGTGCCACATTTGGAGTAGTCTGCACTAAAACATTGGCGCTGCAGCTGCATCATTCCTTAAGGATATTAATTCTAAAATTGTAAAAAAAAAAATAATGTAATCTTTCATTTATGCTATGTGCAAACTTTCTTTGCTCAGACCCAGTGACACATACACTGATCAGCCACAACATTAAAACCACTGACAGGTGACGTGAATAACATCGATCATCTCATCACAATGCGATGTTCTGCTGGGAAATCTTGGGCGCTGGCATTCTTGTGAATGCCACTCGACACGCGCCACCCATCCAAACACTGTTGTGGTACCAAGTACACCCCCTCATCACAACAACACTACCCGATGGCAGTGGCCCCCCAGCAGGACAGTGTGCCCTGACACACTGCAAACACTGCTCAGGAACAGCTTGAGGAACACAATAAAGGGCCCGAGGCGTCGACCGGGCCTCCAAATTCCCCAGATCCCAAACTGATAGAGCATCTGTAAGACGTGCTGAGAAGGTCTGATCCATGGAGGCCCTGCGCCCCAACATACAGCAGCCAGAGGATCCACTATAAAACACCCTGGTGCCAGACACCACAGGACACCCTGAGAGGACTTAAGTCCACGTCTTGACAGGTCAGAGCTGTTTTGGCTGCACAAGGGGAACCTTCACAATATTAGGCAGGTGGTCAGAATGTTGTGCCTGATCGGTGTATATACTTATACTTCTGAAACATCTGAACAAATATTTCAGGTTTTCCCCTTATTATGTTACCTTGATTATTCAACTAGACCTTGTAGTTGCAGAGATACACTCTGTTATTCAACTAGACCTTGTAGTTGCAGAGATACACTCTGTTCAGTATCGAGCAGAGACACAAACTAGAGGCGAGTTCTTAAACAGGTTTTTCTGTTCAGCGGATCAACATGTGGAAGACGTTGCCTGCAGACCTCAAACTGGAATCTTGACCTGGAACATTTTAAACTCAAACTGAAGCTGTTTTTGTTTTTCGTGAATGATCTGGTGCTGCTTGTTTTGTGGTGCTTTAGTGTATTGTCTTGCAGTCTGTTTATAATTTTGTGCCGTCTGTATTTTCGCCTTTAAATAAGTGAGTCGACATGCATCTACCTTTTTCCTTTTACAGCAGTAGGTTGGACTCGAAACACTTTTCACTATGTGAAGGAAGAAGCCCCATCTCATCCGGTCTTTGACTGTTCTGTGTCTCTGTTTCCCTGCAGGTTTGATAAAGTCTGACCTGCGGAGACAAAAGGCAAACCAGTTGGTGAAGGAAGCCGTAAGTGTTAAAACTCCATTGTCTGGGCATGTGCTGTAGTGCTGGTAGCAAATTGTGGCCAATTTCACCGAGGACGTTTTGACACGTCACGGCAGGAAAAAGCACAGGTGTAAATAATTAAATCCACGTTGACTGAATTTCATGTAGCTGCTTCAGTTTCAGGGCTCTGTCACAGCTTACTCAGATTAATGAAGAGGACAAATCCATTGTCAGTGTTATTTGTGACACATGTGTTTTCCTTCAATGACAAGTCAGAATGTCTGTTGTGAAAAAGGCCCATGTGTTATTTGTTTGTCATTAGTCAGTCCCATGTGCGACTTGTGCTGCTCCCGAAATAACTCACTCTGCTCCCCATTGTGCCTATTTTTGCTGTTGCCTTGAGTCGGCCTGCTTGTCTGCACCAATTTCCCGTGTTATTGAATTTAACCCGATGCTGCTGCTCTGTCACAGCTGCGTGTTTGCGTCTATCTGCTCGCATATGCTTACGTGTTAAGAAATGTATAAACTCTCAAATATCTCAGTAGCTAATTGGATTTGTCTGGATGTTGTCAACAGGAAATCTTTTATTGCTGTGTCTTCTCAAATCATGATCATCTTATTTTCTGTCATAAGATTTTTTTTTTCTTTTTATTTCTCCGCTGTGTTACTTGTCGACCTTTGTTAGCATGTTGCTTTGAGTCAGTTGCTTGAAAAATAACTTGAAAACAATAACTGAAAAAGTCAAATTGAGCCAAATTGGCAAGATGTCAAAAACAACAATGTTTTGAGTATGAAAGCAACCAAAGCACAATGCTGCAAGCAGGCGACATGTCCGTGGATAAAATCTTGATTATTGATGCCTGGCTGGGTCTCCAAGCTCTGTGGTGAAGCTGCTGATTGACTGGAAAGCAGCAGTCAGCCTCACATCTGACAGACAAAAAGTAGGTTCACAAATTCACATTCTGGTGGAGAGTTAGACAAGACAATCGATACCATTCTCACATCTGTCCATTAGATACGATATGATTAGCTGAACTTAGCATTAAGACTAAAAACGGGGAAACGGCTAGCCCGACTCTTTCCAAGGCACTGAAGTGCACCAATTAACTCATTATAACTTGTTTCGTTAAATCTGCACAAATACTGGAAGATAAAATAAATAAATTCAGGTTTACATGCTGAGCTATAGCTTAACTGGGAGCTGAGCTAAGCTAAGCTAACTGGCTCCTGGCTGAAGCTTTATATTCAACTAACAGGCGTGAAAGTGGTATTACACTGCCTTCAAATGGGCTCGTGTTTACCGTGCACACAAGAAGAGTTCATATGGATGAAAGTGAACGTTAAATTTTTTTCCAAATGTCCCCGAGTTCATGAGGTGATGTGTTCGCTAGCATTTTCAGAAAGAGGCCATGGAGGTTAATTTCAAGTAGTTGGTTTGGTAATATATGTATGTCTGAGGAAAATGTTGATATTTCCAGTGGCCTCATCTTTTTTATTCCTTTTAATTTCCTGTATTACGTTGCTAAATAAATAAAATAGCTTGCTAAATTGCTAGCCACGGTGGCTTCTAAATGCTGACGCCTAGCAGCGACCACCTGTTGAGCACACTGTGTGCTTACAAGACTCCCCGTATCGTCACCACAAGTTCACAAGCTCCATTTGAAGGCAGCATAATTCTCTTATTCTGATACTTTTGTAAATTTGATACGTACGGAAGAGGATTAGGGCCACATGTGAATCTGAGAATAAAGTCAGAATTCTGAGAATAAAGTCAGAATTTTGACTTTAATCTCAGAATTCTGACTTTAATCACAGAATTCTGACTTTAATCTCAGAATTCTGACTTTAATCTCAGAATTCAGACTTTAATCTCAGAATTCTGACTTTATTCTCAGAATTCTGACTTTAATCTCAGAATTCTGACTTTATTCTCAGAATTCTGACTTTAATCTCAGAATTCTGACTTTAATCACAGAATTCTGACTTTATTCTCAGAATTCAGACTTTATTCTCAGAATCCTGAGATTAAAGTCAGAACTCAAAAAAAAAAAAAATCACGTGGCCCTAATCCTCTTCCATGGATGCGTCACGTACATCTACATTGCGTCTCCAGAAAATGGCCATATGCTCGCACAAATTCAAAACTTAAAATACACAATTTAGATGTCCAAATCCATTTACAGCATTGTGGTATCAATTTTCTCTTCTAACTCTCGAAAATAAAATGTAAAAATCATATTTCTTCCAGCCTAAAAATCCAAGCTGGATTTAATTTAGACGTGGAATATTTCAAGTGACTTTCATCACCTCTAAAATACAAAACAAAATGGGGGGAATTCATTAAAGCAAGAATTGAGTGGTTAAATTATTTTTTATTGCAACAGCTTCATCGCACACTGGAGACCCACGCCTCTAAACACACTCTATAAACACTGAATGAGAAGTGATCAGTAGCTGTTGTTTTAGGCGGCGAGGCAGAAGCTGGGAGAGGACTACGGAGCCACGGCGCTAATCTCCAAGCCGCGGACTCCCCCTTCTCAGGCCTGATCAAAAAAAACACACCCTTTCTGCTTCCACAAAAACAAATCTGCTCAAATCTTAGCTCGACACGCAGACGCACAAAGGTAGGAGCACTGAGCAATCAGCACACACTGCCAATCATCACCAGCACCTGCTGCACACCCTTCCACCTGTCACTGTTCAAACTGCCTCTTTCTTCCACTGGGAAAATATTCACGTAATTCCCCGAGACTCTTTGAGATTGTGATTTTCTCCAACTCTATTGCAACTCCATCTGAATTTAACTCAGTTACATAACTTCAGTGAGCTCAGGTAATAATTAATCCTCCCACAGTCTGTGCACCTGATGTTGACAATGACCATATATTGTATCTGCCACAGAGTTGTTTCATCGCTGACTGGCTTGATTTAGAAGACAATCTACCGTGTAAAGCACAGGTGTAACCAATGACATGATTACAATGTTCCATTTAGCTGCTCCAGTTTCAGGGTCCCTGGTACTGACCGTGTTTCTGGGTAGAAAACAAATATAAGTGGTCGAGCGCTAATGAGAAATCATCTGAAATGGTGCACGAAAGGGAAACCTCTCAGCTGGCTCCGTGTACAGAAATAACTGTTAAGCTGCAGAGAGCTGGCCAAAGGTCACATTTTGTGAAGGCGGTGGATGGTTTTGCACTGAAGCTGCAGGAAGAAAAGCCTGTTTTATGGTTCGTGTGTCTCTAAGGCTGTTGAGTGGTAACACTTGTCAGGCTTTGGGTGGAAAATGCATCGCATGTTTTTAAGCTAGAAAAGAAATTAAACAAGCGCGGAGTCTCTTTTACTGATCCTATTTGGCTGATAAATATCAGATTCTATCCTGTATGGACATAGTGTGTAATGACTGAAGCTGTGTCTCGTATACTTAAAGGAAACAGCAGAATTTGAATACATTATAATGTCATGATTATCCAGAATTAGTGCGTCTCTGCTCTGAACTTGAGAACCGACCACCTACTGATGAGAGGTGGGCTTCTGTCTGCCCGTTGTTACGGTTTAAAAAAAAACATTTCTCATTTCTTTTCCTATGTTGAGCCGGCACATTTATATACCAAGAAGCAAGCAAATGAAATCTCCTCGTTCGTTCCCTTAGGGGATCAGAGTGTCCAGGAAGTCTATCCAACATGCTTCTCTCTGGAGGAGGTTTGTCCCTGTTACTCACCGCCTCAGTGCCCACAGAATGAAGTTCACTCAAACTATGATCATGACTGTTGAAGTGCCGAGCCGCTGATGATTTAACATTGAAGTTAGGAATAGAGCACTTACGCTCACAGATTCTGGTTTGTAGCTCAAATTTGTTTTACCTTTATAATAGGTGCACCACATATTCAGTGTTACATGTTATTCTTCCCCCTGACGTTAACGTCGACACCTGACCTTATATGCTTGAAACGATTCCCCTTTGCTCACAGAATAGCAGTGTGCACAGTTATGGCAGGGGAAGTTACCACTGGGCGTCTGAGACAGAATAAAAACCTAATGAGAAGGCCTCTTAGGCGAATCAGACCTCGCTAAACAATCCTTCAAGTTCGAAGGCTGTTTATAGAAAATATCCAGGCAGAGTTTGAAATGAGCTAGTGCCAGTGTCTACTCACTACTTGTTTGACTGACCTGGATATAGGACTGTAGGTAGAGACAAATGTGGGGCCCTGAGAAGACGTGTGTGTGGACTTAGATTTGAGTAAATGAGGCGTTCTTTATTCAGATGGCCCTCCAAACAGTTTAATGGGAGTCCTATCCTTTACCTTATTCCAGGAAAAGTATCTATGGTAAGTGAATGCAGAGAGAATTCTTTTTTCAACCTGTTTGAATTGTGCTCATATGCGTTAGGTCACTGTTTTCTCTTCAGGATGAAGCTCAGTGGATCTACAACATTCTGTGTTGAACCCACGAAACCGTTGAATTAACACGCCTGTTTTGATCGATAGGAACCTTCCAACAGCCCCGCTGGAAGCCTGGCTCCCTCACCTGCACCTTCCCTCGTTGCTGAAGCCAGGTTCTAGACCGCACACTAACATAAAAGCCTTGAAAGTGACCATCATCTCCACCCTGTTGTAGTGTAACACACTGAGGTAGAGCGACACCGTCAGGAAGTCTTCCTAAGAAGAGTTAAATGTACAGTGTTGTATTAACTATTTATATATATAAAAAAAGCTAAGATTCTGAACAAACTCTGATGTTGAATGCACAATTTTGAGCTCGATGATTCACTGTTGAGAACTATTTTTGTATGTTTGTGTAAATGAAGTGTTCTCACTGAAGCTGCATGACAAATCTGTGAAACGTTAGTTTTGTCCCTCGTTAGTATTTCTAAAGGTGTACAGTTGATTGTGTACAGTATACATAGGTACATTTGTCATAATTAATTGACAGTTAACCATGTAAATAAACCTGTTTTTATGACTGACTTTGGCAGAGGGTTGAAATAATTTATACAGCAGCGTGTTAAAGGGTTTATAATCCATGGCAGTCCACCGTAAGGGATAAAAATCGTCACACATTGGTGTAATATCGAAACAGTGTTTGTGTTATCTAACATGAAATAAACCTGTTTTGTAGAGTTTCTTTCCTTGGTGTTTTTACTGTACTCTGTATCTCACGCTGCAGCTACTTGAGCGAAAGCCATAGATTATGTAAAAGCGTAACCGAATCAATCCAGATGCACAACACCCAAAACAAGACGGGAATCAGAGACGTATTGTGAATTATCGTAGCATACCGACTGTGACAGTTTGTCACTCTGTTATCGCAAAGCGGATGCCGCTCGTTTACAGTTTCAGACCCGGTTTTTGAGATCACTACCTTGTTGTCTTTCAGCAGGTCAGATCTGGGCCCACACTTCAGTTATCTCTCTGCTGTAATCACAGCATGACGTGATCGGATGATTCAGTCGCGTGCAGGCGCTGCAGGAGGAGACTAACTTTTATGTTTTTATGGTTTTCCGTACGGAGGAAACAAACCAGTGAGCAGGTGTAGATGTTTCAGTCATTTTATTAGACAGTTTACAGAAGGTGTTTCTTGTTGATTTTACATTTCTGATTTCTATCCTGCATATTTAGTTTTTTGTTGATACTGACCCACTTGTGTTCTATGTGGTTGTTGGATCCCAGGACATCTAGCATTCACTTGTGGCAGCTAATTGGGGATCCATCATAGAATCAAGGTGCAGCCCAACAACAAATTACAGACTGCCATGATAAAGTAAAAGTGCAGCACCCTCTCAGGTAGTAGAAGAAGAAGTATGATGTTTTGCTCAAGTATTGTAACATTATGTAACTCTTTTTACCTAACAGCTTCAAAGTCGTGGTGACGGTACAGTGTCTTATTATTGGGTGAATGGTGTCTCTGTCTCTATGTCTCTACGTTACGTCTGACATATTGTTACAGACCTGGGATTTGTATTTATGACAGCGCTGTAGCACTACAGACACTGTAGGGGGGCGCCAAGTCGCTCAAAATGCCAATTTCTACATAATGTAGCTTAAAAGAATAAACAATAAAGGTGCAGCCCAACAAAAATGAAAGGCTGCTATGCTAAAGTAAACAGGCAACACCCTTCCAAGGCCAAAAGTAGAAGTATAAAAATGCAATGTCTTGCATCTTCTGACCGTAAAATTAAAATAATCATAGCAGGCTGCACTTTTTAATGTCTGTCTCTTGAGTACTTCCATTTTTGTTACCTTATACTTCTATTCATCTACATATCACATTAAAATTATGTGCTTTTTATCCCACTTCATCTCTCTGGCAGATGTGGTTACCAGCAAATATAAATCTATCTATCTATCTATCTATCTATCTATCTATCTATCTATCTATCTATCTATCTATCTATCTATCTATCTATCTATCTATCTATCTATCTATCTATCTATCTATCTATCTATCTATCTTAAAAAGTGTATGAAACAAAACTGCTCATAAAAAAAAGGCTCTACTTGCATCGGTTGAAGATGTATAGATGTATGTATACGAGTTGCCAGCAGGACTCTTCAAGTCTCTCTTATTATTTCACAAAAATAACAACTCTTCCTGAGGTTTGCCATGTCTGATCAAGTTTCTTATAAATGATACAGCCTGCATAGCTGCCAACTCTCACGCTTCCACCGTGTGACACACGGTTTTGCCTGTTTTCACATGCACTCACGCAACCGTGTGTCACACGGCAAAGGCGTGAGAGTTGGCAGCTATGACCCCGACAGCTCAACTGGGTCCCGAATGACAAAAAGGAAACAAAGTGTGCATCACATCAGAGCTGCCATAACACACGATCGTCATGGCCAAATATATCTATATCTCTAGAGTAATTGAAAGGATGCATTGAAAGAGTGTCAGGAAGTAGAACACTTTAAAAAGTGTCCAAAAAGACCGATTACACTTAATGAATTGTGAAAAGGCAACCAGATGAACTGATTAACAAAAGATCAAGATCAGAAGAATTAATAATATATGTCTTTTACTGACAAGATATGAATTTGTCATCTCCTATTATCATGGTTGTCATTTTATTTAAACAGTACATAAATGAACACGGGACTGTGTGTTCCCCTCCTGGCCACACGGTGGTAGCGTTGTTACACACACGCACCTCAAATGAACCAGAAGGCCCAGAAGGATTCAAGTGAGGAGGAGAGCGAGAAACATAATTAAAAGACCATTGTTGATATAGTTTCTGCGCTCAGTGTCCCGTTAATTGCTCTGTAATCGACTTCAGGCCACGGAGGCGCCTGAACAAAGCTGAGATCTGCTGATCTGAAGCGTCGGTCTGGATAGATGACCACATTTAACATCTCACTGGCATAAATAGAGATAAATTTGCCTCTGAGCAGCTCCGTTATGAGATCATCCTGACTTGAGGCCAGTACTCGGAGAGCAGCTCCCATTTGACTGATTCTCTGATGATCTCATTGTTCTCTAGTTAGCTAATGACTGATCCCTGGCATAGATTGGTTGTTAAAGTTTCTGTCAGAAGGTTTTTTTCCTGGTACCTCGGGTTCATTATCACATAGATCTGTGGAAATACTATCCATTGATGCAAAATCCAGCTGAGAGGATGACATAAAGCCGCTACTCTTTTTACTCTTATCTAACTCCATTCTAACAGCTTTACGGCAGCCGCTGCCAGTAAACCAATCAAACCATCTTTAAAAATGCTGCTTTTATTATTTTAGCGCTGTAGTTCTGGAAAGAAGTAAGAAAATGAGAACATTGAAATTTGACAGAAGGAGAGATGTCTGTGACAGGCTGACATCATACCCAAGCAACACTGCCCCTTTTTTAGTCATTTGTTGTGTCAACACTATATATACCCGACAACAGCTTCCCTTCTTTTTTATGACATTTTATTAATGTGGAATATATGAACTGCAGACAGGAAGGTCACCGAAGGACGAGGACGAGCAGGGCGTGAGCTCAGGCTCGGTGACGGCCTGCCCACCCACATGTAGAGATGGCTGTTTGAATAAGGCCCCTTGTATACATATGACATTTCAGAGCCGCTTGGAAGAACTTACTGTACATGCAAAAACGTTAGGTCACTTGGATGTTACTAAGAGCTTTTGCTTGTTTGTTGTCATTTCTCTGGCTCCCTGATTTTTCTTCTTTTTTTTTTTTTTTTTTCTTCAGTTTACAACCCAACTAGTGTCCCTGAATGCAGATAAAATCAGGTCTGCGCAGGATGAGGTTGGGAGGAGGATTTAATTTCTGACTTCCTAACATTTGTTTCAATAGATGGCCTGTTTATGCCAATTCATCTTATGAATTCATCTCTGATATACTGTACAAGATCATATGTTTCCTAGAAATCCAACTGAAAACCTATTTCTGTATAAAACCAGAATGGCGCACAGTAGAGCACATACCTACTGCCAAGGCCCAACGGTCAGATAAATATGTCTTTTCTTACATCAAGCTGCATGCTATGTTCCCTGAGGAATTAATGCATATGTCAAAAAAAACAAACACCCTGTCTCGCAATGTTAAAGTAAAGTGAATTCCTGGAATCGTTCTCTTTTTCTGGATCTGCACCAAAAGTTAATGGGGTCTATTCTGGGCCGAGACCCGTCCTCCATCAAAGTTTCTTGGAAATCTGTTCTGTAGTTTTTGTGTAATCCTGCTGACAAACCAACAAACAAATAAAAACGGGTTGAAACGTAACATCCTAGGCAAAAGCAATAACCTGTTGGAAATTAAAGAGCTGATTTAAAGATTCTAAAGACATTTCTGCATAAAAAATGTCTTACAACAACTAACAACTAAACTTTCTGAGTTGTGAATATGTAAACTTAAAACATCACCTCGTCCGTTTCCTCGGCAGCAGTGGTTGTGTAATTAAAAATTCAATTCAATTGAAAATGAATTAATGAAGACAAAATATCCCCTGATCATGTGCTACTTACATGTTTTGTTTAGTTTAGCTTTGACTGAGAGACTTCTAGTGGGTTTTAAATGTCTTAAAAATTACAATTGTAAAGACTGGAGGGGGTCCAGTCTTTACACTAAGCTTAACTAAACTAAGCTAAACTCAGATAAGCTGAAATAAACTAAGCTAAGCTAAGGTAATTGCACCTTGCCTCAAGTTCCACAGAGTGGTATCAATCTTCTTATTTAACTCAAGAAATCAACGAGGAGGAGTTCCCAAAATGCCAAACTATTCTTACTAACTCTGTATAAACTGTATGGCATTTCACATTGTCCTCTAATACTATACGTATATCATCGCCCTCTCCATACATCCTTGCAGGAATGGTAATGTTGCAGATCACCAGTATGACCAGAATGACCATGGTGTACCTCAGTCTCATGGCTTCCAGGCCGTGAGCACCAACACTGAATACTCCTCTGTGAGCATTCACCGCATGATCATCTATTCTTTAACCCTGTGGCATGATGGTGACACACGTCACTGCCCTGAGGGCAGCAGATCGTATCTGCCTGATGGCGCGTCACAGATGCTATCAACTATCCGCACAATGACCCATCCTGCACCCACAAACCCAAAAACCTAAAGTACACAGCTGAAATCACAATCACTATATTTAGTTTGGTGATGGCGAGGGAGACAGCATTGTGCAATCAGTTGTGTACTGTTTGTGTCGGACCGCGTCACCAGAATAAATGTTGGCACTGAATGTGGACATGCTGGTTAGGTTTAGGCACAAACACTAGCAATAAAAACTCTCGGCCAGGGTCAGGAAAAGGTCATGTTTTGGCTGAAAATACCAGTTTTGTTCCTACAAACCTAAAAATACCTTGTTTTGCTGCCACAAAGCGAGCTACAAAATGCCCCGATGGTCGCTAAAATTTCCTTGTCTCGCTGTTTGAGACGGGAAGCGACGGTGATCTGAAACAGTGGTTTCTTGCTTGGCAGCCATCTTGCCTATCTCTCTGATCCCTTGGCATCCCCTCCTCCTCCGGATAAGAAAGTCAGCTCATATACAAGTAATCTCAATGCGACATGACACATGTTGTAGAAATGTTGATATGATACGTACACTGGTGGTGCACAGAGTGGTGCAAGGGAGCGATAAACCCCCCTGGTGGCACCATTTTCAAAAAAACACAGCAAACGTGCACTCTTAGATAGCACCCTAGCACCCTATGGTAGATGAAACAAGATACGGTGGCCCCCAGTTTGCAAAAAAACATATATATCAAGACTTTCTGTGTGCTGGTGCCCCCCCCTCCCACATACATGTGGTGCCCTTTTTATTTTCTCCACCCCTGCCACACAAACATCCTAAGTTCGCCACTGGATACGTACCAAGTTTGCGTATCCGTGGTTTGCAGAAAAACAGTCAATGGCAGGATCTCACCTGGCCACCGGGACTAGATTGTAGGGCCTTCTCACAATCACTCGTAAACCAGAAACAAACCATAAATTTGCCAATAACAAGACTAGTCAGTGTAGGAGTGCAGATAGCCATCAGAAGCCATAAAGCATGAACTGGAAGGAGAAATGTGGGAGGGAGGAGGCCGGCGCGAAACCCAGCGTGACGCAGTGCCTCCTGTTTGTGTTGACTGTTCAAACAGCAACGGAGATTGATGGCGCTGGCCACGTACGACACACAGTAGTAAAGAGTGCAGACACGCAGGCGGGAATAGGAGAAAGAGATAAAGCCTCGCAGCATTATGAGAGATGAGGAAAGCAGAAACAGGCGAGAGAGGGTCCAGCTGACAAGGAGGATATCAAAAACAACTGCGCAGAACAAAATACTTGAAAGCGAGGAGATGAAAGTATTACTAGGACTGAGAGTGAAACACAAGTAGGTGCGGCGAGGACTGTGTCATACGCAGATGGCCGCTCGGTGTATTTTGGAGAGGCCGCTGAACCGGCACCTCATCCATGCACATTCTGGAGGAATATAACTCACGCACAGATGGAGTGCAGAGAAGGGAGGTGCTGCTATGAAGTCAAACTGTAAACTGAATCTTGATATTCAGCGCTGGCTCGGCGCCAGAGGAGCTGTGCTTGGTACCAGTGTTTTCTTCCTCCTCACTCCGCAGGGAAGATAAAGGCATTTTCATATTTCAGTCGTTTTTTTTTTTGTGTGTGTTTTTTTTAAACCTGTGTCTGTGTGTGGCCTCCTCCAGCGGTTAATGTTTGCTAAAAAAAAATACCAAACTGTCTGTTTGGTGTTTGTGGTATTTGAGGTGGGGCAGAAAATGATAAAAAGAAATCTGGAAAAAGTCAACAGGAGGAAGACAACTCTCCTTTTCTGGTGCACAAACCGGCAGAGCTTCCTGTAAATTACACGTCAGCCTCATAAAGATGTTTCAGATTTTTATGCAGACTGCCCTCGTCAGAACTACTTTGACCTTTATTAAATCTTTTCTCTCGCGATGTCGTTAAACGCCCCTCGTCTTTAATTATCTGAGATTTTGGGATAACTTGATGTCATGGCGAGCTTAATGTGGTCTACCATGATGACAGCACAGAGGACTTTGGGTGCCACGTTCGCCTTCAGTTTCGGTGGCGCAGAGAGGGCGTCGCGATGTGTGTTGTGGTCGTGTTGATTAGCTGCTGCTACTCGGGGACTAATTTCTTCCAGTGATCCCCGAGGCTTACGCGTTGTTCTCGTTTTTATTGTTCACAGGAAAAATGGCTCAGCCGGTAAAAATGGAAAAATCACTTAATTTTTCCCCCGCTGTAGAGCTACTGTTTTGGCTTTCGGAGCGCAGTCCTCCGCCCACTCAGTCGCTCGGAGACTGGATTTCCATTAAATGTCTTATGTTTATGGGCATGTGGAGGTAAAGGTGCTACCAAAGGGACACATTGTAATGACCGAGAGTACTGTGGAACATACGGAACATTTCTCTTAAATGAAAAGCAAGGTATTCATCCTCATTTATTTACCTTGATTTACCTTTAAATTTGTCTTCTGAGCAGGAGTGGCCCGGGTCATAGCTGTCTTTCTTTCGGAGGAGGTTTCTCTGGATGCCTCAGGTTTCAAAGCTGGCAGGCTGATCAGAGCGCAGAAGGTTTGTGAGCCTTGGCACTAACACACAGCACCAGGCTTTGAGGACCCAGATTAACCTGCACAGTAGTTAAATAAACACACATCCATGCGTGGCCGCATGAATGGACGTTTCATCACCGCTCGCCACATTTCCGTGATCGTACTGGACTCACACCCCGCTGCACTCCATGATGCAATTAAAAATAACAGTCGAAACACAAAAACATATGTGGAATGGCAGAGAGGTATAGGTACGGTGTGCACGATGATGAAAACCCCCTAAACGAGCTTCACTCCCTCACTTTTTGAGCTTTTTCCATGACTTTTTTTTTTTTTTCACTCAAGTTTTGGTTTTCAATGTTAGTTAGTTGTTCCCGTATTCCCTAATCAAGCCTTGCATTGTGCACTTGTGGTCCCAGTAAAATTACCTCAAGGCCACATTGGCTCGACACCAGTGTGTGTGTGTGAGTCTGTGGCAGTGCGGGGGCTGACTTTCAGACAACTGCAGGACGGGAGCTTAGTAGGGTGTGAGGTAAACCCCCACGGTGGCGGGTCGTGTTAAAACAGCAGAGGTTGGGGGGGGGGCAGGGCTTGTGTTTGTACACAGGGAACCCCGGGCAGCTCAGTAAAAAGAGCTTTATTATTTAGGCCTCTGCCAAGCAGAGATCGGGGTGGAAAATACACAGGATCCCCGGCGCCAAGTCCCTTGCTCTCGGAAAATCCGCCCCAGAAGCGTCCAAGCGAAGGGCCTGGATTTAATCACCCACTGCGGCATTTGTCCTCAGTCTGAAGACAGAAAGCTACAATCAATCTACATCAGTGTGACTCTCAATCCCTCCACCAGCAATCACATTAAAAAGACACGTTCTCTTTTGTGTGAGTAACCCTCAATTTTCATTCTGGACACAGACTCAGAAATGACCGATGTCTGTTAATAGAGACTGTCAAACTTTTACTTGTTCTGGCAAAAAAGTTACACCTCTTTAACTTCATGTCCACTGATAATATACACATTTGTGCAGTGCGTCATAGTGACATAATATTTATGTACTCTATATGAACAATTGTGTTTGCAAAGGAGAAAATATGTCACGCACCGTAAAGCTCATACGTTATCTCAACTAAATTCTGCCCGACAATCTTAATTTAGCCTTTTTTTTTCGCTTTTAAAGTTCAGAATGGGGGGGAATACATCAGCAGAGTTGTTTCAAACTGTGGTCTGAATCCAGTGAACCAGGAGGATGTGTAATGTTGAAAATGGCCCGCATGGATCCAAGCTCTCAGAAAACATGAATCTGTCACTGTTTTGCTTTCGGACAAATCCAATAGGAGAGCTTTCACTCTGAGCCAAAGTACTCGTGAGTGCAGAGAGATCTTGGACATCCCGTATTATAAAGTTCAATATAACTGCTGATGTACAGTAATAAAAGAGTCAATAAATGGAGCGATGGCACGAAGCCACATCTGTTGCGTTCGTTGCGGTTGAGGATTTGTTTGGCGGCGGAAACTTCAACACTATCAGACAAACAGTCTTAAATCACTCGTCTCATCCATAAACACACCAAAAATCAAAACAATACATGTTAAAAAAAAAGGGTGGAAATAATATATGACCTCTGTGAAAGCCAACAAGAAAGCATTCGAGAAATCACAGTGCCAAGTGTGAAGTTGATACAGTTTTGGTCAATAACCTCCACCTTGGTCGACAGCTGCTCTATTAAACTCGGACTTTCATGCTTTATAAAATCATCACTGAAGTATTAGGGGTTTTTTTTTGGCAAAAAAAAACGTGAGGACAAACATGAGGCCTGACACAGGAAATCTTCAGACAGCTGTTTCTGTGTGTTTTTTTTCTCGAGCATCTTCTCTCACACCCTGCCCACAAGCAAAGTAAGATCGGTCTTCTGCCCAGAAAAGACAAGGTTGCATGCTGTCAGGACTGCAAGCCAGAGATGATGACCTCAGTCCTAATGAAGACCAGAGAGTGCCTGCTTATGTCCTTCGTCAAATGTGTCACACACAAATCAGTATTTAACTGTGTTCACTCTCCCAGTATTAGAGTCGAAGTGATCTGAACTTCACCTGGGACCTGGAATGCCTACTTTGCTAAAATGGTTATAGCTCTGTGATTACCCCTTGGTTTTGTTTGTATGGGACCCTGTGTGGTCCATTGCTCTCTCCTTCAAAAGGATTCAGCTCCCCCTATTGGGCTATATCTCTTGTGCAGTTTTGGATAACATATAATTAGCACGTCTGTGTAGTTTTACTGTGATTTTGCCAGAATACACACTGAAGAAGGGCGTCTTACCCGAAGCGTCCATGTGGCAAGAAAAGACAGTTTGATGGGAGTGCCTTCCTTTGTTTTTCTTCTGTGATTACCATGAAAATTCCCAGTTAAATGTGTGGGTGGCAAAGGATTTTTATAACAGGAAAGAAAAATGGGTACTTACTTTTAAAGCCTGAGTGCTTTGTAACTGAATTTGCGAAACACCTAATGATCGGGGCCCACCTTGAAAGATGAACACCAGCTGTTTTCTGCACGCTTTAGTTGCCCCAGTAAACACACCAACCACTTTGGCTGTCACAACTGCAGTGCCTCTGGGCTCGTTAGGCAGAGCAGGGCAGCCCGGTGGCAGTCCGCCATAACCAGAGCTACTGTGTGAGTTAACAGTGTGAGTCAAGCATAGAAGCCATCCAGTGACAGGCGGAGTAGGGTGGGGTCCATAATAACATTCCACTGACATCTCCTCTGTTGCTTGATGCTATGTTTTAAAATGTTGAAATCAGACATAGTCACAGGCAAATGGCAAAGAAAAAGATATTTGTTGACATTAGTCTTTCGGAGTTAATGAAACCTTCGATGATATATAATGTAAAGAAATACTCAAGCCTTTAAAATATAGGTCTGACTGATCCAAATATCATGAAGCTCTTAGTATCAGAGTCCATCTACATTTCAAACCTCCACAGTTACTTTGCTACATACAATAGCTGAAACAACAGACAAACCAACAAAAATAACATTAAGGCTGAATAAACCACAAAATGGTACATCCAGTTCCTTGTTCCAGAGACTATGTTGATTGATTGAGACCTGAGATCGCCTCGCAGGAGCTAGGAGCTGTAGCACTGTGCAGGTTTGCTCGAGTTCATGCACAACTCATTACAGAGATCATCGCTCTCTCTTCCAAGTTAGCCTCAAAAAAACAAGTCTCTGAGCCATAATATTCAGATTTAATTTTTCTTTTTATTCTTAGCATTACTACATCATGCTACACTGTTCCAAAAACACTGCCGGACAGCAACGCCCACCAACATGTGTTCAAAGAGAATCTCTCCTGAGACAAACACTCCTGAGATCAATCACCTGCCATAAAAGGGGGAAAATTTAGCCACATCACCTCCACGTCCACTTTGATCCTCCGAACAGGTTCTGAGATCACAAGAAAACCGAAATTCTTCATCTGCAGTCATCATCTGGATGAAGATGTTAGGAAGTTGAGGCAGCGAGAGTTCAATTCACAACACACCCTGTTTGTGATTCACCAAACAAACACAGCTGCTGTCGGATGATAGCGTCCAGGAAGCAATCCAGCCTTAACACTATTGCATAGAACTGCGAGTGCACCACTGAAAACAAACACTAATAGATTTCCTTCCCCCTGTAATTTAATCAATCAATATAATGTTAATTACAGGTTCATGCATACACAGTTTTGTGTTGTGGATCACAATTAAGCATTTCACATTTTCTCGATGGTATCATACTTGACATCAGCCAAGTGTCTTTAGATGTAATTTTTGCATTAGTGCCTTTCACAGCATTAACAAACAATGCAAAAACAATACTAACATATATGAAGTTGTTGCCTTAGGGTTTAAAGGCCTATTAGATGGTGTATTAAAAGACCAATGACTTCAGTCCAAATCTGCCATTAGATTTTTTGTTGTGGTGCAAAAAATTGTTTATAGAAGAAAACATTTGCCACACAAATTGGACTATACATCAATTACCTTGTCGTTACATTTCTCTCTTTGAAAACCCTCTTTTTCTGTGCAATTACTTTTCATTTTTACCCCATGTGAAAGTAGTTGCAGCTGTGTTGTATAAAGTACTCAAAAGTCATACTTGAGTAAAAGTTAAGATTTTGTGATAAATATTACTTAAAGGTGAAAGTCGCCCATATGAATAGTACCTCAGTTACAGTACGTGATATCACCTGTACTTAAGTATCAAAAGTAATTTTCTGGCAATAAATGTGGTTAATTGTACATATATTTACATGTACATTGTATACCATGGGTCAGCCAGTTTTCGGATTAACAGGATCTCTTCTTTTTTATCTGATTGCTGATAAAATACTAAATGCTAATAAATACATTTAAAGATGTGTTACTTTGGCTCTGATAATCTGATCTCAAAATGCAAACTAATGAATCACTTAAGTTGTCAAATAAATGTAGTGGAGTAAGAGTACAGTGTTTGCCTCCACAATCTAGCAGGGTGGAAGTAAAAGTAGTAGAAAATTGAAACCCTGGAGTAAAATACAAGTTACTCAAAATTGTACTTAAGTAACTGTACTTGAATAAATATACTTCCCCTCCACTCGCCTGTCAATGTTCTAGTGGAGAACTTAGCTGCCAGATATTTCCCTCAGGAATTGGTGGAGAACAAAGCAGAGCTTGAATTATGGACTTTAACCAGATGCCAGAAACATGATTTGCAATGAATGTAATGTTGCTCAATGGCTACTGGATGGGTGAACTGTCAGTAGTTTTCAAATAGATGCAACGTAACTTTATAACTTTATAATGTGCTAATGTTGTGTTTACAGGCTGCAACGCTGCCCCCACCTGGTTAGAATCCACTGAAAATGGTTTAATAAGCCCTTTTCTGGTAACAAGTCATGCTGAAACTGAAATCAAAGCACAATTAATCATCTTATCATAACGTGAATCAAAAATTATCTCTGTCTACTTTAGCCACCACTGTTCAGCATATGCTATAATGTATGTTTCATGGGACTGTCAGAATCAGCGGCTAATTTATTTTGTTTTGGGGTGAAAAAGTAAAGTAAACCGAGAAGAACAGAGAAGATTTGCTGAAATAAATCTTTGAAGCACCTGCTCTTGTGGTTTATGGTGCGCGATCTTTGTCCTCTTTGATTTACTCTGCTTCAACAACCTGCTGTTGAGTCATCGTCTGGCCCCCTCAGGCTAAACTCGATCCAGGATCCTCTGGCCGGCTCTCATTTGTTCGCCTCACTATTGGACGGAGCAGGTGTATGAATCACCACGCGGCTCTCCGATTGGCTGCATCGGCTGTCCGTCCGTTTGCCTTTTTGCCCTTTTGGCTGAATATCATATAAACTCTTCATGTTTGGATTTTTAGTGAGGTAAGAAAACGCCATTCCTCTGGAAATGATCCCCCTGGCAGGAGAAGGTCAACTGTGAATGTGATCACCGAGAGTGAAAAGGGAAGTTACATCAGCCCTTCAATAAGCCAGGTTCGTGAATTATGGTCAATCATAGTCTGAGACTTCCACAAAGCCCAATGAATGTGCAGCAACGGCAAGCGCTGGCTTTGGCTTGGTGAAGTCAACTACCGAAACCTGCCGTCTCTACAGCCTCGGATTTACTGGGAGAATTTATCAAAGAAGACACATTTCTTACACACCCAGTGTTTAGCTAGCTAGCATGCACGGTGGGATCTGTGTTGCACTTAACAGCATTATACTTTGGTCAAGTGAGGATTTTTTTTCATGTGGGTAAGAATGCATGTGTGCATGCGTGCTTTAAGTCTGCCACTAAATACAGAACCAGAGTTAACAGGGTCAAACAGGCTTCTGGCATCTGCTGAGGCCAATTCTTTTGAGCCTGTAAGCCTCCTTTATCCCAGTTTACCCTCTGCCTCAGTGTAAGGAAGTTACTAAAGTTATTATTTTAATCCCACACAGCAATTAGCCTGCACTTTTGTCTTGGCCTTTTTTTTATTCCTCTCCAAACATCAGTCATCACACAAAAATGTGTGAGTGATGCAACAGATATCCGTCGTAGTGAAATCCAGGCTGACAACGGATCACATATAGTCGGTTAATGGGGTTTCCCCCCCCACTCACTACTGCTGAGCTCGCTGGAAGCAAAACCGATGTTAATCACAAGCTAAAATGAAGCTTTAATGATGCATGAGGGGAACTTTGGTTGCTCTATCAGCAAAAAGCAAGAGGATATAATAGAGAAAATAAATTGATGTGGATGGTCTGCGCAACTTTTCTAGCAGGACAAAGCCTTCACAACACACACAGTCCTGCTCAAGGAGACTTTATTTGTCTGTACGTATGTGTACTATGGAAATATACTCAGATAATAGATGAATAATGTTAGAAAGAGGCAGCAATCTGTAAAACACTGTTACTGGGGCCTTTCTCAAGCTTCTGACTGGAGTCAAAACGTACAAAACAAAAAGTTCAAGTCTTTCATTCGCCTTTCCAGCTAAGGCTTGGAATCACAGGTTAACTCACAATATGATCACGATACATTGCCCACGATTCTGAGGGTATCACGATACTTGATACATTGAAAGACAATCATCCCACCCCTAAAGGGCGAAAAGAAGGAATTATATATTAAATCACTGCATTGTGCTGTCAGTTTCATGGTGTGGACAAGTAAAACAACTGATCGATGTACAAAAAAAGTGCATACAGTCTTGCCTCAATGCCAGTTTAACACAAACGGACACACAGACTGCAACTTGGATACTCTTGTTGTCTTAATATATTACGGTCCTAAAATGGTCCGTAATAAAATATCACTAGTGAACTGAAGCAGTGTTCTTTTTTTATTTGACGGCTTGATTGAGATGGTGAAGTTGTGAACAAAATGCATCCCTTGTGCTTTTCTGTCCAGATCAGATAAATAGCAAACTGGATCGCCACAGTGACACAAGAGAAATCCAGCGGCTGTGGCTCAGGGGTAGAGCCAGCGTCTTGCTATTGGAAGGTCGCTGGTTTGATCCCCCTGGTCTGCATGTCGAAGTGTCCTTGGGTAAGATACTGAACCCCAAACTGCTCCTGATGTTCTGGTCGGCACCTTACATGGCAGCCACCACCATCAGTGTATGAATTACTCTAAGTCGCTTTTGACGAAAGCGTCTGCTAAATGTAAATGTAAATCCCCACAGCTGAAAACGGAATATTGGAAATGTCTTTACTTAAACGCCATCAGCGATAACTGATGGAGTGTGGAAGGCTTGTCCCGTTTCATGGGGGATATTTCAACAACTTCCCCTTGTAAATCTGTTCTGATGGGCAAGGGGGCACTTGAAAAGAAGGGGTAGGGGTAAATTATAGTGAGCCAAAGTCTACAGAGGTTTACTCCACGAGGAGTTCAGAAGTCGTGACTCTGATGAGTCAAACTGCCACTGGAGACTGGTGAGAGTACCTGCATGTTTTCCTAAAAACAACAAAATATGATACTCTGCCTTACCAACTAACAACTATAAGGAAGACAGTTGAAAAGAAATGCTATTATTATTTTAGTGAGGCAATAATGGTTGATATTCAGATGTGGAAAATAGTGGCACAACGCAAATTAAAGCACACTATTTTATAATAAACACTCAGTTGCCACTCAGCGAGGTTTCTCTGAAACTCAAACAGTTCTCTCAGTCTTTTTGGCACAAGTGTGAAGTCCTTCCCGTGACTCCGTTTCCTATAGTCTTGGCCACTATGGCTCTCCTGAGATGACGTAAAATGCTTTGCTGGTTTAAAACTAATATTGTTGTATGGGATTTGCAAGGAAATTAGGGTTTTGCTTGAAGCCTACGGGGCCCTTCGGCAAAGCTGTTCCCAGTGAAAAGTGATCTTATGGAGGCTTCAATCATCTTTATGCCCTTTAAGATGAACTCTCGTTGTTGCTCTTAGGTCGTTTTCCATAAAAGAAGAGACGTCGCGAGTTCACAAAAAAAACAACTCAAATGCTATCGTGCGTCGCTGTCAGATCGTGATTGATTTCAAAACACGACTCCTCTGCTGTGCGCACTGACAAACAGACGTGAATCACACAACGCGGATTGTTGTGGCTTCATGTTGGTGGTGTCAGCATTCGGAGTCGCTCGTGGTTATATTGCTCATTTGCTTCCTCAAACCGCGCATTACGGAGTGGCTGCTACTTGCACTTGAATCCCGGTGTCTGTTTTCGCAACAGCACAAGAAAAACACAGCGCTGCCACGATCTCTCACTCGACTCTCCACATCAATCCCCAGCGTGGACTGCCGATGCCTCTCTCTCTCTCCATATGACTCTTATTAGTTTGATATGAAAACCCGGCTTCATCTCTATTCTCATGGTCGAGAGCCATTCGCGCTGTGTGTGATTTTTCAGCCTCCCATCTGCAGTCTTTTTGCTGCCTCAAATGAGTCCCTGACCAACCGGCCGCAGAAAGACTTATTTGTTTTGGATGTACAGCAGAGTGGTTTTGCACAACCCTGGTGTTCAAATAAAGCCCATTTGATAGCTATGGTGTGAAACCTGGAGCAGATTTATGTCTATAATAGCAACGGTAGGCTAAATGGAGATTTTGGAGGCCATTTATATTCAGCCGTTGAACTTTTTCTTCGGGGTCAGAATTCTTATTACGTTACAGCGTACTATCAACGAGTGTTTCTCATAGCGCTGCCGTTAAACTGAGCGACCTGCAGCTCCTTTTGAAGTCTTTGTTGCATTGTGAGCTGCTCAAGGAGCCATTGGGAGGGAGCCTTCTGGATAAGGTGTCCTTGCACTGTCAACACTTTAAGAAATCAAAGCCTCCCCGTCCCATCCTGTTTGAAAACGCCCTCATGTTTTCAATTTCCCAGCGAGTGGTGGACTTTTGACTCTTTTCACACACACAGAAAAAAAAAAAAACCCTTATGCAGAAGTCTCATGCAGTATGTTCGAGCCTGCCGAGCTGCTGACATGTGCACCAGCTTTTAGCTTTCACAGCTAACGTCACCCGGCCATCACTGGGGATTACTTAGCAGCAGGGGTGAAAGACCACAGCGGTGAACTTCTCTGTGGCGTGCTATCTGCCGCTTATTAAATGCTGATGTTCTGTCGCTCAAAATATGAAAATATTGAGGACAGCAAGATGCTTTTTACTGTGTAGTCATTGTCTGCTATCTATTGTTCGTTGAAGGATGTTTTGTTGGTTTGTGTCTCCGCTTTGGTTTAATCTACATCCTCTACTTTATTTTCACATTTCCAGAATAAGTAACTAGAAATAGGTCCGCCTCAAAGTTAATACTTATTGCCACAATGTTTTATAGTTTGCGATATAGTATATTGCTTTATTTCTGTGAAATGTCATTTTCATCCGCATTGCGCTCATCTCTTGCTCCACTCATCATGTTTTTCTAGCGTTTTTTTAGAAGTTACGAAGTCAGCCCATGTTAGCTATCTAACGTTAGCTTTGTCACTTTGTTTAGTTAGCTGTTTAAACGCTTCCCAGTTTACATTGTTATGGAACAGCATTTTGATAAATTGTTGGGGTCAGATGTGGAAAACGTCCCGTTACTTCTTTTACTTAACCAGTCTTGTATTAGCGAGCTCGTGTTGGGTTTGTTGGTTTGTTTAGTTAGCTGTAGTATTTTTTAAAATTAATCTTCCCATTGAAATGCATTTTGATCAAATTTTGGATCAGGTACATCGACTGTGTCCCATTTCCTCATTCACTTCTCACTTCTAACTAATCTTGTTGGTAATCTAACATTAGCCTTGTCAGTTCGTCTAGTTGGCTGTAAGCTAGCAGGAATTAAAATCTTCCCAATTTGCGTCGTAACTGAGCGACATTTTGATTCAAGTTCCAGGTCAGACCTCTGTTGCGATTACTTCTTAAGGTCATGTATTAGCAACGTTAGCTTCATCAGTTTGGTCAGCTTGTTAGCTGTAGCAGTTACACGACGCTAAATATTTGTTGCTGAGTCTAAATATTTCAGATTATCTATATTTTTGTGGTGTGACCTATTTCATTTTACTATCAAGTCCCCACTTTAAAGAATAAAGCCAAGTCAGAACTTATGCACAGCTGAGGCAACTAGCTCCCGATCCACAAAGACGCTAACTGTATTGCACCATGGCCTTTCTACAGTACTGTCAGAGAGTGTAAGTTGGTACCTTAGCCTCTTCTAATTGGTACTTTCTGAATGATTAGTAAGCAGGGGTGGAAACTGTTAAGTCTAGAGTAAAAACTGAATTTATTCTGCTGATGTTTCTGCATCACTTCTGCGGGAATACAAACGCTCAGCTACAAACGGACCCAGAAATAGAAAAAAGTCTCTAATAGCTAAGCATAAACACTTTTGGATTACCAATCAATCAAACATGCAGGTGTAATGATGATGGCATGTGTTTTCTGTGCACACACCTTGGCCCTACACACACACATATTCACACAGACTCTTGCGGTTCTGCCTCATGCAAACAGTTATTAGCTGCGAGTCGCTCCGTCCTTACAATTTTACCAGAACGTGTCCGATACTGCGTCGAACGCTCTTAACCACGGGACGGTGTCATCTACCCACATCTACGGCGCACTTTAATATCCAATCTGTACGGCTCCCCGGCTTCACAAGAACCACATGGTCGCGTGGTTGCCTGTTTGATATGTGTTAAGGCTGAAGCTGACCATTTTGAAGTTCCCTGTTCAGTATATCCGTACCAGATGGGTGCCGAGCCGGGCGACGCAGACTCCGAGGCTGTCGACTTCGCTTAGATGCAATGTGCGACTGAGACGTTTCAGAATGAGCATGATGGATGTGTTTTTCTCCGCTGACGCTTAATGTGACACAACTGTTTAAAAAAAACAAAAAAAAAACTGAGTATACAGCCCCGCAGTGTCACGAACATAATATTTCCCAACTCTTGACTTTCAGAAGACAGTTTGGAGAATGTGCTCTCTCCTTCTGTTCGTAGGCTGATGTTGTCACCTCTTGTCTTGACTCGCGTCTAAATAAAACTCGGTCTAATTTTGTCAACGGGAGCGGAGAAAGGCACGTGAGCGAGGGCAAAAACAAGGAGGAGAAAGGTGAGGCTGAAAGGTGACTCCATGTGTGTGGTCTCCCCGTATCAGATGCCCTATAGGGAGACATGCACGCACCATGTTGATATTCAAAAGCCTTGGGTGTTTGTTTAAAGTGAGTAATTGATACTTGCCACTGGAAGAATTTCCCCCAATTTGGCACCGAGTGTGAGAACAAGGGGAGTCCAGTTTGCCATGTCTGCATGCTGTCGGCATGTGTTATGCTACGGGAAATACGCTGGCCCTGGTCCTCCTGCTTCTTTGGAGTTCACTGCAATGGCAGCACCAGACCACACATACTGCCACTTTTTATGGTTTTCGGCTGAGGATTCCTACCGTCGCTGCCAAATTGCCTATTATTGAAACTTTCAATAAACAAGCAAAGAAATGTAATGCCTTTGTTTGGTTTGGAGCTGCAGTTGAAACACTTTAAGACCAGTTTTTAGGACACCAAAGAATGAACTATTTGAGGGGAGCGCAGACATCTCAAATTGAAAATATGAGCTCTTACTGGAAGGCCTTGGAAGATTAGTAGCATTCCCTTGAAATGCTCCCTAACTGAATTACTTTCCGAATTCATCTTTTGAATTACTCGCCCCTTCGAGCTGTCTTCCCAAGCCTATTGAGAATTTGTTGATCACTGCTCCATTGAAGGAAACACTGAAGTGGTTACGGCTCCTCTGATCTCAGCCTCTTTGACACCTTAAAACACGACATGAAAAAGTGCACTGAGGGGGCTTAGCCACGGCAGGATTCCACCTCAGCTGTTATCTTTGCCAGCATGGCGCCGCCTCAGAAAAGGGAGGATCTTTGCACTTTGTTTTGATTGCCGCTACTTACACCGCCAGCATCTCCTCTCATGCGCAAAATGGTGCTTGAATATCATTTTGATCATTTCATTCTTCTCCTTTCAGCTGCCCTCATTCTTGTGTCAGTACAAAGTGTGGGCCCTAATCCTTTAATGAATGTCTTCTTCTGGGGCTTCACATGGCAGCACATTCCAACCTCGGGACAGTGAACAGCTGGATGACTGCAGCACGGGGTGTTTTATTTTATCCCGCATTGTCAGATGTTCATGTTTGCAAAGCAGCAATTTGTCTGCGTACATATCGGGGATGACAGCTGAGCGGAGGTGCAAAGTGGAGCCTCGCACACAGGAAAGCAGTTTCAAGACGGACATCGGTTCAGCAACGCAACTCATTTCTGATCAGGAAACCTGCACTGGAAACTTCCCCTTTTGCATTTTTTGCAGGTCTGGGTGACTTACAGCACACTTGACAGTTTCATTTGAGAGTTCATTTTGAAGATTTGGTTTGATTAATGCAGGCACACATGGGAAAAAAAAAAAGTACCATCATATTCTACTCTACTAGTTGAATGATTGCTTCCCCATTTATATGGACACAAGTCGGGGTAAAAGTTATTGCCGAGAGCTGCACTGCAGTAAATGTAAATCACTTGTGTAAAATAATTTATTTTTTTATACGAAGCCCTGTTAACTGACACATCAGCAGCCACAAATCATTTTAGGGGTTAAAATGTCAGCCATTTTTCAATTTTAAAAGGGCCTTTGAACGTAAAATTGATGCGTTATCATCAGCTCGAGGTTTGGGAATGTTTCAGTTTAACTCATATCAACAGAATAAATGCTTTACATCAGTGGCAGACTGAGGATGTTTGAGGGACGGGGGCGAAAAAAATAGAAAAGGGCACCAGCTGTATGTGGCGGGGCAGTGGCACGAAGAAAGCTGGGATGTATTTATAGTGAAGAGAGGGCACTTCACCATGCTTTGTCCGCTGGAAGGACACCCTAGAGAGCACTTATGTATATACTTATATATACACTCATGTTTTATCTACCATAGGGCCGTCCAAGAGGGCACTTTCACAGCGTCTTTTGGGGGCACCAATCCACCAGTGCATTACATCAAATGTCAGACCTCATGATACTCTGAAAATATAAAAATGAGTGTTCAATTTGTACAAGATAACATTAAAAGTGTATCATTTGACAGCCCTGCCATGCCAAATAGATAGCAGCACGTAGTGGTTCTCCAGAAACTTGTTGAAACTTTGAGAAATGTATTTTCCGAGAAGTCGGTCGCACCGATTGACAAAAACAGTTCCATCCATTCTTGTGAAACCCCAACAATACACAAAAAAGTAACTAGATTATACAGGAAATAGCAATAAAGTGGTCAGATTTTGCACCGAGTCACGGCCTCAACCTGTCCGACATTACCGAGAGCAACTGCACGGACTCCTTATCTTCTCTCCACCTTGTCCTCCGACCATGATTTATACGCTCTCCCCCTAATCACAGGTGCAAAAACAAACAACCGTTGCCATAATCAGCAGGGAGGATGTACTTTGCACATTCTTCTCGTTCTTCCGCACGCTGCAACCCTGGAGTTAGTGGTCCTCGAGGTCATCAAATCTGTCTTTTCCAGTCTCCCTTTCCATCTGCTGTCTTTATCACCCATTCATACAGTGTGTGTCCAGTGACCGATAGTACAAATGCAAAATGCTCGAGTTCTACGGAGACATTCACAAGGATAAAACTGCAATTAATTACATCATCCTCGCGGGTTAGAGGGGCCAGATAATTGTCCCCTCACTGCAGAAATTACATCCCAATAATAGCTCCCAAGGTAGTGTGTGTGATGCCAAATAACACAATCAGAGACTCTCGCGGTCCAGAGGGGCACGCATTTTGTGTTTGCTCAGTCTCAGTTGTAGATAAGACGGTGGGAAATTCATGGTGCATGGACAAGGTTAGAAACACAGCGGATTGCTCATGGCAGTCATCCCCAGTGTAAGAATAATACCTCATCAGAGAGACACGGGCGTCAGTACAGCACAACACTGAAGACTTTCGCTGTGGCTCAGAAAATGACCGAACAGAGTGAGAGTTCAGCGTGCTCAAAATGAACTATGGCGTATAAAAAGAGTAAAGAAGCGTGTATCCCTGCTCCGAATCGCCACACTCAAAGTTAAGGCCCGCTGTTAAAGCTTCCTCCTGGCTTCATCTCACCACCTCCTCGGTTTCTTTCTAAGAACTCGGCTTTGACGCATGAATCTTACAAATGGGGATAATGGCGGGTACTTTTGGGGGCAATTTCCCCTCGAAGGTATTTGTGGTGCTGTGTTCGCATGTGCACATGAAAACTGAGAACGACTGTCGGATTTGTCTGTTTTGGAATTCACAAAAATGACTCAGTTCTGATGTCAGAAAGGTGCGTGAGGGGGCGGACGGGCTCTCAGAAGCAGTCGGCCAGCTCAACTAAGTCTAAGTTTGTAGCATGCCGACGCCTTTAAAAAAGACTGCGATATTGGGTTTGGATGGTGTATCAGTTCAATTTAAGCGCACTGAGGCCTTTAGACGAACACAATAAATACTATTCATGAGTTATGACTTTATTATGCAATATTTTTACATCACAGGTTGGAAGTTGTTGCATGTATGTCCTGGGAGAGGGATTCCTCCTCTGCGTTCTCTTCCATCTTTTTCTTTTCTTTTCCCCTGTTAAATGTTTTTTTTTTTTCTCAACATGGTGAGTTTTTCCTCACTCCTATCGGGGGTCTAAAGAACGGAGGATGTCGCTCACTGTCCAGGTTGTACAGCCCACTGAGGCAATGCGAAAACGTATCCCCCATACGGACATGGAAAAAAAACCCATTAACAGGGAACACAACCTCAGGAAGAGCAGCATAGACAAACATGTATTAGAAGTCTTGTAAACAGAGTAAATCAACAACAAAATGACAGTCTACACAAACTGTGATGACACATATACATACAGTATATACATATACAGATTATAAAACATAAAGCATAAATAAAACTGAGACCCAGCTGGCTTTAATGTTCTGTATGATTATAGCTAAAAGAGTTATTTTGGACAGAATGGAAATCTTTTTCCCGTCACTTTAAGAGCCTCCGTGATGGGGTGCCCTCTTATCTGCTTTAAATTGTAATGTATATGTATATATTCTGTTGAGTAATGTGCCCCTCTCGAGTGTTGTTTAATTTACAGTTTACTTGAACTACTTTTTAAATCATGCTCATTGAATTTTCCCAGGCTGTGACTACGTACAGCGGCAGTGAGACGCTATATATAAATGTATAATGGCGTGCATGGACATTGATTTGGTACTCTGTTATTTTTTTCTTGTATACTTGTGTGTAAAAAAGATGTTAGCACTTTACAGCAACACCTGCAATCACTCTCCATGTATGTATTTATGCACAATGTATAATTAAGTTAAGATAAGTCCAAATTTAATCAATCCTAGGAGGTAAATTAGGAATTATAGCATCAAAAGAAGTCTAGTTTAGCTCAGTTTAGTTTATTTATTTGTCATGGACACACCAGTAACATTAGAGCTGCAACATACAGCCATGCACAAGCCCCAGGTGCGGTAGATGCACCTATGTGTTTATGGCAAGACGCTAATTTGCAACACTTCTTTTAAAAGTTAAAGCTAGAAAGATGAAGAGAAAAGCAAAAAGACGAACAAAAATACAATACAGCCACAAATACAGTACGATTACAAATGCAGCACAGGTAAAATAAAAACAAATACTATCTTTTGTATCAGGTGTGAAAACAGTGATTTAAAGGTATGGTATGTAAGATGACTACAATTATCAACAGAATGTGAAGAAATGAAAGCTACTAAAGTTAGCATGCTAACGAGCTAGCCCTGGGTCTGAACTTCTCTTTTCTCCAAACGGTCCAAAGCTCTCGTCAAAACGGCGTAAACACCAACACCTCCCTGGCAGTCTGGCTAGCTGCACTGCTAGCTGAGCTAACAAGCTAACAGCAGCACAGTAGTGCAGTCATGATTGCATAAACTGAATACAGTTAGCAGCAGTTAGCAGCGACTCTGGTTATATGCAGCCCCTATTTGAGTCGAGTGTTAATTCAAGGTCGCTGCACGTTTAACACTGTTGTTAGAAATGTCGTGTTGCATTTTCAGCTGTGTTTTTTATATGTAGAGAATGAGGGGGGCTGTTTGGGGCGTGTTCTGAGGATCACTTCATTACAACACCACAAGACATTAATCAGCAGGTATGACATCATCAAATGCTACAAGTCCTGTGTGAAAATAAAGGATTATCTGGATGTCACGGCTTTAGGAAAGTCCCTTACCTTAAGTCTTGGTGTAAAAAAAAAAAAGAAGAAAAGGAGTGAACAGGAGGCACCAACATTTCTTTATCCAACATTAACCTCTTGACATCAGGGAGCCGTGTTGGCTTCCTCCCCAGCATTCCTTTTTCTCTGATACCTCCCAGATGACGGCTTGCACCTGTGAGACGCCCACCAGCAGATAGGCCCTGGGAGTAATTGTCATGCTACCAGTGTTTTATAATACTCACTGACAGATGTGGTGAGAACGGCAGCCATATTTACTGTAATACCGGCCCCTTTAAGTGCAGCTCGTGATTCTCGGATTGCTCTGCTCTCTTGGCTCCTCGACCAAGTTCAACTGAAGATTTCTTTGTTGTTTCACATATGTCGCGCTATAAATACAGCTATTTTCCATTTCCACAGTAATACCTGCACAAGTTATGCCTTTACAGTATGTTCCACCTGCGCAACTGGCTCCATAAAAATGTAAATATCGGCCGCGGGAGCAGTGAATTGCCTTTAATTCGAGCCGTTTCGTTCTCCGGTGCACAATGAATTCAAACCGGCGAGACACTTAACTCCTACAGCTTCTGTAAAAAAGTCGGCGGTTTGAATGTGCTCTATCAAAAATACTGTATGGCCTCAGACATACCACAGCGTGTATTCGCTGTAAAACGATAATGGAGAGAACAGAAGTACACGCGCCGTCTCTTCCGTTATCAATCTGTCATCCACCTCTCATTGTCCTCCAGCCCAACCATGTCTTTAGCAGTTAGCCGCGCACTCATTTTTTCCCCCCAAGTGAATTATCGCTTTACATTTACTGTGCGGTGTCTTTTTCGAGGCTCTTGAGAACGAGGAACGCATTGCGATCTCATGGAAAACTTGATGCGGAAGCCAACAGGGAAGAGAGGGCTGGAGAGAAGGGAGAGATACAAAAGACAATTTTATGGCTGATCAGGGGGAGATTGCCTGTTGCAAGACATTTTAAGAACCATGTCTCCTAATATTATACCCCCCAGTCTACAATAACCAGCCATTCCCAGAGTGCTATGTATCCTGTTTGGATTAGTTCATGAGCTATAAAGACATTTTCTCAGTCTAAAAACCAGCTATGTGAAATGCAGTCTCGCAGCTACAGCGAGGCTGAAGTATTATCATTTATTCCTCTGATCCTATCAGCGGTGGTGGTAAAGGCAAACACCCCTCTGGTACGGTGCTGTGAAATGAAAAAGTTCTTTGGCCTGACACCCACGATAAGATATGATTCAACACGCGGGCACACTGCTCTTATTGATGTCATGTTACTGAAAATATATCTTCTCAGCTCCTTCAGCCAAGCCTGGATCATCACTCGGGCCAATGTTTTCTTTGTTTTCAGGCTCGCGGCCAATATAATGTAGTGTAATGCCAGTGGGTTGCTAGGCAGGCATCTTAATGGCCTTCTATATTCATTCTTGACAAAAGACAGAAGGAGCATCAAAGCAAAAAAAAACAAAAAAAGCCCCTCTATCTTGCATCTCCTCCATGTGGAATAAAGCTGAACTCGTGTGTTTTTCGGTGTGTTTGTGGTTATGTAGCTTCCTGGACTGAAACTGTATCTTTACAGACCTACCCACAATAATGACCTCTCCCAGTGAGCTTTTTTTTTTCTGAGATATACTCCCGCAGGGACGACAACATTTAACTGGCAAATTAACAATGAGAAGATCAACTTTCCCTTGTAATTAATTTCTGTGGCATTTTTACGGGCACTTACTTTGGGGTATTAGGTCACAGTTAGTAAAACTTAAAGGTAAGTGTAATAGTCTCAGAGGGGTCTTTGGTGAGGGGGAAAAAAAACTGATAGAATCTTTCGGAATGGAAAGTTTTTAAAACATTGCGCAGCTTCTTGGTTTTGTTTGTCTTTTCATGAGCTCTCCCCTCAAAAGTTGAACCCAGGTTTTCGGTATTTATCTGGTCATTCTATCTACCGCAACGTGTAATGAGCAGAATGAGCTTAAAATTATAGATTGTAACCTATTACATGCAATAAATGGCATGCAGTGTAATGCTTGGAGTCACATTGATGCAAGTAGATGTAAAACATATTGCTTGGTCTCGGGAATGGATATGAGATAGTGCAAACGAAGGGAAGCAAAAATGTGGGATGTGACCTCGGTAGGTATTTGTGGGTAATATTAGGACAGCACGACAATTATTTAGGATTATAGCTCCAATAATGCAGTAAATCTAAGATGTCAGATAAAGCAGGTCCAAGAAATAGGTCCAGTAAAAATCATTAAATGAAAAGAAAAATCCATGAATAAGTCCAGTATCAGTTTTTCCTATACCTCATGTCAAAGCTGGCAGGGAATTCACTGTGACTTTTACCCTTTTGAACAGTTTCTGTTTCAGCTTTTATTGAATTTATAAGCTTTACTTCCAATGTTACACAGTAACAGAATAACAGCTATGATCTATAAAATACTCTTAAAGGTGCTATATGTAAGAATAAATAATTAAAGCTATCAACAGAATGTGAAGAATAGTGTAACAGTTTTGATGTTATTTCAATGCTGTGTGAAAATATCCACTAAAGTTAGCATGCTAACCAGCTAGCCCCAGCCCATCCTGTCTTGTAATACCACTTTGTACCACAAGAGGCCCCTGAGCCATATTCCTTGTCTGAGCTGCTGTAAATCACCTGTATATCGTATTCCCTGTCGCCAAACTTCACTTCTAGCATTTTAAACACCAACACGACCCCAGAGCTCTGAGCTCCCGCTCTGGGCAGGGTCAGCAAGTAGGGCCGCTAAGATGCACGGCTAACAGCGCTAACTAGCTGCCACAGTTAGCAAGCAGCAGAGAGCGGTTACTCTGGCGATAAGCTGCCCCCTGTTTGTTTGTGAGTGTTAATCGACAGGCAAACAATTCTCGCATATTGAAACTTTAAACCCAGCACATATCTACTTTTTAGCATATATTCAAAAGTAAATGTTTTTGCCGGCTTTTTGAGATACAAACTTGCAGAGAGTAAGAAGAGAAGATCGATCCCACTTGACGTCTGTACTTCAAGTATGTAGAGCAATCTAATTAGCCTAGGTTAGGCTATAGATGGAACAGGAGGGAAACAGCTAGCCTGGCTATGTCCAAAGTTGAGAAAATCTACTTACCAGCACCTCTTTAACTGTTTCATTCATATTTCTGTTTTTTTAAAAGATTAAACAATAAGATCACGTGTGAATTATTGAGCTTACCTTTGGACAGAACCAGGCTAGCCTCTTCTGTCTTTATGCTAAGCTAAGCTAACCAGCTCACAGCTCTAGCATCATAGTGAATGCCCAGACAAGACCAAAAAGAATAATTTCTAAAATGTCAAACTATCCCTTTAAGAGTGAGATTATGGTTTGTACGTATTGTACATGTGACATATGAAGCTTCACACAGCCCCTTACCCTCCGTCCTCCCATATACTGAGGCTTTGATTCGTGAGACTAATCACATTTTTTCTCACAATAATATATATTTTTTAAAGCATGCTACGTTTTTCAGGGTTATGCCTGAGTTTAAGATTAGCATCTAATCTGATTTCAGCCAAAGAATCCTAACACAGGTCTGTTATAAATCTGTTCTCCGACCACATCTGTGGATATACTTGATCATAATAGAGAGGCTTCAATGGATCTGCCATGTGGAGCTAACCAACAACATACCTGAACAACCTCCAAATTTCCCTGGTGTCTATTTTTAACTCTAGGTCTCGCTGGATGTGCTTTTGCGAAAAAGTAATTTTTGGAACATATGGTACAATTTAGAATTGGGACCATAAGACCAGTTTCAAAATGGGAGTGCAAACAGGAAATTTGGCTGCAGTCAGTGTAAAATACTTTTAGTTTTTGTTGTATCAGATGTAAGACCTTGACTCTCTCAGCAAAATCCTTGTTTGTCCATCAAAGGTTTGGATGAGAGAAAAACAGTCCATTAGGACTTAAGATACTGAGCGAGGGGCTTAAATTATGATGAAAATAAGAAACGGGAGAAAAACGGGTGATTTCTCACGGGGTTATTCTTAGTTCCTCAAAGCAATACATTAATCATATGTCCTGTCACTTAATCCCTTCCAGTTGATTTTTATATACAGTAATAGATCTTTTTCTGAAGAAGAAAGCTGGACGTGAAATCCAATTCTTTCCCCTTTTCTTTGTTGTAAATTCTTGGCAGTAAGCGGTGATTAAATTGGCGATTGCATGGTTGAGTTCATATAACCTTTTATGAGTGAAAGTATCCAAAACGCTGACAATCCAAGAGAGCTAATTGAGAAGCTAAAATGACAAAGAGCACAGAAATAAAAAAAAATAACAAAAAAAACACTCCTTCCCACCTTCATTCTGGTAAATCAGAGCCAGATGACGAGCTTCCCCTGAGGTAAGACAACTCCGCTCACGTTTAGCAGCAGTGATGGAGGAGGTATGGAGCCACTTCAACTTTAGTACAAGTCTGAATACCACAATAAGTAAAAGCCTGGTATTGGTAATGTACTTGAGTAAAGGTATGTGACCTTTTCAGGAAATGACTTTTATACATTTGATCATTATTAATGATGCATCGATGTAAAAGCAGGATTGTTCTGTTGTTGTTTGTTGAGATGAAGCTCATTCTTACAAGAATTAACTAGTGATGATTCATTCATTTTTGAGTTGATTGTTGGATTTTGTAAAAATTGTGACAACTGCCAATCAAAGTCCGAACCTTAAAATCAGGAAGCCAGAAATGAATTCAAATTAGTCATATAATATAAAGAAAAGGCAGCAAATCTTGACATTCGTCAAGTCGCAACTGTGAAGTATTTTACGTGAACAATACCGTGAACGATTATTGGACAATTTGTCAGTGAATCTTCTGTCAATCGATTAAGCGCTTAAAGGTGCAACATGTAAGAATTGGCCATGTGTCAAATTCATAATCCAAACAAATTGGGGGCAGCTAACTGTGGCTGCTCTTAGCTAGTTAGCTCAGTTAGCCGTGCAGCTAGCCATTCAGGCTGGGAACTCGAGAACAGGCTGGCTAGCATGCTTACTTCAGTAGACATCTCTGTAACACAGCACATAGACTTATAAAGTCATAACTGCTATTTATTCACATTCTGTTGATAATTTTAGGTAATGTTTAAACTTTAATGGTGTTATCTGTGAAATAAATAGTAACTAAAGCTCACAGAAATGTAGTGGAGTAAAAAGTACAATATGTCCCAACGAACTGAAGTTGAGTAAAAGTAGAAAGATGAGAATACCGAAGTAAATTACAAATCTGAACTAAAAAATGCAGGTCTGAACTTTTGTCTACCCCTTCTGACAGAAAGAGTAACTCAGTAAACACTGTTGACGTGTTTATGACACAATAGGCTCTGCCATACACTTATTTGCGCCATCGCTATGGTACCTCCCCCCTTCAGCTGTGGCAGACCAGACAAGTGGCCTCTTGGATGCCTCCTATGGTTGAACAAACATTATAATATGTCCTCTAGGTCGTCCTTCCAGGTCACTATAAATGCATCAGGACTTTCTGTGTGCTGGTGCCCCCCTGCATACAGCTGGTTCCCCTTTTTTTTCTTCTCCCCTGCCCCTCAAACATTTCTGAGTCCCTCATTTATATGTCCAAGTCCTGCGAATATACAGCATTTGATTACATTCCAGCCCAGGTGAGCGGCTCCATGCTGAGCGCAGTGACACTGCTAGACAGCCTGCAGGGTTTTCTTTAAAAATGCTGAACAATATGTAAAAGTAATCTCTTAATCTTATAACAAAAGGGCTATTAAAATCGTTCACATATGTATTTCTCTGGATATTTTTGTGTAATATTATAAACACACCCCTGGCATTTTTGTTTTATGTTGTTATCCTTTGTAAACTGTCCTTTTAAACTTTGTTCCTGTTCTGTTGAAAGAAAAAGAAAATAGAATAAAAACAAAAGAATAAAGCCTGCAGGGGCCGTTAATCAGGACCGAGACAAACCTGCTCCTCCACAGTCGCTGTTTCTCAGTCTGGGCAACAACTTTACTCAGATTTTGCTCCCAGCAGCTCTGGCACTGTGCTCCCGGTCTGAAGTTACAATCTTTATTCGGGATCCACTCCCAGTCACATTTGAATATCTGTGATTGATCAACGCTGAGGGGCTGCGATTATGTAACACAGTGGTTTTATTTTCTTTGATATTTCAGCTCGTATTAGCATGATGACACATTTTTGACTCGAGCGTATCTGTAAAACCACACCATGTTTGCATTTGATGGCCTCCGGGCAGCACGGCGCTCTCCGTGTGAGGCCTAGCGTTTGGAAGGGAAGCCGTGCCTGGGGATTAATTTATGTTGTTTGATTGCGATTGTAAGCAAACTATCGGTGAACCAGCAGACGCCTGAATGTCACAGCCACCCAGCATGTATGGGACATCTACCACTGCTGGGAAATTCATTACAGATATTGTTTACTTTCTGAGTCATGCTTTACAGTGCGTGGGGCGGGGTGCGGCCTGGGGTTCATTGCGCCTTTCGGTTACTTAAAGAGTTAAGATAAGCCTTTTTACTGGGTTTTCTTTAAGAGGGAGCCTGGGTTTATCATGAAATAACAGAGAGAGAGAGAGATTTAAGATCCCAAGTCGGCTCCCAGAATCAATTTTTAAAATGAGGTACCAGTCTCGTTTACAGCGCTGTGAGTTGTAATTTTCTCAGTGTTTGATGGTTGACCTGCTGGCTGGTGAATCAGCGGTGTGTGTTGGTTTTTCTCCTGAGTGGAGGTATGGGGCGAAGCCTGAACCCCACATTATAACATTATGTCATTAAAAAGTAAAAAATGATAACAGATGTTGGAAAGAGAGAGAGAGCGGGCAGTGAGTGCTGTTGATCTGTCGGCTGGTGAGACAGATCAATCACGGCACTGATTTTGGTATGGAGTCAGAACAATGAATACTTATTGTCCGTGATTGATGTTTTGCAAAAAAATAAGATGTGAACAACTTATCTAAGAAGCAGTTCTTGGCACAGGAGAGATGGTTTTAGGATAAGCTAAAGGGGTAGGGGGGATTCTTCTCTGGAAATTCCCTGATACGTTTCACCATAAAGTCATTTTCTAAACGTCTCTGGACAGTTTTATTTCCTGAAAAGAGGGAGGACTGCTCTTAGATCTCCATCTCTTTTGTTTAGTAGCCCCGAATTCTTATCAGATCGTAATGGATGGAGTGAAATCTAAGCCAGAAGCAGAGATTACGGCCGTCGTGGGACTTTCGAAATTGTCAGACCCCGGGGTCTCTGCCTACATTTACAGCGCTGATGAAAGCGCCGAGCCCCGCATGATCGATCTGATGTAATCAAGAGAGACGAGATGTAATTGTCAAGGCTGAAAAGAAAATCCTTCTCAAGCATGAAAAAAAAAGAAAGAAATGTTGAGCTTTACTCAAATGTTGCTGGAAAATGAAAAATGGAGTTGTCTTAAAAAACGCATTCATAGTAATTATCCCAACAACTGAAAGAGGAAGCTTTGGGCGAAAGTTAATTGCAAGTTTACAGTAAAACCACGTATAATGGGGTGTGAGACTGCGGTTGGTAATGGCAGGTTATGTGCTGTGTTTTGGAGATTACAGAGGCTTCAGTCTCATCCTGAACCATCATCAACTTCTATCATTACTGACTCTTCAAACACACAGTCAGATTTGCAAGAGTTTCATAGACAGTGCTCAGGAAGTTAGGATTTACACCTTCATTTAACTTCTAATCTCAACTCTATAAAGTGGGTTATTTGTGTGAAATGTACAATCATATAGTATTCAATGATATCTGCTGCATATGGCGTCTTTGCGTTACCACGCTGACAACTGCTGGAGGTTACGATGGAGTCCTTGCGACTTAGAATTCAGATGAACTCGCTCCGCTGTGACAAAAGCTTTGCTCGCATTTAGCTGTGTAGGTGGCGGCGTCGTATATTTGCTTCTTTGACGCCTCACGTACAGACTCAAATGAGCTGTTCTGAGACCATAAATACACTGTGTGAGAGCCGAGAGGGAGCAGAGGGGCCGCCGGCGCGTCAGTTTCGAGGTAGTCTGGAAACCTGTGAGACAGTTTGGCGATTCAGTCAGGTGTTGGAAATTAGAATAATCTACTAAACGCTAGTCTTATGACATACGGTGCCTGCATGGTTTGGCAAAGGGATACAGCTGCATATGTTCGTCACAGGTTTTGATTTTCTTATTCACCTGTGGGTGGATGTTGCGAGGGTCATTCTAGGGAAATGTCCATTTAGGAAACCCTTTTAGATGGCCTACTCTAGTAACTCATATACAGCTTACTGAAAATGTGTTTAACGTATATTAGGGTTATTATTGAAGTTCCAATGTCGTTATTGATGTCCTCCTCTTTGGTGATCACCAGGATTAATTGATATTGAGTAAACAACTCTTGTAAGAGGGTCTTGGATTCACCTTAGTCCTTTGGTCTTTGAAGAATGTCATGAACCCACATCCTTCTGGGATTTTTCGTTTGTCTGTTTGTTTCTCAGCCGTGAAACGTACAGCAGGTCACCGCTTTCCTCAGCTGTCGACGCGGCCGGAGCGTGCAGCGCACGCTTGGCACCACCGTTTACAGAACGTTAACATTAATCAGTGTGGATGCTCACGTCGTTAGCGCTAAACTGATTGTGGCAGTGATCGTTACAGTGATCGTTATAGTGATTGTTATGGGGATTGTTATAGCGATCGTTCTTGGTGTGACCGGGCCTTTAGATTGCCCCGCTGTCCACATGCCAGAAAGCTGCACAAAATTTAAATAGTGCACTGATTAGCCACAAGCACGATACACCCTGAAATCGAGAAAGAAAACATGAAAAACTTGGAACTCTTATGTATTTGGAGGTACCCTGACTCGGTGCCTCTCAATGAAAAATGGATTCAAACAACTTGTTGCTCAGTGATTTCCAGGATCCCCAGTCCTGTGTATTACTCACCCATTGACTAGATATTCAGAAAAGAGCATCCAGTAGCATGAAAAAACTTGCCGAGTCCACGGTAAGCACTTCCATCCTACCAGAATAGCCATCCAGCTAGCTTACAGTGCTAGCAAGCCACAACTGGAAAGATACAAAAACATGTTCTGCTGTCGGACAAATGGCGGTTTGGCCACTGTTGTGTTGTGTCATTATCATAGATCCATTTAATGGTGTTACAGCTGAAAGAAATACTATCACATCAACATGTTGAGCAGGTTTACAGTTTACATTTGGCACATCTGAGCTCTCGAGGCTAATGGATCCAACGAGTAAGTGAAAACATAACGCCGTAAAAATAAAAATTACAGACTTGAGAAATTAATTAAAACAGCTGAATTACTCAATAAAGCTTCAGAAGTGGAAATGTTATTTGTTATTCAGTCTTTGGACTCTTTAATAGTAAAGCGATTGTTTTTTAACGCAGGGTGGGTTTCTGTTTCCCATTACACTGATTATGTTTGTGGTGCTGAAAAGATAAAACTGAATTTAGACGTTAATCCGTGTAATAAAAGAAACATGTTAGTCACTGGGCTGGAGAAGTGGACCGTTGGACGGCCCGCAGCTTGACTACAAGGATGTTTGTTATTTGCCTTATGCAAACATAACCAAACACAGCTGATCAGCTCAGTTTACAGCCACAGTGAAACCACTATTTCATTTGGAAGGGGATACAAAGGAAATCGGATTGGGATCTGGAGATGGAGGGGTGAACAGTGGTGACAGAGGAAGAACACATCTTATTTTGTGTGTTTATAGATCCGATTTGGCCATCTTGATAAATTAGATTATCCGAGCATTAAACAACAGAGAAACGAAAACCAGCGACAGTTTGTTTAGAGGCATTTAATTTCACTGGAAACACCTTCATTAGGGAGAGGAACACTTGCAGTTTCCATCAGGACATCGGCGAGGGCAGCTTGCCAAGTCCAGGACTTATTGTGGTGTGTTGGAGCATGTAGGGGGAATGTGAGAGGGGACTGCCCATATTAGTTTTTGTTTACAGTGACGACAGGATGTGGCTTGAAAACTATGCGATGTTTGTTTAAATATCGTAGTGACTTACAGATTATAAATCCTACGTGAGCGAGCCAAGAGATCACTCTCACACGAGCAATTTCACTTTTTTTTTTTGCTACTACACGACAAACAAAAACCTGCAGCGGGCCAACTGCTCTGGTGTGAGGGTGTGAATTATAGAGAAGCCCAGTTGTAGACGCAAGTAGATAAGCAGCCATTACTGCAGTCACACTTGTAAACCCACATAAAACACTGTAATGTATGGGCTGTTAAAGGATTTCACTTTTTTTTAAGTGCCTTTGGCAAGAAATCTGGCCGGCACTTCCTGTAGAAGCAGTTATATGGTGAAAATATAGTCATCAAACGCCATAAAAATAAAGGTTATAATCTGCAAAACATAAACTTTCAATGGAATTCAGTCAATAACAGACAACTTGGCATGTTTTCTGTTGCTGTAATCAGCTGCTCCAACAATAAACTTTAAAAAAAAAAAAAAAGGGCTATGTTTGTGAAGATTCTCAGTCATCTAGGTCACTGAGTTTCTTGAAGACATCAAGAAACTTAAGCAATGGCTGATCGTCAGCCGCCTCCACCCTGCTCTGGTGCTAACTGTTACTTCTCCTGGCCAGAACGTAACTTCTGCAGTATCATGTGTTCATGTTGTTGTTGGGTTTTTTCAATTAACTGAAGATTTTCATTTGATTAAAAAGCAAGGATTCACATCAGACGGTGTAGGTCTGGCAGAAACGTACGTTGATTGGTTGATTGGTTGATTGGTTGGTTGGTTACTGGGTTGGTTCGTTGGTTTGTCAGCAGTATTACACCAAAACTACTTAACAGATTTTCACAACAGTTGGTTGGAGGATATATTCCGGCCCAGAATAGACCCCCTTCATTTTTGGTATGGATCCTGATAATTTCTCAGGGAGAAATGCATGACTCTTGGTGAAATAAATCAGTCCTATATTGCAGGCTGGTATCTACGAGTGAGTGCGATTTGATGTGGATCCCACCAAAAAAGTCTTGATCTGGCAGATTTAAGTGTTTTATTTGATACTGGATTAAGGCTTGATCGAATTAAAGGAGACTGCTGGGCCCCGGCCGAGGCATGCGCTCAACTGAGTGCCATTCCAGTTTTGACTGAAGCGCTCTGCCTCAGTTTGGAATGTGGGCACTACGAGTGAAACTAAACCATCATGATTAAAGGCCTGAAGACTAATATAACCTTTGCACATACAGTGTGTACACATGGAGGATTTTAGGCCTGCTGTATAGTATAGCACACACACACACACACACGCACACAGTGCGAGACGTAGAGCAGCATATGGAGCGCTGCCAGCCAAAGGAGTCATGAGGTCTCGTGCAGATTAATGGGGAGGCACAAACCAAACATGTTTCTCATTGACTTTGTGGACGAACTGCATGTCTTTGCTTCTGCTGGTTACTTGGCAACGCCGAGGCTGAAATATCTTGTTACTAATAGAGGAGTAATTACAGCGCCATTAGAGATGTACAAATTTCACTTTTTCCACTTTTGTTGAGTAATGTTGTATGTTAATGGGCAAAAAAAAAAAAGTCCAGCCGTGCAGTTTTTCCTGTATCCAAGAGTAACAGTTCAGTTATTGTTAAAACCTAAATACTTTTCTTCGCTCAGGAAACTTTTGAGATTGTTGCTTTTGTCAGACTGCAGCAGACCGAAGCTACTTTCTGAGTGCATTTGAGTGGTTCATCATCACTGGTGGCCTCGTGTCTGAGCAGCCATTACTGGTCACCAGTCTATGTTTAAAGGTACAATACACTCTCAGAAAAAGGGGTAGAGTAGGAGTCCAGTTCTGTCCCCAAAGGTACAATCTTTACTAATGTAGTGGTAAATTTTAGACCTTCAGGTAACTATATCTTTTGAGGGCCAAAAAGGTACATATATGTTCTCAAGTAGTAAAAGGTACATAATGTACCCATTTTCTAAATGCCCCCTTTCAAAGGGTCCATTTCTGTCACCTTAGGGACATTTAGGGTACAAAATTGCCACCAGAGATAGACCTGGGCTCTTTACAGTCAAAACCACAAGGGTAAAAATAAGTACCCAATGTCCAGGGCACAACAGCTGGACCTGAGAGGGTACTGCCCCGGTGACAAGCCAATGTACTCCTAAAAGTACAAATAAAAACCTTCTTCTCCGGCAGTTTATGTAAGAATTTGAGTTCAACATACAAAGACATTTATTTATTGTGTTATAGAGAGATCTACCGAAGTAAGCATGCTAAGGAGCTAGCTCTGCCTGTGCTGTCTCTTCATAGCACTCAGTTAACTTAAGAGGTGATAGGTCTGATAGTCCGGCTCAGTGCTCCACAGGTGGGAGCTGACTGATGACAGACCTCTGTTTCACTCCTCTCCATCTTCACGCCTCTTAGGTCCCAACTTGCTGTGTCTTTGCTGTCCCCCAGAGTCACATGCATGGTCAGAGACGTTGTAACTCACCTCGGTGCTGTATCCACGGTCACCAAGCCGGCCTCCGTTTGTCTCAGTCCGAGGCTGTGTTCAGACTTTTGGCGTTCGGAGCGATATTCAACAGGTGGCCAATTCTTACATATTGCAGGCCAAGTCTTTTTTTGGTGTCTGTTGAACCCAAACTGTGATATCTATGGTCCGATTACAGCCCATGTAGTTTAATGTATATTGCTCCAAATTTAGATGTACACCGTGACAACTGGGCTGGAAAGAGCACTTTACACCGACTTCAACTGCAGCTGGAGAATGGTATGGATAACAATATTGTGCCTCATAACAAAAGTGGAGCACGTGAAAAAACTGCTGCTGTACACACCTGTTTAAAGATTTGAAATACCTGGTTTTCATTTGTTCAGTTATACTCAGTCAAACTCTACGGTATATGAAACACCTGCAGACTTTCTACAGACCAACATTAAGTGTAATCCATTTAAATGACCCATAACTACTCGATACAGTACCTGTGCTTGGACTGTTAGTGTTTCCAGTTATTTTTGAAGGCGAGCTCGGAACGATGAAAGCCTTTATTTTTCGGCATTTCTTACATCTGCTGGGGCCTCTTTCAGCTCATTGACTTGGTGACTTTAAACGTTGTGTTCCTTAGCCTTTGTCCAAGTGGTATAAATCTCTTGTTCTTTGTGGAGGAACAGCTGCACGGCTGTTTTCACCGGTGACTGTGAGAACATACTGTATGCCCAGACAGGCAGAAAGATAATAAACCTGGTCAAAAGAAAAAAAAAACCCACTTACGTCCTCATTGTGGAGATTGTGCAGGGGAAGGCGCCCTGCTGACACTGTCTCCATTACCTGTTTGAGTGGCAGCAGCTGTATAAGAGGCTGTTAAGGATGTGACCACCCTCATCAATCTGGTTTTGCACCTAGGGGATGAGTATGGGGGAGAACGCCTGGTGTTACCATTACCTGGAGGGTAATCTAAAGAGAAATACCGCTCAGGTGTCCACATGATTTAAAATTCCCTTTTTCTAACAACCCATGAACGCACACACAGGATGATTTAAATGCCACACAGACGTCCCGCTATATCCTCCGTCCTCATGTTTCCCTGGGAGCTTATTTATTAGTAGGTAAAGCATCGGGGCCTATAACTCGCCGTAAATGGAGAAGGTGTTTACAGCTACAGGGAGACAAAATAAATGAGCGAGAGGAAAACCTCAACCCAACTGCTGGCAGTGGTACACAGATTCCTTAAACAAAGGGGTCCTTTTTATGGTTTTATTGTCAGGATGTTGTGCTGTTTGACTGTTTGTGTACGCCTTCCTGCGTGTCTCGAGATCTGAGTACAGTTATCCTTCAGTTTCTTGAGAATTATTTCAAGGTCAAAAGCTGTTTAAGAACAGTAGTGTATTTTTTATGTGATGTCGACCCCCAGACCTTAAATTTATATATCAAATGTACAAAATACATGGCTGTGACAGCCGAGACCGGGGCTCACAGTCTGCATCCCACGTGTGTTTAGGTTCAGGCAACATAAACACTTCACATAAGGTTAGGAAAAGATAGTGACTTCATTTAATTATTGAAAAACAAAACACATCCTGTCTCGTGCTTCCAGCCAGTCTTGACTTATTTTAGTATTTAACCAAGATCGCAATCTTTCTCTTATCTTAACCAAGTGCTGAGTGCCCACATAACAATACAAATAATGCAAGCAGACACTGTATCGCTACTGTACAAGCTTATTGTAGGAAAAGTAACTGAAATGTGTTCTTCATCAGTGATTTGCAACTTTGGAGAACCACCCCATTAGCTCACCTGGTGTTGTGCGCTAATGCAGCCCAGAGTTTTGCAGGAGCTTGTTGTTTAAGTTACGGTGATCCAGGAAGTTCAGTCTGAGCGATGACAGATTCATGCGGTGGCTTATTAGACGCCAAAACTCTGCACTTTGGTTTGTGGCGGGACTTTACAGCCATGGGAGCAACTATTTCATCTTTCATCGCGACGACCATGAGGACGGCGACCGTCGGGTAGCGGCAGAAATGTACTGTACAATTTACATGAGGTAACGCTTGCATGCAGCGTCACGTCACGTTTACATTGCACCCAAAGTTGGGTGCTGCTTTTTTTTTAACCTGTGTTTTTTTCAAGTTAGTCTGAACACGTAGGCCCTAAACTGCATCAAACGCTTCGCTTCTAAATTAAAGATTGGAGGATGTGTCACTGTTCTTTTCGACAGCTGTACGCACTTTAAGAGCCACTGTTTTGCATTTCTGGTACCTGCCTTATTTACAGCTCTCTGACTGTAAACCGGCAGTCCTCAGAGTAGCCCAATTTAAACTCGCAAACTTGGCCCCTCTCTTCCCAGAGCCGCACATTTGACACAACGCTGCATCCTGATTTAAAGGGTGTGCAAAATTATAATCTCACACTGTCTCCGTCTCCCTCCCTTTCTCACACAGTCCCTATTTTCCCTCCCTCGCTCTCTCTCTCCACACGCGCTGCACCGTTCCTCTATTATTGGAATACTGTCACGGAAACACACACTCGGCTGTAATATAATGCTGTAGTTTGATCCAGACCTCCCATTCATTTGTTTAGCTATAAAGGTCTATGAAGTTGATATGTGTTTACATATTTGTTCACCCCTTCACTCTTTTCCAGTAACTATGGCTGCCGGCTTGACTTGTATATGTGTTCATGTGTGTGTGCGTGAGTGTGTGTGCGCGTGCGTGCGTGCGTATGTGTGTGTGTGTGTGTGTGTATGCTCTTCCCATTGCTGAATTACACAACTCTTTCCACCCTGGGTCCTGAGAACTGGTCTGATGTGACCTGATGATTTTATTGCAGCAACAGTCCTTTTGAGGACTCTCTCTCTCTCTCTCTCTCTCTCTCTCTCTCACACACACACACACACACACACACACACACACAGGAGCGCGCACACACTTACTTTCCCTCTCACTTCCCCCTCTCTCAATTTTTTTTTTCTTCTCCCTCCACATCTGTTAATCTGCTCAGGGAATAGCAGCAGACAGAGTTTTCCAAACCTCTGTGCATTTACGTGTCATGCAATTCATCATCGGTAAAGTCTTGGAAGAGCATAAGTTCTGAGAAAGTCAGACTACAACCCAGAAATGGACCCTGAACTCAAATCAGATTACAGCTTGCTCATCCAGTAGCCGGGAGCTGGAAATAGGTTTATTGCACGTTTGGGCTCGAGATGGTCAGCTCGCCTCATCAATGAGCAAACAAGGTTCTGATCTGCATCTTCAAATCCATCCATCAGTGTCCGCCGGCTATAAAAAGGAAAAGTCTAGACTCAGCAGAATCCAGATCATTTTTTACTCCCGTAAAAAAAAAAAAAAAATCAATGATTTTCAAAAGGATGCATGCAATCATAGAAGACAGGCAGGAGGCTGGCAGCCATTTTTCTTTGATGTCTTATAGGAAGACTGAGGGAAGCTCAGGATGGGAAGCTTTAAATGCTGGGAATGCTGGGATGTTATGCAGCTGTGTTCCAGGTGAGAAGTCATACACATAACGAATATAAAGAGTATTAACGTATAGAATCTGACTAATTGTCAGGAAGTGACTGAATGCTAACGTTATGTTGCCTAATGGAAGATAACAAATTTACACATTTGTTATTTCACATTGAACTATGACCTGATATCCCTCTGGATTTTCACTTTCCGTTGTCTTTTCAGTTGCTGATCAGTCAGGAATTTGTCAGATTCCCTACATTCATACAATTCTCATCTTGGAACAAAACAGAACCATTCACCAGCGGAAAATGACCACCGTTTCACTGATTGATAGATAAGCTGTTTGGTCAGAAAATGGTCAAACGTTGAAAAATTTTACTGTCTTTACTGAGTAAAGAAACCAGAAAATAGAAGAGAATTTTTCCTTCTTTTTTAACTGCTCAAATGTATAAATAGTTAATCAAAATAGTTTTAACAGGCCTTGATCGGACCAAATACTGAGTATGAAGACAAGCACTCTCAGTCCATCACTGCGGCGTCTCTTCACTGTCTGTGTGGTGTTTTGCAGAACAATGTGGCTAGCCGCTACGTGAGCCAAAATGACTCCTTGCATGAATAGAAAGATCCGAGCCAAGCTACTGCCTCTGCAGAGGCCTCGCCATCACAAGCCCCCCGGTCAGCCTCCATTACACTGACATGGGAAAAGATAGTCTGGAAAGAAGCAGCTATATTATTTTACTCTTCAGCCAACAGGAAAGGCCACTCAGTTTTGGTTGCACTTACTGGCTTGAAGAAGTAAACAATGATATCAGCTGGTGTGTGAGATGCTGAAAGAAACTTCTGGGCCCTAAATGCGACTGAGTGACATGACCTCCACTCGCTTTTGCTGAAGGTTAAAGATCAATCATGCATGGGGCACGGCTGCTCTTTACCAGTAATGTGTGTTTGTTAGTACAGGCCCGTCCGCAAAGCCATTAAAGCCCCGACCCCTGTTTTTAGACCTCGTCATGTCCTCTGGTCTTTGTGTTGCCATCATGGTTCATCTCTGATTGCTTGTGACAGGGAACAATAACGGGCACACAGAGAAAGGGAATTCTCTCTGGCTACTTGTCAGTCCGTATTAGCTCAACCCGACCGACCCCAAAATCTGTGCGACTGATTGCCGGTCCAGAAGCAGAAGATGACATAAAAGTGTGTGCTACCGGTTTCAACAAAGCCGACCTTGATAAAGGATGAATGGCTCTATTGATAAAACATTCAGCTCAGTAGCGAGCCGTTATTAAGAACAACTTTTGGGTTCGAGTTAGGCAGGACCAGGCTGTTTTTCCCTTTCATTAAAGGAGACATATTCTGCTCATTTTCAGGTTCATCATTTTATTCTCAGGTTCTACTAGATATAGATATTTACAAGCTTTAATGCCCAAAACAAATCAGTTTTTTCATACTGTCCAATGCTGCAGCACTGTATTAGCTCCTGTCTCTTCTTAAGTGCCAGGAAGGGCATCAATGATGTAAATGTTTGACATGGTGACATTGTGTGATGTCACAAAGTCACAGAATTAAAGGCGGGACTACTGACGAGGCGTTTCAGGAGGAGTGTTGGTGCGGACCTTGACCTTTATAATTTCAACATCTTTGTGCACAAGCACCTGTATAAAACACTGAAGAAAAGGAAACATGAAAAAGCATAATAGGTCCCCTTTAATAAAAGTGAAAGTATCTTACATAAGCCAGTTAGAACTGCTAAAAAGCTTCATGAGTCTCTCGCTGGTGGTACCAGATGTGTCACATGTGTCTCGAGTTTATCTGTGATTTACACCAACAATTTCATGAAGAATAAGAGAATTAAAAGGATGTCTGCACACTGATACGTAGCGAAAATAAGAGTAATTGCCTTTCGCCTGGGAAAGCTGTTAAGCAGCGATCCCTGAGAAAGAGAAGTTGAATTTATGACTCTGGTCGAAAAAAAAAAAAAAAAAAAAGCCCCTGCATGTGCCTGCAGGAAACAGGTGGGACTGGTGAGATTCAAGTAAGAAAAATTATGTTCGTATGGAACCAAAACATTATGAGAAAATAGCATTTTAAATGGCATTTCAACGTGGCAGACAAGACCAGTGGGTAAATTCATCATTTTTCCTAATTTGGAGTTGAATGTTTTAACAGATCTGCTACATTTGATTATTCAAGCTGGCAACAGGCGTGTTTTTTTACTTTAACTTATCGTTATGAAGTAAATGTTGATTGCACGATGTAATGGCTGTAGAATAATGTCACCATTGGCGGTCAGAACCATTCCTTATAAACCTCACTTTCATTATGCTGCTCTGGCACGAAATCTCGGAGGAAAATGAAGTCTGACGGGCGATTCCAGCCAGGATGGCAGCCTGGCACCATTTCTATCTGCTTTCACGTCTCCAGTATAGACTCAGTGAAATAACAAACTCACGTTTTTGTGCCGTGCTGCTGGAAAAAAGGAAATGACTTGCTTGTCTTTGTGACAACCGCTCCAACAATAATACCACTTGGAAACACTATTCGGGGGGGTAAAAGTTGTCTGTTTTCCACTTGTATAAAAGCATTTCAATCGCTGGAGTGTTTCGTAGGATTTAAAAAGGGCTCATACAGGTTTTTGCATGTTGTGTTTTTAATAATAATCACGATCAACAAGTCAATAAAAACAATATTACTGCCAAAGAAAACGTCACCTAAATGTCATCTAAAGGCGAGATGACTCAGACTGGGCCAATGTCAAACAGTACAGGGATTCAGAATCGTCCTCCTGACTCGGAGAAAAATGAGGTCTAACTGTACATCCAGCCACTATGACTTTTTCCCCTCCCTCTTCATTTTTTTTTTTTTTTTTTGTTCCATTAGGGCTTCACACTGTAAAAGGAGCACCAAAACAAACAGAGACGGGGCAGAGGGAATGAAAGACTGCAGTGTGCTGAGTCCTGACTACACATGTCAGCTGGCTGGAGTGAAGGGTGACAGGTGAGTTGATAGGAGAGGGGGAGAAAAAAACAAAAAAAAAGGAGAGAAAAACAAGTAAGCAGCTGCATTTAAATGTACAAGGCATTTCCTGTTATTGCTGGAGAAAAAGTGCTCTGATTTAACCGTCTGGGGAAAGTCACCTTTTAATACAACAAGACACATACTGGATCACATACAACAGGTCAAACTAAATCGTACATTGGACACAGAAGTTTTTCTCCTAAATCACAAGAAAATGTAACAGTACCCATGGTTTAACATAAAAGTGTCTCCACCACGTCAGATTGTAGCCCGCTTAGTGAAACAATCACTATATCACAAGTTGCATAACAGACCGAATCTGCTATTAATGTAAAAGAAATCTCGTAAAAAAAAAAAAAAACCTGTTGCGTAACACGTGTTCTTTTCCAGTATATTCTTTAAAGTGTCCCAGAAATAATTTGAACCTGTTAGGGGTGAGGACTTCCAGTGAATGGCAGTGTGCTCATGGCTAGTTTCCATCGCAGTTCTTCCCCTCCATACAGGTTCCCTTCGTCTTCTTCTTCTTCTTCTTCTTCCATCCATTCTAATAGATGCACCGCAAAGAAAAAAAAAAAAAAAAAGGCCATTGCTGCTGGCTGGCCAAAGAAAGAAAAAGCTTGGCTCAACTTCTTTGTTCATTCACTTTCCATTGCAAATCCAACAGGCATTCTCTCAGCTCTCCTTTTCCCCTGACCACAGCTACGGCTCTGGATACAGCAGCGAGTCTGTCCTTTCTCCTTTTGTGTTTGAAGATAAAGTCCACTGTTTGGAGGGGAAGGGAACCGAAGTTCAAGGTAAAAAAATCCAACTTGAAGGGACCATTCAGGAGAGCACGGGCTATGTTTGTGATTTTTAACATTGTCATCCCACGGCTGGAAACATGAAAGCTGCTCTACTGACAATGCGGAGACTGTAACTTTGTGGAGTATTTGTTAGAAAGTACAACACAAAGTCAGTCTCTGTCGTTACTCTATCATTGTCGATGAAGCAGCTCCTGGATGTTTTTAAGAACGTGCTGTCCACCTTAAGAAGGAAATACTTTAAGATTTAAGATCAGACTTTAAGATGAAAATAACTACTTGTGATCCAGAACTGACTGAGAGGGAGGGGAAGAAAAGAAAAGGTGTGACCTCCAGAGTGGTGTTCAGATCTAAGCCATGAGGCCACAGGTTCAGTTATTTGTCACAGCTAAGAGTCCAAAGAGTCAACGAGCATGGGTTTCATCAGTACCTAGTCAAATCCTGTCGCACTACGTCGCCATTCCTGTCTCCTCAGCTACACTTGCAAGACTTGACGATCATGTTGGAGAGCTGCTCCACTTTGGGGGTTCGTCCGGAGTAGTAGAGTATAGTGAGCGGTTCCAGGTCTTGAGGGACGCAGCAGGGGGAGGCCGACGCCTCCGGATTCAAAGTGTTGTACAGGCTCAGCAGCTATTGGAAAGCACACAGGAGACATAAAAGTCACTTTCAACTAGTGTTAAAAAGTTATGTTTTTATATATTCCGTATCTAATGAGTGATACTTTGGCTGGCTAGTTGAAATCAGTGTTAGAGCTGGACTCTGTGTGACTGATATATCTGTGAAGATCTCTGACTATCCGTCATGGAAATGTATCAGTGGCCAAATAAACTCGCTAAATTTGCCAAATTCTAATATGTTTTGGGGTTTTTTGGAAGACAAAGGGGACAGTTCATCCTAGAATCAGAAAATATATATTTCTCCTCTTACCTGTAGTTCTATTTGTCCATCTAGGATTGTTTTGGGGTGAGCTGCCGAGTTTTGGAGATACTGGCCGTAGAAATCTCTGCCTCCTCGTGAACATAATAGAAGTAGACGGCTCGTGCTCATGACAGTGCGGGATGTTAACATTTATAGCATCGTCCTCCTCGGTTGAGCTGTGAGATAGCCTACAGCTAGCTAGCTGACTAGCTAGCTTACTTGATGCAAGACAGCTTTAGCTAGCTTAGTTCGCTAGCCTCTCATCCATGAGTAGATGCAAGCTTCCGTCTGCGTGGTGATACGGTTGAAAGAATATATTTACCACATGATACTGCTCACAACAAGGTGTGTGGATAATCTTTTAAAAATATATCTTTTGGCGCTTTGAGCCCTGCAAGCTGGGTGCCATATAGCTCAGTTATATTAAATAGAAACTAGATGTCAATATGGTCATTATCTTCAAAACTTGGCAACTCACACCAAAACAATCTGGATGAAACAATGAGTGCTACAGGTAAGAGAAAAAAAAATATAGGTATTTTTGATTTTGGGGCAAACAGTCCCTTTAAAGCCTATGAAATTCTTTGTTTGGGCCCAGAAACCAAAACATTGAGCTAAAAGTGATTAAAAAGTTAGCATCAAGAATACATTTCACACTCAACACTATCAATAATTTGTATGTGGACTTATTACCTCAGTAGAAAGTACTGTAGCTCCAATTAAAAACCGTCCACAGTGAGGTCTGTGGAGTGTCCAGAGCTACCAGGACATTGTTTATGGAAAGACACATTTCTCTCGTGGATTCAGGTGAACTTGCTGTCCGCTTTTATCACATGTTGAACAGAAAGTGTAAAAGGCCGGCGCAAACTTTAAACTTTTTTTGGTTGCACATCATACTGGGTGTGTTTGGGTCAAATGCATTCTGGAGGGACATAAATGTTTTTTTAACTGGTGTCTCTTTGTTTTGTGTTTTAACTTATGCTTGTCAGGCAAAGTAGGTTTTTCATGGGTACATCTAAGATTGAGTCCAAAGTTTTGTTCCCGTGAAGACCTTTAGGTGGAGACAAAGCTCTCAGAAGTGGATGTCTTGAAATATGGGCAAATAAAAACAATCTGCACAGCTTTTTTACCACTAGAATTAATGAGAAACTACCAATTCTTGTTATAATTTTCACCGTGGGAGCCTCTCACTGTTTTAAATCCCTGTTGGGACCTTCTTACCGAGCTGTGTGTTGTATCTGAGCTCCTCAGGTAAGGGCAGGGCCCAGAGCAGTAGTTTGCGTCGTAACCACTGGGCTCATGGATCCACTTCCAGTCCAAGTCACGGCGGAAGTCGATGTGGAGCTTGCGAACACAGCAGCCATCCTCCGTGTTTCTGTGATGAGGACGACCAACAATGATGTAATCAGTCCCCAAAATTAGTTTTTGTGATGCTTTAATACCTTCTCGCTCACGTCCGGGATTTATCAGATACAATGTGATGCAACATATATTTGGGAAGGAGTAAAATAAAAGTATGTATGATTTATGTATCCCTTACGAGAAACAGTAGTTTGTGTCCAGCGCCCTCTTGCGTCGGCGTGTGGTCTGAGTGTCCAGGCGGTGGGGTGGGATCATCATGAGGATGAGGTGAGGCAGGTACTGCTCCTTTTTCTTGTTCAGGTGATCCAGATCCAAGCGCTTGTGCTCATCATCTCCATCCACGCCTTAATTACAGACATGATCGAGGTACACTTAAACCAACCATTTAGTGGCTTTTTCCTTTCGTAGTTTCCCTCAATCTGAGCATACAATTTACAAAATTATTGACTTTAAAACTGCCCTCCCTGTAATTCTTTTACACAATGCAGAAATGTAACCACAAAGACAGAAAGCAGACAAACATATACGTTTATTCTTAGTCCTTTGAGGTTCAATCAGTTTACTTTCAACATAAAGAGGATTCAAAAATAAATGATTCTGTAAGGGCGCAGACGTAAGGACTTTGAAGTAACTAAACTGAGGAATGGTGAGATGGTATGAAGACCAATGAGATCAAGAGAGTGACGAACACCTGTCAGGATAAAACGTAGTAAACACCTACCTTTAAACTTCACCTCCAGCACCTCGTTCTCATTGTCAATGATGTCACCGTTTGGGTTGAAGGTGTGGCAGGGACAGTGCACACTGATCTCCAAACCCAGATTAGTTCCTGATGGCAAACAATCACGGAAAAGAGGGTCATCAATTTATTCTATTTTGTAAAAAAAAGTTAGCAGTGTCTGAGATCTAACAGGGGATGATCACTCGGATTGATTGCCCAAGTCTCACCTCTGTTCATCAGCCATTCTCGCACTGTTTCAGTCACATCGAAGGAGACCCACTCCTGAGTACCTTTGGTCAACACATTCTTGGCTGCGATGTAGCGTTGTTTCCTAATGTGTTCGTTTGGCCTCACGATCTGCAAAGCAATAACAGACGGTCACCCTGAAAAGTTTCAACTTTTCAGCTTCAACATATCAACACGTCGAATAGAGCGATGCAAGAAGAAGAAGCAGTTATTCGTTAAACCCGTACCTTGTTGTCTCGCTCACTCGTAAAGAATCATGTTATGAGCAAAGACAATGTGGAGCATGAAAACAGATGATGTACAGAAAAAGTAAATGAAAGTGCATCGGAAAGTGACAGAAGGTGACTAAAAACAGAGTGTACAATCATTTTAGCAGCTTTGTGAGGCCGTATTTGGGCACGGTGTTGCTTTGAGCTTAATGCTAAGGTCAGCATGCTAACATGCTAACATATAATGCTGACACGCTGACATTAAGCAGGTGTCATGTTTAACGTGTTAAGTATGTTAACATCACTTGCTAATTAGCCCTAAATAGGTTACAGCTGTGGTTGATTGGATTTTAGTTGTCTAGGTATTTTGTCATAAACTAAAGTATTGGAGAACTCAATTTCATGTCAATACTTCCAATAGTTGTTGAGATACTTGAGTTTGGACTAAAGTGGTGGAACAACAAAGGTGAGTAAACCCTAAGTTGCATTTGAAAAGGTGAGTTACCTGAGTTTATGTACATTTACCCTTCACTGTGACTCCACTTGAGTCATGCTGCATGGCGAGGGACAGGATTTTTGTTCTTCCTTCAGTGAATTATTGATATTTTCATGTAATGCATGTCTTAATTGATGTGTATTTTTAAATACACACCTGCTCACCAATGAAACGCCCTCACAGCTGTTTATACTTTGGCTCATTAGAACTCTTCCCTTTAACTGTGAGAGGTAGGAAACTCCACAGACGGTCAGAAGCACATGCTAACATCTTCCAGGAGACATGGAGCAATGTTAACATTCAGCTGAAGTCGTGTTTGTCTTCACCTGAGAAATGTAAGTCCATTACTGCCTCTATTTTTTAACTGTTTTGTTCCCTATAGAGGGAAATATCTGGCTCTTTAGCTTTAGCTAGCTGTTCTACCTTCTTCCCCAGTTAGCTAGCAAACTTAGTTGCTAGCATGGTCTGTAATGTAGCTCATGTCGTTTTTTTAGCCAGGTTGGGCAAAGTTAGATTATCAAAGCTTGTTTACTGAAAACAGCTGCCTGTTGTCGCTGGTAACAAGGTTCACGAAAGTCAGTTACATTAAACCATACAGTAAATGTGTGCCGTGAAACAACAATAAGCTAAAGGCTAACATGTTTTGCAGGCTAGAGCTGCGGAATTGGATGTTAATTCTCTCTCACGTAACCCCTCGTCCCTTTATTCTTTCACAAAATAAAAATACTGATATATTGACATGTGTTCATAGCTTTAAGTTGAATAAACATGGTGGTTGTTCTTTGTGCTCATTTGGAGCACCCAACATATAGAAGTAACGTTAGCGCTGATGCTAAATTTCAAGTTTAGCTTCTGACCTGTCTCATGTCATCCATTTGCCTCTGAGGTAAAACAGTAAATGATGCACATTTATGCTCCCCCTGTGTTTAAATGAAATGTCAAACATGTGTTCTGCGAGGTAAAATTGCTGTTTTTGTCAAAGGTGGCTGTGAATCGAGCGATATAGCAGCTTCAGCTTTACTATCAGTGTGAAAATATTCTGAATATAGAGCATAATTAAACTGATAATGTGTCATTTTTTAACCTGGCTAATACACGTTTTGTTACTGACCCCGTCCACATCAGTATGATGATTTGCTACCATGCCATCTCCTCCTGGTAATACATTGATTGTTGAGTTCCACATACGACCAACTTAAAAACCTGAATTATCCCTTAAATAAACATTACATACTGTTTTTCTAAAGGGGCTAAATGTTCAAGACCTCCACATAACCATAATAAAGACCTTATTAGATCTGTGCTGCCAGCGCTGCACTAACAGGACCGCTGTCCCAGTTCTGCAAACACTCTGCAGGCCCGTTGAGCTTTCTGGCTTTTGGTCTGGCTGTTACCCACGCCTGCGACCACAGTCTGATCTGTTGGCTCTGTTTGTCAATTAGGCCTTGAAATCATGCGGTGGAGAACAACTCACCAGCTTATGTAAGATAGGCTCTTGACAGACTCGAATTGAATTATCTAGTAGCAAAGATCACATTAAAGAAAAGAGTATTTGAAGCTACATGTCGCCTCGACTGTGAGCTTCGCCTCTGATCTGGGTAGAAGGACAGGGAAACGGTACCTTTACGCACCTGGTAGAGCTCAATACGCTGTTCATTCCTCTTGGCGCTTGAGTTTGGCACCCTCAGAGCCCGAAACTCTGCTCTGAAGAGGTTGGTCGAGTTCCTTTCCATGGCGGAGACGTTGAAGCGGAAAACCTTGGAGGTGATGCCTTTTAGGCAGTAAGGCAGATCATCTGGAACAGAGCGAATCAAATAAACGTTGTGTGAGCGGCCATTTAGAAATTCTTATCAGGATTAAATGTGAAACAAGCAGCGTATGTCTGAACACAGACCTCAACTGCTACATCACCTCTGGATAAAAATAAGCACAGAACCAGGCTCTGTAATCTCCATCATGTGAGATTGAAAGGGAAAGTTGTCAGGTTGAGCTTTAACACAACAGACATTTTGAGTTGTCATAGTAGGAGACAATATTGGATTTTACCGATATCAATATGCCAATATTTTCCAACACCTTTTGGCTGATTGACGATACTGAATCCGATATATGCGCATTATATAACTGTATTTTTTTTTTCTAAATAAGAAAATTACTTCGTCCAGAACAGAAATAATATTGGTTTTACTATCAAATAAGACAAAGGTTTGAAGGAAATCCTAACAACTGAGTTATCTGATTTATTGGAGACTCATTTTACAAAATTTGGGAAAATACTTTTCTGGCTGACTGGTTTGGTGGAGGAGGAGTAGGTGTGGGGGAAGTGTGTGTTTGGATTCAACTTTAATCTGCTCGATGCCAGTGTATTTCTAGTCGTGCCTCAGGAGGTACAGTACTTCTGTTGGCGTTTGATGGTAATGCAATGTGTACTTTTCCCCTTTTGTGACATATCATATTTCTTTAGAGACACTTTAATATGAAAACAATGGTAATAATTGTTTTTATACTCGCGGTCTTATGAACCCGTTCACACCTCAAACAGGACCTTGACATTACTGACTCCTTAACGGCTGGCACTTCGTTTATCAGCCCACAGTGAATGATTAGTGTGGTTTCCTGCCTTATCAAAATTCCTCAGCGTTTCTCTAACACTTTTTGTCTATATTTGGAGGAAATGAAAATGTTGTAATTGAAATAGCAATATTATTGAGGTTAGTATGACTTCACCTCCCTGGTATCTGCGTATCAAAAACCCTGCTATCCTCGATCCCACTGACAACTTTTTGGACCCGAACCCCTTTCTGACCATGATGACTTCTCCACAACCCAACCTCAGTCATTGACATATGCCAGATTCTGTATGCGTACCAATGCTATAAAAGGAAATCTTTCCGATGTTTGCAGTGCAGCCTCTCGATGCAGTAATACGCAAGTCCTCCAGCAGCTTTCTGCTTCATTTGCACCTGTCACGGATTTGTGTTGGTTCACGGTGCTGCCTCAGATCCACCAGAGGTCAACAGCTTACCTTCAGAATCCGTCAAAAAGCGAGTGTGTGTTTGCCCACATTAACCGAGCGAGTAAGAGAGTGATGACCCTGGCTCAGAGTCAAAACTCTGCTCCATAAAGCCAAACTTCTGGTGCTGTTAAACCACAACGGACAACACCCTGAGGTGGCTGCCTTCATAACACCAGCTCCACTTAACAGTCTTCTGTTTCAAGCTGATCTTAAATGAATAGTTTTTCACTTTCTTGCTGGGATGAAGATAAGGACACTGATATCACATGTATGTCCGTACAGTCAATATGAAGCTACAGCCAGTTAGCTTAGCTTAGCAGAAAGACTGGAAGCAGGGAAAAACAGCTAGCCTGGCTCAGTCCAACGGTAACAAAATCAGCATACCTGCAGGGTCAGCTTCCCTCACATTTTGTTGCACTTGGCAAAGAAGACTCAGGCTAAATATACGTCTTGAAGGAGAGAAAGTCATTCTCTAACGATAAGTGGGGAACCAAACATTAATTAGCGTTCTGAATACACATACTGCTAATTAGAGCACATTGACTGCATCAGTCATCTCAGCAAGTCCCCCAAAATTACCTACATAGTAATTATGATGGAAGAAAAGGAGGAAGTAATGTGACAGCACTGGAGAGAGATAAAGTTCATGGAGTTCGGGGTGGATGAACAGATCAACAAAACACAAGACCTAGACATATGAGGAATTTGCATTTTGTGGAATTCGGAGTGCAACACCGCTGTCGTAAATACAAATCCCAGGTCTGTAACAATTTGTCAGATGTAATGTAGGTGCTGACTACAAGCAAAACTCATTACATCATAAAACATAATGTATATGTATGTATGTTGAAGTAAACATGTATGTAACGCTGTGATCCGACCCTCTCACTGAAGTTACACAGTGCAGAAACAGGTGATAGCTGAGCCGAGTGGCTGAGACAGAGACAACATTCACCTTATTACAAGACACTGAACCATCAACATGATCTGAAGCTTTTATTTTTATATTTTTTCAACTCATTTTAGCCAGCTGACAAAACCAACCAATCAGCAAATAAAGAAATTGCTTAGTCAACAGTTAGCATTGCATGCACATAACTAAAGGGGCATCTTATCAGCAGAAATGTGCATTTTAAGAAGACACTGTTATTCAATTGTGTTGCTTTTATCAGCTTCTTCAGATTACATGTTGACATACTAGGGTTGGGGGGTAGAGGATATCTGCCCTGGTCCTTTATCGAGGCCCATATTCAGCATTCTATCAATTATTGCTATTAGTGATTTATCTGTCAGATTGCTGATAAATTAAAATATTTAAAAAATGTGGCTCTGATGCAGCATCCTCTCACACAATGTCCCGCCCCACTAGTAACTGAAGTTATCAAATAAATGCAGTGGATCAGAAAAGGCTTCAGTGTTTCCATGTTCTCAAGGTATTTTGTGGTTTCATTTCAAAGACTTGCCGCAGAGAAATGTCCTGAAAGATACTGGAAATGGGCTTTGGATCAGTGACCATCAGTCCATTGTCGACACTTGTTTTGTTGCTCGACAAGAGGGCTGAGAGAAGCACTAGACAAAAAGTGCATCTGTCTTCAGCTGAGCTTCCCACTCTTTGGATTTTAATTGACAAGGTAAATAAACTTTTTAACTTTTTGTTTACTTCCTGAAATTTCAATCATAAAGATACAAGATGTCTAAGCCAAATAATTTCTGTATTGTATTCATAATATATTTGTTAACCTGCTGCCAAGTTATTTGTCATGTGGATGTAAAGGGTACTGACAAAAGGCACATTTCCAAGTATGCAAAAACCCTTAAAAAACTGTCGCTGCCATGCCAATGCCACGGTTTTAGGATCGAGAGAGTATTAAGGGCTTGTCGACATTTTCAAGTATCTGAAAAATAGGGATGTTTATTTTGACTTCCTGCCATTTTCCCTTTGTTTTTCTACTAAATCACATCAAAATCTGACATGAGGACAATAAGATTAGAGTAAAAGAAACACTGGTTTTCACCTAATTGTAAGAAAGAAGTACACGCACGGAAATCTCTCTTTCATCTTCGTATCTAAAGCCCATCTGTGGCTCCGAATCAACCGCACCAACTCGAGGCACCTACTGTACCGCCTGGCGTTTGTGTCAGAACCATTTTGCGAGATTCAAAACAGAACATTGCTGAGAGAAAACAGGTCTTTTGAGAAACACCTGTTGATTTCAAAGGGACTGTGATGCAATGGTCTTGGCTTGGCTCTGGACTATGAGGCCCTCTTTGGCTCCTCCACACGCACAGCGTTTATCCTATTCTACTTTCTCAATAATCCGCACTCAGTCGAACCACATGCTGTATGAATCTCCCTCAAGTGCTGACACATGTCCCTCTCGGCACACGTTTTTTCACTTCCACTTCATAACTTCTAATTCTACAGAGGGAAACAGTTGCGCCAAATAGAGGTTTAGCACAAATCACTTGGAGTGAAAACAATGTGAGCCCCACAGGCCGTTACCGATCAGTCTTAACAAATATTCACAAGCAAAATAAAGCTTGTTATTAACCGAGTGGTGAAATGTTACCTCGCGGCAATAAAATGACAGCACAGTGGAATCATTCAGGTTCGAGCGGATGAATGCCAGCTCAGTTTCACACTCAATTTAAGAAAGTTAAACCTGAGCAGTGCAGTCAGTGATGTCATGCTCATGGGCCACCCGTGTGGGTGATTCACTGGCCAAGACAGGCAGCAGGGTCCACGCTTCTCGGGACCCCACTCCTCCTCCTGTACCGACGGACTCCAGGGGAGAGAGTGATGCCTTCAGTCTATCCAGACTAACGGGGAGGTCCCTCCATCATCTAACTTTTCCTGTCCACCCCCGTTAACTTTTCCTACTCCTCCTCCTAAAGGCATCCCCATCCGCCTGGGCAGATGTCCCTCTCATTTGGGCCTGACTGGAAAGGAAGTGGGGACATCTGGGGAGAAGGAGGACAGGATCCATGGAGGAAAAAAAAAAACAAGAGGAGGAGGAGAGTGACTTTCCTGGAACACTGGTGCAGGGTTTATACAGGTTGGTGAGCACCACAGTAACAAAGCACATCCTCCGAGTGCACAGCGAGTTCACCTTTCAAATTTGACAAAAACCTAAAAGAGCTCTGACACATCTGCTTTGTGTTGTTCCTCACAGATTCTTCTATATTAAAAAAATTCCCCCCTCTCTTGTTACCTCTCTCGGACGTTTTCAGCTTCACCGTGCGAGACTTTCACTTTCATCTGCCGAAGTCTGAGTTTTACACGTGTACAAGATGATTATGTGACATCACAACTAGTCTGGAAGTCAGTCTGGGTCCAGCAGGCGACCTAAACCTCTGCTATGTGTAAACTCGAGGCCTCCAGCGCGCATACATCGAGGATGGACTTTACTTTGAAGTAGGAGACGTCTTTTGTCCAGCAGTTAAAGTTGTATGTATTTGTTTCTGGAATCGTATGAGTCTTCAAACATGTCTGAAAGGGATTTTTAATGTGTACCGATAAAAAAAAACAACAACAACTCTGTTTTAAAAGTATTGGTATTTATCAGTGGAATAGGAATCAGCTGTGGCTGTGTGGCGGTGCGTCTGGCTGGCACCGGTTCAGCATTTGGTGCGTAATTACGCGCCACGGACCCAACGATTTCTGGTGTTTGTAACGAAAAAAGACAGAGTAACTTATCCGCCGAACAACTGTCGTACTTACTGCTTTCTGGCGGTCCGTAGACCATGTTGAATTTGTATATCTCCTTGGCATAGTACTCAGTCTCTGTGTTGTCCTGACCGCAACTCTGCTGCCGATCCCTCCTCAGCTCCTCCAGTAGCTCCTTGGTGCTGTTATACAACGCTTGGATCTGATAGGGGATCTTGCTCGGTCCGAGGGACTCCGGAGGACTCGTCAGCCGGAGTTTGCTCAGAATCTGACCCCGTATCGCCTCGACCCTCTTCCTCTTCACATGGTCGATATCCACGGTGGCACAAGTGGACAGAGACGAGGTCAGAGTCGCGCAGTTGAGGAGGAGGACGAACAGTAAAGCCTTACCCAAATGCATCTTTTTTCTCTCTGCATTTGACTCTGTAGTTGAAAATGTGCAGCTATCACAGGCGAGGATCTGCCGAGGTCAGTGTTAATGAGCCTTTCAGATCGCACTGATACGCGTCTTCTCTGGGAGCTAAACGGTGAAAAACAACCAAAAAAACCCTCCTCACTCAGTTCTTTTTCTTGCGCCAGTCCCTTTCGTTGTGAGCAGAAATCCAACTTTGTGTTCGCCCATCAGACATGACTCAATTCAAAGTTCCCGAACAGCGGCAGTGACTCTGTGCGAAATTCATCCGGCGCAAATAAATCTGTAAGAGATAAAAACAGACTTTTCTCTCGCATTCTTGTGCGCAATCCAGCAGATTTAAGTCGTCCGGCAGCTCGGCATATCTCTCCTCTTTTGTGTCTCATTAAAAAAAAAAAAAAAATCTAGTGCCTCTTTATGGTCTCAGAGGAGGCAGACCGCAGGCTGTCAGGTTAACGAGGTATATGCGACTTTTGAGCGGTCGGTATGGTCCCACATGTTTTTTATACCGCTACTTTCTGACGTTTGATGGAGGAGGGACCGCAGGCAGCCGACCGGGGAGAGCCCGAATCATAACAGGGCTCAGCGCGAGGCACCGCACATCAACTGTGACACATGTGAAACGCAGCCCACTGTTTTTATCCTCTCGCCACATGTGAGGCTGGAGCACTTTAGAGCTTTTCAAACGTTCTCGCTATTTTTTTCCTCTTCACAAAGGCATCAGACGTGGGTTAAAAGCTCTGATCTCGTCGTCCTTCTTCGGTGTTAAAAGTGTTTTATCGTGCCGTCAGCGGCTGATGTTTGTTCTGGTCGTCCACGGTCCTGTAACATGTTAGTGGACTGGGTCGCGCCCCCTCTAGTGGCGGGTTGTGGCACCATCTGAGTTTAACAAATCCTCCTCTCAGTCCTCCTTTATATATTAATTTCCTCTCTTTTCCTCTCTCAGAGTCTTATAATATAAATAATATATATAAAGACATAAAGTTGTTAAGATGTTTAATCTCCTCTTAAACGAGCTTACTGTCTGTGTTTCAGGCTGATCCGAGGGCAGCTGTTTCAAGTCAAACTGGGACCAACACAACAGTCAAATGTAAGTCAAGGACCATATATGTTTACAGTGAAAGTCAGTGTATACATGGTGTGTTCAATGAGAATTTACCTGAAGACCCAACCTATTGTGCTTTGTTGTAAACACACTCAGGGAGACATAAAACATTACAGGTGTGTCGTATAATGAACTAGAATGGCACCAAGTAGAGCGCAAACCTCCACCAAGGCACCAACAGTCCCCTTTTATTTATTCATGCCCTGCATCACCACCGATAACTGTTTAACTTTAATTTAGTCTGCATCCAATCGTACTCATTCATAAGATACCAGCCAGCTAAATACACCTGATTTCCTTCATCAAAATTAATGCGTTATACCCTGATTTAATTAATGAAAATCTTGCCATGTTAGACCCGTCCTCCACCCAGGTTTCATGGAAATCTGACAAACCAACCAACCACAAAACACGTAACCTCATGACTGCCTGTACTTAATCTAATTATCTAAACGACCAGCTGTTGTAAATACTCATTCCGTTACTCATTTTCAAATAGAGCTCGTAAAAATGGATTTTGTCTTTTTCTTCCTTCACATGACAAAATAATAGATGAAATGAAATATGCATTAGACTTTACTGGCCAACAACAAAGCATGTTATGATGAAACATGCATTATTATAGATGCATCAACACTTAATTTCACTTAACACACACGTATGCGGCTGCATGGTCTATTATAGCATCCTATCAGTCCTGATTACAGTTTGTAGGTGAGTATAAGTATTACAAACACCCATCAGTGAACCTCCTCTTCATTACAACTCATAAGACACTTGAACTTGTCGTTCATTCATTCACGTCACATCTGTGATGTTTTGTGTTGATGTAGCGCACCAGAAAGCATTGTGAATGGATTATAATACACTATGAATGCCTCCATAACAAATTACTGATGTGGGCCTCATAGAAAGTTTTACCAAAACCCGAGTATTTGTATGAAAATATCTCTGTGGTAGAGTAAAAAAAAAGAAACAATAATCTGGTTTATAGATTCCACGCGTACCTAAAAACCCATAAAGATAATTTCTGATAGTTCACAGTTGCGTCCTTTGTCCGCTCTTCTTCTTGCTCTGGAGCCTTTCGCACAAAGACCCACACAATAAATATCCTGTTGTCAGAAGCTGCTCTCAAATTACAGAAATCCTTTCAGGCTTCACATTCTGGCGACATGATTGCATTACTGTTCAAAAGAACCAAAGTCTCCTCAGTGGGTGCAGATTTTTCCCATGCCCTCTGCAAACCACAATCCACATAAAATCCATTTTTCTGCGCTGATGTCTTAAGGTCTATTTGCAGGCCCTTAAGTTATTTTATCTTTTTGATTCCCCCCCGCCCCGCCCCCCCTCCACAGTCTGTTTTATCTCTATTCATAGAGCATATTCACATTCTCAGACCTATTTTAGGTCAAAGCTCACTCAACCACTGGAGGCCCCCGTACCCAAACATGGCGTCTGGCATTTCCCTGTGTTTGTTTTGCCCACCAGTTTGCATAGCAAGAATGATTTCGTAGAATGTCCAAACTTGGTAAATATTTGGCTTTGACTCATGAATCATATGCCCAGGTGCCTTTGTGTACTATATACAAACACATTTGATTTATCTTGTTAGTTTGCAGGAATTAGAGAAGAATATAAGGGCCAATATATTTAGAAGAAACAGGTTTCTTTTCTACTTTCTACCTTAAACTTGCCACGATACTTAAAATGTGAATACAAACCCATCTTTGAGCCGTACTCTTACTTCTTTTGTGGTCAGACGTCTCCTTGGAAAATCTTAATGTGATCAATTTTAACATCTCTGTATCTGCTGAGGAACAGTAAACGTTGTGATTGTTAATAATCAAGCTCCTCTGTATCTGTTGTCTTTAATGATTTAGTCATAGGAACAGTGTCGTTTTTCTGTTTATTGTTATGGAACTGGTTTCCAGTAACGTCGCTCCAAGCTCTGGCTGAAATGTCTTCATTCATAACTTTGGCTCAGTGATGTGCGAGCGATCCAAACCCCAAAATGGGTGTTTGGGCTTTTTTTTTTGCATAATCCAAAAATGAGCGGGGAATGAGATGTCTTCATAGCCATTGTGAAGCTATTTTAGGACAAGCGCTGAGGTCACTGGTATCCCTCAGACACTTCCCCACAGTCCTAAATGCAGCCTTTGATGGATCGTGATAAAACCTAAAAGTGACAATAATTGTAGGGAAGAGTTAAGGAAAATGTTTGTTTGTCTTCTGTTTCGTTATCTTTATTCTCGAGGATGATCTTCCTTTATCACATCATTCTCCAACTTGTGTGGCCCAACTCAGTGAACACACCTTTACCCAACGTGGCTTCTTTAAATTTACTTTATGCGGATGAATTCTAGCAGTTCACATCCCAACATTTGTTTTCTTTGATGGTATGAAACAGTGTATTCGCTCTGTGTCCGTGTTGCTTCCGTTTTCTGTCTCATCCTTTTGGAAATCACTGTAATGTTGGCAGTTCTCCATTAAGCCAGCAGGTGATGCTGCTTAACAAACAATGAGAAGCTCAACATCTTAAATATTTTCAGGACCATGTTATTAAAAAAAAAAAAAGACCACTTTACCAGACGCACCTGTAAAAATCTAACGCGACACAATACAAGAGCTCAGCCATGTATTGTACATTTAAAAAGATGATGTTAACTATATTCAGAGAGGTATTAATTCAATTACATCTACAGCTGTCAGGTAGTGTATATGTAATGCTGAAGGAAAGTGTCCCACATTCAAGAGATTCTATAAATTCTACTCCAGTGTTCGTAAATATTACATTTGTCAATCCTCACGAAAGAATTATAATTTATGTGAAGCGTCTCATCTAGTTGGAGTTATTTCTGCAAAATTGATAAACAAGTGAATTCATTTCCAAATAAATAGAGTAGGGTTGTTCTGATACGAAAACATTAACATTATATTACATAATCATTTTAAGTTGTTAAAACTTTGTAGCTCGCACAACTTAAATGTAATAGTCTACTTTACTCGGTAATTCTGAGGTAATGAGTTTCCTGACTTCTCTAAAGTAAAGTCAGCTTTTTTTATGATGCTAAAATCTGTATAAGTGAGCTAAAGAATATATGTGCCGATCTGATATCACGTGATTTATTTATTTCAAACCCTATTGACCCTTTTCCTTCCCAGCAGCATCCTGTACACCTGATGTTTAGGTATCCGAAATGGTATTAACACCACCGTTGCACTCATTCTTCTGTTCTTCCTCTCTGGTCGGATCAGAAACTTAAAAATAGGCTAATTTCCACGAGCAGCTTTGCCTCTGAATTGAGCATCTATTTCCGTTTGTCCTATCAACTCTGTGTGGAGAAATTCTGTAATGGGGACGAGGCCGCACACACACACACACACAAAAAATGCCAAATGGACTTGGTCTGGTGCACAGAAATTATGTCATCCTGCACACACACACACACACACTCTCACACACACATTGTACTGAACTGTCTGGGGTTTCCTAGACATGATCCCAGACATCACCATCACCATCAAAGTTCACTTTTACTCCAAGCGTCGTCCTCCAGTGATTACCTCACTGCTGGGTCAGGTTTTAGTGAGTCATTCTCCGGCAATCTCTCCGTCTCGCACAACACACAGGAAAGGAATGCAGCTTCAGACCAGAAGATGAAAATAAAAACACATGCTGGTAGTCATACGGAGGAATATGTCTTCCTTTTTCTCCTGTAATGTAGGTTACATTCCTGCTGACTGTACTTGTCGGAGTAGCCGCTGCAAGAGTAGCGCTTAAACTCCTTTATTAGCACAGCGATCGGGGCGACTGTTGTGTTTTCAGTGTTTTTCGGGTTTTTAAAAGATTTTATCATGATTCCATGGAGTAGACAGAGGTCACCGTCTGACCACATACCCTCAGTCTGACTGCTTAAGACCGGCTAGACAGAGTCAGACAAACCCTAAATACTAAGCAGCATCCTGCCAGATTTCCCTACTACAGCACACTGACAAGCCAGCACAGTAAAGTCTGCTTCGTCTGGGGGTAACAAGCCCATGAGTCACACTCTGGAGTCAGCTGGACAGGAATGCTAACAGGAGACCCCTAAAACCCACACCAGCGGAGACAGTGATGTGTATATGTCATAGCCATACAACTCAAATGACTCATTTGATTCGTCCACCATCTGTGTTAGTCATCGTTGTCTTAAAACATGTACATAGGAAAGGAATACCGCGCCGGCTAGACGGTGACTTAAGGTGAGATCACGTGGCTCTGTCACAGGCTCGTCTGTCGCTTTGTCGTTGTTGTGTCTGAGGTTTGACATCCTTATCTTGCTTTGGACTTCCAGTTAATAAGAACAGTTCTCAGAGTGATTGCATGGCGGTCGTCTGCAGGGTTAGAGGCTTGTGTCTGCGTTGTGGTTTAGTTTGAGGCGAGGGACAACTTCGCCTCCTGGCAGCTCCAAATGACCTCAAATGATTAGCATTTTAGAATTTTTTTTTACTCACAAATTTCACTGCTTGCTAGTCTCAGACGAGGCTCTCTCTCTCTCTTTTTTGACTTTCCTGAACTTTCCGCTTACTGCCCCATCATCTGTTGTCTGATGAAAACCAGCCTCTCCAGACCACACCGAGTCATGCCACGCTAGCACTTACTGACTCCTGTTTAAAAGAGAAAAAAAAACACCCATCAAAAGCAATTTAACTCCAAAACAATGTCTCACAATGATCATTATTTAATATTCTATTAGGCTATCAATGACCAAAACTCGGGTTTAGTAAAAAAAAAAAATTAGGACAAACAGGACAGGATTCAAGATATCTAGAAGGGATCAGGGTCAGGCAAACAGAACAAACTGGACTTAAATACAAACTGAACTGAGGAGGGGGTGCAGGTGTAGGCGGAGAGTGGCCGAGAAGCACAGGTGAGGGTGGAGAGGTGAAGAGACAAAAGAGAAGGAAAAGGAGCTGATTGGCTGGGGGAAACACTGGGGAATAGGGCGGGGCTAATGCAGAGGCTGATGCAGGGCAGGTGTGGAGGGAAAGGCTCAGGGCTGAGACAGAGCACAGAGACGCAGGAGGAAGACATGGTGCAAACACTGACGACACCACAAAACACCCAGAAGACACAACAGAACGAGACGAGTGACTGGACCGTGACATTAACTACTTCTAATTCTAGTCTAACCGTACTAACTTTAGCTAGATATTGCTCTGTTAAAGACTGTAATAAGCCACTTTGTTGACTTTATGGCTCAACTTCTCACTGTTCAACAAAAGTTACATGACCTTGCCTTAAAATTTTTCAGGACTTCTACATTAGCTTGTTTCTGTGGAGGTTGAATGCATGTAAATTAATTTAATAGAAATGTAATATGTGTTTTACATATTGCCATTTTTGACAAATCCATTTAAAATTGTTTTTGGCCACTAGGGGGCAGTAGACCTTCAACAAAGCTGAGAGATGCGGATCCCTGACATGGCTAACATGTTAGCAAGCAGGTGCTCGCTAGCAGGAAACATGGAGGGACGTCGCCAACTGGTTGGAGTCGTGTTTCCGGCTACCTGACAGATGTAAGTCCAATATTCATTTTTGTTTTACGTCTGTCTTTGTTTCCAACAACTCCTACGAGAAACCTGGGTCCCAGCATGCTAGTTTTTTGACTTTCTGCACCAGCTAGCTGCTAACTTTGTCTTTCTGCGGTTTGTGTACATCAGAGGTGGTTTGCTCAAAACATGGTTGATGGAAGGACAAAAGACAAACATATAGGCTACAGCAAATGTGTTGGTTGCGAAACAAAATGAGCTAAATGAAGCTTGAAGGCCACAAGATAATTCTCATAAAGATGACAATGGAGTTTTAAAGAAAAGTGCTGAAAAAACACTTCATGTCCAAAATATTTAAATTCACTTGTTTCTTTTTTCACCTAAAAGAAAAAAAAATCACCTTTGTCATTTGTTCTTCCTGGCTCTTTGGCCGGCGTGGTCGTAGCCGTGGTCTTTGGCAGGCCTCTGTGACGGCTTGCTCCCATAAGACGGCATATTGTGGCGGTCTGATGTCACAGAGGTGAAGACTGTTCACTTTACATCTGGGTCTAAAGGGGTGCTGATCTGCTGAGTTAAGGCCTTTTCAGAAAGCAGAGGACGAGGTGTCATTGGGCCCCTGCATGAATATGAAATAGCGCCGCCCATGATGTTGATTCACACTCCAGACGAATACTGTCAAAGCTAAGGCTAAACACACTTAGCATTTTTTGATCAGCACTCAGTGTGAGTAAGACGGGAGAAAGCTGCAGTGCTCAGTGATGTTTTGTTGTGATTACTAATGGCAGGGTTTGTGCAAATGATTGATGGCGAGCGGCTGTCAGCGATTCCAGTTATGATTCAGCTCAGTTTTACCGCGTTGCCAAACCAGGAGGGATTCTTTTTCAGTGACATGATTTTCCTCATTTTCAGCATTGTTTTTAATGCCGTTTTAAGCTAAAGTATACAACTTTCACCACCATATTTACTGTTGTAAAGAGAAAAAGGAAGGAAAACGATCATCTTTCAGTCTTTTTCTCGAGGCTCATCCTTTTTGTGGAATTTCAGAGAAAAACCACATGAGGCCTTTTTCCACTTCCCTCCAACTTTAACCCTCCACGCCCCCACCTCTCGATTCCCGTAAGTCTGCAAGTCGGATAATGAGGAAATTGGCTTTTGGAGTGGGGCGGCAGCGTTGGCACGCATGGCAGCGAAAGTGTCAAAATAATAGAGAAAACAAAAAGGAGCTTTACTGAAACCTGTCCAGTTAAAAACAGACCTTGGACCGTAGATATGGAAGGTGAGAGGTTAATGTCTGATCTCTGGTTTGGACGAGGACGGTGATGGTGTGCAACAACTCTCACTCAAAGACACAGACACAATGTAGCTTTGTGCTCACACATACATTAGTAGCTTGCGCACAAACACAATGGTAATGTGCATGTAGGCACACACACACACACACACACACACACACACACACACACACACAGCACTGGCCAGGTTAGTTCTGGCCTCCTCATGCAGAGTCTAGACAGGAAGCTGGTCCATGCCAGATTAGGGATTTTCTCCCTCACACCCTCACACCACTACACACACACACACACACACAGACACACACACGAATGCACACACACACACACACACACACGGTTACACTGCTGACAGTCATCTTCTTTCAATGTGTCTGTGTGTATTGTGTGCTTGGATGTGTGTCAGACGGAGGGAAAAAGAAAAAGGGAGGTAAAAACAGAGGCTTGGTGACAGAGCCCTGTGTGTTTGAAGGTTTGTGTGTTTATGTGCTTGTCTGTCTTTGTCTGAACGAGTCTCCCACAAAATAAAAAAAACAACAACTCAGGCACAAAGAAACCGATTCTGTGTCAAGAGCGTTTTTTTTTTAACTCTATTACTCATTTTTCGGTGACTTTCCACCCATTGAAATGATGAGTGTGAGGCGCAGTGTGAAAAGTTCAACTTGTCCTTCCCAGGTACAGGGGCGCACCGCATCCTGTAGTGCTTAGCTAAATTAAACCGAGCCCCTACTGTTCTCATCTGCTCACCTGTAGCCCCTGCCAGGCCCGGCCATGACCTTTGAACCCACACAGATGGGTCTGCATAATAAGACACGGGCACACACGGCTAAGTGCCATCTTGGACATGTTTGACGGGTAGCTCTATAGAAGCAGGAAAGTCTGAATACTGAATGTATTGCAATGCTAATGTGTTGACCTTTCTGAGCAGGTGAGGGCGTGTGTGAATGTGTGTGTTTCTATATTTCTCTGTGTGGGTTTGACTGAGCTTTTCAGTGCAGATACAGATGCTAATAGAAGTGTGTGCTTACTGTACACAATCCTTGTCTCTCTGTGCGTTGTTGGCCTGAGGCCAGTGGCCCCTGTGCCCTGTGTATGGCAGGCTGGGCTGTACTTTTCACTCTGGCTGTATGAATATGCATGACCTCCTGGCTGGTTAGACATGGATTATGAAGAGCTTTCTTAAAAATTGTACCCTGAACCTGTAAAATGAATCCACCTTGTCTCCAAAATGTCTTTGAATTTGCTGTTGTTAAAGGAAGAAAACAATCGTTGTTCTTTCAGAAATGGTTCAGTTTGGGGTGAATTTTACAGTTTTTCCTACCAGATACCTTTTTTACGACCCTGTGAATTGTGAACTAGAAACTTCTGTGCTGCTGTTTGATTCCATATCCCTCTATGAATTCAAATGAGCAGGTTTACACAGATAACAAAAGGTCAACAAAATGGTAAAATAAAGAGTACATTTCCCCCCAAACTGAACCGCTATTAGTCTGACAGTATATTTAAACTGCCTCGAATCTGCCTTTATTTTTGATGTCTTGAGATAACGAAATAATGAACCCATAATCATGAGAAAACAGAAGTCGTTTCTTCTCATTACTTACAGTATAATGTTTATCAGTGATCAGGAGTGCCATGACAGCGTGCATAGATGGTGTCTTTTAAATGTAACAGCTGACTTAAGCTAAAAAATGTCAGATCAAGAGTTCCACACATCAGACTGTACTTCGGTAACACATCTGCTTTAAGTAGTCGCCTGTACGCAAGCCTCTCCCTTGTAAGAATTAGCCAAAATCAAATATCCTCATTTGAAATCATTAGGGAAGAAATTCTTAGAAGCAGTGGCAAAAAGTTCACATGGTTTGCTTTAAAGATCCGAAAACCCCGTCTGTATGTCAATGTCGACTCTGATGAATCTTATGAGTTGTTTTATCGTCATAAATGCTCTTGTTTTCTCACAAAATTATCTCTTTGTTATCTCCATAACAAAATAATCTGTTATCAGGAACAAACAAGCTTTGTTAACCTGATAATGAAATAGTTACTTTGTGATCTGGAGATAACTGCATTGAAAAATAATTGCCCGCATGGCTGCTCTCAGCTTCCGCAGGCCTGCGTTCCACCTGAGGACAAAAATGAGGTGAGTGCTGCACTGAGCCAGGAGCAACACTGAATGTGGGGGTAAGAAATCAGGCGCTCAAGGATAAGGCGAAAAAAAAAAAAAAAACAGTGACTCTCCAGCTTACTTATAATGGAAGTCCATGTTATTGGTTCACATTCTATTTGCGTGTTAAAATTAAAAAACCCTGATGAGACTCTTCAGAGTCAAACGTGAAGGTTTATCCATGAGTTAATGCGTAAAGGATTGATTGCCTCAGATTCTTTGTTAGACTCCATCACAGACTGTCACTGTTTTTTATATCTGCTTTTACATGAAATATCTGCTGTTGACACAAAGCAATCCAAATCCTTTTTTCATTATATACGGTTTAAAGCCCTATTTTTAGCTGTTAGTCATCTCCAGCCAAGTCCTTCTGTTTGACACCGCCTGAATATATGAGCATATTTACACCTTGTCTTTGAGAATATATGACATATGTGCACTGGCCACTGCTGCATTAACAGTATATTTCATCCCCTTCTTGGTTCAGTCTGTGAAATGGTCCTCTTCATTTCCCACATGAGTGGTTTTCTTATCATCCAGGCCCCCTCTCGCCTGCCCCAGGTGCTGAGTTAAAGTCGATAAAACACCCAAATATTCTGTTAAACATGGGCGGCCTCTGCCATGTGGCCGCTCCCTGCAATGCCTCTTGGGTAATTATGGTAATAACTCAACCGTCAGAGGCGAGGCCAGAGGCCCCGGGATGACGAGGTCAGACCGGAGAGCCTGAGACGAGAGAAGGCGCGGCGGCGGAGGAAGCGGGAGGTCAAGGTGAAGCGGGCGGGGCCCTCGCGTCGCTATCCCATAAACCCTCGCTGTCACATCAGAGGCCGCTGGATGTATGTGGACATTCCCTCTGATCTGTCCTCCTCAACAATCAAGATGCTGATGAGGAATGATGACAAGTGTTTGAGCAGCTCGGTTATTTGTGCGGCCTTGACTGACAGACGCCTGGTCGTGTGGTCGGCAGGAAGGTCAAAATGTGCCTCTGTTTGGACTGTCGGGCCGCCGAAACTAGAGATCACTAATCGTTGTGAGACATTTTACTGCAACGGCAAATAACTGATGTGGTTTTGAAAAGCAGATTGGGCAGTCCACCTTATTATTATTATGTTTTTTCTGTCTTTCATTGAGACGGTCAGAAAATTGAGAAAGGCACAGGACAAAATGTTCTGGCGGAATCTGATCCATTACGGGTACACGTGGTCCCAGAGACGGAGGTGTACACCATCACTTTCAGAAATTAAAATCGACTTCTTTGTATTCTCTGTATTGTCTGACCGCTCGCACACTCTGACGACAATCTGTTGTATGATGAATAACCGAGAAAGAAACGGAGCAGACTCAACTTTTGCATCAGTAGAGCCGTCTGTTCTTGTTCAGCTTTGAAAGAAACTGTAAATACAACGTGAAAAAATGTAAATCATTGATCATTTTTATACCTTATAGTATTTTTTACCAACAGTGAACACGTTTTAGAGGAGAAGGTTTCAGATTTATGCTTTTTTTTCTTCTTCAAATTTCATTTAAGTCTATTTGTCTTCAGATTTTCAAATTTATTTCACCTGTCTGATAAACACTCATTACATTATTTTATTACCTCCACCAAGGAGGTTGTGTTTTCACCCGTGCCTGTTGTTGGTTGGTTGATCTGTCAGCAGGTTTACACAAAAACTACTCAACCGATTTCAGTGAAACATAGATGGAGGATGGGTGTCGGCCCAGAATAGACCCCATTAACCTCTGGTTTGGATCCGGATAAAGAGATCCATGCAGTGATTTTTCATTTTCTTTAACATTTGTGTTAATTTCTCAGGGAATACTGCATGGCTATTGATGAAAAAAGGCACATTTAGGTGGCTGGTAGCTATGAATGAGTACGTTTTGATGCGCATCCTAGATCTGGTGAGGTTAAGCGGTTCCGGATGGTTTGATATTTAGAGTGCCACAGGGCTATCGAGTCTGATACTGGATTAGGCTTGATGAATTAAAGGGGACTGTTGAGCCATGGCAGAGGTGTGCGCTCTAAATGCCCCTCTGGCCCCTCTGAGCTATGTTTGTTTTATGTTTTTACTTGTTTTTATGATAATGCTGACTGAGGTGTGACTAGATAGAAACATCACTTCACAAAGTACAAGCACACAGTGACTCACTCGCCGTGTTTGGTGTGTGTCCGTGCGTGTGCGCTTGCGTGTGTGTGGCCCGAGCCTTTTCTTACATAACCTATATTTAGACTCAACGTTATGCTAGATGAACAATGACAGAAACACAATATTCCCCCATATTCTATCCAAATTCTGGTCGGTGGGCGGGGAGGGGGGCGCGAACCGCAGGAAAATGTTACCATTCAATCACCATTTTGGCTTCTTCAGCATTTCTTCATTTCCTTGAACTTTAGATTTTCCCTTCTTGTGCTACTCCTTCATCACCCAGGCCAAGGCTTTCGTCGAGGTCATTCCAGTCTCTTTGCATAGAAATATCCTCTCTTAAAGTATAAATTTGATAGGAAGTGGAGTGAAGTGACAAGTGTAATAATTTCCAGTGACACACATCTCCATTCAGACCGAAGTTTAATGTAAAAGTGATCAGCGCCAGGGGCTATTATCGCAGGCATCCAGATGTCAGGGAAAATGAGAAAGCTGCATTCAGGGAAAGTGTGAGTAAAAATCTAACACCACATTGCAATGAATAACCCCGTATGGCACCAGGAAGCTCTCCACTTAAGTCTAAACCAGTATTAGTATTGATAGATATGATCTCAGCCTTAATTTGCTCCATAGATCATCATTCTCAGGTATATTTTTCTGTTTTAAAGCATGAGCAAGTGCCAAGCTTTAAATATCCCAGTTCAAACCCCATCAGTTTATTCCTGCCCCGCTTTATTGAACCCCCATTCGTGCTTACGTAGTTACATACTGTAGTTTATTCACTGCCATCCACCCCGCGGTTCATCGAGACCCCTGACCTGCAAACAACTATAAATATTTATTTGCGTCGGCTTGTCTAAAAATAACTGTATTACAATGGAGTGTCCTGGAAGAGGTCCAGGAGAGCTGTGCAGCGAGCAGTAGTCAGCATTCAGAGTCCGGCCTGCGTGTCCAGAGAGAGATAGGGCAGTGTCAAGAGGCAGACATATTGATAGCTTTGTGGTCAACAGGAAAAAAAGTCACTTAGCCGGTGATCCTTTGGGTCCGAGGATGTATTTCGGGAACACGCAGACGGAAACGAGGAGCACTTTTGGAGGGATGCGCAGCGGTTCTCCAGTGACATCCATAAACACTATCCCCGTCCCTTTTACAACATCACAGTCCTGGATTTTAAATGGAAGCAGCGATTCCAAGGTTAGAAATATTATAAACTGTGTATCAGTCCAAGTGTGGATAAAATAGACTCGAGATATCCCCCCCCGTATATTGATATTAGCGGCAGTTCAACAGCAATGGCTTAATCTATAGATCATTTTCATGCAATAGTCATCATTTGAGGTTTAGATGCAGCGACATGTGGGGGACTGATAACAGATGATGCATACATATAATTTGTGGTTACTTGTACTTTTCTGCGCCAGCATTATTCTCGCAGACATGATGTATTATGATTATTAAGTATTATGTATCCAACAATAATACTTACAGGCCTCATTCCACAGAAGAAACCCCGGTCCACGGTCCAGTTTTTGCCTTTCAGATCGAGCTGAACAGTTGATTAGGTCTCGTAAATGACTGATCTTTCTTCAGACTTGTTATATTAACAGATTTTGTAAGATCCAAAATATGATAGTGAGCATAAAGGTTAGGTTGACATAGTTCTCCCACCCTGAGCAGACAGCTCATTTGTGCTGTATCGTAGGCAACTGGACTTGTTGGAGTCCAGTTACTTACAAAAAATATATAAAAACATCAAATGTCAATGTATTCCAGAGCACTTTGTCTGAACTGTAGGATAAGTAGGCTTCACAGGTGTTGCAGTGCACTAAAAGAGCACACTTTACAAGTTGCTGTCTTGCTTTTTTTTGTTTGTTTTGAGACTAAAATATATCCAACCTAAGGACACGTTGAGTTAGCCAACTGTTACGTGCTCACTCAGTTGCAGACTGTCTCATGTTTAGTTACACTCGGCTCATGGTTCAGGTATACTTATAACTCTGGGAGACGAAAGAATATGGGACGACTGGATATCTCAATAAAGCTGTTTAATCACTAATTAACTGATTAATTTGTGGTACAGTACTTTAGCTATGGGTTTAATTTGCATAATTAGAAATGTGTGATTTATTAAAACATCAGTCTGTGGAATCTGGATCAGTACGTGCATCAGCGATGTCTGACCAGTGTTTGACCACATCAGTATTAGCACCAGATTCCAAAACTGGACTGGATCGGTCCAAACTTCAATTTTACAATAGTTTACAGTACGGTCAGACACTATGCAGCCCACTCAGTACAAGTCCTGCAGACAGCTGAAAGTGGTTGTTTAATGTTGTAAAACTGCCTCAAGCTGACTGGATGTAGTTCTATGTAACCACAAGCAATATAAAGTTGTACTTTCTAAGAATGAACCTATGTTAAATTAGAAGATTAGAGACAAATAGGCTGAAAATATCAACGTATGAATTATATTAATATAGCTGTGTGTTGGAACGTGTTGCACGAGTCAGCTGGGACTCATCCTGTTACTCAGCAGTCATACTTGAGTAAAAGTAAAGATATTATATTAAAATATCACTTAGGTAAAACTGAAAGTTACCCATTTAAATAGTACTCGAATAAAAGTCTGATAAGTATCTGATATTAAATCTTGAATTTTACCCTGTGAACTTGGGGTAATGTCAGAATATCAGATCCCATATTCAGCATGTTTTTATCCAATTACTGATAAGATAGATTAATTTAGTAATGTGCTACTTTGGCTTTGATGCAACATGCAGTCTTCGAAGTTACAATAGTAACTAAAGTTGTCAAATAAATAAAGTAAAAGTACAATATTTGCCTTCAAAAATGTGATGGAGTGGAAGTATGAAGTAGCAGAAAACGCTCACTTCCAGTTGTAGAGTAAACCCACTTAGTTACATTCCCTCACTAGCTGCAGTAACTTATGATGAGCTCACTGGATACTTTGACATGTGAAGAGTTAAACGATCCCACAGCAACAGCTCAGACTGAAGCATGTCGGCTCAGAGACAAACCGATTCAGGCTCAGCTCTGTGGCGGATTATTCTATTGTCTTCGTATTGTCTTCATTCTTTGTGCCAACGCTGTGTGCCAGTCAATATCAGACTGTCTGCCAGTCTGCTTCAGTATGAGACACCAGTCTCACTCCGCAACTTGTGCCTCTCCTCCCCAGTCCCTCCTTCACCCCCAGAATGCAATAAATGTCCGGCCATCATTTATTTTAATTCACTCCCCTCTTGCACAGATGAAATGGATTCGTAACCTTGTAGGACAAGGACGTGCATGCCGTCTGCCGTCAGTTGCTGAGTTATTCTCTATTCTTCTAGCATAGAGAAAGAGAGAGAGAGGCAGAGAGGGAGAGGGAGAATGAGAGAGAGCGAGAAAGAGGCCCAATGATGAAGAGAAATAGTCTGGCATGCAAATTGCCGGCTGCCATGTCCAATGAGGAGGCCTGGCGGAGATTGTCACCGTAGAAACTCTGGACAGGGTTAACGAGGCTGAGGGAGCGACAGAGTTTAAAAAGACAGCAGCAGTGGCGGAGGAAGGGAGGGAAACGGGTGTGAAAAAAAACTCAAGAGTGTGATTTATTTGCCAAATCAAGGCACGATGAGTGGATTATGGCTAGCCTAATGAGAAAGAGTGTTTAGGGGATAGCTAATTGGACGTGACCGAGGAGGAGAATGCTAAGAGCGGGCAGAGATGGGGATTGGGTGGCGTACGTCATTCAGCCAACAGTACTCTAACTCGGTGAAAGAGTGAGGACAGGTGTGTCGGGCTGCGATGGACGATCGATTAATCCGTGGATAATTTTCTCAATTAATGAGGCTATAAATGACATTCAGAATTAGTCAGTTCATGGTGATGTCTTCGCTCTGCTTGATTTGTCTGACTGACAGCAAAAAACTTAAATATGTTCAATTTAGTTTCTTGTATCACACAGAAAAAACTGCAAATCATTACATTTGACAGGCAGGAACCTGTGAATGTTTTGCTTTAAAAAACTAATAAAACATTTATTCAATTATCAAAACAGTCGAACGGACGAATGATTCTCTGTGATCGACTAATCCTCCCTGTTGCCACCCCTCAAGAGAAAAACCGGTCAGACTGGCCTTGTTCAGCCCTCCTCCTGCACGACGTCCTATCTACGTTAAGTTTTAGTTTGTTCCTTTTTTAATCAGAACAAGATCATCTAATCAATATCACAGGAGCGTAAAGAGAAGTTAATCATCATTTCCAGCACGTCACATATTTGATATGTGACTGTTCCTTCCATCAGTGGGTTCCTTTGCATTTATTTCTCCTAACTCGCTTCAACTGTTTGTGTAATCATTTCGACGTTTTCGGCATCCCTTGCCTGTGTGCTCTCCTGAATGTGAATCAGATATACAGATTACAGATCGACTCATAAACCTCATCATATTTCTGATTTCTGTGAATCGTATTTGAGTTCAAGAAATTAAGAAAATCTAGAAAAACTAGAAAAGCCGTCCTTTATTTTAGGTAATAAAATGCAGCCTGTGCTCCCTCTAGTTGGGTCATGACTAGACATCCAGCATGTAACGCCCACTAGAGGGTAGTATTTAACTACAGGCAGCATTTAAAATGTATTTAACTTCCTGCTATACATGCTCTATCCATTGCCTGCATGTCTGTTTAGTTTAGTTAAGGTTACATTTTTGTTTCCATACGTCTCTTAAAGGTTTCACGCCTGGATTTTAAAGCTCACGGAGGTGCGGTCGACCTTTGTTTGAGTCAAAATGATTTGATAAACAAATCCTCCACTTTATTCATTTCACTTATCTCTAATGTTTGGAGTGCAGCGGCTCCTAATCGAGTCAGAGTCTCAACATGACGTCCAGTAAACAACAGCGAAGCAGCGCAGAATTCTTTGTCAGAAACTGTTTTCCTGAAACCATCGCCTGCTGATCGATGTGCCTATTTTCTTCTCATGATCATGTCGATACATTACATCACAAAGTCACATTTTTTGTCAATTTTCCGACATAAAATCACAAAATTGAAAAAGCTGTGGTGATGAATTTAAGGAGAGTAATAGCCTATTTTTTTTAAATGAATTGCATGGATCTGGAAAGAGTAATTTGATAAGAGGCAGCAATTTATTTTACGTATTTTAAGAAGCATGATCCAATTATTGTCACCACCTGCTGCTTTTAGTTAAATTTAAAGATTTCTGAATAGGATTTGGTTTCAGCTTTGGAAAGATGCCGTTGCTCATTCTTTCTTTGTAAGTATTTTGTACAAAATAATACACACTTCATTTTTTTGTAGCCATTATTTCTGCCTTCTTAAACCTAAATTACACAAGAACCTTTTGAATTTTATTCAACATTTGACTTCCACACGAATAGTTAATTAAATCAACCTCTCGCTGCTCAACATTTTAAAGCCGCCAGTTTCCTTTTCTTTCCGCTGAATGTACATCCTCTTAGCGATGACATTTCCTTTGTGTGTCCACTGAAGTCCTTGGAGATGTTTATGTTGCATCCATTTGATCGCCGCAGCGTCTCTCTCATTTCATGAGTGCAGCGGCATGCACATTCGAAATGGGTTAGGACACAAATGGGATTAATGCTTGCGAGACATCTCCTAAAGCGTTTCCACCTGTAATGTTGTTTGCAGACGCACTAAATGAGACGTCTCAGCAGGAGCGAACGTCTCCGTATGCAGAGCTAACTGAGGGAGGCCCGCGCCAGCCTGCACTGTGACCCTCCTGATGCAGCTCCTACGTTCTGGCTCCAATTTCGACAGGACACAGCATATAGGGAAAGAGACAACATGGGAAATGTGATTACACGGTTGCCTAATGTAAGGGAATCTCATTTGTTTTGTCGGCCGTTTGATTGTTCCTCTCTGCGCCGGCAAATTCAGGAAAATACAATGCAGATGTGGATGAGGGCGAGCAGTCACTCTCACCACCCGATCTGAGGAAGCCTGTTTTGACATTGAAAACCTCAAGCTGTCAGAAAAAAAATATTTCAAATAAAGCTACTGTAGATTTATACAGGATCTTGACACACAGACGTATGAACACACACATCGGTCTGAAACAATGACAAGTCAGGGATTCTTTTTCCTTTTCTCTCGCGCAGTGCAAAAATACGTCATGCTCTAAACATAGCTGTAAAAAATCAAATCTAAAAACTGGTCTCAGGGAGAGCAGACTGTGGCCACAGTGCAGGATTATGACGTAAGGTGTCTATTAAAGGAAAAGACTTTCCTAACCAAGATGAATGAGTGATATCGAGCTCTGGCATGACAAACGAGGGCTGAAGTGTCGCAAGTGTTTTATGACGGCCCCTAGGGTCCTTATCTCCCATAACCCCTGACCCCTCGACCTCTTTAAACCACAAGGGTGATTACAAGTGGCCGGCCAATGGAATAACTGCTATACTAGAGTGCTGCTTGACACAACCTCACAATGTGGTGGAGCCAGTAACTTCTTATTATAATAGAGCTGCAAAGACTCATTGATTATCATCTCACACTATTTTGCTAATGTATTTATCATTTTGAGTAATTCTTAAAGAAAAAAGAAAAGAAAAGTCAAACTTTTTTTTTTTATTCCAGCTTCTTATATGTGAATATTTTCTGGGTTTTTTTCCCCTTTATGACAGTTAAGTGAACAAGGGCGTCACTTTGTGTTGAAAAGTGGAGGCAACAAGGATCAGAAACAAAAATACATTTTTTCTTCAACAATTTTAGGCAATTTAATGGCCGGATCATACATGGACATAATAACTTTATTATTATATTATATGTTATATTATGTATACAGATTTCAGTATATGCTGATCACATCTTTTATCTTATGAACAATAACACTTTTCCTGCACATGTCGGTGTTTCACTCCAGAATCAGTTGCAGACCATTTACACTGCAGGTACTGATGTAGAGCAAAGCATTTGTTCTCATTTGTTAGTTAACATTACTTGATGTAAGCTATTTTTCAGAACATTTTTAACATTATATCCTTTAAAAAGTGGAGGGGACAAAATCAGCCATTACAAACATGGTGAGGTTTGGGAAACCAATTTCCATTTTCTGACATTTTATAACGACTAATCAGTTAAGAAAATAATCTGCAACAAACATTACAGTTAGTTGCAGCCCTATATTATAGTTCTATATAGAATTAGTATCATAGGTACATTGACTGGAAAGCAGATAAACTTCATGATATATATGATGTAAAACCATGATCAGACATTTTGCAGACAGAAAAAAATACAAACCTGGTCATTATGTACAAACCTCCACCTCAAATTTCTTCCAAAAAGGATGTTCCTAACAATTTTCATATTGAAGCTCACTTTCTTTACTTTATAATTTAGACTAGATGTTTCGTCTTAAAGTAAGAAGACACTAAAAAAGCAAGTCAAAATCCAGGACAATTTAATTTATAGGGTTAAACGTTGTTCAAATAAATATTGTGTGTATTAAAGGTGTAACATCTTAGACGCAGTTAACCGACATTTTTAACATTAGAAAAGGATGCTTGTTTTTTTGCAAAGCATAATTTAACGAGGAAAACATGACATCTCTGTGCAAAAAGTTTGATATGTAGTTTAAACATGTACATTAGTAAAATAATAATTTTAACAAACGTTTCTCTGGTTCATATGATGTGTGCACACATGACTTCTGTTATCAGGGGACCGTGAGGCGGAGGTGGGATGCGTCACGTCCCGCCTGCTGCCGCCTTAACCGGTCAGCAGAGTGATGAGCAGAGGTCTCACTCACTGCTCATCCTCCACACCTGTCATGTAACCAACTATGATATCTGTTCCCCGTGGGACGCATAACTGCCTAACACAGGCATTTTTCACCGAGGGCTCTGACAGTCAACAGCAGCACTGACCGTTAAAACCCCGGGGCAGGTAGTAGTTTATCGAACGGCACTGAGGTGAAAGAGCAGCTGTGTAAAGTGGAGCGGAGATGAGTAGATTTTTTCCAGCCTTTGGGGATAATTTTAGGATACATGTAAGAGTTCTGTAAAGGTGCGATCTCATTGCCGCGAGAGCACAAGAGATAAATACATCGAGTTGACTTTTGCCCTGCTGCAGCTCATGATTAGTTGTTTGTTTACTGACAGGGTGAATTTTGGGTGAGGACGGGTAAATTGATGTACACATGTGCTCCGAGCGTAGCCGGCTCCTGGAGATGTACATCACTTTTGTCCGTAACATTGCAGTCCGAGATTAGTGCAGGGGTCCCCGGGGTCTCGCTCGTCACTCCATTTCCTAAATTGACAGCTGGAGAAACTCTATTCCACCGGACGTGATAAACGACACGGGGCGTCGGAGGAGTGTGTCGCAGAAGAGAGAAAGGAGTGATAAATGGGGGAGGTTGGGAGGAATCAGGGCAGATGAAAGTTGTTGGGCACTGAGAAATGACTGACAGCTCATTATGAAAATCCGAGAGGGGAGTCTAACTTGTACAGGCCGAACCGTTTCCTGTATTTTCTTTTCTTTTTATCGACTCAAACACTGAATTCAGACACAAATGTCCACTGATGTTGAGGCCTTTAATTGTCTGTGACTGAGTTCTTATCAGCCGTTGGGAGCGAGAGATATTCTAACAAATTCAGGAAGATTTAAGACAACAACAAATACTGAAATGTAGATTTAAACAGGATGCACATACTCCCTGATACTAAAGCTGTTTTCCCTGTTTATGTAGTATATTTATCTGGTTTTCTGTATTACCTGCTTTATATGAAACCAACAGCGCGTGTTCTCCAGACCACATGTTGACCCCATGTTTTTAAAAATACAGAAGTATTATTTTTTTAATCTGCTGATAGATATCAAACATTCCTGTACTGTTGCTGTTTTAATGCCAGGAGCAAATTTCACCTCATTTTCAGATGCTATTCTGGTCAATTTCCGACCTCGGGCACATTTGCACTGGACATAGGTTACTATTTTGGCATGCCACCACAAATTTCTGTCATTTTTCCTTTATTCTCTACAGTATAACCCCTTTGTCATTTACGTGTATAGCCTATATAAAGCTATAAGTCACCCATCAGGACATTAGAAAGCTCAAGAGAACCCTTGAGACTGCCAGTTGGCATTGCTTTATTGGGTATTTTCCCTCAGTACTCTTACCAGCTTCTTGCAACCTCACTCAATTTAGTTGTTTTAGCCCCCTATGGCCGTGTTGCTGATTTTGAATAAGTGCTCAGGGCAAGAGGGGTCAGCTGCAATTTCAGCCGTAGCTAAACTGGTCTATTCTAATGTGAGATCTGAGGTGACTTTGACTTTTGATTAATGACAGTTCTCCAAAGGACATATCACCGGGAAAACTTTCCACAGCACGAAAATCACTTCCAGTAAAAGAAGAAAACATCTATATCTTTATGCATACAGAATTCGGCGCCGACTGACTGCATTCAATGTGAAATAATACCCAGGTGCCGTTACAGGAGGCAAACACTGAAAGTGTTTGTTATTAAAATATTTGTACTTCTTGGGCCCCAAAGGCCCACTATGCCTTTTCTCACTTATGCATATTTCCATTATAGTGACATCAAGCAAACAGAGAAATGCTGCTGCTGCCGCCGCCTCTCTGCTCTGCTCTTCTCTCTCTCGAGTGCTTCTCTCACAGGCTGTGAAAACAGCAGCCCCAGGGAGTATTCGTATCCCATGAGCCCTTGGGGCAGAAGGCCTGAGGACACGCTATGGGGATGTATTGAGGGGTGTTGTGGGAGAGAGGAGAGCTGCACATCTCAATATGAATACTATAGATAAATGTAAAGAAGATAGCGGTTGAACAGAATTGGCCCATTTGGGATTTTAGCAAAAGAGATGTGGAGATAATGAGAGAAGGCAGAACCAGCGAATAAAGATGAGCTACGAGAGTTTGACTGATGAAACACGTGTAAAATGACAAATCTGTAAATGAGTCGAGAATGAATAGACTGTTTTGACACAAAGGCTTTCAGCATATTAGAAAATGCCAAAACATCCCACGTCAAGGCCTTTTATCACTGAATAACAAGAGATCATTAGAGATCCCACTAATATTGTAAATTGTACAATGTGTGTTACATGCCATATTCACATCAGTCAATGGCTTTGATTGTTATGACATTGTGAAGTTATGATCTCATAAATATGCATAAGGTTGAATGGTGTCTCTTAAGAAAAGGCCATGAAAAATGAAGTGAAGCAGCTGAAACATGAAAAGGCTTTATGATAAAAAAAAATATATATATATATGGTATATTATAATTAAATACTTAGTTTTTACTAGATGTTCACTAGTTTTATTGGCAGTTCAAAAAGAAAATAGTTTTATCTCAGGGAAGTCTTATTCAAGAGATATTACATTTAATTTACCAACATATTTCCGCCTGAACTCACTTCCTGTCTGCTGCGTCTCACCCGCTGTGCGTGCGGTGTTTGTGATGCAGACCAGGAGCTTCAGCAAAAGTTTGACTGTTGGATTGTGGGACAAAGGTCTGTGTGTCTGTACTCTCCTGTATGATCTTATTATCTGTCAGCCAATTTAACAGAGAGGCCTATGGGGAGTGACAATGAGGATGTAGGGGAGGAGGAGGGGACGCCCTCACACACACACACACACAGCTGCACACACACACCTCTGCTCTAATTCACACTGACCTCTGCGGCCTCTCCACAATGCCTGTTTTCGTATTTGATAGAAAAATCGATAGCCTTGCTGGCAGAGAACAACCCCGATGAAGAATTAAAACAAGGAAAGTGTTGGTTGCGGTCAATCATTTTTCTGTCCACTAACACCACAGTTACTGATGTAGTGATGAATAAAGGTTGTCCGCCTTTCAGAAACTTGCTGTCATCATGAAGCGGGACGAGATGAAACTCAGACGTACGTAGATGTAATAATAACATTCAATCCAGGGATTCAGTTCAAAACTGTAGTTTTTGACATTTGACAAAAAGACCTTGGAAAGGAGGATAAAAGGATTTTGGTAATGGAATATATTGTTAAATATTGAGCCATTAAGGTATTAGATTTGTTCATTATGGCTTAAAATAAAACCTTTTTTCAAAGCTGTGAAGCATCTTCATCAAACTGCACAAGCTGTGCTGAATTTAGAGAAACCACTTGGATTTTTTTAAAGCATACGTTTACAATACTATTTCTCTCTTGTTATGCAGATGATACTCAACTATACTCTTTGACAAAAACTGAATTGTTACAGATTTAATTCTCTCTAATTTCTGACTCCTCCACTCGGAGATTACTTGGATATCTCTTCCTAATGGGAAACCACGCACTTCTAATATTATTGAAATCATATTTGCTTCTACTAACCTGGGTTTTGGTGAACAGTAGTTGAGCTATGACATCATAATTTAACTTAATGTTGTCTACTAGATCACTGCTAATACTCTTTTAATCTATCCTGCATTCTTAACTTAAATGTATTAATACATTTATAAGTATTAATAGAATTGTAATAATCCAAAAACCATATATCAGCTGATTCTTATGAGAGAATGTTGTTATTCGTCTCGTCCATTTTTTTTTCAAAAGATTGTCACTGTACGAAGATACAAACAGAGCAGAACATTTTACAGTGGAAAAATAAACTTGTCAGTGCTCTTTGGTGCTCTCTGGGGGATTTTCCTTAAAAAATATAAACTTTGACAAATGCAATCCCACATAATCACTTAAAACCTACTAGACGTGTGTGGTGGGGCATTTATTAGCTGGAATACTGGCCCCCGCCCATATTTTCTTATTTCCCTAATTTGTTGAGGTGTTGGCTGCAGCCTTTGGGCAGTGGGAGTGTAGCCACCCAGCTAATATCAGCACACAGGTGAGGTTGGAACTTTTTGAATTTGTAGAAACCAGGTGTCAGACTGTAACCTGCACAAAGCTCATTCCAAAACCAGAGTGAGTCTGGGTTTGGCCTTTTTCCCTGCTGGCAAACCGAAGGAGACGATGGGGGTGAAGAGTATCGGCTTTCTATTGCAACAAAAGTACTGTTCCTACAATAGTAGCTTGCAGTCTACGTACACACCTATTCCTCTATCAACAATGCAAATAACTTCAAATTTTGAAAATAAATCAGTCTCTGGTGCTTTCAATCCTCTCCTGTCTGACAAACAAGCCACACTGGTGACCACGGCAGGTTACCAGAGACTCAAAGCGAATAGTAGTTTTGTCAATTTGTGCATTTATGTTGGTAATTTACTTGAATGTTGTGTGGTACAAACACTAGTGACGATTCCTACATAGTACACCTTTAAATGACTTGTTTGGTATTTTTGTGCTGAAATTCCTTTTTAGACATATCTGCAATTAGCTAAAATCAGCTGATGTATCACCACCCCTGGACTTTATACGATGTCAGCTAGGCATAAATGTGGTTACAGTTATTTTTTCCAAATGTGGCCGTTGATCCAAGGTCAAGCAGCGTAGACGGGCCTCTCTCATGCCAGTCTTGAGGCCATTCTGAACAGATGTTGGCACAGCCAGCTGGACATGGCGACCTTGAGTAAATCTCAGAGGGGTCTTCTTTGGCAGTGTGGGCACCCAACTCTCCCCCTGGCAATGGAGACCCAGTGCAGCAGGGTATAAGCAAGCGATACACGTGTGTGTGCTGGCGTGTGTGTGCGCGCGCGAGCGTCTACAAACCAGCATTGTGTGTCATTCAAGCTTCAGTGAAAAGGTACCAGTGAATCAATCACATGCCCTGTGTAACACCGCACTAAATGAAATTCAATGGACTGATTGAGTGAGTGATGGATGATTCACATACATACAGCCAGAATTAAGTGATGGAGAAACACTCAGAAGGAGAGTGGAGGAGGTGAGGGTTGGTTAGACCTCTGAGGACTGCATGTGGTGGGTGTGTGTGTGTGTGTGTGCGTGTGTGTGCGCACGTGTTGCTCTGTGTGGACGAAAAAATTGTATAGACTCTGAAGGCTGAGCGCCCTGAGGAGCGGCTGTGTTCGTACCCCACATCTGCCATCCCAGGATGCAGCAGAACATCAGTGTGTGTGTGTGTGTATTTACTTGTGTGTGCTCAAGAGTGTGTGTGGTTACCATCTGGGCAGAACATCAGGGGCACGCCTGGACTGCACGGTGAGCCAGTCCACTTTTAATCTGCCCAGCGCCCTCTCCCCACCAAGGAAGGTCAACGCCTCGGCAAGGACAGCACTGTCACCCCCGTAACACCGACAGTGGGGGTCGGCGCTGGCTATCCATAATAGATGGCAGCTGGCTTTAGTGTACGTCTTCACTTTGCCTGGGGCAGCGGTGTTAGCCCATCTTTCATTCCCACTACTCGGCCGAGCTAATGTGCTGTGTTAATGCTTGTGTGAATCAGGAGGAGTGCTCAGTCGTGTGTCTCCCCTGTAGCTACCGAGCGCTCATGTCATTGCCAAAATAGGACAGAAGGTGCTTCAACAAAGGAAACATTCATCTGGAGGTATCACAGCACGACAACAAAATCAACCTTCATACATTAGGAGCTCGGCAGTTAGAGAGAGAAACGGGATGCGGAGAACTTTTGTGGGACAACATGCCTTTGGTAGACGCAGGTCCAGTTTCCAGAACTTCCAAATCTTTATGTGCTCTAACGATGCGTCGCTTTTATATTAAAACCATCTTTTCTGACATTTCACACAACATGCATCAACCTCAATTTCACAGGCTTTTATGTCAAGTGGCTGTTCAGCCCCACTCGCCCATCAAGCATGATTTCCAAGAGCGTGCTTTTTTCTTTTTTTACTTGCCAGAGAGACCCAAAACCATTTTAAATGCAAATGACCTAAATAAGATTAGCGAGGTAGGCAGTCCGCTCCCTGTTAATTATCACACGCAGTAGTCAATTAACAACGCTAACGATGGGACACTTAGTGAGCGTTAACCCAATTTACCACGGCTAAGAGCCGGGTGGACACAGTTGCACGGGGGTAACCTAAGGTGGGATCTGGAGGTGGAGGAGCGGAGTCACATCTTTATTGAGCTGCATCCTCGTTACAGAGAAGAAGATTTTAGCTCTGTACTGTGAATTGGTAAGAAACAGAAAATGTTCCGAGGTCTCTTACACTCTCATCCTATTCTCCCCATCATGATGTGGAGTTGGGCACCATGTGCGTGAAAGGAGGTGCAGGGTTCTCTTTCAGAGGTAATTAGAGTTACCCAGGATGTGTTAGCGGAGATGCTGCTCTACAGTTAACAGCATTAGCCATGGCAGGGATGAAGGCATGCTCTGATTTAACAGTTGTCACTAGACCTTGGCTGTGAGAGGCATGGGTGAGTGACAGGTCGACAGGAGGCCCTCGTTTGCGTGTCTGAGTGTGTGCGCACACGCGATACGTGTTCACCTCCGTGTATGTGCACAGAATTGTGTGTTGGTCACACTGATGTGAGGAAAGCATAGGACGGGTTATTGTGCCTTTTGTTCGGGTTTAAAGGATAGTCAACTAACTAAAAGAAATGACTGATGTGTTTTGGCATTTTCAAAGTACACCACATCACATCTTCACACAAGAAAAGTGAAGAAATTCTTTAACATGACCTATAATGAAGATGCTACAGTAGTTGTGCAGGGTTTTAAAACATCTTTCCAGTAGAGGAAACCCAAATCCTCCAACCAAATAGATGCACCAAAGTGTTCCCCAAACCTCGGGGAAACACTGATATGTTTGTAATCTATAGTGATAAAATATCCGCCATGTTACTGCAGGGAAATGATCTATTGCCTTGTTCTCGTTTGCCACTTTGATATTGATTTTGATCTTTTTTTTGTTATCTTCCCCCTTCAGATGCTGCACTGTGTAGTGTCTGTGGAGAAGAGATTTTGGCCTGTAACTGCACACTTTGGCTTAAATATAAAGAATGACTTGCCATTACTTGTGCCATAGACCAAATTAAGCCATTAAGTACTTCTTCTTTTTCCTCTCTCTCAGATATTCAACCTGTCTGGCGCCCAATTTGACACTGAAGTGATAAATACTGCTGGACTTCTGATGACAGTTTCATTTGGGCATAAAGTTTAATGTCTACAGCATTTTTACTTTTCCCTCATTCTGAACTGTTGACTACTTTTTAAAGCACCCATCTCTCCAAAGCTGAAGAAATTTCTCCTTAATTTAATGACGGGTTTGTTCCACTTTCTAGAAGTCATGATTTGTCTTTATATCCTTAATAGTTCTCAATAATCTGCCTACAAAAACACAACTTTCCACTTTCAAATTGCTTGTAAAGCGTGACCCAAACCTATTTTTGCGTGCAGATTTTACACCAACCCTGCCCATTAAGCTCTGCGAAGAGCAGATCTCATACTCAGCTGACCTTTGTTGTCATGGTAACAAAATAAGATTGCAGTTTGGTTACGATTAGGCAACAGAACCACTTGGTTAGATAAAGGACAAGATGACTTTGCATCTGTTAATTTGTGGACTCAAGTTAAAATAAGCCAACACTGACTTTTAGTTTCACACACACGTGAACACCGGCCTCCTGTGTTTGTGTGGCCTCATCTTTCAAACGTTTTTACTGCATGATATTTTGGACACATCTGTTTTGACATTTGTGTGTCACCAGCACAAGAAAATGGAACGGACTTTGACACATGTACTGCAATTTGAAAGTCTAAAGTTGTGTTAGTTGTAGCTGAGGCGACCAGGCTGTATTATCAGACCGGTCCATCGGTGTGATTGTTGAAATACTCGCTCACTGTCCAGGCGGTGACATTCAGCCATGTCTATCAGACAGTCTCTCTCCAAAATGAAACATCTGCCCCGCTAACATAAATCATCATCACACTCCGGCCCTGCCCACCCATTTTCATCTGTGTAACCAGAGCTCTGAGCGTCAGCAGGAAGTGTATTGGTGAGCGCGGCCTATTGATCATTGATCTGGCGCCATCGATCCAAACCTCCCCTCTTTCCCTCCCAGCCCAACTCTCTCCCTCGCAGAGCTGTAGGAGTTTAATCTGTTCGGATTCACGGGGACACTCCTGTTCATCTTTTGCCCTTAATCTCCCCACGGAATATACACATAAGCTCAGATAATGATAATAAATGGCAGCTCTGACTGCTGCTGGTATTTGTCCATGTTTGATTTATCACCTTTAATCAATAGTTTTGACCTGACGGTGCAGAAATCACCTTGTGATGCTACAGAAACGGCCCTTTCATTGTCTCTAAGAGTGTGATTTCAAGTGAGTAAAATTTAGAGACAACTACTACTCAAATACTCTGCAACATGTGCAACAATCTCTATTTTCTATCAGTTTTTCTTATAAGTAATGAACTGTTTTTTGCAATCTGTCAGTGTTGTTAAATGCTTCTCAAAAGAAAAGTCTGATTTTTTTCCTTATCTAATCATATAATCGTAATAATAAGGAGCATTTGATCATAATCTACAAAAGCAATGACAATGTGACTTTATAAACAGCGTTTAACGATCTATTTTACCTGATAATCCCTTGTGATATTGGCAGAAAATGGCGCAGGATTTATATTACAGTTCAGTCCTGATCTCTTTATCAGTGGCACAAATGGCCGACAGTAAAAGCCACAACTGTATGATGAGCAGATCAATATACACGTAATTTACAAACTACAGGGCAGGTAATCAATGAGTATAAAAGTGTATGAAATATACATTACAGGAGTTCTGCTATGGCGCTGACCGCAGACTTTGATAAATAGTCGTGCCATTTATTTTTGTCAGTATTGATTATTCAATCCGGAGAGTTCACCAGAATCGTCCGTCTTCTCTTCTCCTTTTCACTCGATCTTCTCCTGAAAGCTGATTTATGATCTATCGGGTCAGATGAGCAGCTGGTGCTTAAAACACCTCGGAGATGAATAAAAGTGATTTGAAGTAAAGAGCCTCTAATGTGATTTTAAAAAGCGGCTCGCCTTGATTGAAATGTGGCTTTCTCTGGGTGATATTTTTAATTTTAGCACTCAGAGAGATTGCTTTCGTGTATTATTTGTGTAGATTAATGTGACGTTGAACTCTAGCATAGCCATATGGGCTCTTACCTGTCATCCTTTAGTTGACTGCGTTTCTGCTTAAAATAAAAAAAAAAAAGACCAGCTTAAAGGGACAGTTCACCCCATTTCTCTTAGCTATGATGTCTGCCAATTCTCAAATATAATGAAAGTAGATGGCACTCGGCCTGCAGTGCTCAAAAAAGCCCCCCAAATAAATACATTTGAAAAACTCAACAGCAGTATCTCTTTCCACACGATAATCCACAGACCTTGCTGTGAGCAGTTTCATGAAGGAACTATTTTCTTTCAACTGAACTACACCTGCTGTCAATTTTCTTAAAAAATCAAGCTTAAGCGAATTTGAAATGAGACATAATTTGTTTGACTTAAATTCTGCAAGCTATTTTCCTCCATTTTCGTAGGAAAAAAAACATAACATTTACGTTAGCTTACCGGTCATTAGGCCATGCAATACGTCAAGCTGTGTTTTGCAGCGCCATCTGCTGGATCACAAGGCAAACCAGAGTAAATGCCCTAATGTGCTTATAGACTGCACATTTTAAACAGGTTATTATTGCAGTTAGCCCTACCAACATCACAGAAGAAAGCATTTAGGCTAGCTAACTCTGCTACGTAATGTTAAAGCTAAGCTGAGGAAAGATGCTAGTTAACGTTTACATCCAGCGGTGTCAAGAGCACAAACCTCTTGTCTTTAGTAGGTGCATGTTTCCCTCTGCATGGTGATACTGTTGGCAAATGTAGTCCAGCAAGAAAATAGTTCCCACATGAAACTGCTCACAACAAAGTCATGATTTCTGGGAAAAGACATTGCTGTCGAGATCTTCAAGTGTATTTTTATTGGGCTTTGAGCACCACTAGTTCCATCATATACAAGAGAAGGCAGACATCTCCAAAAACATGACAACTCACACCAAAACAATCTAGATGGATAAATACCATTACAGGTAAGAGGTCGAATATTCATTATTGATTTTGGAGTGAACTGTCCCTTTAAAGACCAATACTGTAATAACTTAACTGGTCTCAGTCTCTGAGTCATTTCTCCTCAAGACTTTTCCTTGTTTTTTACTTTTAGTCTCTTCCGCCACACAGCCCCCCGAACATGGCTATTGCTTGTCATTAGAATAACAAATGCACTGTGGCTCCTGATTTAGTGTGCCGCTCTGGCCCCTGATGTATATTAATACCACAACACTGCACCTCTTACCCAGGGTTCATCATTCATCCGGGTAAAAGAGGTGGAATTGAAAAGCAGTCCTTGTTTTTGCTGGAACCTGGATCACAGTCATTTATTGTGTCACGAGACAGGGCGGCCCCACTGCACGTCCTTCACCTCCACATGCAATGCCAGCTCCTATTAGATGCTAAAGTGTGTTTGTGTGTTGTTTTAAGGTGTTAACATAGGATATGACTATTTGTGAGAGTACGAGTCAGATGTAGTTTAACATCTTTAAATCCCTTGTTGTTGTTGATCCAGTTTGGACGCGAGTAGTTCTTTTTTTTTTTTTTTTGTCAAATTGTGTCCGTTGTCATAGATTTATTTTTCTGAGCTTAAAGTAAAAAGAGTGAAGGATTTGCATTTCATTTCATTTCATGCATATTTTTAATCATGTCTCTTTCTGGCTCTGCCCAGCGCTCCCATTTAAGTCTGGTGAGTTTCTCATTGAGTGAGTGGTGCAGCTCTGGGCTCGGTTAAGTGATGACTGCTGGTGACAGATTGTCCTCCACCACACTGCTAGCACTTCTCCCAGACAGACCGTCCGTCCCTCTTTCATCTCTTCCTGAGTGGACGTGAGGGCTCACCCAGCAATACAAGACAAATAACACTTCTGCCAGGCCATCAGTCTTTCTAGCAACGAGGCAGCTTACCTTTCAGTTGACTGTAGTACATTGCAGTAACAGACTCGGCATCACTTCGGCTTCCTCTGACCGGCCACACTGCATCGCCTTGAGTCTGACGAAAAGATGTGCGAGGCCGTCTGATATGTAAGAAACAGCTCTATATATCAGGTCGAAGCTGTGCACCCAGTTTGTTTCTGGCCATATTTAACTGCAGTGTGTTTATATGCACACATTATCATTGTAGTTCTGCAGTGACGTGTTTTTAACCCTTTTGCTTTGTGCTGTGTTAATTTCATCGACTAACATGTATGATGAAATGACTTGTTTTGTTGAAAAATAGACTAAACCTTAAGCAAAAAAATATATGTATATCCTCTTTCATCCAAAATGTCTCTAGTTCAGAAGTTTATTTAGCTGTTTGACCTGTTAATAAGAAGCATCTCATTTTTAGTAACGTTCGGCCTCCGTCAGTCATCTTTATCTGATGTTACCAGGTCTTGTAAGAAACAGATTTGTGGGTTAAATTAATCTTCAGTCTAAGTCCTAGTAAAGTCTTTCTTTAGCCGTCCACTGAATAAATGTCACATCATCTGACATCATCTGAATTGAACCTTAAGGTAAAAACCAATGGTTACATTATTTACATGAACAAGTGAGTGAATCCAACACAAGCCTTTTTTACATAAACACATAATATAACAACATTTTTAACAAGGCTCCATGTACAGTCAGGCAAGAAAATGTACTGTCGGAAAACCGGTGTGTCTGTGGTCTCTAGACAAACTGCAGAGTGCAACATTATGTGGAAATTGGCATTTTGTGTCAGGACAGATGAACAAATTATATTTGCAGTGCCGACTTTCCAGAGCTGTAAATTCCTGTGTAAAAGGGCTATTTTCTCAACTTGGCCTTCCCGGCTTGTGTTTTATCCTCCCACTGGTAACAGTAGCGTCACGGCACATGAGGATTAAGAGAAACCCGATTAACACAGATAAAGTTTTGATGGAGTAAACACATTTCTTGGCCGCACAGTTAACAGTGTTTCCAAACAGATTCTTTACAATGTCCTTGACAAAGACACAGCACAGGGAAAATACCGCTGTGACGGCTGTGTGGAGGGATGAAAGGAAAGTCCTTTACTCGTGGTCGCAAGTCTGAACAAAACTGTACATTAACTAAATAAGTCTAAGCAAGTTGGCTTCTGTCGCTGAGTATTAGACTACTAATTATAACTTCTCAGCTTTATCTAATAAGTCAAAGCCACCCTTGAGATGTGTTTTAAGAGGAAGAAGAAATCTGATATAGGATGAGTGACTAAATGCATGTTGATGTGGGCATCACAGCAGGTTATTGTAGTGCACGTAAACACTTCAGCCGGATTTATCCCAATGTAGTCATAGTGCTGGTAGCCTGAATGTAAAAAGAGCTCAACATTTAAACCATTAAAAATTATCCTTGAACAAGGGGGAAGGGAAACCTTTTTACAAAAAAGGATCATTTCAGGGTTTTTTTTTTCTTTGCCAGAACTGCAACAAGGAGTAAATGGGTTGTCTGTGTAAAGGTGTATGACTACTCTACCTGCCTATTACTCAGGAGGATGTTGGTGTGAATATGCTCGTATGAAAGAGGAGCTTCGGCTGAGTCTAGACTCATGATTCGTTAACTTCACAGGCGCTCTCGGGGAATCCTGAGGCCACACTCCCCCTGCCACCGCCCTGGGCAATTATGCTCTTTTGAAATGCAAATGGTTGGCATGTACATGTGTTGGTGTGTGTGTGTGTGCGTGTGCGCATGGGTGGGTGTGTATACATGCAGGTTTTGCGCGTGTCTCCACTCACGTCCGTGGGTGTGCGTGCGTGTCCCTGTAACTTATCTTAAAAGCACCTAAATCCACTGGCGCCCCGGTGCAGCAGCAGTCAAATACACTCACATCTGAAAGCCCCGCTACCTTGTGCTCGCTCGGTCCATAGAAGGGACCCTCCAAAACGCAGAGCCGACAAAGAACATACCTTCAATTAGCCAAACGATTAACATTTTAGAGGAAGTCTGTGTTTGGGTCCCATGGGCTCCCCGCACTCCCCCACCAGTCTCCTTTTCATATTCAAATCCGCGACATAAAAGTTAGCCATATCTAATCCCAAAAATGGGTCTTTTACTATTTTGTAAGGAGATAACGCCTGAAGTTTTTCGCAGGCGGCATAATTGCCGGGTTATGGAAGAAGGTGTACCATTATGTTTAACAATCATCACGGGCCATAGGTGCGCCTATGAGTCAGAGCAGACACGGCTGTTGGAGGCAGCACAGAGCCGTATGATATTGTCTTTTCTAATTTAGTAGGCGATTAGTCAATCATACTAACCCACATTCATTTAAAGAAGCGCCTCTCTGGGGGTAGCCTCAACGCTTGAGTGGATTTGTGGTCATTATCATGTTGTGCTGCGGTCGGGTCTTCTCCGTAAGAGACGCCACTATTGATTTGTTTCATTTTTTTCCTGTCTGGCTGCTGTCACTTCACCGTGGCATCTCGGTGCTGGGCAGGCAGGGGTTGCCCATCTGCCCGCCGCCATAACTGAGTGTGACAGGGTACAAAATGGGGACTGTGTGGCGGCTGTAAACTTTGCGTGAACTTGCACCGCACAGCCCTCTGCTGTTAGGACTAGATGAAATTCTTCTCAGACACTTCACCCGGGGTCAGGTGAAGTGAATTTCTCCCCAAATATGCCACTCACAGGATGCACCGAGGTGTCTGTGCAACCTTTTTTATTTTTTTGTGAATTTAGAATCAGCTCTTTCAGACTAAAAATTCATGGCGGCGCCCTGTCAATTCTTATTAATGCTAGACCTCACATTCAGTAGATTCATGCATTTGAGTTCATTCCATTCGAAACTGTCTCATACAACCGGCAGCAGGTACAAGAATTATAGATAAATCATTATTAACATTGTCATTGTAATATAGGAAATGCAAAAAGAGATTAGCTAAAATAAAAAACTTAACTCACACTGGTGAATTGAGACGTTGACTCAGTTGAAGGAAACACCCTCTGAAATGCTGAAATTATGTATTGATTTTCCTCCTGTCTTTCGCCCCGATGCCTCTGGGTAATTGCCTCTTTGCTGCTGCTGCTGAACTGAACCATCGGGGTGTCTCGGTGTCTCTCTGGCCTGTATGTTTTAGACTCTTACATCAGGAGGACAACGCCACGACTTCTGTTGCATCACGTGCGTCCGCCATCGTCAGCCCGACAACGCGGGGCCACACTGTGCGTTAATAAACTTTTTATATAATAATAATTTAGTAATGCAAAACACACATTCACAGACACACTGCAGGATGATAATCTGGCCTTCTGATGTGAAGACATCCGTTCAGGCTTTTAAAATCTTAAGGTATGATCAGCTAACATGCTCATTCTATAATATGATGTCCAGCCCAGCTTAATCCAAGTCTCCGGAAGCCCTGAGATCCCAAATTGATTTGAAAAGACATTATTTACACCCTAGACAAAGAGCATTATCTGATAGATATTTGGGCTGTTGTATCAACTACAGATTATTTTTTGTACGCCCCCCTATATCCACAGATCCAAAGAGTACAGTCAGGTGGAGAGAAAGAGCCTCTCCTCACACTTGAGGGGCGTCTCAACAAACTTTGATCAAACTGTCAAAATGCGTCAGTGCTGATAAATTATAAATCAAGATTCTGTTCCTACGCTGCCGATTTCAGAGACATGTTTTAGTTCACTGTTCAGCTTTAATATGATGTCGTCTGTTACTAGTTGGCCGTAGCAGTTTATTAACGCTGTCGTCACTACAATCTGATATTCTGCTGGAAAAGACATGAAACAGGATTTCAATGAACGTTTTACCGATCCGTTCAGTATCAACATTTTTGTGACTTTATACTTATATTTCCTGCAAAATGTTTTTCTGTAACATGTTAATTGTATCTTAATGTAACTTCCAAGAATCACGGTTGTTTGTTTGCGAAGTGTTGAAGTGAAGCATTGTAATTGTGCCGTGCCAAAGGCAAAACCACCCCACTGCTCCTGTTGGACAGGTGTCAACTCTGGTGCCACAGAGGGCTTTAATGAGCGGGACCTTTGGCTGACATGAAACGTGTAGCTCGCAAATATTTCTATTCTTGTGTGACGGATTCTGATGGAAGCTTTTGACAGCTGGAACATTATGTTTGGATGTCAGTTGAATTAATTATTTTTTCATAGCGGAGATCTCATTCCCGGCTCTGCACTCCTGTCAGGATGCTCGACTACCTTCCGAAAATGGGAGACAATGAGCGCTCCGTATGAAATGTCTTTTTTAGGACAATGAGCCTTGTGGGCTTTAGAGGGAGATGAAGACAAACTGTTGATGACAGTCCCCAATTCCCAAGATCTAGAATAAATGTTTTCCTCTTTTTTCTGGTCCAGAAAAGAACTCTATCCATCACGCTTTAGGAACACTTTTACAAAAAGTGTGCCTTTGTTTTCAGGTTAATTTGGATGAAAGGCACCTAGATTAAGGTTCTTTTTTCTTTTCTTTTTTTTTTAAGGTTAAACTCATTTAATGTGATTCTGCTTCCTCTTTCAGGTTTTATTAAATGAAACACGTCCTGGCAGAATTAGCGAGCGTAGCAAACATCAGGCACGAAAAAACGGGTAAAAAATTGATTGAAATTCCTTCGATGTGGCATTGTCTCAGTCACTTGAAAAATCGAATGGAGAAACAGCTGTGGTAAATTGCTCTGTGAATGTGGCTGCTGAAACCAATACTGTTTTCTTTGCTTTGCTAATTATTAATTACCCATCTCCATGCATATGTGTTTATTCCTAATTGTATTTGATGGATGAGTGGCAGCTTTGACACCTCATTAGACCAGATTAATTGAACGACACAATATTTATGTCTCGGCAATGACCAGTTATCCTACCATCTATCATTGAGATGATCTCACTGATTGAAAACCACTGGTCCGTGTAATCCTAATTATTTGGAATTAGAAAAGAATTTATAGCTTCTTGTGGCGTTTTCCTGTGATGACGGCAAATTGGAAACATTAAATGCATAACGAGGGAGAAAATGAGAGGAAGACACAATCATGGAATTAATGGGGGTGAATGTCGGAGAAGGGGGAAGGGCGCATAAAACAAACGAGGTGGCTCGCCTTATACAGTAGACCCGCGGTTTTTCACCGCCGTAGACAACGAGAGTCATGTTTTCTCGAGGATTCTGGCATAACATTTGTCTCTTTCTCGTAATTCTGCAAGCGAATGCCCACAGGATGCCTATTTAGAAGAGGGGTTTCCTTTCTTCACATTTAACTAAACCTGTATATTCTCCAACTCCCCATCCGCTCACTTCCAAACATGCTTCTGCGGAACATCTCGATCCATATTCTTGTCTTTTATTAAAAAGTTGGCTGAGTGCTGGTAAAAAAAACATTTCCACTGAACTTCATATAACCCTCCTCTAACTTCTGCAAAGCTTTGCCCCTCATGGGAGGAGCACAAACTAAAATCCAGCATTTGAGCTCACAGAGAAGCAACAAGGCCCAGAAGAGTGGAGCTTTTACTATCATACAGTAGAGGAAAGCCTCAAGGAACAGACTTCTTTGGCAGGTAGCGAGAACTTCCTCAAGCTTATTTTTTAACTTTTCAAGTTTCTAACACCATTAACCGGCTCCCTTGTGGTCTTGAAAGTAGTAGCGCTGATTGAATTAAGCTGTTTCCTTCTTTGAGACATTCTGACAAGCTTTCTTATACAGAAGTCAGTCACTGCTGCGGCTACACAGACCCGTACCGGTACGCTCGTACAGCTCTCCCACACATAAACGCTTGTATATATATATGCACATGGCAGGATGCACACATCAAGGCGTGCACACATGTACAAATACTATCTATAGAAAATCTGCTGACCAGAATCGCTCAATGGGATATAGAGCAAAGGCATTCTTAGACGCCGCTCCATAATGCCATTTACACCATAGTATTTTAATCAATTTAACTGGCCTTTTTGGATATAGTTGGCTCAAAACACTCTTTCTAGTTTTAAAAATAGGACAAATGGTCTTTTGGAATCAACTGGGGAGAAGTTTAATCTCATTGAATGGAGCCAAAGCCAGACGTTTAGCTCCACAGTATAGAATACAAGATTATACCGGCCTGATATAGCCCTTCCACCACCCGTTTATTTTTATCCTCTATTAAGGCAGCGATATCCTTAAAGGCTGCCAAAATTATCCTGTAAAAATGCTGACTGGGAAATATGAAAGGTTCCAGGCGGTTCTAGTAAGCAATCTGCGCGCATGGTGGAGCAATGTGACTGCTGTGCTTGCTATACCAACAGGGGTGACCCCAGTTGGATGGAGAGGTGAGACTAAATGAAAGTCATCCCTGGATCTTAGGGGGAGCCAAGTCTGGAATACCAAGCCTCTCTTCAAAATGAGATTTACTGCCAACGGACGCTGCTTTACATAAATGTTTGTTTTTAGTATTATATTCATCAGCAGTGTGTAAACAGGCTGCGGTTTAAAATCCGCTGCACTTTTTTTTTTTTCCCCCTCCCTCACTTACTTTTCATACGAGGCTTTCAAGTGTGTTGGTCAGTTGTGCCCTGAAATAATTCGCTGATTTCTCGGCAGCTGAGATCACGCTCCGATGACTTTTGCTTCACTGCATGCGGCGCCGACGCTCTCGTCACTCCTCTCGTCCGTGGAGGTAATTTATACAGAGACAGCCTCTTTTGTCGTGGGATTGGGACAAGCAAAGAGGATAATTTCCGTATCAAACACGCTATGAGTCATTTGAAACGGAAAGTTTTGTACTAAGTTAAGTGTTCCTCAGAGTAAAGCTGGTAATTGAAGAGTCACTAGTGCCCTGTGGGTGTTCTGAGGCGTTGAAGTCGGTACGAGCCCAACTGGCGGCTCCGTGACACGAATTCAATGAACATAACATTTCTCTCCTTCTCTCAGACGTTTTTGGGAAGACTTACTAATACACAAGTTTGTCACAACTGTTAATATACAGATCAATACACTCTATAAACACATATGACAGGATATGTGTGGGTCCTCAACAAATCTAAATAATGTCAATAAAATGTCTTAAATATTATTTAGACAGGTCTTTAAAATTGACTGGATTATGAATTTCAATTTTGTTTTTATCAGTTCTCGGGATGGGCTTACAGCGGAAGTGGGTGGTGCCAAAACCAATGGGCGGGACTTATCAGAAGTTGTTAATATAGGCTTAAAATTGATATGGAAGTTGCTATATTTACTATTTATTTTGAAGGTGCTATATGTAAGAACTGGTAACTTCTGAAATTCAAAAATAGGGGGCAGCATATCACCAGAGTCATCGCTGCTAACTGTAGCTGCTGCTGGCGAGTAAGCTAAGTTAGCCGTGCAGCTAGTGGTCTGGACTTAGGTCGCTATGAGAAAGGTTTACATTTTCTAAGTGAGGGTTAGGGCTAGCTTTGGTAGCATGCCAACTTCAGCAGATAGCTTTGCAGCACAACAATATAACATGTTGATACCTGCAGAAACCCTAATATAAATGTACGTGCACATTCCTCAGTGTGTTGTCTTTTGCCTTTTCACACTTTTAAACACAGGCTAAAAAAATATGTTTTTAATGTTGAAATAACTAAATACAATATTCTCTGAGTAATAGGTCTAACGATGTTTTGTTTAATCGGCTGTTCGTCCGGCAGACGTCAGAGCAGCCGTGTAAAGTTACCCACTTCTCTCGCCGCTAGCTGTTTTATCTGCAGGCTCTGAACACAGCAGGCTTGCTACGTACGCACGAGCGTCATAAAGCAGTAAACAGCTGACACCACCAGGGCCGTTTTTTGCCAGCCGCCTTATTGGAATGAACTTGAGAGGAATGTATTGATCCTGCTTCTGGATGGCAATGACACAACCTGGCTTGCGCTTTAGAGGTGACTCCATCCAGACCCCCTCGTGTCATGCGGGTGATGTAGACGAGTCGGTCGAGGATTCGACTGGTGTCAAGGAGCTATTTAAAATTAGAGCGTGGTGGCACGATTGATTTTGTTTATATCTGATGTGATTAGACACAGTGGAAAACACTCGCTGTCGCTGGAATCACAATCGTGGCTTTCACTGGATGCAGCGCGGGTTAGAAAAATGTCCTCCAGATAATGCATGCCATTTGGTGATTGCATTCAACCAAAGTGTCTCATCATGATTGAACACATTTAAATAATGAAAGGTGAACCAACTGTGGTAGCGCTGGTGCCACCAATACAAGAGGACCATAATTTAAGCTTTGATATAAGTAGAAACTCCACATCTTTATGTAATTATTATTATTATAATACATTTAACCACAATATATTAACAGTGTGAGGTCAAACAGACAGTGTTGGAGAAGCTTTGGACATTAGATTAAGCTGAAAAACAGGCACAACACCTAACATTTCTGGATACACCCTGCCTGTTGCTCACTATCAGTGATAATCACTCTAATAAATGATCACGTGTGAATTGCCCGCATAGATATATTTCACACGATGAGGCAGTGTCCATGCTAGAGATCCCAGCATACATTTCTTCCCCTCATTGTGTGAGTCCAGCTCTCTCAATCAAGATATCCGAGTCCTGCGACGAGTCCCTGATTAACACCGCCGCTCGTGTAGTTTTGTTTTAACCGTCCTCAGTTAAATGAGAAATTAAGAGGCAAGAGATAGAGGCTAATAGCATTTATTAACCCAGCGTGAACGGGCGGCGGGGCGACCACGCTCCTCCACCAGCCCCGTCTAGTCCTGGTGGCTGAGCCAGCGAGGCCCAGAGAGGGGAGTGGAACATAATAAAAACCAACAAATGCACCCAGCTGATTAATGCAGCCCTGTGGCTATAGTAATTATCCCTCTCCACACTCCTCCAGCAGACGAGCCAAACAAGTGTGTGGCAGCGAGAAGGGAAATGTGCAAATGATGAATCTGTGGGACTCAGAGTCTGTTTAGTGCTTCGTGTTGGTCGCTGGATAAAGACACATTTTTGTTGATGTGGTTTCAGCGTGGAGGTGGAGTTGAAGCTTTTACACTTCCATTTTAGGAGAACACGGTGTTTTGGCCTGATGTACACAATCTCTGTACAACATTTTTGATTTGATAGTGAGAGTTCAAACTCGTGTTTAAGCAGATATGATTAAATGATACTTGTGTCTTCAAACTTGCATTTGATTTGATTTAATTCTTTTTAATTATTTAAGACAGAAAACATGCAACATAAATAATGGCAACTTAAAGTCAAACCACAAGTGACACAATTAAATGAAATAAATCTAAATATAGCAGAAGCAGAGTAAATGTGATTTGTGATTTTCGGCAATATATAAATAAAATTGACTTGCGTTGCCATTCTCAATCCATCATCTTGACCTCTGGAAGTCCCTCTTATTTTTGTCGGTTTAATATATTCATAGTCTATTTTACTATGGCCGCTTTATAATGAAATAACTTCCAGAAAGGTTTTCAGAATCTTAATATGTTAGTTGTCGGAGTTTTGCTCCTCGTATTGCTGTAGTGTAAATATATTGTTCGCAAATTAACACATCGTATTGTTTTTATATGTGTTGTTATCAGGACATCCCTGAAAAATAGAGCTTGCCCTCCCTGTTTAAATAAAGGTTATGATGATGATGAAAATAACAAGCAATTAATATGATTATTCAAAGCTAACGATGCTATTTTGTCATATTTCGGATCATGAGCATTCACAAGATGAGACATATGATAGATACAAATCTGCTGTTTTATTCTCTACAATATTGTCATACTGAGTTGAGGAGAACATTATTAATTTGGATGGAAAATCAGCCTGTCAGTCATAATTTCCTTTGAGATGAAGCTGATTTGATCACCTCGTTAAACCCAAATGTAAATCTATTACTGATCATTTTAAGAGGAAACCACCTCAACTAAATATACCAGAAAGAAAGTGACTTCCTGGTTAATTTCTTCCCTCTCATAGTTTGTATATTTTCTTATTTCATATATATTTTGTTAACTATAAGTCATTGTATTCAAAGGTCAATTGATGAGCTCATTAAAACCAGAGAAGTGGCAGGTGGATGCGAAACATGAGACAAATAAAACTTTCTATATCTCCTCTGTAAGGAATTTTGCGACCTAATGCCGTACACATAAACTGTTAAATATAACGATGCAGAAACAAATCGCTTCAGTCCGTTTTCTAACGTTAAAGAGTTGACATTTATCACAAGTTAGTGCGCACGGTTGGGAGGCAGCACACCGCGAGCTTCCTGCTGAGCCGTCGGGCTGCACGTGGTCGGGTGTGTACTGGCTGAGGTCAGGAGGTCAGACATAAAAGACCAGTTCGCTCATGAATCAGGAATTTAATTACATACAGCCACAGTGTGACTGGGAGATTGTGTCCCTCAACTCGACACAATATGTAATTACTATTTATTGACACATAACGATTGGTTCTTACTCACTTTTCGGAAACAAGCCGCTGATTTGCACGGACAGTTAAATCCCAGATCCGTGTTTAGAAACGTTTTCGGTCGATCTCGATTCAGGTTTTATGTGTTTTTGTTGACGGCTGCACACGTTTTCAGTCGCGCGTGCTGTATAGAACAAAATTTCCCTTTTCTATCCATCTGTTCTTGGCTAAATTAAGGCCGTAATTCTGCAGTCACAGATACTGGAGGGGGGGAGAGAATGAAAAAACAGCAAATGAGAGCAAAAACTCTGATGAAGACACAAACTGCTGCCTGGAAATGCACAGTGTTTAGTTCCCCCGAGTTGCTGTGATCTGCTTAAAGAGAAACACTCTCGGCCGCAGAGCTGAAAATCTGTTTTGCTTAAATACAGACTTAATGATTGGATTACTGTTTCTTCGTTTGGCGATAGCGTGATGGTGGGATTACAGACTGTGCGCTCAATAGATTTCCTGTCAGATGCCATGAAGCCAGGTGTCCCCTCGCTGTGTAAGCTGGCCGGCTGGGAGGGAGGGAGGCACATGAGCCCTGGACTTAAAGCATGGCCCCACCTCAGAAAGAGTGGAAACACGAGAGCAGAGCTGCAAAAATGAAGTGCAGAGGATGATTTTAAAGGAAGAGACTGATGAGAACGTCTTTTTGATCGTGTTTCTCTAGTTAAAAACGTGTTTAATTAACCAAATCAGCAGTTTTTTCTTCATAAAACATCCTGTATCAATGTATTTCACTTTGGATTTAGCATATCTTTAAGAAACAGTTCGATTTCCCTATTTATTGAGTTGACTTCTCCGGTATTCAGCCCTAATGTGAAATCATGTAATCTCAATGTTAGTCTCCTTTTCTGCCTTCTCTCTCTGCCTCATTAAAAACATAAACATATCTCCTCTATTGATTATGTCTGGATGTCTTAATCAGATCAGCCCGAATATCCTGTTTTTTCCCTCCGCAGGAAAGTACATTAAATGCCAAAATATTGATCAAAGATTTAATTGAGAATGCACAGCTCCCTTTATTAAAGCCAATCGCCCTTTGCTCCCCTGACTTTGATACGGACTGACATGAAAAGAAAAACGTTCAAATTTGTAATTCCTTTTTTTTTTTTATTTAAAAAGGACTGTTGGGAAACAGAGTCTGTCCCGAGGCTCCTGGCGACACAGCAACGCTGTGATCAATAAGAGCGTGTGATGGGTTTTGCATCGATCAGGAAAATGTGGGTTGATGAAGTGGGTTGGAGGGAGGTGGGCGGAGGGTGGAGGGCGGAGGGGGAGCTTTGGGTTTCCTCTGATGGCTGCCACATTACACAGACGTGGTAAAGAGCCACTCAAACTTGTCTGTCGTCATCGTTATTATCATTCCTGCCGAGGTCATTATCACTCTCAGGTTCTTTACATCCTGCCTCTTGTGGGATTGGTAGATCCCCCCTCTCTACGAGTGTGGGAAGCAGCTGCCATTACTTTAAAGGAGGGCAGGCTGTGAAAAGCCAGATCCACTGTGGAGAGGATAAAAGAGTAAAGGGAACAGTTCAGCTTCATAATCTGGCACTGAGCCTTTTAAAGCACAGTAAACAGACTTGTGTAAATCGCCTTCAGTTCTGTTGTTGTAAACAGAAACTCCTCGTCCAACCGTCCGTCTATCTGTCTGTCTTTCTATCTGTCTGTCTCTCTCTCTAGGGGGTCTGCATGTGTCTCTGTTGTGCAGCGCTCCCTTGTGAATGACTGGACACTGACTGCTGGTCCATTAGCCCGTCCCATCTCAGTAATCTCCCCCCTCGCCCATTGGCTGCTCTCAGGACAGCCCTCATGAGAGCAGCCAATAGCAGCTGCTCCATATGCACCAGACCACTCCCCCTGCTCTTAAAGAGCCCCCATGTCTTCAATGGAGACTCAGTCCCCTCACTCACTTCCTCAGCCTGAGTGCGCTCTCACCACTGCCGCTCTCCATCCATCTGTCTCTTATCTGGTATTCTCTCTTTCTCTATCCATCATTCCCTCGTCTTCGCTCCTTCTCTTCCTTCCCGTTTCCTCTCTTCATCTCTGCCTCAGCTTCTTCCTCCTCTCTCCTCTGCCTGATACCACCACCACTCTTCCTCTCGCAACACTTACGTACTCCTGAGCCCGAGTGTGCAGCACCTGTGCAGACTGGAGTTTGTCGGGCCGAGGCAGAAGGTTTTTTTTGTGTGTGTGTGCGTGTGTGTTGAAGAGGGGAGGGAGGGGAGACAACACCCAGGAACACCTGACCAACATTTCATCAAGATATGTGGAGACTTAGGAACTGATCTCCTCCTCCTCCTCCTCCAGCTTTTCCCCCCAGCTGTTTGTTTATCATCAGTTTTTTTTTTTTTATTGCAACACCTGGAATGCTTAACGTGGACTGATGGATGTTTCCGAACTGTGCATCCCTGACCCTCTCTGCTACCACAACCAGTAGGTGCATCCTTTTCCCACATCTTTGTTTATTCTTCATTCCATTCTAGGTGACAGAATTTTCTTTTACTTCTTTGCCTCTGTTTTCTTTCAATCAAAAACTGCGTTTAAATCATTTGTGACGGAGACGTCATGCATAAAGTAGAAGCAGGGAGTTCCACAGCTCCACCTCCCCGCGTACGGGACAGCAGAGCTCAGTAGTGTCAGTGAGGCTGCGGTAGCGTAGCCCGCAGGGAGTCCAGGTCGGACGGTTGCCCTGCAGCTGTCTCGCTCTGCATCAGGATCCAGGGTTTAACCTCAGCCACAGGGAAGAGCCAGAGGCAGACTAATGCAGACGATATCCAGACGACTATCCTCTGGCAGCAGCCGCTGTCCCAGGGAAAAGAAAAACTGTGACAGTACTGTCGCCCAGTCTGTGAGAGTGTGTGTTGTTCGTGAGAGCATGTGTTCGGTTAACGCTTCGATCACTTTCACCTGCTTTGTGATTTCACACTTTACTTAATTTTGTGTTTTTATGATTAAATGCTGGAATAAGCTGAACAGGGAGGGATTTTAATCATCCCCAAATTAACAGCAAAAGTAAAGGAAATGCAGTTAATTCTGAGGTTTAAGGTCTAAGTGTCAGGAATCAAACAGCTTTTTTTTATAGTAGCAGCAGATGAGAAGAATAAGAAACTCAAATCTCAAACGAAGCACAAGTCGTTACTTTTCACACCTCTTACATGCCTGGAAAGACGTTCCCCTGTTAACTATGCATGACTGGACAGTGACACCCTTTCCTGGGATCCTCTTAATGTTAAGCTATAGATGGTATTGGAAAGGTTTAACCTGCTTAGCAGATTTTACAGGACCAAGTCCAAAACACTCCCTGCGAGTAAAAAAAAAATAAACATCCTGTCTAATATTTAAAAAAGTGTATTCTAATTTAGTGCAGTCCATAAATGCACCGGAGTCTGCAGATAGATTCAAGCAGGATAAAACTGCTGAAAGTGAATTAACATCAGCCTGCTCATGTTCAGAGAGAGAAGATAAAACATTTCTGCAGTCAAAAGCAACTGTTCTCATGCTACATTAAAAACTCACAGCATGTTGATTTTTTACTTTAATTTTCAAGTTGTATTTCTAGATTTTAACTTCCTCGACACACATAATTGCACTGAAGTAACAAAGCGAGTGTAAAATTGACAACACTGACAATTCAAACTGTTTCAGTAGTGTAAGGATATGTGCAGTAAACACTATAGGAATGGACGTTAACTTAATTAAATAACTACAGTCAAATGAATCACACTCATTTCTTTGTCAGTAGAAATAGTCTGTAAGGAGTTTAATGGTAAATTTGTCAGTGGATTTTATATCTCCGGAAAAGTAACAGATCTCCGTTTCATTTCTTATTAATGTGATTAAATATGTCTGTTTCATGTGTTGTATTTTAAGTTTTTGACCTTTAATATTGCAATTTATGTGCAGATGGCAGCGTTAACACAACCCTGAGCTCCTCTTTTCGCACAATCATCAATTTCCAGAATCAGAAAAAAAAAACTGCAATTAGTACACAGCCATTAATTAAAACTGTGGGTTAATGTTATTATATTTTGTATTTTACGTTGAAACATTTTAAGCTGAATTTAGATTATTAAAACAGAGACAAAGGCAACAGTAGCATGCTATTAACCTTAGTGCCCCTGAGCCAGGTCTTAGTGTGTACATTGTGTGTCTGTGTGTGTGTGTGTGCTGCCGTGCTTGTGTACATATGCATGTATACCCTGCATATTTGGACGCACGCAAAAAATATGCATGTGTATGCATGCATGTACACATACAGCACAAGTATTCAACATTTATGAATGTGCACGTGTATTTTGAGATTGTCTCCTGTGTTTAACTGCAGCACCGCAGGGTCACGTTTGATAGGGTGGCATTTTTACGACACACTGGCTTCAACCCTCAACATCCCAAAACTCACTGACCGACATATTTGTATTGTTATAACAGAGCTCCTCCTGGGGTTAGTTTATGTTTTATTTAAGGAGAGCAAACTGTGATAAATCTTTAGAATTGAACTGTAGGAAACTTTCACACTCTCTTCAACAAAAGAGCATCGTAACAGAAGCTACAGTATGTGATATAGAGTCAATCATTCTTTATCTTTCAGTATTAAAACCACACTGTCATACAGTTAACCCCTTGGAAGCACTTGCAAACTGTAAACCTCACGGTTTTAGTGTCACACAAAGCTCTGCTTAGTTGGCTTTGTCTTCGGGGAATGCTAATAATAGTCTCTTGGCCCCACCACCGACCTGTTGACGAGGTAAGAGGTCCCACGACTGCATAGTCCAGCTCTCACGCCATGTCTCTGCTGAAGAGGCAGATATGTTCCAAAACCAACAAACTAATATTCGCTTATCAGGCGTCTCATGTCGTTATTAGACATAATTAAAAAGGTACATGTTCATACAGTATTAATCTACACGGATAGTTTGTTCCTTTTTTACCCCGAACATGAAAACATGAACATGGAGACGCCACAGCGTTCCCTCTGCGAAAAAATTTAATTTAATTGTACATACATGTTAATAGCATCATGTGTATAGGATGTTACAGTGTTTGGAATTTATGATATAAACTTGATAAAATATGTGTGTATGTGTTTTTTTAAAACCATATTTTAATTCAATTTTAACCAAAATTCACTGATAAATTCCGATTAAAGAACAAAAACTGGACCAGAATAAATTAAACTTTGAAATATACTTTTATCTATGTCTTCTCTAATCAGCTGACATCATTTGAAATCCTGGGATAATTCTTAGCCACATAATATCATTTTATGTCCTCAATACGAAACTTAATTTCCCCGCTGCTTTAAATGTTTAACAAGTCATTGTTGATTTTAAAATGATCAACCTTATTTCGTCTCTGATGTTTCACTATGATGATCCAGGGCAGTTTTGAAAACGGCACCATTTACACTTAAAGTTTAAATGTTGTTTATATCCACTTAAATCTAATAAATCCGACTCATTTCCCCTCTCGTTCCACCTGCTGTCCCCACAGGTGCCCTTCATTACAAGCAAACCAGCAGGAATACATAAGCACCAGCGGTCAAATGTGTGCACACACACGCTCACACACACACTCACACACACACAATCGTGGACCCACACACACACACACATGTGCACGCACATAAGGATGAGAACTGAAGAATCACACACTGACCTGGGGTCTAATTTTAGCGGTGCCATATCATGGAAACACCTGACTGTGTCTGTTAGGAAACACATCATCTCGTCCTGCGTTGATCTACATTTATTACACGTGTCACGCACATGTTCATATCGCGTTGGACACATTTATATTAGTGTCATTAATGTCTAAATGTCAAACTATATGTGTTAACTTGGCTACAAAATCAGCTCAGTTAATATTTAATTGACAACAAATCCTTTTATTTGTCTTTCTTGACAAATGAGCGGCACATTAAACATTAAATCAGAAGAAAAATGTTTTTAAATATGCAATATCTAAAGTACTATTCTTAATTAAATTACAGCAGAATATTTAAACCCTAATCTTTAGCATAATTCCTGGAGTTGCTTTCTGACATGCAGTGTAATATTAAAGTTTTTTTTAAGCTGGAAACTGGCATGATATAAAAGTGGAAAAAGATTAAAACAGAAAGAACACACTAACATATAATGATGGTGTTGATTTCAAAGTGTGTCTACCACATGAAGCGGAGATTTATGAGTTGATATTTGATACGTTGCTGATAAATTCCAGCGTCTTACAATCTGCTCTATCACTCCAGTGAGTGGACAAAGTTGGCTGCTTCCAGCACACCTTCCTGCACTGGCCGACTACTATCACTGCACTTTATCTAACACAGTCACAGTTATTGTTCTGCCAAAGTGGATGAAAGTGATTTTTAAAAAATCACACCGGGGTTGTGATATTTTCCATCTTTAAAGTCTGATACTTGGTGCTGATGGGAAAACCAACCAATCCTACCAAGTCCACTGACGGATGAAGGGAGCAGCTGGTGGGACAGAGCTGTTGTTCACATTGTGGGAACAAAAACGCTGCTTCTGTCCAACTCTTCTTTTACCGCCAGCTTTCATGAAGAAGTTCAGGAAAAAAAAAAAAAACTGACCAGAGATTAAAACAAAAACTCGGCTGTATTTCATCACAAAGTGTTCAGGCTGTTTATTAATGGCTGCTGCATAAGAGGGCGCAGCCAGAGTGGTGGTGCCGTGTGACGGCATGAGGGGAGAAATAACTTCATTACATGTCACGACCCCCTCTTGATATAGATATATCCTTTAGGCGGCCTGTCAAGGACTCTGAATTCATCAGGATGTAGATGGAGCCGCTATTCAATCAAAACGTGAATGTGGCTTTCGAGCGCTCAGGCTTAAGGCGAGCGGCAGAGAGGACTTCTTAGAATGAGTTTGTTTTATTGATCAAATGAAATTAACACACACACACGCACACACACACACACAGAGGGAGAGGAAGAAGCAGTGCGTCTAATCATGGAGTGTGGGTCAGCCAGCATGTTTAATTTAATGGGCCTCATCGTAGCTTCACGAGGTCTCACATTGTGAACTTAATTCCTCTTCACCACGTTAATTTGCATTGTGTCAATTGACCGGAGCGCTTTACTGTATCAGCTTGAGTCTCACTTGAAATTCAGCCCATGCCCTAATACCATTAGGCAAATGCAAAGTTGTGTCATTTACACATTTGGAGAGGGGGAGAAAAAAAAGAAAGATCGAGAGAGAGAGAGAGGAGAGAGAGAGAGAGAGGGAGAGAGAGAGAAAAGCCAATTTGCGCCGGACAAGACTCGCTTGTGATTATCAGTGGATGTTATTACTGTGGAGAAGCAGACGTTTGAAGGTTATGTTTCTGGGCAGTAATTGAAATGCAAAATAACATTAGGATCGATGGCCATCTCTGTTTATTTATGAAATCAATATCGTAACTGTCCCTCATGAGTCCCCCTCTGATTCCCAATGACGGCTTAAGTCTCCGCTCGTTTATTCTTTTCTCCCCTGTAACCTCCTTCTTCTGTCTCGTTTTAAAAGGCAGTTAGGGGTGTGTTTGACTTTGCGGGGAGAGCAATTTCCTGGAGGTGGTGGACGTGTATGTAGATGGGGGTTGATACTCCAGGTAAGGAGACATCATCCATGTGGGAAATCTATGCAATCTCTCCTCGTGGCAGTGACATTGAAGAGGCCATATGCTGGAAGTTCTGTGTACGAGCGTGTGTGTGTGTGTGTGTGTGTGTGTGTGTGTGTGTGGGAATGTGTGTTTAGAGAGACAGAGAAGGAGAAACAAAGTATATTCATAGTGCTGTGCAGTATAAACGGAGTACTGGGACTTCTCTGTCAGGAGTGGTAACTTTAAAGGTTTTGTCGGAAAGTAAAATATTTTGTTTTTCAAACACGAAAGCGTTCGGATTCGTTCTCCACCTTCGGGACACAAATCTGCAGTAATAATCAAAGGTCCACTTGCTTATTCTCAAAGCTTTTGACCGTATCGCATGGCCTTTCTTAAGCGTTGGGAGCTCGACCAGGTAGCTAAGTAAGCGGAAGGTGCGTTTAGAGCTGCGTTTTAATTACCACCGAAAATCGACAACGTCCTTCAAAGCAAAAGCACAAAATGCAAAACTGCAGCTTTAATTCTATTAGAGCTGACTCAATTTGTCAATTAACCAAATTAAAAAACTACAACAAAAAAAATCTACTGCAAATAGCAGCAAAAAAAATCACTGGTATCGTCAAGCTTTGGGCGGCTGGTTGGAAAAAAATAGCCAATTGAAGACGGCACATTGAACTCTCTGAACTTGTATTGGCAGTTTTTTTTTCTTTTACCATTTTCTTCCATCTCTTAGAGCAAAAAATTAATCAATTAATCCAAAAAATAATCGTCGGGCGTCTTCAATTGTAGCCCTAAACTTGATTTATTTCCTGGATATTGAATTTGTCACGCCAAACATCAAGCGAAAGCCTCGTAAAATACACAAACATGTGCGCAAACTTCGACAACAGAATCTAAATCAGCCCGGGATAACGATTTTAAATAAAGCACTGACATCAGTCCAAAGTTGGCAATTAGGAAAGAAGCATCTTGAAGTTTTTGTTTTCAGATGTAGATTGAGCTCAAGTTAAACTATTCCACAGTTTTGAGGGCGAAAACGACAAATACATCATCGCATCCAAGAGACCCGTAGAAAAAAAAAAATGTTTATAGGCACAATACAGAGAAGTTGTTTTAATGTGTAGTAATTAGTATTTTAAATGTAATATTTAAGTTTATGTCTGACAGGCTGGGATTTAGGTGTATTTGTACTTAAGCGAAGCTGCGAGGTTTGAGCAGAAGCTGAAGCCAGATTTTAATTAATATGAATGTTTTTATTGTGAAATTACGTTAGAATGTCCTTTAAAAATGCATTTTCCCGAACGTCTTTTCTCAATAACCGACTGCATTATCCGCAGCGGAGTGTGAATCCCGCATTTACATTTCAGAACGCACACATTTTTTTTGATGACCTTCATTTGTGCCAAACGCCGTGTCACGCGCATGTTGTTGTCGCTACTTAACACTTGGGCGACACGCGCTACCCCATTTTCCCGCTCGCATGACCATTCATTTCCCAGACACCTCGGCGGCGGACTAACAGTGTAATCTATGTGTCAGGCAGGAAGGGGCACTCAGTTTAAAGCTGATAGAGTTTGCCCCAAACAAGGACAGCCTATCATAGAAAGATTAATGAACTAATTTCATGCATGGCTCCTTGCCTCTGTCCTTCTGCGCTTCCATGTTCGACTGTGTGTTCAGCACCATGATTTACGCCGCGTTGCTCGCTACAAGCTTAACCCCGAGCTCAACAATAATATTTCCCCTCAGTGGGAAAATGCATAGTAAAATACAGGGAAGCAGATTTTATTTAACCCTTTACTTATTGAGGATAGCATGAGGTCATCGTGGAGAGCTGCTTCTTTTGAATATGCATTTTAGTTTTTAGTTTTATTTTTTTGCATGCTGGTAAAAATTTATTGCGCAGAATTTTGGGCGCTTGAAAACATATTTCATGGTTTAGAGAAGAGGTGGATGGATTCAGGATTTATGTAGGGAAGCAGGGGATCTGCAACACTGCCAGCATTAGGAGGCATGCCAGAATACACACACACAGGCACGCACACACACACCAACATCTGAGATTTTTAAGCTGCTCTGGTGGGACGTTTTCACACGTTTGGCTCCAGAATAAAAAAAAATAAAATGATGTTTTTACAAAAAAACAGTTGTCACTCAGGTCGGTCATATTAAACAATACGGTCAGCCGTGTGTGGACGCTCTCTCTCCCTCCAGCGTGGTGGACAGGGTGAAACCTGTGTGTCTGCTGCTGCGAGGCGTCCACTGCGGGACGGTCTGGGCCTCAAAGAAACAGCAGAGCAGAAAAAGGCAGGTGACCTTCACGTCTGTCTGATGAGTCCTGCTTGTCTGCTCGGTTTGTACCATTTTTCTGCGCGGCGGAGCAAACACTACCCCATTAGATATTAGGTGCAATGCGTTTGTGCGTGCGCGTGTGTGTGTGTGTGTGTTGCCAAGGGAAGCGGGGCAGGTTGAGGAGAGTCAGGCCGCGCTTAGAAAAACTCTATGTCTCTTTATAATAAGAGGGGGGAAAACCAAATTATGAAACTATGAAGCTATTTCTGTCTGCGCGAATTGGTGGCTCGTGCCATTATTTCATTTCGACAGATTTGAAAGGACCCATTAGAAATTTCCATTAAACCTAACAAAAAAACATCTCCCCAGCGTTACTGTGTGCTAAGTGTGGAATGAACTACTTTTTACATATGCCACAATGTGCTATCCCACAGGGAATCCCCCCTATCTGGCTGCGATGATGTATTAACTGTTAGCACGCCGCTCTCTCCAATTCCCTCAGATGGGAGAAAATATACCTTCCAATTGACTATAGGTGCATGCTGATTGCTAACAGGATTTAACATGAGCCCTGTGAATCTTTTATAAACCACAACAGCCTCAGAATGAGGACTAACATAATGTTGTATCGCTCCATCTCGCACTATGTTAACAGTCCTGACTGATTAAAAATGCATAAGGAATGTCTGGGACCCGTAAGAGGAGGGTTTATTTTTTCATGCCTCATCTGGAACAGGAAGGAAGCAGAGGATCAATAGATCTGATCTGGGCCCAGGGGTAGAGGCTATCTCCTCCTCCTCCTCCTCCTCCTCCGCCTCCTCCTCCCTCCAGCCGCTAGCCGTTAGCAGTTAAAAGGGAGGTTTCATGTTGTCCCGGCCTGATGACTTCATGGCTTTATATAAACACTTATGCAGAGGCGGCGGAAGGGAAAATACATTCCTAAAACCACAACAGCTAATTTTTAAAACAGAGTGCGAGCCCCCGACAGCGAGGAGTTCAGAGGAATCTGGTCGGCATTAACTTCTTGTTAGTTTCAGACATTCTTCACATGACTCTCCACTGTTCTCACCCAAAAGCATGGAGGGCTGTAAGATCAGCACCGGCTCTGACAGACAGAGGCAGCAGTTCTAGCGCTGGCCCAGGACTCATTTCATGCTTTGTTTGAGAGGATATTATTGAAAGCCGCTGCGAGTACAACAACATACAGAGGCTATACTGTACTTAGTGCCTTGAAGAGAAATCGTTGTCCGACAATAGCAGCTGGAGGAGTCGCTTTTATTTGTTGTCCCACATAAGAGAACATTTTTCAGCAAAGTACATAACTTTTCACGTAACACTTTAAATGGCAAATAAGAAACTTTGTGTCCTCTTTGACTGTATATGTTTATGTGTATGTATGTGTATATCGAATAAGGATTATTGGGGTGCAGGGTTTATTCCTGGTAGTTGCCTTTTAAGTTGGCTGTTTTTCCTTTTGTTTGTGACTGCCCAGACTGACCTTAAAGGACAACAGAGTTCCACACTGTTTTACTTTGTTTATGTGGCGGACCCTGCCACCTTTCTAGCTTCAATCAGTGTTCTGGAGACCTTATTTTTCCTCAGAGAGCAGTTTGTTCATTCAGTTACGGAAAAAGTAAATATTTCTGCGTTTGTATAATTACTTCATCAATATTGTAACTTTAAATTTAAGTTTAAATTTCTTCTCCAGAACCTTTAAAGTGAATAAAACTTTAGGGACAATAAAAAGAAAAAAAATTTCACAATTAATTGCTCGTCTATAAAATGTCAACGTGACGTGTAGCGATGGTAAAAAACCTCCAGGAACTCTCATATTTACAACTCAAGCCATTTATATTTACAATTACATACAAAACCCAATTTTCCTCAAAAGCCTTTTAAAATCTGTATAACAAATGACATCTTTAACCTTAAACCATCAATTCGTATACGGAAAACTTCTAAATAGCCCTTTAATGTGGAGTAAAAGGTAAGAAACCTCAGGAAGAGAAACAGAGAGATGACAGGAAATAGAGGAGGTCTTTTTGTCTTATTCCACAAATTTTATAATGAAATGAAAACGTACTCCCAGGTCAGCGCCTCTTCCTCCGCCTATCCATCCGCTCGCCCAAGTCCACCGTAACCCGGCACCGTCCTTTGGCAAACTAACCGGGACTATTGATTGGGTCATGTATTACCCATGATCCTCCATATGCTGAGTGTAACACCTCTCTGTGTCCATTAAGAGCCTTCTGAAGTTTCATTCATTCATTTACTCCTGGCAGCCGACCAATTGTGGGCATTGTTTGCAAGATGTATGGGGCATCTGTTGACATGGTCGTTAGTTACCATTTTGCCTGAGAGAAATAAGCTGCTGTAGTATATCACCTGGCATTCCAACACATAAATGGTTGTGTCTGTAACATAATCTATCAAACTCAGACGAACCGGCGCGCTCCATCACAGCTGATGAATCTCTTCGCAGGACGTTCAGGCGATGATGGAGGAACACAACGCTCAGTACGTCTTGTCAGACTTTTTTAGCGGTGATAATTTCCTTGATACTGCAGTTTTCCGCTGTAGATTTACTGTCATGTGAGGCTCTTTGTGTCACTGGAAAATCTGTGATTATTTTCATGCGAGGGAGTGAAAGGAATTATGGCTCTTTGAGGGGTTCGTATCAAAGAGGCGTTGAAAAGAATTGGATCGGTCTGGAAACGTATCACACATGATTCATGACAAGTTAAAGGGGCAAAATCAAAAACACAGCTATTTATCCATCTAGATTGTTTGGGTGTGAGCTGTCGAGTTGGCCTTCTCTCAAATATAATGGAACTAGATGGCGCTTGGCTTGTGGTGCTCAAAGCGCCGAGAAAAAAACATATGAAAAACTCAACAGAAATGTCTTTTTTCAGAAATCAAGATAATCTACAGACCTCGAGCAGTTTCATGTAGGAACTATTTTCTTTCCGTATCAACGCACAGAAGGAAGCCTCCATCTACTCACAGACGAGAGCTCATGCCCATGATTAGCCTCTCGTCCATGAGTAGATTTAAGCTTCTTTCTGTGTGGTTCGGTTGAAAGAAAATAGTTCCTACATGAAACTGCGCACAACAAGGTCCGTGGATTATCTAGAGTAATCGAGTCATGACTTCTGGATAAAGACATTGCTGTTGAGGTTTTCAAATGTATTTTTTGGCACTTTGAGCACCACAAGCTGAGTGTCACCCAGTTCTGTTGTTTTCGAGGGAAGGTGGACATCTCTAAGGCCGATATCTCCAAAAAATCAGCAACCCACACCGAAACAATCAAGATGGATTAAAGGTGCTCCACACTGTTTTAAAGCGTAAAACAGTTACTGATACATATTACTGTTTGGTTCATTTTCTTCTTTGATTTCCAGGTTTTGTCATATCACTTTTAATTCTTCCAGTAACTCACTTGCTCCCCAGTTCTGACTGTATTAACCGACTGCAGCTCTCGTCCTGTGTGTGTTTCATCCAGGTTGTTAACCAGAATGCCCTCTGAGGACCGACATCTGTCCTCGAGCTGTGGTTCTTACGTCAAAACCGAGCCTTCCAGTCCTTCTTCCTCACTAGTAGACACCGGCAGCCACCACAGTCCCAGCGGCAACTCCGACGCCAGCGGCGGCTACATCAACGGCAGCGGCAGACACTCACACGCCCTCGACTCCCCGCCAATGTTCAACCCAGGCATGCTCGGCGGTGGCGCGGCCTGCCTACGACGCTACGAGGAGTGCTCCGGCGGCGTGGTAGACGATTCGCCAATCAAGTGCGAGTACATGCTCAACGCCATTCCCAAGAGGCTGTGCCTGGTGTGTGGCGACATCGCCTCAGGGTACCACTACGGGGTGGCCTCCTGTGAGGCCTGCAAAGCCTTTTTCAAAAGGACGATACAAGGTATTTCCTGCTTCTTCTTACAGCTTCCACTGGCTCACCTGAGCTGATCTCACACGTCTGTACACTCTCAGGTGGTTGAATATTCTGACCCTTCAATTCAGATGACGATTGTGATTGCCAGGAAAGCATATTGACTTGATGACGTTGTTATGTGTCCCACGTGCTCCTCAGTGCTCGTATCCAATCCTCTGCTCTTATGGGACTAATACAAGGTAGTGATTACGAGAGTCTACAGCAGGCATTAGGCCCAGACTGTAAATCTGTTCTGGGTTGTGATTTTTTTTGATGCGTCTGCATGCAAAATTGTATGTCTGGCATCAGCTCTGCCATGTGTGGGAGCTGTTCCAGAATAATCACTTGGACTGACATACTGAGAGGCCGCCGCAAACTCAGATGCAGAATTCAGAGTCTGTAGACGTGGAGGCAGACGGCAGGTCAGGGAGGCCTCGGCCACATTGTGTCAGGTAAATCTGAGAAAGGAAACATTTTATTTTTAAACTCCTCCTGAACCCTTTTATAGTTTTATTGTTTGTTGGCAAAAACCATAGTTACTTCACTTGGTCCTCTGTGTAAAGCTTTCAGACGCTCTCTGTAATCACTGTTTGTGCTTCACTGTAGCCCAACACACTTTACAGGCGTTATATCTTCCTGTTTCTGGTGTTAGACACCACAAATTTAAAGCAGTGACTTATTTGACATGTTTGCTTTTAAGCAAGTCTAACAGTTTCTGGGCCGCTGCACAGATTCTCTTGATAAACTAAGTAGTTTGTACTTTTGCAGAAAAAAGAAATAAGCATTAGTTATAACACCTCCAACATCATGTGTCAGCAGCTGTATTGACATAGAGTCTTCCCACTGACATTGCTGCTAAGCAGATGTTTATGAAAGGTAGAAAAGCAGACAGGATAAAACTAAAGGTATGTAATTAACGTATATGCAGGTTTTTTAAATGTGGATAAACACAATAAAAACAGGGGGTTTTCTCCTTTCCTGCTGGCAGTAGACGAGTTGGTCTTTTTGCTTTTTTTTACACAATAGAAAGGAGCATGAAGGCCAGTGACACTGTCACGGTGGTTACTTTTTAAAATATCTTTACTTCAGTTTCTCTTTCAAACTCAGACACGGACTGAACGGTGTTTCGTGAACTGCTTGAATGGAGACGGATGTGTATGTGTGTATTTACACGGCAACGTCCGGAACTTCAATGTGCGTCATAGCATGCCGCCAGAAGAGGGACCGAAATTTGCATGTCCATCTGGGTGTCACATTTCCATCACAGCTGATTAGAGCTGGAGCCAACAAATACCCATGACTACTGCAGAGTTACGTGGGAATGGCCATTGTAGAAGTTCACATTGAAGACAAAGGCCAGACGTTAGCAGGTTACCAAAGTTCAAATGCAAAATAAATATAGAATAAGACATTTTTAGATATGTATAAATATAAAATGCAAAACAGCAACTCTGTATCTTTCGAGCTGTTTTAAGCTTTCTGTTTACTGTCAACACATGGAATTATTAACATGATCATTGATCATATTCTTTAGGTGATCCTGAAAACGTGCAAACGTCAACTCAAACATTGTAAAATGACAGAATATTTTAGCCACATTTTGAATACCCGTTGATGTTAAATTCTGGGTGATTTAAAGGCCGCGTGTGTCCCAATCTGACCAGTGACACAGTGACGGGTTGTTAACAGTGTTCATGTGTGACTTTGTGTTGTCTTGCACAGATCTCCCCTCTTCTTACTCTTCTTCTTCTTCTTCCTCCTCCTCTCGCTCTCCTTCGTGGAGGACAGGCCCATAATGAACCTAATCTGTCCGTCATTCGTCCTGAGCCGCGGGAGTTTCAGTCAATAACAATCAGTGTTGGGTGACTGTAATTAAGAACCAGGCATTTCATTGGGAGAAAGTCGAGGAAGGAGGGTGGGAGGTGTGGATCTGTGCTTTGCCCCCGGGCCCCTCCAGCCCACACCCACAAGGGGGGGAGGAGGAGGTGGGGGCCAATTAGAAGCTCAGGCACGTGTTATCAGGGCCAATAACAGAGGAAGGGGAGAGAGAGAGAGATGCTGAGGAGTCCTCCAAATAAAAGGCAGAGGGACAAGGGACAGGGGGACGTGGTCATTCTCTGAAAGGAGAAGCCGCTTTAATGGAATGGTAATCAGGAAGGGGGGTCCCGGCCTCGGTAAAGGAGGAGGACAAGGAGAGGTCCAGCTTGAGTGGAGATGAGCGCGTGGATAATAGCATGGCATAACAATATATCAAAATTTAGAGGGAAAATAAGAGAGGTTAAGGAAGGATATTAGAGTGGTTGAAATGTCCTTTGAGAAATAAAGGTGGACACAGGACCTGATTAACTAAGAGGGTATGCCGACAGTGAGCTTTTAGAGGTAGGCAATTTAAGACTATTGTGGACCCCTAATGCAACCCACCCCCCCCACACACACACACACACACACACACACACATAATCATGAACACACACGCACACAGAGGTTATTTTTGATCCATTCAGGTATAAAATGTTTCCTTTAATAATCATAGAAATATTAGATGAATGTGACCTTTTCTAAACTGATGAAAGTCCTCCCTGTTGTATTTTTCTTTTTTATTATCACAAAATACGTTTATGAATAAATGAAAGACACTCAGTAGTTTTCTCCATAGTGAGGAGTACATCGAGATTCTGGGCACTGAGGGATCATCGTCGTTGTCAGGAGTGTGTCAGGAGCACAGTGTTGTTGCACAGGATGCATTGCATTGTGGGATTGTTAGCAGACAGTAGTGTAGACGCTATGGACAGAGCTACTTCTCTATATAGCGGATACATTTCATACTCAGAATTCGGACACTACCTTGCTGAACATTATATAAAGTGAGGTAAAAGTAGGGATGCAGGATTATATCGGCCCTTCATTGTTATCGGCCGATTAATTCTTCAAAATGATGATATCAGCCAACGTACAATATAGTAACTGTCTACTACTGTTACTGCAGTGTACTGTGACAAAAAAGATTCATTTTTTTTGGGTATATAAGAATGTGATTTCATTTTTTTATTACTTTTTTAGTGTTTAAACATACGTCACAAATTTACCAAACCATATACAAAGTATATTTTTTTAAAAAGAACACGCACATCCCTCTTGACAGCGTGCAACAGAGCCTCATGTTGTGTAACCTCAAGTGCAGACAGAGTGGTGGGCAGGTAAGAGAAATAAAATGAGCCGGTAAAATATAAATGCAGTCAAGAAATGGCTGGGGACAAAAAAGGCAAGAAAGAGAACACAAAAAAAAGACTGTGAATGCAAAAACAAAGAACAAACCAGAAAGTGACGGGAAACAAAACCTACAACAGTGAGGAAACACAAGGAGCAAAACCAGACAAGCGATACCAGGAGGAAAACAGAGAGAGGGGAAAAAGACACAAGGGCTAATGAGCCAATGAAACACAGCTGTACGCAAGAAAAAAGGCAGGAAGAGGACAAAGAAAGGAAGTGACAAATGAGGGTGAATTCTACAAAATAAAACGGGAAATGACTAACCAAAAACCCAAACCATGACAGCTGTTCCTCTCTCAGTTCTTTGATTAAAAGGTGTTCTATACACATGTTTTGTCTTCCAGCATCTCGCTCATGTGAATTTATTTTGTGCGTCGCGTTGAGGTACATGAGTGCACATCAAGCAGGCAGTTCACATACAGTATAATACATTCTGTATACAGTCCGTTCGTAGTATATGTATTTCGCCTCTCAGTTTAAAAGACTCCCTGAAACCAGCAGCAGCCCGTGCCAACATCCTGGCGTGGTGCCTCAAGCCCCTCACTGTGCATGTGACCCGGCTGGCAGCGTCGATGCCAGGGATCCTGACAAATGTTGGCACCTTCTCCTTGACCAACAGGGGATTGTGAGTGTGTGTGTGTTGAAGGGGGGGGTTGGGGGTGTAGCTCTGGCAGATCTGCTTCAGACAACACCTGGTTTGCTGTTTTTAGGTACCATTAATACATCACTGGACTTACGGGACATTGTTTAAACATTCAATCAAGGGACTTGGAAAAGAGGATTTGTCATTGGATTCTTGGGGACACGTCGACTTTTGAAGCGACGGCGTAATGAATCCGAATAAAAAAGATGTTAAGCGGAACTTGTTGAGGAAATACGGGCAGCGGTTACATGGCAGCAGGTTCAATATGTCTGTGTTTCTGGCTTTTTTTGGACCTGAGTGATTAAATTGCATAGGAAATATTTCCATAGTGAGCCAACAACTGCCCAGACGGACTTGAATAATACATCGAGCTTCGCTACATGATATGGCGAGTCTGTTGGTTTTCTACCGGAGAAACATTATGCAGAGCGCTTCGGCTGTGCGTCCATCTCTTAGCCCTTGTGTTGTTGAGGGAGGGCAGCCTTCCCATCATCCTTTAGGTGAAGAAGGATGGGCTGGACGGGGTCGTGCTGAGCGTTCGCACAGAGGACGCTCTGCATTAATGAAGCTAATTTATCTGTGAATCAAAATGGGGGTGGGACTCCGGGGCGGGGAGGTGCTTTTTACATGTCCCATCAAAATGCCACTAAAGCCTCCTCTCCTTCAGGAGTGTCACACGGGGTCACCTTGGGACAGGTGTGTACGTGTATGTGTGTGTGTGTGTTGTGTCTTTCACTGTCTTTGTGTGCCTGTTGTTTACCGTTTCTGACATGGGCTCCTTTTCCAGGCAGCAATTCTGAAACTATTTTCCTTCTATTTGTTGATGTGCACCTTTTTATGCTCAAAGAATTAATGACATGTTTTTCTGATCCTCTTCAGGGAACATTGAGTACAGCTGTCCAGCCACCAACGAATGTGAGATCACCAAGAGGAGACGCAAGTCGTGCCAGGCCTGCCGCTTCATGAAATGTCTTAAAGTTGGCATGCTGAAAGAAGGTGAGGACTGATTTTTATTATCAGCTCGATTATGTCTGTTTATGTTTTTCTTATTTGTTATTTCAGCTTCAGTGCCGAAACAATTGATTTGTCGATTCAGCAAGAATGTGACATGGCAGCTATTTTGACAAAACATGTATTGTTTCGCTCAAGTATCAAGTAAAAGGTACGGCTTGTCTCTGTCTTTGGATTTTAGACAAACCAAACATTTTGAACTATTCGCCGTAGGAACAGTGAAAACTTGGAGGCAGTTTTCAGTGTTTAGTGACTTTTTTTTTTTTTTATTAGAAAATAGTAGACTTTATCACATTAACATGAAATTAGGATTGAAAAGACAAAAAATTACTGTCGTCAAGATAGTCGTGAAATCTTACTTCCTTTCTTTTCCGAATTTTTAGGTAATAATATAATAACCATCATTAATAAACGGTAAATTTATAGTTAATAAACAGTAGTTACTTCAGTGTTAATAGATAGAGTCTGATGTTGGCCGATATTATCACCCCATTATTGGCCTCTCACAGATATATTGGTATCTGTGTATATTTTGGCCAATATGTGCCAATATAAAAACTCTTTTTTAAAGATTATAATGCAGAAAAAGATGCATGGAATAATTTAAAATTATTAAATTCCCAGGAAGTTAAGGACGTTTTGGTGGACTGATGTCATTTTAGTTTCATGTTAAATTGTAAAAATCCTGCCTTTGTTACATTTCTTCGTCACAAGTGCTTGATAACCGTATTTGAGGGATCATTGCAGAAAATGTGCAAATTACTGGCCGAAACATCGACGTCTGAATGTTTTTACTTCATATCGGTATCAGCGAAATCAAGTATCGTCCAGGTTCTATTAATAAACAATAAAATGCTTTTTTAAGCATTTATTAAGTGATTGTAAGGGTTCATAAACGTCACTTGCAACTTAATAATGGCCATTAAATAATGTTTAGAGATGACCTACACTGTATTTATTAGCTATTTACAGATTATTATAAACATCAGCTGCAACTTTAAAATAAACAATTGCTTAATTAATGTTTTTTAAAGCATTGAATTGTTTGTTAACAGTACAATAACTTTTAACTTTAATTTAAATTATTAATTCACCACATTTAATGCTTATGTGATGGTTTTCATAAGGCGTTTCGATTAAACTTTAAAAAAGTTTAAAATAAGTGAGTTTTGTTCATTGTGGTGATTAATACAACCACAGTTAACAAATGAAGCTCTATCATTTAGGTGTGTATACTTATATTAAGAAATAAAGGGTTTTATCTCGAGCTTGAGCTCAGGAGCAAATATAAAAATTTTGACTCGTGCCAGCGAATCTAATACAGCTGAACAGTCTTACTGGGGGCTCTAAGACTGGTCAGTAATCAGATATTAAAGCCAGCTGTGGCCTCGGGGAGACACCAGTGACATCACCAACGAGCCTTACTTACCTCTCCTCACACGGCCGAGCCGCTCGGCGTTTAACTCACACGGCTTGAAAAAAGCTGCTGAGTTGGATGTTCCTACCAAGACCGACTGAGAAGTGTAACAGTACTCCTGAAAAGCACAGGCTGTTCCCCCAAGACTTCCCTCTCCCCTGGGCTCTGGGTGGCTCTCTCCCTCTCCCTCTCCCTCCCTCACCCTCTCTGTCTGTCTGCCTCCCTTCCCCTCCCCTCGCATGGCGTATTGATCCACTAAATGCTTTCCGAACATCCCACCTCACTTCCTGCATGTGTTGTTTCTCCTCCAGTGAGGGACCTTTGGGAGTACAGAGGGAAAATATAGACGATAGATTTTTCGTTTTCTTTTTTTTTTTTCTCAGGGAAAGAGTGAGGTTTCTTTGTTTGTTATTTTGCATTTGTGTGTTTAGCTGGAATAACTGGTGCAGAGAGTCTGTCTGTAAGTTATGCTTTTGTAGAGAGTTTTATACCGGCTGCTGAACTGTGACTTTTTCCTCCCTTTTTGAAGGACTTTTATGAAACCAGTCTTCTGGAAAATGTCTTTTTTTAAAGAAAATTTGGTCTATGACGCCAAATATATCATACTCTTCCAGAGCTTATCTTTTAAAATATTTTGTTCATAACACCACCACAAATAGCAGTAAAGACAAAATGAAACCTTGACTGAAACAGTTTTTATGCTGGTGAGATCTATTATATTAAAAACAAAAATGGCAAATAGAAATAACACAGTTACTCCCATTTAATTCACAGTGTTGGACTGGTGCACTTTAACATTATTGTTATAAGGCAACATTTATATTTAGAAGTCTTCACTCACACTTTCAGCAGAAACAGTGGGTTATTGCGTGAATGATTTGACACTTTGTTATTGTGGCAGTATAACCTTCGACTCTGGTGCCGGTTCTGAGTGTTAGCAAGCAAAGTGTTATCGTGTCATCTATTTGTTGAATTCCATCTTAATTATTTTACCGGCACACAGTTTTAGTAACTGTAGATTAGAGATTTTCAAACTGTGAGTCATGGAGTTTGATACATAGACAAAGACAATTAGTTTAGTTTAGTTTTGTCACAAAACAGTTTGAGTAGAACTAGTACTGTCATACAAAACATGTGAGAAAAGAACATGTGAACGCAGTAAGTCTGAGAAAATATCCAAAGCTACAGCGCTGCTTTGGAGAAAGGGACCAGTGAACAGGAACAGGAAGTTAGTTACTGTAGTTTGGATATTGATTTGACCCACTTATTAGCCGTTGGAGCTGCAGCAGTGATTGTGACACACAGCTTGTAGAGTTAGCATCAAGAAATGAGTTTTTCCTTCTTGGAGTCATAACTCTGAACACTAAAACATGATAATACTTTTTATAATTTAGCGTAACAAAGATGCCTGTTATAATTAAAGAACTTGCCTGATAATCATCACGATTTTAAGTTTTCTCCAGTGTCAAAGTGATCCAGTGATAGTTGGTTCTACATTCAAGGGTACATTGCAAACAGGGACTGCTAATAGCTCATTCGGCATACTTTTAATGGTGCCAATCTGCTCAGGGCTCAAGGTGTAGGCCAACTAACTGGTTCTGAGTCAGATCCAGTCACAAAAAAACAAAACAAGATGGCAACAGTCACAATTCCAAACTCGTTCAACAAGACACATGAGAAGCCAAATATGTAAGATAAATATTATTGTACAATTTATCCTCATATGCTTCACATTTGAGTGTGAGCGACCAGCTTTTGTATCTTGTGTCTTAGAGGAAAATCCAAGAGAGTCATGGGGAAAAAATATTGTTGATGACAGGCTTCTTTCCAGATCTGGCTTCACTGCTGTGCCACAGCAGAGCGCCTGGACGAGCTGGGTGGAAGGTAGAGGCAGGCGGCTGTTTGAGGAAACCAGTGACCCCTTGAATATCCAACTAACTGACTCCTACACTTCCGGTTTACTTTTTTATAATAGAAACTGTAGTTCTAAAACTCTGAGGATGATTTTCTACCAATAGAAGAGAGACAAAAAAGGATTTTAGACTTTGAACACACTTTATCAACACTTACCTAGAGTTTAGTTGACAAATACTAGAATCATAGTTGTGTCTATGATTTAAGACTTACTCAAAAGGACATTATTTGAGCTCTCATGGCGTTAACAACATTAGGACCCGCGTAAAACTCCACTAAGTACAACCTGGTATCCCAGTTTAAAGACAAATTAAAGATCTGAAGTTCGGCCCGCAGCCATTCACACTGATTGTCTGATATATATCCGCACATTAAAAGGAGTGTTTAAAGAATTTGTTTATAGGCTCCACTTAGAGACACAACAGTCGTAAATATCCCAAAATAAAATCGTGGTCATACAGTTTGGTTGTGTTCTGCCAACACCAAACGCGTCTCATAATAGAAGCCGGCAGCAGTTAACTGCAATCTGTGCTGGTAACACAAGATTGTATGTCAGGCTCTTGGTTCACTTCCACTAATACAGCTCCACTATTTACTGACGTAGCTGTGTTTGTTCATCGCAGAATCAAGGGGTCATCCATTATATTGCCATTGCAACACTATTTATACTTGCACCCCACTCTTGATGTCTTCATCCTGGCCCAAATATCTCACACCCAGGCTTTGACTCACGGCCAGAAAAAACAACGTTGCTTCAGAAATAAAGCTAAAACTATTAGCGCATGCTTAGAGGAAAAACGGCAGGGTATTGTCTGTGGCGGGCCGAGCTAAGCCGATGATGTGGACGGTCAGCGTGTGTGTGTCTGTGTGTGTGGGTGAGGGGGAATTTGACGCCGTAGCCTCCACCGCCTGCCGCTCCTGAGACGCAGCATCACAGCCACCCCGACATGTGGCACAGTAGGTGATTCTCTGAAAGTAATGGCATTCAATTAAAAGGGAAAAGGACATTTAATGGTGGCGTAGTGCCGTGGCGCGGCCTCTTACAGACTTGGGGGGGCTTTGATCATGGAATCAGTGGGGGGACAGCGGCTTGCCCTACTTCATGTAATGAGATCACCATATAACAAGTGGCCAAGGGCCGGTCATGGAAAAGGAATAATCACATAGTGTAATATGAATGCAGATGTCTTCTATTCTACATTAGCATACACATATTGACCAATATATTAACATTTAACAGTTATTTCCTCGTAAATCGTCTCGTCGACTCCTTTCCTCCTCTCTTGTCACAGTGCGGCAGTATCATAAGAAATGCCTCACACTGCGGAGAACTTATGTGATCAGTCGTTCTAAAAGTGTCTTAATATTTCCACCAGGACCCTCTAAGCTCCGCTCTAAGCATGCCATCCTGAATTATAAAGTGCCAGCTGCTACAGTTATAGACCAGCGCCATTGGTGGGCAGGGGAGACCCCTCCTCCCCGCAACACCTGCCGCTAATCAGCTGACTTCAGTTCTCAAAACCCCGTTCGGTGGCTTCAGGTGTGGTCAAAATAACTCTTTCTCTCGCTGTTGAATATGCACAGAGCTTTCTGGTCTGAAAAAGAAGCCAGTTTGAAAAGTGCCTTAAACCTGCATTCTTTCTCCACTGGTTTCAAAAAGAAGTCAGATTGTACGTAAGCTTATGAGAAAATTAGCCTACTTCTCACTTGTATTATTCCCTCAGTAATCAGTTTCCAAAAGAGTTTAAAGTCTCAATCCGTAGTTTGCGGTCTTCTTTAACACAGCATGATGTTCTTGTTGTGAAATCATGGTCCCATGTGGATTAAAATAGACGATAAAGCAGGGCGTGCTTTTGGACGTGGCTTTCTCATGATAGTGCGGCGTGTTGGGTTCTGAGTCAGATCCAGTCACAATATCTCTGCCCTCTTCTGGCTAAAAAAAAAAACAAGATGGCAACAGTCACAATTCCAAACTCGTTCAACAAGACACATGAGAAGCCAAATATGTAAGATAAATAAACATTGTACGATTTATCCTCATATGCTTCATATTTGAGTGTGAGCGACCAGTTTTTGTATCTTGTGTCTTAGAGGAAAATCAAAGAGAGTCATGGGGAAAAAATATTGTTGATGACAGGCTTCTTTCCAGATCTGGCCTCACTGCTGTGCCACAGCAGAGCGTCTGGACGAGCTGGGTGGAAGGTAGAGGCAGGCAGGCGGCTGTTTGAGGAAACCAGTGACCCCTTAAATGTCCAGCTGAGGCTGATAAAAGGTCACAGGTCCAATGGAAAAACTCTCACGTAATTACAACTCGCGGAAGGTATGGTGTCAGTGCCTACTGCCAGGAGTCAGTGCCCGCAGCTAATAGCGGTGCTAATATCCCCATAGCATTACTGTATGGTGTTAAATGATGCAGGAATTTTCTGGACCAAATTAGCATTCTTTCACTTTGTGATTTGAGTCATTTTTGTTATTTTTAGCCCAAGAAGGAAGATTTATTTTGAGCATTTTGTAGATTTATTGCTGTGGGAATATAAGTATTGGTTCTTTGATCAAGTAATCACAAAATCATGTTGGCAAATTAGCATGTTTATAAAAACATGTCCTGTTGAAACAGCAACACACAACCTCTGTTTGCCCACTGAATTTCTGTCACTTTCGCAATTTCAATAAAGGACACTTCAGCCTTTTGCTCTTCTGAAGTCGATGCTTGCCGGTTTTAGTGTTTGCTCAGTGTTTCTGCGGTGTATTCTTTGCTTGTGGGGATTTTCTGACTCCGCTGTAATGTGGTGGATGAACACAAGCTGCCAGACTATTTTGGCAACCTACACCGCTGTCTCGCCCTCGGCCGACCACAGATAGGGATCAGCAGTCTTTCCTGAGCGAACGTGGCTACCGGGGTAACGTTACAGCCTTATTTTCCTCCAGCCACATACACAAAAGATTAGTAAAGCCATATCCAATATCACAGACTGTCAGGTCCCTTTCCAATCAATAGGCTTGGATCAGAAACCAATCCATACACTAAGATTACATCATCAAAATAAAACAAAAGTCTGTACTGTATGGGTGCTTTTTAAGTATTAGCCGGTACATTGAAGCAGCAACTGTCTGAAGGCAGATACAGTTTAGCCTGCATATATATGACACAATTCAATTTTTAGACATTTATTTTAGATTTATCTACTATTTTATTCAAATATTCCACTGCTTTTGTGAACTTTAGACTTTTGTAAAGCACCAAAACAATTTGCTCACATGAGTAAACTTACTTGTATGTATGAGAATTTCAGACTCGAACTCTTCAGCATTAGGGCCAAATTATCTTCACGCACATTTCTCTAAGAGAAGTGGAATACAGAGAGCTGAGACCTTTCTGCATATTTTGATATCCAACACATGGGTTTCATGTTAAATGCAAGTATCTAAATGCGCTGAGAACTCTAGAAGTGTGAAGACAGAATGCCCTCTGACCCCTTCGCCTCTTCATTTGTACTTGTAGCGCAAACTTGTCTGTCTAACGGCACATGTATGGGGCCTTGTTTGCGTTTTGGGGTGTCAGATATAGCTGGCAGACTGCAGCTGAGAGTCAGCGCCCACCCAGAGGCTCTGCGCTGGCCTGTCCTCACTGTCTGGCAGGTGATAGATCAGACACGGAGGCTAACACGTGTTCCTCTGAAGACGGGGATTTAGCGAAGCGCTGACCTCTTTGCAACCCTCCGATACACACACAACACACGCATTCATGTACACACATGCCAAATGTATATCACCCCTGACAAGTGACATGGAATCGGACCTTGAGGAGCATGTTCCCCGCCGCTGGCACCGTCTCCCTCTACTGTATGTCTTTGTCTCTTTCCGTCGCTCCGACGATTTGTGTGAACCCCGCAAACCGAAACGTCTGCTGCACCAATACACCGGGGATCCTGGATCGACCCGGGCATCTCCAGCCGTGCAGATGTTTTCGATTACAGGCGCATTTGTGGTCAGTGTGGCTCAGTAATTCACAGTAATACCCCTTGTGGACACGGCGGCTCAGATTTATGAAAAGTGTAAAACATGATAAAGAGAGCGACGCCAGTGTGCGCAGTTATGGGAGAACAACTCCAGTTTTGTGTTGTCAGCCCGTCGGGGGTTAGAGCAGGTGGGACGCCATCCTGAAACACACACCCCCCCTCCTCTGTCCTCCACCCTCGCTCTGTCTCTCCCTCTCTCTCTCTCTCTGTACAGCCCACCCAGATTCTGCACAATCAAACACAAGCTGTCCGATGCCTTTAGCTCTTTGGCTCTTTGCAGGCTCGGCCCTCAGAAGTAGCTGTGGAAGGGCAAGGTCCCTGCGCCTTGTAAAGGGTGAGCGAGCGTGTAGGAGGGGGGGCGCGCGCTGCATCCCTCTGATTTTTCCCAGCTAAAATAGGGAGCTCCTAATCTCCCTTTGGCAGCGTTAGCCGGCCAGCCAATTCTGACACATTCTCTAGAAAGAAGCGCCTCTGACAGGTGAGAGGCTGAAAATAGTTGCGTGAGATACACGCGCACACACATGCACATGTTCATGTGGTCACAGACGAGCTCGATGCACATGTGTGATCAAATCTGTTCCCTTTAGCTTCGACTGCATAGAATGAATAAATCTCTTTGCTTGGGAGTTTGTTTTTTTTTATCTGGACTGTTTTTGTTCTTTCAGCACATTTTATTACATATCCTTCTTTACGCTTAAAGGGGCACTATGTCGTTTTTGGAGAAGAGAGTCAACTCAGAATTTTAACATTTACAGTATTAATGAGGTAATAATACAAACCCACAAATATTTATCTTTTCCATAACTGAACAAACAAGCTGTTCTCAGAGGAAAACAGCGTCCCCAGAAAACTGTCTGAAGCTAGAAAGGTGGCAGGGTCCGCCACATATAAACAAAGGTTGTTTCTTTAGACATAAAAAAAATCAGTCAATGAAGCTCTTTCTCTTCTGATTGAAATTTATTCCCCAAAACTACATAGTGCACCTTTAATTTGTGGGGTTCTTTTGTCTGCTTGACGTGTTCAGCATTTTTCTAGTTTCATTTACACAGTGTGCAGGCTCGTATCCACTGAGGACACGGAAGTCATGTTGTCTGTACTTTAGCTGACAATGTTAAAGTGTTTTAACAACAGTGTGGAGTTACATGCTATAATTTAAAAAAAAATAACATATGGTTGGTATTTTACTGGATTATTTCAGCGTCTTTTATACCAATATTTGTATTTTTTTTCTCCATTAAGGCCAACCTAAAGATAAATATATAAATAAAAGTTTCATTATTTTCCCACCAGAATTTGGTTCCTAGCCATATGAAGAAGAAAACTTGTTAGGTCTTTTTTTTTAAAGACATTTTTGACAGAATAAATGAAATATGACAAATGCTAATTTATTACAACATGGGTGTTTGTGTTTGTGGGACTTAATTACACCTACACTCCATCCCTACAAACCTTGCCGTATAATTCTTAAATTGTTTTCTTTTATATGGACATAAAAAGGAGGATTTGCAATTACTTTGTTAAAATGAAGAGGGACCCAAATAAAAGAATAAATATAAAAATGCATAAAAGAAAAAAAATAAATCCACATGACATGCACACGCAGCGGCCGCCACATAAAGGGAAACCACCGCCGCTTCAATCAGGAATGTGCTTTAAGGTTGCACGAGTCAATAAAGATATTGAATGTGAAAGGAAAGCCGGGGTCAGGTGGCCGTAAAGATTGCTCCTATACAAACATGCCTCATCGTCTTTCCATACATATGTACACACACACACACACACACACACACACACACACACACACACACACACACACACACACTCAAGAATGAACTGTCAGCCAGTATCTTTGTGTCTCAGGCCGCCTCTCTCATAGTTACGAGCGTACAGTGTACTGTACTGTGTGATCTTACCGAGAACATTCAGCACGCACATTTCTACCACCACCCATTCCCCACCCTCTTTTACCCCCTGCATCCATATTCTGCCTGCCACGCATAACGAACGGCCAGCGACCGTAAAAAAAAATGGATCTGAATGCTTTTAAGATGATCCGTGCAGCCGCCTGACCCCCCGCGTCACTCTCACTACCAGAGACACAAGCTTGAACCCGATTGTCTTGAAGCGCGGAGGCTGCTGTGGTTTTGGGCCTGAGGTGTGGAATGTGGTGCTGACGATGACACGAACCACCACCACCACCCCCCTCCCCTCCCCGGCCCTCCACGAGGGGCCTCATCCAGCTGTCTTGTTGTGGTCAGATTCTCGGTACTGTAGCCGTATCACATGGGGAGGAGATAATCCCGCACTGGTCGGATCAGGCGCTGGCGGGGACAGGCAGGGCTGTCAGGGAGGAGATGTACACCCGATGCTGAAAGGGAGCGAAAGAGAGACAGGCGAAACAGAGATCTTGCAGAAAACTGATACATTCAGCCAAAAAAAATCAGCAGCTTGTTCTGTCTTACTCCCCTCCCAACCCTCTTCTTTTTTTTCTTCCTCTCCTCTCTGTCACTCTCTCCGCACTCTCTGCTTCGGGGTCTCGGCCGTTTGCAGCGCCGCTAAGCTGTAAACTGAAACTGGTTAGCGCTGAGCTCTTAATTCTTGTCAGCGTCTATTAATTATGGGCCAGTTGGATGTTCCAGTTCAAACAGCCCCCGCGGATCTTGGAATTCTAACTCCGGCTGTTTGGTCACTTGTCGCTTGTTGCAGCCACATGACCCTGCAGCGGGGGAAACCAGTGTGTGGGTGTGTGTGTGAGGATTTGTTGCTAGATGTCAGGGACATCACCAGCAACAATTTGCAGCCTGACAAGTTTTATATGTTACAGTGAATTTAGTGTATGCACCTGCTTAATATGTTCCCGCAGCATGTACGCTCAGTGTTGTGAAAGCCTTTACGAACTGCGTTTCCCTTTATTAGGCCTATGTGTGTCATTAGATAGAGAGAGGCGATCGGATTGATTTAATATCTGGAGTACATGCACACAGTTTCCCGAAGCACAATTTATAATTTTGAATTTACCTTAACCAAGAGTAATGGTAAGAACAGCTACTAAAGCTCCATCTATCGCAAAAAACCCAGCTCCTAGCTGCCTTAACTGACTAATTAAAACCGCATCCACATGTGTTCAAAGAGCAAGAAGTCTATTTGCGAGGCTTATTGATTACTTTAAGGCGTACAAATGGAAAGCTGTGTTCGGAGAGGGGCTCTCGATTTAGCTTCAATCTGCCAGGCATAAAATGATCTCACTGTGTTTGCTGGGAAGAATGAGCTCCCTCTGGGCACGGTGGGTAATTAGGTTAGTGGATAGTCGGTGTCAGGAAATTGAAAGACCATCCTAATCGGATTCTTTTGTTTCCAGGGGAATCAAAGGAATTTATATGAGTCACTGGGAAATCTCACACGACTCAATTCCACTTGACCATGTAAAATCTGTTTGCTCTGCCTCGACGCTCAAACAACTTTTAATGCGAGGGTGTAAATCCAGCACAGGAGGGGCGTCCGACGCGGCCCGTGTCCTCTGAGACGGCTTTCAAGATAATCCCAGATATGTCCGTTTGTATACTAACTAGATACTTACTCTCTTACATCTGTAACAAGGCGGTATCGAACAGTCGCTCTTTCGGTTAAAAGGTCAAAATGAAAAGGAAACTCAGCAGCTCCAGTTATGATACATGCCCTTTATAATGACTAATACAGAGGTAAATTACAACTATATTTTAATTTGCTTGGTATATTAGATAGGAATACACTGTAACCAGAAAATGTATGACACATTGTATGATACTGATGAAAAACCCACCAGTTTTATTTGTACGGGATATGTACCAATGAATTTAAACCATATAAAAACATTGAAAAAAGTTGAGATTCATGACTCAGCAAAATATATATAAAGAGGCTTTTATTATTAGAGTTAGTTGTGGCTGTATTAGAACATTTAATAGCATAAAACTGTCCATGTCTCATTTAATCTAAATCTAAATATATCAGATTTAGTTGATAAAGGAAAAAAATAACCAGCAAACTTCTTTAAACAAAACACAAGGTATATGTTAAAAGTATTTTTAAAAAATACAAGAATATAAGAAACAATAAAAGCAACAATGTACATTATGCATGTACACAGTATCATCTCAGTTTAATATCCAGTGTCAGTGAATCTGTGTGAGATGATATGAGGGCTCTGAATTTTATTCTATTTTGCCAAATATTCCACATCCTTCCTCCCGGATAAGCTGCTGTTTAATAAATGTATGATTTTATTTTTTGCAGGTGTGCGTCTGGACCGGGTGAGAGGGGGGAGACAGAAGTACAAACGGAGGTTGGACGCAGAGAACAGCGCCTACCTCGGCCTCACCATCGCCCCTCCCGCCAAAAAGCCATGTGAGTCCCCACAGTTTGTTTTTTTTCTCATCGCACTCAGATGGATTTCTGAGCTACAGAAAGGCTGAATTTTGCTTTTTAAATCAAAGTAGCAACTTCTCACCTTGAGATCTATATAGAAATATTTGGAATCGGAAGAATAGAAGCAAAGTCATTTTACAAAATATGTCACTAAGGAATATGTGCACCATGTTGCAGCTGTGTAAAGTAGATGGATTTTCTCTCATGAGGGGGAAAATCTTTTCAAATGTATTTTTTATTCATTTATTTGTCATAATTTAGGCACGATCCAGCCTACGTTTTTGTTATTTCCTTTAACGAAACATCTGTATATGCTGTCACCTTAAAATTGTCTCACATTGCATTTCTCTCTCTCCATCCCTCCTTCCAGTGACGAAGATCGTTTCCCATCTGTTGGTGGTGGAGCCAGAGAAGATCTATGCCATGCCTGACCCCACCATGCCCGACGGAGACATCAAGGCCCTGACCACGCTGTGCGACTTGGCCGACCGCGAACTCGTTGTCATCATCGGCTGGGCAAAACATATCCCAGGTAGAGAGACAGGACTGCTAATTAAAGACTGTGTTGCCTCGGTGATGGTTTTTGGAACCTATTAATTTCTTAATTTGGCATTTTAACAACTTCATATAAAGAGGATTATCTGACCAGTTGTTTTGGTTCATAAAATGCAAAAAAATATATACATTTAATGTAGTTATTTGTGAGTTGTATTAGCTGGATTCATGAAATGCTAATTCACAGGTCTTCTGCTGTTTGTAAAGCAGCGAAGTAAGCCCCCACATATCTACTTTAATTTTCTGAAACGAATACAGTATGAGATTACTGAAGTAGTTCACTGACTGTTGCACGCACATAAACACCCCCCCGACACACACACACACACACACACACACACATTCATGCACACACAGGATAATTAACATCTGCTACTCATCTGCACCTAAGGGAGAAGCTAGTCCCATATTCTAAAATCTAATCAATAAAGAGCAGCTGAAACCTTTGATTTGACTGGGTAGGGTGGGAGAGTCTGGGGGGAGGGGGGAAGGATCCGCCCCTATGTCAATGTATTCCATTTCAATCCCAGACTTAAAGAAAGCAATCCTCTTACTTACTTAAGGATACTACACAGGGCCTATTGTAAAATTGATTTATTTAGGCAAATACTGATGGATCCCCCTCCCGGTCCTTGTTGACGAATTCTTAAATAAGAGTTGTTATGCAAATGTTCTCAGATCTTCTCTTTCTTTTGGTCTCTATCAGTTGAAACAGACACAGTGTGTTTAAAGGCAGCACAGGCTGGACTCACAGTAGCTACAACTCATTGATCCGATCAAGTGTTGTGCACATTTTGTACATACTAATTCACAAATGGCCAATTCAGCTTAATTCAACATTTATTTATTTTTACTGCAATGTAGCACTGCAACAATCAATTAACTGCTAGTTATTTTGTCAATGAATCAATTAAATGCAGATTAACATCTTTAAATGTCTTGTTTTGTCCAACCGGCAGCACAAATACATTTATTTTACAATCATATAAAACAAAGAAAAGGGACAAATCCTCATTTGAGACTTAATACAATCATCTATAATTCAACGTCACATTGTAAATTTATTTCTCCTTCACAACTTGAAAACTAAATGGAGCATTTTGTTCCTCATCTGTGGATTTAGTCCACCAACCAGCTGCTAGAGTTCAACCGAGTCACTGATTCGTCAGCAGATTTACATTTGACACCTTACAGGGACAAAATACATACTATTCCTCTTACCTTTGGTGCTATTTATACATCTAGATTATTTTGGTATGAGTTTTGGAGATATGGGGTGTAGAATATAATGGAACAAAATGGCACTCGGCCTGTGGTGCTGAAAAGGTACTTAAAAATAGATTTGAAAAACTCAACAGCAATTCGAATCGAAAGACTTAGAAACTGATTACCTCAAAATTATGTAAAAGTAAAGTAGACTAATTTCTCTAAGGTGTTAAAACGTTTTGTTTCCTACAACAATAATAGTCTACTTTGCTTGGTGACTCTGAGGTTATCGGTTTCCTGACTTATTAAAAGTAAAGTCAACTTTTAAAATTCACAGTGTAGGAACTATTTTCTTTCTCGTACTACACACACCAACATCGTTGGATTTAAACATTAATGGTGTCCTCCTCAGCTGAGTTCGCTTAGATAGCTAGCCACTTCCATGATTTTATGCACAATCTTTGGTATGGAAAGAAAAAGGTTCCTACATGAAACTGCTCACGACAAGGTCTGTAGATTATCTTGAGTAACGGGCTCATGATTTCTGCAAATAATCTATCTAGATGGATAGATAGCATGCAGTTTGTGGTGGTGAAGGTGTATTGACACCAAACCTGCCCTCGAAACGACAGAGGATTGACTTTCAAAGCAGATTTTAGCTGTGTGATCTGATTAGGCGTCTTGGCTTTGTTTGAATATCGGTGTACAGTACGAGGTGACGGTGTTTTAACAGGGACAATAGGAGCTTCACTCACCTGCTGTTTTGAAAAAGAGGCCAAATAGGGTACCTGCAATCAAATTATTCATTTTAATGATAGCTGCAGGGCTGCAGAAACCAATTCAAGACATTTACACCTCAGCCTCTGTTACATTCTCCATGTCTAACTATTGATCTTGTGTGCTGCGAAGATCTAAATCCAGACCTGACAGAGTTATTAAAGGGGCATGTGACACTCTGGGGACATTTTACCCGGGGCCACTGGGTCAGGGTGTCACCGAGTAACGATTAAGACAAAAGGGGTCCCTACAGTTTAACAGTCCACTCCCACCATTACACTCATAGCCCACTGAGCAAATGGCCTTAACGATGAGGTAATAAGAGTCATTACTGCAGATCGCTCCATTAATGTAAAAGTCCTTCAACATGCACATGTGGAGACCGAGGAAACATGCAACGTTGAATAGATTCTTCTGTTCAAAGGCTTGAATATTTGTGGTGAACAGCTGGACTCGGGGCTACTTAATGTGCACAGGTTTGTCTTTTCTTAAGCAGATATTCATACTAAATATATATCAGAGGCTTTCAAAATAAAACACGTTCTGTCTTCAAGAGCACGGCCGCTGGAGACGTGGTTTTTCCTGTGTGTTAGTAGCGAGGATGACTGTAACTCATCACTACAGGCAGCCACTGATTGGATGTTACACACACTGTCATGAAAGTGGAAACAGAATCGTGCCGCGGGTGTCACGAGGTCAGAGGTGGCCAACTAATTTGTGCAGCTGTTAACACACACGCACCATCTCAGACACGTAAGTGCACACAACATGTGTTGATTTATATTCCAGGCAACAGCGTTCAGCACCCTCTGGTATTTAACTCAGTTTTCTTCCTCTTTCCTCTCATCTCTGCCACACACACACACAAAATCTCTCTCTCTCTCAACCATCATATCTTTCACACACACTCTCTGGCTTCCTTGTTCTCTTGCTCCCCTGGCTCCCCCCCCTCCTGCTCCTCCTGCTCATATAGGGCCCTCTAGTCTCATTATTACCTCTGTCTTTTTATTAGGCCCATTAGGGCTCTTAGGAGGCCTGTAATGATACTAAATGAATAGAGAGTGAACTGCTGTCTGTTTTAGACCCAGCTCTCAATGACAGCTTCAAGCTTCACTGCCAACCACTCAGTCTCTTCATTGTACTGAATAGGGATTCAATTACTTATCTGATCTGTACCTGTACTGTACTGTTGCACAGCCAGAGAGCTTTGCTTTTCTGAAAAACAATCACAAAAGTCCCACGGTGTGGTATAAATCAAATGGTAGCCTACAGTCGTTCAGTATGACTGCTAACATCAGGGGGTGCTACATGTAGATTTACAGTCTACATGTAGATTTACAGTCGTAGCGAGGAGGATTTAGTTTCAAGTTCACCATCCTCCAGTCATGTGTGACAAAGGTGGAAGATGGACTTCGACACTGGAGTCCAGTGATTGTATCGTGAGTCCCACATGTGGTTTGGTTTCAGCAACAAAAACACTTTTGTTAAGGGATTGAAGATTCTGCTGTCAGTTAAATGTTAATAAGCATGACTCATGCTGCACGTATTTAACCGAGACCATTATCTTTACCTTACTGCACCCAGTGGCTATGAGTGACTCATTATGAAGATGATGATAAAAGGTTTATCATGCTTTAGTTGTCATACCTTGCCAGTAAACTTTCCTCTCATGCATTCAGCATCAACTTTTTTTTCCCCACTTAGCCAATATGTAAATTAAAGATGTTTAATAATTAATAGACACAAACTGTAATACAGGATTGTTGTTTTATTTCTTTCAAATTGTATCCTGCTGACAATTACTTAAATAATTAATAAAAAATGTGCTGACTTTTATGACCCCCCCACCCCAAAAAAAAAAAAACACCATCCCATTGAAATGTACTCTTTATGGAGGCTAAAAAACCAAATCACAGTACATGAACTCTCTAGAACAGGGGTGCCCAAACTTTTCTTCCTGAGGTGCCCAGTACTAAACTTTCAAGCAAACACTTTTTGTATCGTTATGATGCAAAAATGGTCCCGAAGTTCCCTTAATCTACCGACTTCCTGAGCCATGCTCCAATTATGAAGAAATAATAATTAGGGATCCTGCATTTTTTTTAAAAACCTCACATCAAAAAATAAAAACAGCATAAACACAGTGAGATCATCTGTCAGACAGCTAACGCTAGATCACTACATGCTAGCAGGTGAGGCGGCAACAGCTAGCTTTAAAGCTAATTGCATTTTCTATTACTTTGCTTGCTTTTTTTATTTAAAATGATCAATTACAAACCAGTAGTTTGTTATCGAACACATAAGATGGTAGCTAAATTCTGTCATGACGGAGAAAAAACAGGTAAACTAGTTTGGGTAAAAGGTAACTAGCCTAGCATAGCAGCATCTACCATCTCTGGTTCTGACTCTGGTGAATTCACACAACTGGGTGTGTTTAATTCAGCTGTAAATCCCATATTCAAATGTGTTAAACTGTAGATTGATTTTTTTTTTAGATTGTGATAACCTACAAACTATGCACTGTAAAATAAAAACATTTTTTTTAGACATATGAGGTCATAGTGGCGAGTGTAGTAGAAAGATAGAAAGCTGTTTCTTTGTCAAAAAAGACAGAGGACTGTATCTGCCTTTTATTATAGGTATCCTACTGTCAGACTGTAAGAAAATCAAGGAATTACAACCTTTCTATCTATTACGCAGTTTGCCTCACAGCCTATAAACTTTAAACTCTTTTACTTAATTTCTCATCCAGCCTTCACAGGGCAGAACAGTACATAATAATTCATTTTTTTATAGCACAGTGGAAAACTGTGCTGTTCCCTCTCTCCGTTCATGCTTTTTGTCATCACAGGGGGAGAACACTGCAGAGACACAGACAAACACATTCCCAAGTTTGCTCAGTATTGTGTCATGTTTGGTCAAACGGCAGTAAATCAGTAGGGTGACATATTGATATTTCATCAGGGGGAATCACCCTCCACAGCGACACTTAACTCAGGCACCTCCGGGCGACGCACCTGAAGCTCCGGGGCGACCCCTGGGGAGCCAGGAAGTCACTCCACCGCTTGAGTAAATTGAGTGGAAAGAAAAAAAAACATGCTGGGGAAAAAAAAGATGATGAAGTAAATGAGGAGACAGGGGATGGATCTTGAGTAGAGAAAAGGAGTGCTGAAAACAGAAAATTGTGCACGTAACAAAAGAAATGGTGCCCCCAGCATGAAAACTACTATGAAACTGATTCATTAACAGTAGGATGTACTCGGAATAAGCATTTTCTTTAACGTATTTTGGTTTTTCCTAGACGTGCAACATGTGAGAAGTACAGACATCGATCTGCCCTTGTTATTCTAAATACACCTCACAGGATTGAAGCCATTAATTGTCTTTTAACGAGTCTTTAAGGGTTGGAGAGTAAATTCACGAGTTCCTTACGCAGCCTAGAGTATCTACATTCAGTGATCCCGCACTCCCTCCATCCCCCCCACTAAACGTGTACCGGATGTCCTCCATCAGCTGTCTGTTTGTCAGATCTGAGGCTTGGATCGATCCCCCTTTCGCATTTGGTGGACTGATTACAATCTACTAATCAATGACACCCCCAGCACTCTTTTCTCTCTCCCTCATTCTCTCTCTCTTCCCGTCGTTTCTCTATTTGCTTGATAAGAACCATCAGGAGGACCCCTTTTAAGTCAACCTGCCCCATTCCCCGTCCATACAACCCCAGATTTAAGTAAGCAGAGTGGTGGGTTCAAGGCCCGGGTCAATACTCCCAATCACCTTCCCATTCACTATAGAGTGCTGAGAGGTATTGTGGCGCTCGAGGTCTTTTCAGATGTCCGTCTGTTTGATGTGGTGTGTGTGTCTGTGTGTGTGTGTGTGTGTGTGTGAATGTTAGACACGAGAGTTGATGGGACGACCTCCACATCCTGGATGAATTGTTAACTCGAGGTTGAGCGAGAGACAAAAGAGTCAGGAAGGTGTTTATCAGGTGTAATAAATGTGTGTTTTGTTTCGTCTTGGACTGAAGATCGTTCCCATCATTGAACCATTATGTCACCTGTAGTGGGTCGTACCTTTGAATAAGTCCATATTATTTATACACAGTGTAAGAAGGAAATTAAGTGCATTTACTGTGAAGTTCTGCATTTAAGTACAACTGACGTACTTTTTTTATCCTACTTTATACTACACTACAGTTATTTGACTGTTTTAGTTGCAAAATACTTTAATACTTTACTTTATAATAAGACAAACGCCATCCATCATTAAAGTTAAAAACACATTAATAAATGATTAGCTTTAATTCAGTAATATAATAAGTATAGTTCTGAGATATGCCATGCTGCATAATGGCAGATTTAAAGGGGCAATATGTAAGAATTTGGGTTTAAATCATCGAAAAATGCGCTGAAAATTTCCAACGTATGGGAAGAAACAACAGGTTTGATATTACGTTATGGCATTCCCTGCTGCGTCACCCCATACCAGGCCTTAAAAACCTTCTCCTCCCGACATACGCTCCTCTGCTAGCAGTGTTAACAACTCCAACACTCCCCTGGTGCCCCGAGCTCCCAGTCTGGGCCAATAGCTGCAATGCTAACTGAGCTAACTAGTTACAGTTAGTATGAATTCAACCGGTAGCTAATACTTACAAACTGCACCTTTAAATATATTTTGACAATACTTTTGTTCTTCAGTAACGTCGTCATGTGGCTATAAAAGAAAAATGAATTACTACAAATAGAAAATGTTCATGATATTACAACAAATATTTTTTTCCAAGGTCACTGAGCAAACTCTTCCACTGATGCACTTGTTCAATACACTCAGGCTTAATTTTCCTAATTATAAATGCAAGATTGCCTCTTGAAAATGTACATGATTCATTGACTAACTTCATATGAAGTAAATAACCTGATACAGTCCACTATAAGTGGGTGGTGAGTTTTTCGACTTATTTAAGTTTGATGAAAAACTGAAAAACAAGTTTCAACTTGTTCGTTTAGTTAAAATCCAGAATTAATTTGTCATGAAAAAAAAAATTCAATTTGTATTCTCTCTTCTTCACCATGACAAGAGCTGGTTAGGTTTACGAGTGGATTTGTCCTCACTAATCGGCCTCTCATGCGCTCATGTACTTGGCTGCAGAAGGACTGACTGCCGACGGTTGATGGTTGAAGCAGCCCCGGCTCATGTTTCAAAGGCCTCTACACTTGACTGATTTATATTCTTCCCTTAAGCCACCGCATACAGCCATCGGCCTGTGTTTCATGTTGGACTTCTCTGGGGATTATGCAGCGTTATATACAGTACATAGCCCATAAAATATACGGATATACTCGAGACGGCCAATTACAGAGCAGTGAGGTTAATGGGTCGGTCTCATGACTTGTCATGTGGTTATAAAGTGTGTGTGCCCAGAAGTACCTGGAAAGAAAAGCCCAAAAACTAACATTTACTTTTTAAATTCTGCAGGTTTTTCCACTCTCTCGCTGGCAGACCAGATGAGTTTACTGCAGAGTGCCTGGATGGAGATCCTGGTGCTGAGCATCGTGTTTCGCTCGCTGCCCTGCGAGGACGAGATTGTGTACGCGGAGGACTACGTGGTGGACGAGGAGCAGGCGAGGATCTCGGGCCTGCTGGACCTGCACGTCGCCATCCTGCCGCTGGTGCGGCGCTACAAGAAGCTGCGCATGGAGAAGGAGGAGTTTGTCTCGCTCAAAGCCATCGCCCTCGCCAACTCAGGTATGCTTTACCTCTTCAATCCCACTGTGTGTTCAAAGCATACAGATCTTTATTTTAAATTCCAGTGATGATACACCGTCTTGAATACCATTCACTCTGTGTAACGTTATACAGCATCAATGAAAGCTGAAACAAGATGATATGGAATACATTTACCAAGACCCTGCCACAAAATGTGGAATTAACAACCTTCTTAAAGGAGAGCTATGTAGTTTGGGGGAAGAGTCAGAAGAGACTGATTTTTATGCCTAAACAAACTAAATAAACCATCGAAACAGACTCGAACAAAATGGAAGAAATCCTCATAGAACTTCCTCAGTTTTGCCCAAAAATGTTTTGCCTTTGTGAAAGAAATAGTTAAGAGTTAATGCGCTTCAGAGGAGATGGAATATATTTGCGAATACGTTGTGACATAGTCATGTCAAAACTGATCAGCCATGAACACTCCACAATTCCTCAATTAATTAATTACCTCTTCTTCTTCTTCTTCTTCTTCTTCTTCTTCTTCTTCTTCTTCTTCTTCTTCTTCTTCTTCGTCTTTGTCTTTCACTTTACAACATTTCAAACAGTTTGCCTGGCAATAAGATAGAATTACAGTTACTGTAAAGCGTGTGTGCATTAGGTTACTTTTGGTTTAGACACAAAAATGATATACCTAAAGGTATCATCAGGTATCATGTGTTTTCAATTGGCCAAATATTTTTTTTTATTTTTTTTTTTTGCTCTACAAACTCAAGGGTGCCTCAACAAGAAGGTTCATCTCTGTGTTAAATCTTACATGGATCTCAATGGTTGGCATTTAATTAAAACAAACAAAGAAATAAAACAAAAAAAATGTCAAGCGCTTGTCTGTATCTGGTGAGCCGATCACTTCTACCAGGAAGGGTTCCTGATAAGAGGGGACAAAAAGGTCAGAGGCATGGTTGTTTAATTCAAACAATGTGTGCGAGTGTGTGTGCGTCTATATTTTAATTTGTGTGCACGTGTGTGTGTGTGTGTGTGTGTGTGTGTGTGTGTCTGTCACATTGCGCTCTCATTCTCTCCATCTCCATAACAGTAGCTGCCAGCGCGCCACAGCCGAGGGAGATATATTTAGCATTTCATTAGGAAAACAGGGGCTGTCAATAAAATGTGTTAAGTGGAGTGGAATGAGCGTTGGGGAGCGACGGGCCTCGTTTGTTCCAATGTGAAGATGCTGCGCCCGTATCGACAGTTTGCTTTTCATGAGGCCGGGCCTGTCCCCCCACTAATCAATGCCTGTTAGGAGTCTTTTCTCCTGCCTGACTGAAAAATGAAAAATGCTGAGCCCAGAGCTTTAGTCTTCTGATGACAAACTCTCCATGGGAGAGTGGAGCGAGGAGGGGAGGGGTGTGATGGAAAGACAGGGATGTGTAAAGGTAAGGGAGAAGTGTGAGAGAGGAAGGCCGGGGTTGAGAGGGAGGCTCAGCGAGGGCGAGAGGGCAGCCTCGGCTCGTTTGAACACAGTCTCGGAGAGCTCCGGGCTCCAGGGGTCCTGTGGGTGTGACAGCTGTGGAAATTCATGGCCATTGATTTTGTAATTAGCGGAGTATCGACGGGATTGACGCCAGGCTGCTGACGGATTACATGGAAATTGTTTCTTCAAAGTTAGTTTTGCATTCCGCCCCTAACCTCCTCCAACACACACAGACGCATATGAAAAAAGGCTCACTGTGCAGTTTACACACACTGACACACATTTGAAAACATATTCTCTCTATCCCCTCCTCTCTCTTCTCCTTCTTCAAACACACACACACACGCACGCGCTCACGCAGCCAAACGAGGATCAGATCAGTATTAACATGAAGGTTTCAAATGAAGAGTGCTGGAACACATGTGCGGTCCACATAGCCTAGTTAATTTCCCAAGATAGAAACGCAATTTACACAGAAGGCGACTGGTAAAAGAGACTTAATCAGTCAGTTAGGAACATAATTAGCCTTGTACTTTCCCTTTTTTCTGCCTCATTTACATGTTTGTACACGGTCTCACTCCGCTCCACAACTTTCGCGACACACAGCCGAGCCGATCTAATTCACTCACGCTTCAATCAGCGGCCACGTTTGGTTCAGCTCCAGTAATACAGCGTGTTTAGGATGAGGCGAGTCCGTCTTATTCCATCGAGATGAAATGGTTTCGATTCAATTAGAATACAGAATTGAATCCACATTTTGTGTTGCACAGTTTTATCTATCGGTTAATGAATTGTGGATATGATCCGTCCACAGATGAGAGCTGACACTGTAGGTCTGTGCAGTGAAATTGGCTGAAAGCAAACCGCTGCTTGTCCATTAAAACGCTCTCTGTCAGCGTGTCCTTTGGAGGACAA